>CM077165.1:100347171-100947171 GCA_039583875.1 Platanthera guangdongensis
CAGCTTCAGCAGTCTTCTTCCCTTTAGAGTCCTTCTTCTTATGTTCTTCAGCCTTGATCTTTGTCTTTCAAAATAAGAAGGGCTTAGGAAAGTACTTGCTAGGCTCCACAGCTGTTGGAGGTAGCTTCCTAACTTAGCCTTCCTTCTATAATTGGACAATTGCTTCTTGCCTACTCTCATGCTTTCTCCATTCAGCCTCTGAGAACCACTTGTTCCTTTCATGGGCATTGTCCTTGGCTGCTTTCAGGCTGTAAGAATTATGTTTCTAGAAGTAGGGCTCCATTGTTAAAAATCTGGCTTTTGCTCAGCAATTTCCCTAAACTTCTTCTTTGACAGCCTAGTTTCTTCTTCTTTGTCCAAAGCCTCTTGCATTGCAGCTGTGATAGGTTGAACAACCTTTTCCAGAATAATATTAGGCTTGCCAGCAGGTGGACTATACATTGTGCTTATATCTGCATGAATCATTTCAAAGTCTGGAGGTGGATAGATTACATCAGCCACTGCTTGTTGCTCACCTCCAAGATATGTGCCTTGAATGCCAGAGTCAGCTACATGTCTCATCACAAAGGGGAGGATAGCCCAGTGTAGCCCTGATGGAATTTGATCCATTTTGCATGTTCAGAACTGCCTTGACTAACACTCTCTCCCCTTTATGACTTCTTGGGCCACATGATCTCTCACATCATCTTTCTGGAATCTGATTTGGCTATCCAATACCTTATGCCCTCTTTAAAGAAAGGTCTAAGCTTTGTAAGCTGTTCTGAAATGACCTTCTGTGAGTCTTTATGGCAGTCTTTACAGCAGCAATCTCTGCTTGAAATAGTTTATCAAAATCAGCTTTGCAGCAGCAGCAGGAAGTTGAAGGTTCATCTGACTTATTCTTGAGTTCAGTGACTATTGCATTGTGAGATGCAGTCAAATTATCATTCATCCTCAACTGATTCTCCAGCACATAGCCTTGTTTTACTGCTATATCATCTACTTTCTCTTTAATTGTTTCTTGATGTTTAGCTAGATAGACCACTGCATGAGCACCCTTAGTAAAACAATCAGTCATCTCCTTTTATTAAGGTTCATTTCAAACCTTATTGACTTGATTTCCTGTCCCAGATCAGATTGTAGAACTTTGTGCCCTTCATCAACATAAGTTTCTAAAGCTTTCCTTTGTTCATCCATCTTGATTTGCATGGCAAGCAGTAGAGCACTGTAATCAGTGGATGGAGCTTGTTGAACTAAGGAATGTTGAGCAACTGTTTGGAGAGCCTTCTTATAGCTCTGGCTTCTTCTTTTGAAAACAAAGAACTTCTTTTTCTTAGCTTGCTCAGCTTCATCATCTTCAGAGTCTGATGTACTGGCTATATCCACCCTATCCTTAGGGCTGGATTGTTTTTCAGTATGCACATCTTGTGCCTTCTCAGTATCTAGCCTTATAGGCTCTTCACAACTTCCATGTTCTCCCCCTCAGCAGCAGCATTCTTTACTGTATCAGCATCATTCTTTTCCATATCAAAATCATCCTGTTCTAAATTCAGAAATAGATCTTCCATGGTATATTCTGGTGGAGATTGTGCAGGAGATGTACTTGGTTCTTCAACCACTTATCAGGTATCACAACAGATGTGTCTGGAAGAACAATATCTGGTTCTTGGTGTGCTGCTGATTTGGCTGATGGTCATCAGACAAATCAGAATTTGTTCTAGAAAAATTCAAAGTATTAAGGTCAACAAGTACCTCTTGAATGAGGAGGGTGGCTTGTTCACTCTCCAGTGTAGATGGTTCTGCTACACCTGGAAGCTCCCCCTGGATGTCAGCTGCCTCCTGAGGAGCAGGTGTCTTCTCTGCAGCCACATCAACTGGACTTTCAGAGTGAAGACCACATGTTCTTCACTGCCTGAGCTGCTGGAGGACTCTTGAGGCACAGCAGCAGTCTTCCTCTTCTTCCTGGGAGGAGAGTCTTTCTTAGAAGCTTGCTTTTCAGGGGTGGTCAATTCCTTTGACACCACACCCTTCCCATCTAGAGAATATTCTTGAGTCCATCTCCTCATATGATTGATCTTAGTTCCTGCAGCAGTGCTCATTACCTCTGGAATTGATCCAGCCAGGTAGAGACTTAGTATCCTGCCCAGATTGGGCTTCTTCAGGCTTTCCTTCACTTTTTCATAAACACCATTGACCAGTCTGTTTCAGATTGAAGATGATTCTGGTCATGACTTCAAACATGGAGGCAGACACCCTGTCATGTCCTCCTGGCTTGCTAGTATTACCTTGCCCACTATTTCTGACAAGAACTTGCCTTGATTATTCATACCTTTTCTGTAAAGACTGATCCCACCTTCATCTTTGGATCCAGCCACACCAAGTAAGAGCTTCCCTGGTCTTAGAAGCAGTTACTTCCTCTTCACTTGAACTTTAGGTAGCTGAAGTACCTTTCTTAAAGACTTGGGTGAAAATCTTGACTTGGTGCCATGCACCCTTGACTTAATCCTGTAGCCTGAGTCATCTACAGACAGCCAGAAAGGAATTCAATGACTTCCTTCTTCCATATTTTCGTTGGTTCTGAAACCAAGAACTCCAACCCTGAATTGGCAATTAGGTTATTACTGATTTGATTTCTTGTCGCTGTCGTCAAATGCGCCTCGCACAAGCTCATAGCCTTCGTTTACGTTCTCTTCCAGCTTGGGAGCCATTAGGGTTTTTGAGAATTAGTCTTGAGATGAGAGAAATGTCGACACAAGAGTTTAGGTCTCGAAACTTTGAAAGCGTGTCGACAATCAAAGACAGAACCCTATTTATACCTTTCTTGTTTGAAGACGAACAGGCGGGATGAATTTCTAATGATGTGTCGACACTGTCAATAAGTGTCGACACTGACTTATAATGTCTCGACACTCATGTGTCGACACAAATTTAGTCAACAGATTTTATGTGTCGACACTTGGTTAAGTGTCGACACCACTATACTCGACATGTGTCGAGACTTTACTTAGAAAAATTCTGAGTAAAACTTAAGTGTCGACACTTTATTGGATGTGTCGACACCTACTCGACATGTGTCGACACTAACATTCTGAAGTGTCGACACTAACTTCCTAGATGTGTCGACACCATTTTCCTGAAGTGTCGACACTTACTATTCTGTGTCGACATAGACTTGTCTATGTGTCGACACCTTTTTACTTAGCCAATTTTTGTTCTGTATACTCAAGTCTAAGTTTATCATACCTAGTTCAATTTTGAACTTATTAAACTTAGCTTCTTCTAAGGGCTTAGTAAACATATCAGCTATCTGATTATCTGTTTTAACATATTCAAGTGCAATATCATTTCTTTCTACATGCTCCCTAAGAAAGTGATATTTTATCTCAATATGTTTAGTTCTACTATGTGATACAGGGTTATTAGCTATGGAAATAGCACTTGTAGAATCACAATAAAGTGGAGTTCTACTTACCTGACATCCATAGTCTTCTAGCTGATGTTGAATCCACAGAAGTTGAGCACAGCAACTTCCTGCAGCTACATATTCTGACTCAGCTGTGGAGATGGCCACACTGGTTTGCTTCTTACTACTCCATGAAATGAGTCTTCCACCTAGGAATTGACAGGATCCAGTTGTGCTTTTTCTATCTTCTTTGCATCCTGCAAAGTCTGCATCTGAATAGCCTGTTAGATCAAAATCTCCATTCCTAGGGTACCAGAGGCCTAGATAAGGTGTGCCCTTTAGATATCTCAAGATTCTCTTGACTGCAGTCAAGTGAGATTCTTTGGGGCAGGCTTGATACCTGGCACAAACACATGTAGCATACATAATGTCAGGCCTACTTGCAGTCAAGTATAGTAGGGAGCCAACTATCCCTCTATACAAGGTTTCATCCACAGGTTTCCCTGCATCATCCTTGCTTAGAGACATACTTGACCCCATAGGAGTCTTCATGGTACTGGAGGAATCCATACCATATTCCTTATGAGTTCTAGGGTGAACTTTGACTGACATATGGACAAGCCACTTTCAGTCTGTTTAACTTGGAGACCCAAGAAAAACTTCAGTTCTCCCATACTACTCATTTCAAATTGACTTTGCATAAGCTTTGCAAACTTTTTGCAAAGGCTACTTTCAGTAGACCCAAATATAATGTCATCTACATATATTTGGACAAGTATTACTTTGCCTCTAGATTCCCTAAGGAATAGAGTCTTATCTATTTTCCCCCTTGTGAACTTGTTCTCAATGAGGAAACTAGATAGGGTTTCATACCAAGCTCTAGGAGCTTGCTTTAACCCATACAATGCTTTCCTAAGTCTATAGACATAATGTGGAAGAGTAGGATCAACAAAACCTGAAGGCTGCTCCACATATACTTCTTCTTTTAAATTACCATTAAGGAATGCTGACTTACATCCATTTGGTATACTTTGAATCCTTGGTAGGTTGCATAGGCCAAGAACATCCTGATGGCTTCCAGTCTGGCTACTGGAGCAAAGGTTTGATCAAAATCAATACCTTCTTCTTGCCTATATCCTTTTGCAACCAGTCTTGCCTTATTCTTAATGATGACTCCTTGTTCATCTAACTTGTTTCTGTAGATCCACTTTGTTCCTATCACATTGTGATCTTTAGGCTTAGGAACTAAGTCCCAAACCTTGCACCTCTTGAACTGGTTTAGCTCTTCCTGCATAGCTTCAGTCCACTGTGGATCTTGTATTGCTTCTTCAAATTTCTTTGGTTCTATTTGAGACAGAAAACTTGAATATACTGCAGCATTCTGATTTCTGCTCCTTGTCTGAACACCTTGTCTTGGATCTCCAATGATCAGCTCCACTGGATGATCTCTTAGATGCCTGTTGGCTGGAGGCATCCTTACTTCTGGTTGTACTTCTTCAGCATCTTCATCATGCTGAGTTCCTTGAACTTCTTCAGCTCCTGGTACATGTAGTTCTCCCCCTGGACATAAGCCATCTTCTTCTACTTGCTGTCTTGCAGCAGGTACATCTTCTATGGTTAGCTTGTCCATCTTCTTATAAGACCTGAGGGGCTGCACACACTACTAGACAACTCATTGTTAATTAGTTGTGACTCATCAAAAACTACATGCACAGACTCCTCTACAACTTGTGTAGTCAAGTTGTAGACTCTATAAGCCTTACTATTATTGCTGTACCCAACAAACACTCCCTCTTGGGACTTGGCAGCAAACTTAGTTAAGTAAGACTTCCCATTGTTAAGTATGAAGCATTTACAACCAAAGATCCTAAAATAGGACAGATTTGGTTTCCTGCCTTTCACTACTTCATAGGGGGTCTTGTTTAACCTTTTAGTGATGGTAGCCCTATTTATCACATGGCATGCAGTGTTAACTGCTTCAGCCCAGAAATATTCTGGCAGTGATGAATCACTTAATAGGGTTCTACCAGCCTCTATCAAGGTCTATTTTTCCTTTCAGCAATGCCATTTTGCTGAGGTGTTCTAGGTGAAGAGAATTCTTGAAATATCCCATAGTCTTCACACAGTTTTGTCATGCTTTCAGACTGAAACTCAATACCATGGTCACTTCTAATTTTGACCACTGTACAGTTCAATTCATTCTGAATTTGCCTAACAAAACTGTGGAAGACACTAGGTGTTTCAGATTTCTGCTTTAAGAAGAACACCCAGGAAAACCTTGAGTAGTCATCAACAACTACAAAGGGGTAGACCTTCCTACCTAAGCTGTGAACTGGCATTGGACCAAATAGATCCATATGCAAGAGGTATAAACACCTCACAGCATCCTTGTTGTCAATGCTTCTAAAGGTGGATTTAGTCTGCTTGCCCTTTTGACAAGCTGAGCAAATGCCATCTTTGACACACTTAACTTGAGGACCATTCCTCACTAACTCTTTACTAAAGAGTTTGCCAATAGTCTTGTAATTAAGATGAGCAAGCCTCTTGTGCCACTTGACACATTGAGAGACTGTCTCATCAGCTACAAGACAAACTGGAGAACTATTGTTCTCAACCATAATGTCTAAACAATAGACATTTCTCTTCCTATAACCTGTCAAAATGATCTTTTGATCACTTGACCTCTTGATATGACAACCATTTTTAACAAATGAGATGTCATACCCTACATCACTTAATTGACTTATACTTATAAGGTTGTGTTTCAACCCTTTAACATAAGCCACTTGAGTAATGGTAACAAGGTTAGAAGAAATGTTACCAAACCCTTTGATGATTCCTTTTTCAGAACCACCAAAGGTCACCTTTGGACCATTTTTGATTGGGATGTAGTCCTTCAGTAGTCCCCTAGTTCCAGTCATGTGTCTGGAACATCCACTATCCAAGTACCATGTAGGGGTATGGCCACTTGGATTTTCCTGCAAAACAAATTAATGAACCTTAGAACCCAAAGTAAACTTGGGTCCTTGGTGATTGTTAGTTTGCAATTTGACATAGCTACCTGCTGTCTTTCCAACAGGTAACTTGCTACACAACTTGGCACTGGCATTGTGCCAACAATCCAAAGCAAAGTGGCCAACCTTGCCACAGCACCAACATTCAAATTTGTTGTACCTTTGCTTAGGTTCTGACTTAGCTGTCTTAACTACAGCAGTCTTGTTGAATATTGGGGCTTTGCCCTTGGACTTGGACTGATCCTGAACAGTCCTAGCTGGATTAACAAAACCCAGTCCAGTCTTTCCTTTATGATGAACAAAATCATCAATCAAGGGTAGCACTGATTTAGGTTTTGAAAACCTAGCTGCTAGCTCTTTCTCCTTCTGAAGATTAATCTCCAGTTTCTTAATTTGATCATTCTTAAATGTAATAGTACCCATCTGAATCACAGTAATGTGTTTCAGCCTGGCCACTTCATTCAGTTTTTGATCATAATTCTTCTCATAATCTATTGCAGCTGCCTTGAGATCAGCAATTTCCTTGGCCAAATTTTTGGCTAGGGTCTTGCTTTTCTTATAGGCTTGCAATAGTACTTGATATTCATCTAGGAGTTGATGAATATCTCCCTCAGACTCAGATATATTCTCATCACTTGATGAAGAATAATCTGACTCTGAACTAGAACTGGAATCAGAACTTTGAGTTAACCTTGTACCTGACTGGGTCCTGGCTGCTCCAGGTTTTGGTACTTTCAGTCAAAGCCATCAGTCCTTGGCTTTGACAGTCTTCTTGCTCATAGATAGATTCCATGATCTGCATAAACTCTTCTTCTTCTTCAGCAAATAGCCCAATATAGGCTTCAGCATCTGTCTCAGTGTCTGAAGAAGACATATCTGAAAGAGTCTTCTCATTCTTTGCAACAAAGGACTTCTCCTTCTTTCCTTTGAAGTGTGTTTTCTTTTTGTCACTGGATTCTTTCCTTCTTTCAGGACAGTCTGCAATAACATGGCCCTGTCTATTGCAGCAGTAACAAATTATCTTGGATCCAGTTGCCTTACTAGTCTTGGTCCTTTTCTTGTCCTTCTTTGAAGGCTTCTTTTCCTGATACTGAACCTCTTTCCCTTTGGAAGATGAAGGTCTAGACCTCCACTGTTTCTTCTTAAGGAACTTCTGAAAATGTCTGGTGAATGCAGCAAAGTCTTCATCACTTTCACTGTTTGTAGATTTTGTACTTTCTGACTCTTCAGATTCTGATTCAACTACCTCAGGAGGAGGAGTTGATGACTTGGTCCTGCTCTTTCTGGGTACATCTGACTTAAAGGCAACAGTCTTTTCTCTGTATTCAGTCCTTGTTGACTTTTCTTCTTCTTTTCTCACTGACAATTGCATCTCATAAGATAACAACTTGCCAAAAAGTGTGGGAGGAGGAATTTCTCCCAACTTTGCCATTTCTCTGATGGCACAGATCTTGGTGTCCCAGTCTTTGGTGAGGGACCTTAAGAATTTATCATTCAACTCATAGTTTATGAACTCTCTTCCATATGACATGAGTTCATTTACAATTCTATAAAATTTCTTGTAGCATTCAGTGATGCTATCTCCTCTTCCTTGCCTAAAGCTCTCATATTCTTGATTAAGCAAGGACTTCCTATCTTGCCTTACTTCTTCAGAACCTTCCATATAGACAATGAGGGTGTCCCACATTTCTTTTGCAGTTTTACAGTGAATAAGGTTCTGGAAGGTGGCATCATCAATTGCACTAACTATTATATTCTGTGCTCTTTTGTCCATGGTTGCTAGGACAATCTCATCCTTGGTCATTTCAGAGAAATCCTTTGGAGTCCTCTGATTTGCATCCAATACTGAAATCTTCATGGGCACATATGGCCCTTCTTTGACTGTGATGTATATCCTAGGGTCAGAGGCTTCCATAAAAAGCCTAACCCTCTCTTTCCAGATCCCAAAGATCTCTTTTCTGCATATAGGTAGTTTCATTGAACCCAACTCCTTATGATTCTCTGAAGAACCCATGTTCTTGATTTTCTTGAAACTGTTTCCTGTTTCCTGACTTATACTGAATCTGCCAAACTGGATCTCCTCAGACAGTTAGTCCTGATTTTGAGTAACCTGCCTCTGATACCACTTGAAAGATATGGTACCTAAACACCTAGAGGGGGGGGGGGTGAATAGGTGACCTAAACCTTTTTAGACTTTTGTTTGCCAGCACAACAGTTTTTCACTGATTACTACAGCTAACAGCAAATACAGAAATTAAGCATTCAATTCACAGCACAGCACAGCACAGAAGACACACTAATTTTATAGTGGTTCCCCAATCTTTGGGTACATCCACTTTCCCCCTTCGCCTATCTAGCAGTGTACTAGATTCGACCAAACTTCTCCACTAGCTCAGAACCCAACAAGGTTCCTACCTCAGGCCCAAAGCCTTACACTCAGCCAAAAGGCCTACACTCAGCCACCCAGGCCTACACTCAGCCAATCAAGGCTTACACTCAGCCAATTAAAGGCCTACACTCAGAGTTCTTCAACTCCTACACTCAGGCACCAAGCCCTACCCTCAGCCTTTATAAAAATAGGCTTACAATCACTCAGATCCAATGGATCTTACAAGTTTAAAATAGAAATTACAAATGCTAACTCTACAACTCAGAAAGGATGAGAGGAGTTGAGAGTTTCTTGATGAGTTCTTGGAAGAACTCAGCTTGATCCAAACTGACTTAGCTTTCTTCAAAGCTTCTTGAGTAGAACTGAATTAGTCTGAATCTACTGCAGTTGATCCTTGATCTCTGCTTCTTGAAATCCAGATGACTCTGAATTATTCTTCTCAGCCTTAGTTCCAAAGACTGAATCCTTGGTTGGAGCTCTCTCTCTCCAACTACTTAGATCTGCAGTTGGACTGCCTGATCTTCTTGTGTTGATCCTCTGTGTATCACTTCTTGTTTTAGACTGATCAACAACTTCAATTATTATCACACCATGTAATGATTGTGAACTTCTTAACCACTTAACAACATCATTCTGTAAACTCTGGGTGCCTATTTATAGGCTTCCTTCATGGTAACCAGCTGGTCCGGTTCATAACAGACTTCTGACTTCTCTGACAAGTTGATGTAGACCGGCTAGATCGGCATCTGTCATGTCAACCAGTCACTTCTTGAAATTCTCTAACTGTCAGATAGTGTCGAGACTTTCTGTTCTTAAGTGTCGACACTTATAGACTAAGTGTCGACACATGTTGTGTAAGTGTCGACACAAGTCTACAAGGTGTCGACACAATTCCTTGTATGTCTCGACACAGTTTCTTCTGCATGTGTCGACACTGAAATTGAGTGTCGACACAAGTACTTGCACTTCATTCTTTATCTGTATTCTTCTAAGTGTCGACACATCTCCTTTGTGTCGACACATCTTCATGTGTTGAAACTGTCAAGTGTCGACACTGCTTCTTGGTGTCGACACAAGTCTTCAATCTTGTTTCTTCAGCTGAGTGTCGACACATTCCTTTAGTGTCGACACTTGTACTTAGAATATTTTACAACTTTTCTGTTCTTTGCTAAGTGTCGACACAGCTCCTTGTGTCGACACTTTCTTCAAGTGTTGAGTCTTCTGGTTATGTGTCGACACATTGTGCTGAGTGTCGACACAATCTTCAAGTGTTGACTCCTTTGAGTGTGTGTCAACACATTGTGTTGAGTGTCGACACATTCTTCATATTTTGACTCTGCTGATTGAGTGTCGACACATTGTGTTGAGTGTCGACACTTGTACTTAGTCTCTGCAGAATTTTGCTGAGTGTCGACACAACTCCAAGTGTCGACACTTTCTGATGTAGACTCAGCTCTTCTAGGTGTCGACACTTCTGCCAAGTGTCGACACAGCTTTTCTGCATTCTTCTACACAGAGTGTCGACACAGCTCCAAGTGTCGACACTTTCTGACTGGTGTCGACACTTCTTCCCAGGTGTCGACACAATGACTCCAAGTGTCGACACTGCATGTCTGGGTGTCGACACAAGCTTTCTCAAGTGTCGACACTTTGCCTCTGGGTGTCGACACATGGACTTAGAAATTTTCAGCTTCAGTCCAGTGTATATCTAACCTGCACAAGTAACTCAAACAAACATCAAATACATTCTGATGTATATCATTGAGTTAGGTGAGGCTTCTTCAAATCAGGTACATTTGACCAATGTACCCAACAACTGGATCATTTAAATTATAAGACCAATAGTCAGCTCTTCAGTGATGAGCTAGTTAGGAATGGTCCCAAAATAAAATGCTCCAAGGAGGGTATCTGTGCTGCTTGCCAAAAGGGTAAGCAGACTAAGACCTCTTTCAAGAGCATTGGGGCCAAGGACTCAGTGAGATGCTTGTATCTCCTGCATATGGACTTGTTTGGTCCTATGCCTGTTCATAGTCTAGGTAAGAAAGTCTACACCCTTGTAGTGGTTGATGATTATTCCAGGTTTATTTGGGTGTTCTTCCTTAGAAGAAATGATGAAAGCTTTAACATCTTCATGAATTTTGTCAGGCAAATTCATAAAGAGCTTGCATGATCTGTGATCAAAATGAGAAGTGACCATAAAACTGAGTTTCATTTTGCTGCCATGACTACATTATGTGAAGAGCAAGAGATTCATCAAGAATTTTCCTCTCCAAGAACACCCCAACAAAATGGGTTAGCTGAAAGGAAAAATAGGACTCTCATAGAAGCTGGGAGAATATTATTGAGTGACACTTCTCTCCCTGAATATTTCTGGGCTGAGGCAATTAATATTGCATGCCATATGCTCAATAGGGCTACTATCACCAAAGGCCTCAAGAAGACCCCCTATGAGATCCTGAAGGGCAGAAAACCAAACATATCATATTTCAGGATCTTTGGTTGCAAGTGTTTCATCCTGAGCAATGGTAAGTCAAAAGTGATTAAGTTTGTTGTCAAATCCCATGAGGGGATATTTGTTGGGTACAACAATAATAGTAGGGCATATAGAGTCTATAACTTGACAAATCAAGTTGTATAAGAATCTGTCCATGTAGTGTTTGATGAGTCATGCATGATTGATAGTGAGATGTCAAGCTCTTTGCCTAGATCTGTAGGTACAGAAGTCATGATGGAAAAGCTCTCCATCAAAGATAAAGACCCAGCTATGCAATAAGAATGTGAAGTGGGATGCTGTCCAGAGGGAGCACAAGACAGTCAAGCTGGAAATGAAGACCAACCTGCTGAAGAAAATTGTAATTAGCAGGAAGCAGTAAGGCTGCCCCCATCAGTCAGATATCTGAGAGATCATCCTCCAGATCAGATAATAGGTGAGGCTAGCCAAGCTATACAGACCAGAAGCAGGATTCACAACACTGCTCTCTATTCCAGCTTCTTGTCATAAGAAGAACCAACGAAATTTAGGAGGCAAATCAAGACCAATTTTGGATTGGAGCAATGCAGGAAGAACTGAACCAATTAAAAAGGCGCAAGGTCTGAATGTCGGTTCCCAGACCAGATGGACATAATGTCATTAGATTTAAGTGGATTTTTAGAAATAAACTTGATGAAAATGGCATCATAATAAAGAATAAAGCAAGGCTGGTGGCCAAAGGATACAGACAGGAAGAGGGGATTGATTATGATCAGACCTTTGCCCCAGTTGCTAGGTTGGAAGCCATCAGATTATTCCTTGCATTTGCAGCCTTCCAGGGATTCAAGGTATTCTAGATGGATGTCAAGTCTGCCTTCCTGAATGGAGACTTCAAGGAAGAGGTTTATATAGAGCAGCCTCTAGTTTTTGTAGATTCTAACTCTCCTACTACTCTATATAGACTTAGGAAAGATCTTTATGGGCTCAAGCAAGCCCCAAGAGCATGATATGAGACATTGTCTACCTTCCTCATTGAGAACAAATTATTAAGGGGGAAGATAGACAAGACCATATTATTAAGGGAATCTAAGGAAAAGATCATCCTAGTCTAGATTTATGTTGATGGCATAATATTTGGCTCTACTGATGACAACCTCTGCAGGAAGTTTGCAAAACTTATGTAGGGGAAGTTTGAGATGAGTAGTATGGGTGAACTGAAATTTTTCTTGGGACTCCAAGTAAAACAGACTGATGATGGTCTATCCATATCCCAGTCAAAGTTCACCAGGGAGATAATCAAGAAATATGGGATGAAGAATGCTTCCACCATAAGAACTCCCATGAGCTCAAGTATGCCTTTAGGCAAAGATGATCCAGGAAAGCCTGTTGATCAAACTCTATATAGAGGTATAGTTTGCTCCCTTCTCTACCTCACTGCAAGAAGGCATGATATTATGTATGCAACATGTGTCTATGCTAGGTATCAGGTCTACCCTAAAGAGTCTCACTACACTGCTGTGAAAAGAATCTTGAGATATCTTAAGGGCACCCCAGATCTTGGCCTATGGTACCCTAGGAATGGGGAATTTGAACTAACATGCTATTTAGATATATATTTTGCAGGCTGCAAGGAGGGCAGGAAGAGCACTTCAGGTTCCTGTCAATTTCAAGGTGGAAGGCTTGTCTCTTGGAGAAACAAAAAATAAACGAGTGTTGCAATATCAACAACAAAGTCAGAGTATATTTCAGCTAGAATCTGCTGTGCTCACTTGTTGTGGATCCAACATCAACTTCAGGACTACAATATTCAGTTAAGTAGAACCCCGCACTTTTGTGATTCTACTAGTGCAATTTCTATAGCTAGGAATCCTGTCTCCCATAGTAGGACTAAACATATAGAAATTAGATATCATTTCATTAGAGAACATGTGGAAAGGGAAGACATCTCCCTTGAGTTTGTCTCCACAGACAAGCAAGTGGCTGATATCTTCACTAACCCACTAGATGAAGCCAAGTTCAACACCTTCAAATTTGAATTAGGTATGTTGAATCATGTGTAGCTTCAATTCTCTCCTCTACCATATATTGCACTGTATATTTTGTAGGTAGAACATGCTCTTCCTCCAGATTATGAAGATAGTGTGCAACTGTTAAGGGGAAGCTAGCCCAAAAGAATATGAAAAGAGCTGAACTGGATTGAGACAAAGTGAAAAATCTACTCCAGATGGATAGGCGGAGAAAAACCCCACATAATGCTCCCTATTGCAGAAGTCAAAAGGGGGAGGATAGAGTCAAAGGGATAAGGAGAATAGACAGGTGAAATAGTATGGATGGCAGCATGCCAGGGGGAGTAAGTAATTCTCCACAGGATGGAAAAATATAGTAACTTTTCCACACTCTATAATGATAAATTTTGTCTATAATGAATATGCTGTGTTGTCATTGACCTGTATTGTTTTGAATTCTACAAATAGTGGGAGATTGTTGGGTTTATTGATCCCAATATCTTAGATTTGTAAGAAGTCAAACGGGTCAATGACACACACACATAATGTATTTGATGTGTGCTTTAGTTCACGCATGTAGATAGTCCATGATTGGACAGATGAAGAAAAATGAGGTTGGTAGTAAACTCAAAATTCGTCGAGCTCAACATAAAGTTCGTCGAGCTCAACTCGCTGGTCGTCAAGCTCAGAACAACATTCCTTGGGATAAGCTCAAGAGCTCAGGATTCAAAGTTTATCGAGCTCAGCTCGAATTTTGTCATGCTCAGTTTGTAGTTCGTCGAGCTCAGCTTACAGATCGTCGAGCTCAGCTCAACACTTATCGCGGTAAAGCTAGAAAAATTGTCTAAGGCAAAAAGAGCTGAGACCGCTGAGAAGATCAGAGTTCGTCGAGCTCACTCCACAGATCGTCGAACGCAGCTAAAGCCAGAAAAACTGACTAAGGCAAAAAGTGCTGAGACAACTGAGATAGCTGAGAAGAAAGCGCTGAGACAGCTGAGAAGAAAGCATTGAGACCACTAAGAAGAAAGAACTTAGACAGAAGGTTGTCTCAGCAGTTAAGAATAAAGTGCTGAGACCACTGAGAAGAAAGCACTGAGATAGAAGATTATCTCAGATGTTAATAAGAAACCGCTGAGACCGCTGAGATAGAGGCTTGTCTCAGCTGATAATAATAAATCCTGAGATCACTGAGACAGAACTGCTGAGACATAACTAGAGAAAATTCATAAGTCTAGAAACACTGAGAGCCAATATAGATGGCATTGAGTGACCTAACATCACTCAACGCTTTATGGATTTTTGAAATACTTTCTAAGTCCAGATGGTGATGACCATTGCTGACATCATCAAAGTCAACTTACATGTAGCCGTTGCGGGAAAGCTGCAGTGGCGCCGAAAGCTGATTTGTCCTTTTCTGATGGAGATGGTGCTTACCAATCCTTGGCTGGGCCCACATACATTTGTGTCGTTGATTCAAATCAATGCATATAAAAATGAAAAAGAAAAGGGAATTAGGTTAACGAACGGAGAACAAACGTAGAAAATACAAAAAGAAAACTAAAGGCTGCTGGACATCTTCTTCTCCATTAAGCTTGAAAGCTAAAGTCCAACAGAGATAGCCAGAAGGCAAAGGAAGATAGCTGAAGCTCTTCAAGCTCAGCAAGATAGTTCTTTGAAGAACAAGGTTGCTGATTCAACCATTCAGCAAGAAGTTAGCTGTGTGAAGGGGTAGTCAGCCTTCAATAGTAGATTGCTGCCCACCTGTGCAGCAAAGAAGAACTTAGTTGTAGAGGATGACTCATTCCTTCTACAGTAAGTGGGCTGGACTGATATCTGCTCAGTCAAGCAAAGTACACTCAGAGATTAATCTCTGAGTCAGTTATTTTATTTTTCTTAAAATATTCTGTACTCACTTCCTGTAGGATTCAGTTTATCTGAATTTGAGTGTATGACACTCTGTGCCTGAGGTAGGTGACTAATTAGTCACTTAGGTAGGTGCCCTGTTGGGGTACTGAGGTAGGATCCAAGAGTGGATCTGATGTGTAGGGCTTAATTGCCTGAGGTAGGAGAGTGCTACTCTCTGAGGTAGGATCCAAGTGTGGATCTGAGGTAGGGCTGTCCTCCCAGCCTGAGTGTAGGGCCTTGTGCCTAAGGTAGGTGACTGGAGAGTCACTGAGTTGTAGGTGATAAGTGTGTCACTAAGTTGTAGGACTTGGAGGAGGCTGAGCTGTAGGTACCTAGAAGGGTACTGAGTTGTGGGAGTGTTGCAGCACTCTACGAGTAGGGCTGTGTGTGTGAAGCTGTAGGGATGAAGAGCCTGAGTTGTAAGCCTTAGAAATAAGGCTGAGGTAGGGTCAGTGGATCACTGAGAAGTAGGAGCTCTACAGAGCTCTAAGGTAGAAACCCTTATGGTTCTGAGTTTGGATTCTGTGAAGAATCTATGTATAAGGCTGAGGGCCTAAGGTGTAAGCTCTGAGGAGCATATTGGTGGAGTTTGTGCCTAGTCCAACAAATCAGTTGGATAGGTGGGAGGGAAAGTAAATGTACCCAATTGGGGAACCACTATAAATCTCTGTGTGTTTGTTGTGTGCTTGTTTTCTATTTTATTGCAGGTGCTAAGGATAAGCTCTAGATAGATCATCTTAGAAATCAGCAAAAGAACTAAGAAAACCTCAAACACTTATTCACCCCCTTTAGGTGATTAGCTGACGTTCAATAAAGCAACTTTCAGTTTTTAAATTGAATATTGAGTTCAAAATAAATCATCAATGAGATTTATCGAAGCGAGAGTTCAAGCTCAGAGTGTTTCGAGAATTTTTTAAAAAATTATTCGGTGTCTCGTTTTTGTAATAACTCTCAAAAGTTTTGGGTAAACATGGAAGGTGAAATGCCCAACCTCGTCTCGGGTGAAACATTTTCCCCATGTTTAGAAATGATTTTTCGAAAATGAATTTCTAAGAAAAACGTTCTCTCTAATTACATGCTCGGATTTGATCCGAAGCGAGCAAATAAGTTGGTAATTATTCTCGAAGAAGTAATAAAGGTGCAACCCATAATAAGCTTCCCCAATCTGATTAAGCCATGATTGAAATGTGTAACTAAACTATTATTGGATCCTAATAATGAGTGCAACTCAAAAGAAGCTTCCTAAAAATAGAAATGGAACTGAACTTGCCTCCTATGAAACGAGATGGAACTGAACTTGCCTCCTATGAATGGGGATGGAACTGAACTTGCTCCTATGAACGGGTATGGAACTGAACTTGCCACCTAGGAATGGAGATAGAACTGAAGCCTCTTGATTGGAGTGATTAGACTATTATCCCCTTTCTTATTTATTTATTCCAGTCTTGTACTGCTCCAATTCGTTCATTTATTTTAGTTCAGTACTTCCTTTCTAGTACTCTAGTCTCGTGCTGGTCCTGCTTATTTCTTTCAGTTCAGTTCATTTCTTTTAAGTACTAATCCAGCCTCGTACTGATCCAGTTCCTTTAAGTACTTACTTTCAGTTATTTTTGTTCAACACATTCCAGTTTCGTACTGGTCATATTTCAATTCACCATTTCAATTCTGCGGCTTATATTCTTAGCAGATTTTATTACTGCACTTATATTTCTTATAATTTACTATTTTAACATTTTAAGCACGGGTCCTGCTCTAACGAGTAGTTGATTGTTTGAGGTTGAGCCTTAGTTGAGGATAACGGGAATTGATTCGTTCCTCTAGAGTTAGCCCCAAATAAAGTGTTTTCGTGCTCCTTACTGAAAGTCGAGCTGAATGTCGCTTGCCCGAATTATTTTTAAGCATAGTAGGGCAGTCCGCCGCAAACCCGATGCGTGCTAGCTTTATATAATTTAATTGAATGCTTATAAATTGCTTGCAAAAAATCATTACGGGTAAGTCACTTTCGCAGACCGTTTGTACCGGTGCGGGAAGGTTGACGACTCATGATGACATGGAGATATGTACCACGGGTGACCGACCGTTATTTCTCTCCCTATTGGGTTTCCTCCACTAGTCGGCCTAAATTCAGAATCTTCGGATATCGCTCCTATCCAAGAGTACACAGGGTTGTATGTTGTGGCCTGGGAAGTGCGTTATGACCACCCCTAGAAGTGGAAGGACTGGTTACTATCACCAACAGACATATCGGTGAGGCCCGCAGAGCTCGCTACCCTTCTTGAAGAGAAATGATCCATACTATGTCGACATAGGGTGTGTGCGCGGGTTTTGAACACTCGTGGAATGTTGGCAGGTTTTGAATACTTGCGGTGTGAATACAGGTTGTGAGTACCTGTCATGTTGATAGCTAGTGGAGCATTTATTATATAACTGACAATTAAGTTGCTACTATTCAAGTTTTATTATGCTGCATATTCTTACAAATAGTTGCTCCTAGCATATTTATATGAAATGGTGTACTAACTATAACATCCCTAAAACAATTAGACCCCTAAGAGTGGTTTTGTCATAACTAGGTCATGACAAAACCCTAGGAAGCCCAAGAAGACCAAGTGAACCTAGGAATGAAGGTGAGACCACCTTGGTCTGCAATTAGCTCATTTCAAGCACCACCCATAGGGTTTGACTTTAAGGCCTCAACCCCAACCCCACCACAACACCCCTAACCCTTTAGGAGGTCGATAGGGTCACTAAGGACCCATTGGGGTCAATCAAAGTGGTCAAGTTGACCAAAGTCAACCTAACCCTAAATGGGTCAAACTAACCTACTTAGGGTCAATTGACCTCTCCTTTGCCAAATTAACCCCACCTAGACCTTCCTAATCCTTAAGGGAGGTCAATGGGACACCAAGGACTCATCGGGGTCAAGTAAAGAGGTCAAGTTGACCAAAGTCAACCCTAGCCCTAAAGTGGTCAAAGTGCCCTAATTAAGGGTCAATTATCCTACAAGGTGCCAAATCAACCCTACTCAACCCTTCCTAGACCTTAGGGGAGGACAATGGGTCACCAATGACCCATTAGGGTCAACCCAAAAGGTCAATTTGACCAAAGTCAACTCAAACTTAGTTTAGGTCAAATTAGCTCAAGTTGACCTAACCTATCCCAATCCACTTGGGCTAAGCCAAATTAGAATGGCCCACCAGCCTTAGGGGCTGATATTTAACTAAAATGCCACTCAATTTCTGGAGGTGTTTATTAGGAGAGAGAAACCTCAAGTTGCCCTTTAATGGAGGAGATAGAAAAGAATAGGAAGAGGCCATTTATGGCCAAGGAAGGCCAAGGGGCCTCCTCTCTTCATCTCCAATGGCTTGATTCATCTCCCCCAATCAATTCTGAGAAGATCAAGGGATTTTCTAGACCATTTCAGTTGCTGGGTGCACTGAACCACCACTTGGCCGAAAACCACCCACATGGCCATTAATGGCCATTGAAGCCTAGACCCCTTCTCTCCTCCATTTGATTCTTTTAAAAGCTTCCCCAGACCTAGAGCAACTAATTTCACCATTCCCTTAAAGGAATTGAGCCCTCAGGTAGTCTAGTTGTAGAGCACCAAACACCTCCACCACCGAAAATGGCAACCCGGCGATCGGCTAGGCTCCAGCTCTCCTAGAAGGTCCTCTCTCTCTCTCTCTCTCTCTCTCTCTCTCTCTCTCTCTCTCTCTCTTTGTCAAGTGGATAGATCCAATTCATTAGCCGCAAGATTCAGGTCCAATTGGCCCCAGATCAAGCTGGTCGAGAGCTTGATTTTTAAGCTTTTCCCACCACTCACGTTTCACTGTTCCGGCCACCTCCGGCCGGCCAACCACCGTGAATCACCAGCCACCACCTCAACGAAGGTGGTGGTGGCGGTGGCCGGTCGGGAGGAGGCGCGGGTGGCCGAGAATTCACCAGCCAAAACTGCCCAGGACGGGTTAATCTGGTCTGTTGGCGCGTTGGGGACGATGACGGGATTTCGTCGGATGTGCGTCAAGATTCATGCAGATCATTTATTATTAATTTATTTTGTCATATATAATGCTATAGTTAATTTTAATTATTTAAAATACTTAGAGGACAAATCAGAGGAAATGTTCTATATAAAAGTTGTAGCATTTTGAGTCTAGTTTATTTTAAAATTGGTCTCAACTAATTTGGGTCAAGGTTTAACCACAGAACACCAAACGGTGCAAGCTGTACCTATGGTTAACCAGACACAATTTTGAGTGCCCCTACTAATATACTCATCCAAATACTTTGAAATTTGGACCATATGTTAGTCTAATCTATATCTCAGACATATCCAAAAATGAGATATTTTGGAAAATATTTTTTCATAGTTTTAAAAAACATTTATTAAATCATATATGATTTAATTAAGGGGTCTAATGACCACAAAACCACCCAATATTTTGGTGGGTGACCATTAGGGTCATGTCATGACTTTGGTAAAAATCTCAGTCCATTTGGGGTTGATTTGAGTAGGGAATAATGCGACCAAACTTCACTCCCTAAAGGGTAAATTAGGGCAAAGGGGAAATTGGTGGGTTGTGTAGCCAATCCTCATCCAAAAGGGATGAAACCTTGGCCACAGCCTCAAAGTCATCTAAAACACCCCCTCAAGAGAATTTGATTGGTTTGGGGTGGAGATGCCATAAGACCCTAGTGTAAGTCGTAGGGTTGAGGTTTGGAGCCTATTGAAGGACTTGGGATCAAATGTCTTTGGATTGTCTTGGAACTTGGTTGATGAATTTTTAGAGTGAAAATAAGTTCTGGTAAATGGTTTTAGGATTTTTAGGAACTTATAGGTTTTAAAAAATAGTTATGGATAAATTATGATACTTTGATTCAATATCTATGTACATGCTTAAATGACCTTGGATGCTCATGAAATTTAGGAAGTAAACTTATTTAGATGATGTTGTTCCCTAGAAATTTTATTGTGAATTTTGGATTGATAATTTTAGAACTTGATTCACAAACCCTAAGTTTGATTCAATCACAAAATAATTATTTTAGAGTTATTTGCTAACAGGAAAATTATTAAACTTGGTTAAAGAATATTTGAGGACATAATCATGCTCTGTGAATTTTTATAAAAATATTCGAAGACTTCTCATATAGGCTCCTTCATAAGTGTCCATTTGTTAAATATATTAATATAATCAATTATATGATTAATTGGAGTTGGAAAATGACAATTCTTAGTAAATATCCTTTTCTGGTCATATTTATCATCTAGTAATGTTGTCATAATTTTTTGATTGCTGATTCTATTTTTCCCCTAATTAAATTAATATTTTACTTGTTTGTTCCATAATTTGTTGAAGGAAAACCCACCTTGAAAAATTGGGATATTTGGTATTTACTGTTATTTTGATGCTATTAGTTTATCATAATTTTGTTAATACCATACTTTGTCAGAAATGTGCACTTGGTGTTCAAAGGCTCATGAGGCCTAATTTTGTAGAAATTAAATAAGTACCAAATGAAGTAGGGAAATTATAATCTTCTGTTATTTTTCCTAAAATATCATGATAGACGCCCAGTAATAATATTAGGTCATTTGGATGACTAATTGAAGCGGTCACCATTCATACACATCATGTAGGTTATTTGGTCTGCACTTAGTAGAAATTGTAAAAGGAGGGAAGCATTTGGAACTCGTATGAGAAAGGGTAGTTGGTGTACCTGGTCTTGTTAGAATATATAGGGTCACCAAAAGAAGGTAGGTTGTGTTAGCTCGATTGTGCAAGGGCAGAGTTGTGCTCGGGATCGACGGTGGACCGTCCTTGCTTGGAGAGAGAAAGTCTAAATATGATTAGCGCTATTTCAAGAGTAATGATAACAAATTGGGACATGGGTAGATACCAATAATAATAAGTACCTTGTGAAAGGGAGCTTTGGGCTTCAACCCATCGTAGTTCCTAGTGCCCTCGAGAGCCCTTCAATGGGAATGCCCTGGGCAGTCCAAGGTTAACCTTAAACCATAAGACTAAAATGTTAAAGAGCAATTAGCAAACACTAGGGCTTCACCTTCACTCATCCTGATGACTCGGGAGATTAGCTTGGTTGGGTTGTCCGAGCGGTAGGCTCGGTGGATGTGGAAATGGGCAAGTCAGCCCGGCAAGATGAAGGCCGGGAAGGTAGTTGTAACGGACATGTCAATCCGAGGAGCCAATGGCTTGGGAATTCATGGCTGCGTGTGAAAAAGGTGCTGGGTCCAAGGAAAAGACTGGAGGCTTTGTCAGCATTAGTACGTGGAGACTCTAGTGTGTCCTTTAGAGGCATATATAAGGGCTAGGCCCGGTAGTGTGGATACCCGCTTAGGAGTGGGGTGGCTCAACCCACTGTATCCCTTGGACACTATGAAGGCTCCTGGGAGTGAAACTAGCTTCCAAAACCAAGGAACTAACGGTCTATGCGCATAGAGTCGTGTGTATGTGTTGCACTTGTATGAACATAACATTAAAAACGCATAACATAGCATAACATGTCATTATTACATTTAAACCCCTACCCCTATCGTATAAATTTTTATGTGACTTTTTATACGATAGGCCCTGCAAAATGACCTCTTAATTTATAAGTTTGTATGGACATTCTTATAATTAAGGTTACCTTTAAATATAGTTTATTCTCTTTACTTTTCCTTTATTACTGCCCTACTTATTATATAACTGCTACTTTAGACTCTTGTATATGGTATACCATATAAACTGCTAGATTAGGACCACCATCACCTGCTCTTGTTTACTCTCCACCATCATAGCTTTCTTATCATTCCTTATGCACGGTGCCTAGGAGGTACTAGGGGAGGGGTGGGGGAAACAGGCTTAGTATTTTTTACTAATGGTCAGTGGACCAAACATTTCAGGGTCTCCGAATGGGAGACAGGTAGCAATAGCAGGAGATGCAACACTAGTGGAGTGCAGTGCACATGGAGGTGGGCCAGTCTAGCACAAGAGCACTAGCCTCTGGCTCCGTGAGTGTTAATTTTACTTAGCCTCAGCGAGAGTGTTGTAGTGAGGTCATGATGTACCGAGAATGAGCCCATTTATATTTCTACTTTACTGTTCTGTTTCAGTACCTTTATATATATATATATATAGTGATTTTTATGGACTTGAATTGATTGTCTTCACTATTGTACTTCTACTTTTTTGGTGATCATTAATGCCAGCAGGATCAGTGTTTTGTAGTGGAGACCCTCCAGAGTGTTGGTGTCACCGCAAAATGGCGATTCTAGGCGTAAGACCCGGTGGCGTAGCAAAAAAAAGGGTCTTACACTAACCCTCTCATGCTTCAGCTAATTACTTTTGTTTGGGTACTTGAGCACGTCCCCAGGATATGGATCTATGGAGGAGATGTGTTTCCACTTCGCTATATGACTAAAGGTTTTTTTAATAAACATTCACAGGAGACAAAGCACCTTGATGTCTAGTTGCTGCGGGCCGATGCGCCAGCTGATAGGACTACTCGAGCAAAGGCACCTCCGTCATCTCCAAACTTCCGAGATATGAGTTATTAGCATATAGGATTGTGAGTAAGAGTGTTAGTAGTTGTTATCTTTGCAGCCTTTGAGCTTGTTGTATAAACAGTGGCTACGACCTTTGTTCGATATATATATATATATATATATATATATATATATATATATATATATATATATATATATATATATATATATATATATATATATATATATATATATATATATATATATATATATATATATATATATATACACACACGAGCATCTTCACACGGGTTATGCGCGTGCTCGATGCTCTCGGGCGGCCTTCGGCCGCATCAAAGCGGACTTTGCCCACTTCCGCATGGGCTTCTCCCGTGCTCGATGCATCGCTGTGGGTTGTCCCTGCATCAAGGCGGGTTGCATCCAACACATGTACATATGGTACTCAAAATGACCGTAAAAAACTTTAAATCAATATTACAGTTTTTTATTTTTTTAAAAAAATACATCTCTTCTCCCAAATAATTTTTCTCTCCCGCTCTCTACCTCTCACTTGTATCCCTCTCTCAGCTCTCTTCCCATTCCCGCCTCTCTCCCTTCTTTCTTCTCTCTCTTCCCCCTCTCTCCTACTCACGGACAAAGACCATTCCTGCCTCTCCCTACCTCCTACTCACCCCATAAAAGGCCAAGTTTCTCCCTCCTTATCCCTCCGCTCTCTCCCTCTCCCTCCCGCTCCCGCCCTCTCTCTCCCCCTCTCTTTTTTCCAATGGATGCTATCCAACCATGTTTTTATCCAATGGCTATTATACAATCTTTGGTGTGTTCCAAATACATATATTGCTTTATATATATATATATATATATATATATATATATATATATATATATATATATATATATATATATATAATGTGGCATTCTTTTATTGCTTCTGCAATTTTGTGATGTGATATGTTTACTGTGATTCAAGCTGGGTAAAACAACCAACTAGTGCTTAGAAGAGTTGGTTGTTGCCTCTTAGGAAACATTGGGTGGGCATCTTGGGCAGTAAGGCCCATCTCTGACCCAACCCGAGCTAAGGTTGAAGGAGGGGGTCTTACACTCGCTGAGTTCAATGGTGCACTTGTCCAATCACCCCGAATGATCTGGATTTTCCAAGACGTCTCTTAGTGGATGGTCGGGCATGACTCAAATGGAATGAGCTTGGAAGTATGGTTGGAGCCTTCGTGCTGAATCAATTAAGGCTAGAGCCAACTTTTCCAGAAATGGGTAACAGGTTTTTGTACTCTTCAGCACATGGCTAACGTAGTGTAAGGGAAATTTCTTCTTGCCTTACTCTCATACCAAAACCAAACTGATGGCATATTTCCCAACTCCCAAATATAATAATAGGTCTTCTAATGGGTGGGGACTTTGAAGGAGAGGAGTTGTAGTTAACTGATGCTTCAGCTCCTCGAAAGCTTGAGCACATTATTCGGTCAACTAAAACTTCTTCTTTCATCTAAGGGTCTTGAAAAAAGTGACCCACTTATCTCCTGACCGGGATATCAAACAGTTGAGTACTGCTACCCTTCCTGCTAACTACTGAACTATCTTCAGACTCCTCGGGGGTTTCATTTATAAGATAGCATTTACTTTGTCTGGATTGGGCTCCAGACCTTGGGAGGTGATCAAGTGCCCAAGGAACTTCCCCTACTTACTCCAAAAGTACATTTGATGGGATTAAGTCTCATGTTGAATGTGCAAAGCATGCTGAATGTTTCAATTATATCCCTCAGATGATCTTCCATATTATGACTTTTTACGAGAAGGTATGTTGGGTGCATTGGTCACAATGTACTTGATTTGAAGAAGCTCTCGCAGTTCAATGATATACACATGTTTGTATTTGATGGATATTTCAGTTTATGTGTGCAGGATTACATATTGATTGGACAGGTGGACACTAGAAACAAACTTGATTTTGAAGAAATATTGACAAAGTTCAAAAGTATCGACACACTTCAACTGTGTCGACAACTTTGCAGTATCTGTGTCGAGACAAGTCAACACAATCTACATTCAACAACTTGCATCACAAAAAATTGACTAAGTACAAAAGTGTCGACACATTTCAACTGTGTTGACACCTTTAAAGAAGCTATGTCGAGACAAATCAGCTAGTTCGACACATAGAAGATTCAAGACAGCTGTGTCGAGACAAGTCAGTTGTCTCGACACATTGAAGACTAAGTCAGCTTACTCGACACTATAAAACTTAAAGCAGTTGAGTCGAGACAATACAACTGTCTCGACACAAAGAAGATGAGAAATTTTACTAAGTAAAATTGTGTCGAGACAAATCAACTGTCTCGATACAGTGAAGAAGTAAAGATGTCGACATAAGGCAGAACAAAAGATGTCGACACCAGGCAGAACAAAAGATGTCGACACCAAGAAGAACAAAAGGTGTCGACACAGACAATGCTTGTGTCGAGACAATTCAACTATCTCGACACTCTCAAGTTTCAGTTGAAAATTCCTTCAAGTAGAATTCTGTCGAGACTGCTAAGATGTCTTGACACAAGTGTCGACACACTTTGGACATCTCGATAATTATGTTTCATAAAATTTGCTGAATCAACACAAAAGTGCCAAGATGAGTCAGAACTGTCACATAGAGTACATGAATGAGTTATTTTGACTGAAACAATTTGAAGGAGAATTTGAAGTATGATATCAGATGATGATGTCATCATTCAGTAACTACGCATCCATGAAGGCTATAAATAGAGGAGTAGTCTACACCAACAAAAAACAAGAGAGAATCGATCAAGCAAACAAGAAGTTCTCATTTCTTATTCAGATTCCGAGGAGGAAGAAGAAGATGAAAGTCTTCAAGAAAATCTCCAGATCCTTTATGTAAATCGATCTGAAGATCAAGGTGGATCTGATCAAAAATTTCTTCAAGGTCATCAAGCCGATCTACATCAAGAAGATAACAGATTCAGTAAAGCAACTTATCAGCCAACCAATTTATCAAGGAGAAATACACTGCTGCTGATTGAAGAAATTGTGCAAACAAATAAGTCAGATAATAGAAATTATGTTTTCTGAGAATTTATTCTTATAATTTACCTCTTTATTTCGTAAGATCTCCTAGATATCTGAGTGGGTTGGAGATCTTATCTCTAAGTTTTAAGCCTAATTTATAAAGGCTGAGGTCGGGTTCTTGAGGAACCTGAGGTAGGTGATCTTGGGTGAATCACTGAGTTGTAAGCCTATTTTATAAAGGCTGAAGTAGGGTTCTTGAGAGACCAGAGGTAGGAGATTGGGAGAATCTCTGAGGTCGGATCTGGTGGTCTGAGTGTAGGTTTCTTAATAGAAACTGAGCCAGTAAGATCTTTAGATCTGAGTTAAAGAGGCGGAGCTATAACCTTATCTGGCATATTACTAGTGAGGAAGAAGGGAGAAGTGGATGTACACAAGAAAGGGGAACCACTATAAATTTTGTGTGTGTTATGTGCTGTGAATTTTTTTTGCTTGTGCTATGTTGTGAATGCTTTAACTGTTGAATCTGTTAAGTGACAAAGATTTGGTGTAGTATTTTAAAAGTCACCTATTCTCCCCCTCTAGGTGATTATCTACCCGTAGGATTATCTTTCAAGTGTTATCAGAGGGAGGTTATTCAATAAAGACTTAACAGTCTGAATAATATCCAAAGGGTATTATAAAAATATTATATCTATGGATTCAGAATCACACGGAGAACTCAATTATATGAAACTACCTATTTGTACTAAGGACAATTTTTCTATATGGAAACAGAGAGTAAGATTTTTCATGGAAGCCTCAGATCCAAGAATCGTTGTTACTGTACAGGAAGGACCATATGTACTAATGAAGACATCAGTCCTGGATGCAAATGTTGAAACCCCCAAGAAACTGTCAGAAATGCCAAAGGATGATGTGGTGCTTGCCACCATGGATAAGAGGGCACAAAATATAATAGTCAGTGCAATAGACAATTCTACCTTTCATAATCTTGTGCACTGCAATACATCAAAGGAGATGTGGGATATACTCATAGTATACATGGAAGGTACAAAAGAGGTAAGAGATGACAGAAAATCTTTCCTCAAACAGCAGTATGAGGCCTTTAGACGAGGATAGAATGATTCTATAGAACAATGCTATGAAAAGTTCTTTAGAATAGTAAATGACTTAAGAAACTATGGCAGAATTTTCTCAAATTATGAGCTTAATGACATGTTCTTAAGATCCCTAATAAAGAATGGGATATCAAGATTTGTGTAGTAAGAGAAATGATAAATCTAAGAAAAATGTTACCCCAAGACTTAAATGGGAAGCTTATGTCACATGAGCTTCAGCTAAACTCCAGAAAAGTTGAAGCAGAATCTGCCAGAAGTTCAACTCAAACAAAATCTGTGACCTTCAAAGCAGATGTATCTAAGAAAGTTAGACGAGAAAACCCATCATCACCCAGAAAGGATGAAGATACAGATAGCACTGAAGTCTGTTCTTCATCAGAAGATCTATCATATGATGAATTGACACTGTTTACCAGGAAATTAAAAAAATGCTAAGGAGAAGGAAGCAGTGGAACAAAACAAAACCTTCTGGATCAAGCTCCAGTAAAAGCACAGACAATCAAAGAGACAAATCTGTGGTCATGTATGATTCTCATTAGAACAAACAATTTAAGACTGATATTATTTGCTTTTGCTGTAACATGACTGGGCATGTCATAGCTGACTGTCCAGCAAAAAGGAAGGAAAACAAAAAGTCAAAAGAGAATAAGTTCTATAAGAACAAGAAATCAGAGAAGGATTTGATGGCAAAGAAATCCAAGACCTTATATGATAGTGATTCTGACTCAATTGAGTCAGAATAAGAACTTACTGGACTATTCTCCAGTGAAGAAGAGTTCATCAAAAAGTCTATTTATGAAGGAAAATCTCCACAACGTCATCACACTACGGTGATTCTGAAGAAGAAATGGAAATCAATTTAATGGCACTATCTGATGATCCAGAAACGGAAGCACTTCACTGTCAGAATACTCAGGTAATCTATGATAATTCAACCAGTACTAAAACTTCTATATATGAGACTGGGGATGAGCTAGAATCATGTGAGTCAAAGAATGATTCACATAAGACTGACTCTGTGACTGAACTACAATAGCTAATAGTGAAATTTGGAAAGCTGTTTGAAGTCCTAGTAAATAGTAAGAAGCTTGTCAAAGTACAAGTTGAAGAAATATCATCATAGGATGGATACTCAGAAAATTAGTCTTCAAAGTTCTAAGTTGTCAATGCTGACTGTTGGGTACATTGGTTCTAATGTACCTGATTTGAAGAAGCCTCACCCAACTCAATGATATACATCAAAATGTATTTGATGTATGTTGAGTTTACTTGTGCAGGTTAAGTATTTACAGGAAAGAAGAAAAAGTTTCTAAGTTCATGTGTCGACACCCAGAGGGAAAGTGTCGACACTTAAGAAGACTTGTGTCGACACCCAGGCAAGCAGTGTCGACACTTGGAGTATTTGTGTCGACACCAGGGATGTGGAGTCGACACCAGACAGAAAGTGTCGACACAAGGAGCTGTGTCGACACTCAATTGAGAAAAGCCCAGTGAAGTTGTGTCGACCCTTAGCAGTTGTGTCGACACCCAGTGAAACTGTGTCTACATCAGAAAGTGTCGACACTTGGAGGCTGTGTCGACACTCAGCAAAAGTCAGCAGAGACTAAGTATAAGTGTCGACACAAGAAAGATGTGTCGGCACTCAGTAGAAGACTCAACACTTGAAGAAAGTGTCGACACCCAGAACAATTTGTCGACACACTACAGAAGAGTCAACACTTGAAGAAAGTGTCGACACCCAGAACAATGTGTCGACACACTGTAGAAGAGTCAACACTTGAAGAAAGTGTCGACACAAGAAAGAATGTGTCGACACTTAGCTGAAGACTCGACACTTAGCAAAGTTCTGCAAAATATTCTAAGTACAAGTGTCGACACTAAGGAGATGTGTCGACACTCAGCCAGAGTCTCAACAGAAGAAGAATGTGTCGACACATGGAGCTGTGTCGACACTTAACAGATTCAACACATGAAGATGTGTCGACACAAAGGAGTTGTGTCGACACTTATAATAATTCAGCAATATACTGAAGTACAAGTACTTGTGTCGACACACATTATCAGTGTCGACACATGAAGAAGAAGCTGTGTCGAGATATAAAATCTACAACACAAGGAGTTGTGTCGACACCTTGTAGGCTAGTGTCGACACTTAGACAACTTGTGTCGACACTTAGTCTATAAGTGTCGACACTTAAAGACAGACAGTCTCGACACTTTCAGACAGTTACAGAATTTTCAAGAACTGACTGTATGACTTGACAGCTGCCATACCAGCCGGTCTACTGCATCCGTCAGAGTTGTCAGAAATCAGTTATGAACCGGACCAGCCGGTTACCATGAAGAAGGCCTATAAATAGGCTTACACTATCTACAGAAATAGTTGTTCAGATCATTGATCAAGTAATTAACAAAGAAGAAGATCTAGCTATTCCTTGAAGAATCTAGTGAAGATCTAAGAAGTTGGAGAGAGAGAGCTCCATCCAAGAAGTTAGCCGTTGGAACCAGGCTGAGAAGAAGGGTTCAGATTTGTTCTGAATCTTAAGTAGCAGAGATCAAGGATCAACTGCAGAAGAGGTCAATCTTATTGTGTTCTACATTCAAGAAGCTTTGAAGAAAGCCAAGTTAGATTGATTTCAGCTGAGTTCT
The DNA here is from genome assembly GCA_039583875.1 of Platanthera guangdongensis. NCBI lineage: Eukaryota > Viridiplantae > Streptophyta > Magnoliopsida > Asparagales > Orchidaceae > Platanthera > Platanthera guangdongensis. The sequence continues at coordinate 100,376,648 of CM077165.1, forward strand.
TCCAAGAACTCATCAAGAAACTCACAACTCTTCTCTCTTTTCTCTGAGTTGTTGAGTTAACATTTTGTATTCATATTATCTTGTAGGATCCTTAGGGATCTGAGTGTTGTAAGCCTGTAATTATAAAGGCTGAGTGTAGGGCTTGTATGCCTGAGTGTAGGAGATTGGAATCTCTGAGTGTAGGCCTTGGTGGCTGAGTGTAGGCTTTGTGAAGAAGCTGAGTTATAGGGCCTTGGGCCTGAGTTGTAGGAACCTTGTTTTGGTGTTCTGAGTGTAAGATCTGAGGATCTGAGATAGTGGAGGAGTTTGGCCGAATCTAGTACACTGCTAGATAGGCGAAGGGGGAAAGTGGATGTACCAAAACCTTGGGGAACCACTATAAATCTGAGTGTCTACTGTGTGCTTGTGGAATTCTGTGATTGCTGATTGTGTGCTGTGATAAAGTAGATATAATTCTGTGTTATAATTTGAATTCTGCCTAAAAAGTTAAAAAGATTCAAGTCACCTATTCACCCCCCCCCCCTCTAGGTGATTAGGTACAATATCTTTCAAGTGGTATCAGAGCCAGGTTACTCAAACAGGACATAACTGCCTGAGGGGATCCTGTTGGCAGATTCAGTCTAAGTCAAATTACATAATCAAGAAACTCAAGAACCATGGGTTCCACTGAGAATCATAAGGAATTGGGATCCATGAAGCTACCCATATATAGAAAAGAGTTCTTTGGTATCTGGAAGGAAAGGGTGAGACTGTTTATGGAAGCCTCAGACCCTAGGATATATATCACAGTGAAAGAAGGGCCTTATGTGCCCATGAAGGTTTCAGTCTTAGATGTAAATCAGAGAACACCAAAGTATTTCTCTGAAATGACAAAGGATGAGATTGTTCTTGCCACAATGGACAAAAGGGCTCAGAACATCATTGTGAGTGCTATAGATGATGCTACCTTTCAGAATCTGATACACTGCAAGACATCCAAGGAAATGTGGGATACTCTTATTGTGTACATGGAGGGTTCTGAAGAAGTGAGGCAAGATAGAAAATCTTTGCTAAACCAAGAATATGAAAGTTTTAGACAAGGTAAAGCTGATAGCATAACTGAATGCTATAAGAAGTTCTATAGGATTGTGAATGAGCTAATGTCCTATGGTAGAGAGTTCAGTAATTATGAGCTCAATGATAAGTTTCTAAGATCCCTAACAAAAGATTGGGACACCAAGATCTGCGCCATTAGGGAAATGGCAAAGTTGGCAGAAATTCCTCCACCAACACTGTTTGGCAAACTGCTGTCCTATGAAATGCAGTTAATGGTGAGGAAAGAAGAGGAGAAATCAACAAGAAGTGAACATAAAGAAAGGACAGTGGTCTTCAAAACAGAAGCCCCCAGAAAGTACAGGAGTAAGTCACCAACTCCACCACCAAAAGTACCTGAAACTGAGTCAGATGAGTCAGCAAGTAGAAAGTCTGAAAGCAGTGAAAGTGACGAGGACTTTGCTGCCTTCACAAGACATTTTCAGAAGTTCTTAAAGAAGAAACAGTGGAGGACAAGCCCATCTACTTCACAGGGTAAAGAAGACTATTATCAGAATAAAAAGTCTTCAAAGAAAGACAGGAAAAAGTCTAAGTCTAGCAAAGCAACACTATCAAAAATTGTATGCTATTGTTGTAATAGACAAGGACATGTTGTTGCAGACTGTCCAGAGAAAAGAAAGGAGTCTAATGACTAGAAAAAGACTCAATACAAGGGCAAGAAGGAAAAGTCTTTTGTTGCCAAAAAGGACAAGAGACTGTCAGACATTTCTTCATCAGAAACTGAGTCAGATGCTGAGGCATATATAGGACTGTTTACTGAGGAGGAAGAAGAAGAGTTCATCCAGATCATGAACTCTATATATGAACAAGAGGACAGTCAGTGCCAAGGGCTAATGACATTGACAGAAAGTGACAAAATCCTGGAGCAGCCAGGACCTAGTAAGGTACAACATTGTTCTTTAAGTTCAATTTCTTGTGCTAGTTCAGAAACAGATTCATCATCATCAAATGATGAGAGTGCATCTGAGTCTGAAGAGGATATTCATAAATTGATTGATGAATATAAAGTTCTGTTGCAAGCATTTAAGAAATGCAAATCCTTGGCCAAGAGTCAAGCTAAGGAGATTGCAAGTCTCAAAATGGCTGCAACTGATTATGAGAAGATGTTTGATCAAAAACTTAATGGGATAGCCAGACTGAAGCACATAACTGTGATTCAGATGGGGACTATAACATATAAGAATGATCAAATTAAGAGTCTGGAGATTAGTCTTCAGAAGGAGAGAGATCTAGTTGCTAGGTTTTCTAAACCTAAGTCAGTTCTACCCTTAATTGATGAATTTGTTCATCACAAAGGTCAAGCTGGACTGGGATTTACTAAACTTGCAAGGACAGTTCAGTCTAAGTCCAAGTCCAAGGGCAAAGCCCCAACTCTCAACAAGCCAGCTGTAGATAAAACAGCTAAGACTGTACCGAAGCAAAGGTACAATAGGTTTGAGTGTTGGTGCTGTGGAAATGTAGGCCACTTTGCAATGGACTGTTGGCACAATGCTTGTGCCAAAGTGAGTAGCAAACTGCCTGTTGGAAAACCTGCAGGTAGCTTTGTTAGGAAGCAAACTAACCAGTACCAAGGACCCAAGAATTCTTTGGGTTCTAAGGTTCACTAATCTGTTTTGCAGGTGAGTCCAAGTGGTCATGCCCCAATATGGTACTTGGACAGTGGATGTTCCAGACACATGACTGGAACAAGGGGTTTACTAAAGGACTACACACCCATCAAGGATGGTCCAAAAGTCACCTTTGGTGGTTCTGAAAAAGGGATCATCAAGGGTTTTGGTAACATTTCTAACTCCTATATTATAATTACTCAAGTGGCCTATGTTAAAGGTTTGAAACATAACCTTATTAGTATAAGTCAATTGAGTGATGTAGGATATGACATCTTATTTGTGAAAGATGGTTGTCATATCAGGAGGTCAAATGATCAAGAGATCATTTTGACTGGTTATAGAAAAAGGAATGTCTACTGCCTAGACATTATGGTTGAGAATAATGGTTCTCCAGTGTGTCTTGTAGCTGATGAGACAGTCTCTCATTGTGTCAAATGGCACAAGAGGCTAGCCCATCTAAACTACAAGACAATTGGCAAACTCTTTAGCAAAGAGTTAGTGAGGAATGGTCCTCAAGTTAAGTGTATTAATGATGAAATATGCTCAGCTTGTCAAAAGGGCAAGCAGACTAGATCCACCTTTAGGAGCATTGAAAACAAAGATGTTGTGAGGTGTTTATACCTCTTGCATATGGATCTCTTTGGTCCAATGCCAGTTCACAGCCTAGGTAGGAAGGTTTATACCTTTGTAGTTGTAGATGACTACTCAAGGTTTTCCTGGGTGTTCTTTCTTAGACAGAAATCTGAAACACCTAGTGTCTTCTATAGCTTTGTCAAACAAATTCAGAATGAACTAGCTAGTACAGTGGTCAAAATAAGAAGTGACCATGGTACAGAATTTCAGTCTGATAGTATGGCAAAACTATGTGAAGAATTTGGGATATTTCAAGAGTTTTCTTCACCAAGGACACCTCAGCAAAATGGCATTGCTGAGAGGAAGAATAGAACCTTGATTGAGGCTGGTAGGACCCTATTAAGTGATACATCACTACCAGAATACTTCTGGGCTGAGGCAGTGAATACTGCATACCATGTTATTAATAGGGCTACCATAACTAAAAGCCTCAACAAGACCCCCTATAAGGTTGTGAAAGGCAGGAAACCAAACCTATCCTACTTCAGGATCTTTGGTTGTAAGTGCTTTATACTTAACAATGGAAATTCTTACTTGACTAAGTTTGCTGCCAAGTCCCAAGAGGGAATTTTTGTTGGGTACAGCAACAAAAGTAAGGCTTATAGAGTCTACAACTTGTCTACTCAAGTTGTAGAAGAGTCTGTACATGTAGTATTTGATGAAACTAGTCTTATTAACAATGAGTTGTCTAGTAGTGTATGCAGCTCCACAGGTATAACAAAGAAGATGGACAAGCTCACTATTGAAGAAGAACCTACTGCAAGACAGCAAGTAGCTGATAGTGGCTGCTGTCCAGGGGGAGTACTACATGTATCTAATGCAGATGAAGTTCAAGAAGTACAACAAGATGAAGAAACTGAAGAAGTTCAACCTGAAGTCAGGATGCCTCCAGCCAATAGGCATCTTAGAGATCATCCAGCAGAACAAATCATTGGTAATCCAAGACAAGGGGTACAAATAAGGAGCAGAAATCTGAATGCAGTGCTCTTCTCCAGTTTCCTATCCCAAGTTGAACCAAAGAAGTTTGAAGAAGCCATCCTAGACCCTCATTGGATTGAGGCAATGCAAGAAGAGCTGAATTAGTTCAAGAGGTGCAAGGTCTGGGAGCTTGTTCCTAAACCAAAAGACCACAACATAATTGGAACCAAGTGGATCTTTAGGAACAAGATGGATGAACATGGAGTCATCATTAAGAATAAAGCAAGATTGGTTGCTAAAGGATATAGGCAGGAAGAAGGTATTGACTTTGATCAAACCTTTGCTCCAGTAGCCAGACTGGAAGCCATAAGGATGTTCCTAGCCTATGCAACCTTTCAAGGATTTAAAGTTTACCAAATGGATGTTAAGTCAGCATTTTTGAATGGTAATCTTAAAGAGGAAGTCTATGTGGAACAGCCATCAGGTTTTGTTGATTCAACTCTACCTAATCATGTCTATAGACTTAGGAAAGCATTATATGGGTTAAAACAAGCCCCTAGGGCTTGGTATGAAACCCTGTCTAGTTTCCTCATTGAGAATAAGTTCACAAGGGGGAAAATAGACAAGACTCTATTCCTTATGGAATCTAGAGGCAAAGTAATACTAGTCCAAATATATGTAGATGACATTATATTTGGGTCTACTAAAAGTTGTCTTTGCAAAAAGTTTGCAAAACTAATGCAAGGACAATTTGAGATGAGTAGTATGGGAGAACTTAAGTTCTTCTTGGGTCTCCAAGTTAGACAGACTGAGAATGGTTTATCCATATATCAGTCTAAGTTAACCATTGAACTCATAAGGAAGTATGGTATGGATTCATCCAGTACCATGAAGACTCCTATGGGGTCAAGTATGTCTCTTAGCAAGGATGATGCAGGGAAACCTGTAGATGAATCTTTGTATAGAGGGATAGTTGGCTCCCTATTATATTTTACTGCAAGTAAACCAGATATCATGTATGCTACATGTGTCTGTGCAAGGTATCAAGCATGCCCTAAAGAGTCTCATTTGACAGCAGTCAAAAGGATACTGAGATATCTAAAGGGCACTCCTTATCTAGGCCTCTGGTACCCTAGGAATGGAGATTTTGAACTAACAGGTTATTCAGATGCAAACTTTGCAGGATGCAAAGAAGACAGAAAAAGCACAACTGGAACCTGTCAATTCCTAGGTGGGAGACTGATTTCATGGAGTAGCAAGAAGCAAACTAGTGTGGCTATCTCCACTGCAGAATCAGAATATATGGCTGCAGGAAGTTGCTGTGCTCAACTTCTATGGATACAACATCAGCTTGAGGACTATGGAATTCAGATAAGTAGAACTCCACTCTTTTGTGATTCTATAAGTGATATATCAATTGCACATAATCCTGTTTCCCATAGTAGAACTAAACATATTGAAATAAAATATCATTTTCTTAGGGAGCATGTAGAGAAAGAAGTTATTTTACTGGAATATGTTAAAACAGATAATCAACTAGCTGATATGTATACTAAGCCCCTAGAAGAAACTAAGTTCAATAGGTTTAAAATTGAACTAGGTATGATAAACTTAGAATAAGTTCATAAAAATGACTAAGTAAAAAGGTGTCGACACATAGAGATATCTGTGTCGACACAGAAATGTGGTGTCGACACTTCAGGAATAAGGTGTCGACACATCTAGGAAGTTGGTGTCGACACTTCAGAAAATTAGTGTCGACACATGACAAGTAGGTGTCGACACAACCGAGGTTGTGTCGACACTTAGTATTTACTCAGAATTATCTAAGTAGAGTCTCGACTAAATGTCGAGTTATGTGGTGTCGACACATAAACAAGTGTCGACACATATTATGTGTTGACTAAACTTGTGTCGACACATAGGTGTCGAGACATTATAAGTCAGTGTCAACACAATTTAAGTTAGTTAACCCGCCTTTTCATCTTCAAACCTAGAAAGGTATAAATAGGATTTTGCCTTTGTATGTCGACACGCTTTCAAAAGTTTCGAGACCAAACTTGTGTGTCGACACCTCTCTTCTCTCAGTTCAAATTCTTCAAACCCTAATGGCGCCAAAGCTCAAGGAGAACGTCAATGAAGGCTATGAACTGGTGCGAGACGCGTTTGGTGATGCAGACCCAGAGATCAAGACTGTGATAACCCTAGTTGTAGACTCGGGGTTAGAATTTCTTGTTTCAGAGCCCACAAAGATCTGGAAGAAAGAAGTCTTAGAATTTCTAAATGGAGCTACCCTAGATGACATTTGATTCAAGATCAAGTCTAGGGTTCATGGTGAAAAGGTGAAGGTATCACCTAAAAGTTTGAGAAAGGTCCTAAATCTACCAAGGACAAAAGAAGAGGATGAGGGTTCTGCTTCTAAGACCAGAGAAGCATTGACATGGTGTGGTCTAGATTCCAAACTGAAAATTGGATCTGTATTCAATAGGAAGGGCATGAACAGCCAGGGAAAAGTTCTATCTGAAACTGTTGGAAAAGTAATCTTAAGTAAGCCTGGAGGGCATGATAGGGTATCAGCCCATCTGTTCAGCATTATGACAAGGATAATCTTCAGCTTAAAAACTGATTGGTCTATTGTTGTCATTGAGAAGATCAAGGAGAGTCTGAAGAAACCCAATTTGGGTAGAATAATAAGTTTATACCTAGCTGGTAGCATGCCAGAGGTTATGGGTCAAGCTGCTGGCAGTAAAATCAACCATATGAGAAAGATGGACATGAGGATCTTCTCTAGATGGGACAGGGTTTTGTCTAAGGAGATGCCAACCCCTGAGAAAATAACTTCTGAGAAGGAAACTCCACTGAAGAAGAAGAAGAAGATAGCCCCAGTGGCTCAAGAGTCAACTAGCAGCTCTGATAGTGAAGAACAAGTTGTCTTTACTCCAGAAGATGATGTAGTAGGAACTGTTGTGAAGTCTCCAGCTCAACAAGATACTGCAGAAAGGTAGGGGGAGCTACCACAAGCTAGCCCCTTACACCAGGATTCAGTCCAGGGGGAGCCTCTAGTTGTAGAAGAGCCAACTACACTGGAAAGTGAACAAGCAACAAACATCATCCTTGAGGTAATCTCTGAGCTTAATGCTTTAGATTTCCCTATAGAGGATAATGTTTTGTCTGATTCCTTCATTAATGTTAATCAGCAAGTTCCAGATGTTGTCATGAAAGACACATCTGTTACAGTTCAAGTTGTATCTGATCCTGTGGTAGATGAGCCAAGAATTTCTCCAGCTCATTCTCCACAAGAATATACCATGGAAGATCTTTTCCTAAATCTGGATCAAACAGATTTTGACAAGGAATGTGCTGCTGCTGAGGGGGAGAATGCTCCAGTTGAGGGAGAGCAAATGCAAATTCTGGAAGAACCTGCAAGGCAAGAGCCAGAGAAGCAAAAGGCTGTTGAAGAGCTACCTAAGGAGAGGGTAGATATTGCAAGCACCTCAGCTTCTGAAGATGAGGAGGCAGCAAGAGCTAAGAAAAAGAAATTTCAAGTATTCAAAAGAAGGAGCCAGAGTTATAAGAAGCCTTTACAAACCATAGCACCACAGCCTGCACTACAGCCAACTCCATCTGTAGACTACAGTGCACTGATGGTTGCTCTGCAGATCAAACTTGATGAGCACAGGAAAGCTATAGAAACTTATGTGGATGAGGGGCACAAATCTCTACAGTTTGATCTAGCCCAGGATATAAAGTCTATAAGATTTGAAATGAATCTTAATAAAAAGGAAATGACTGACTACTTCCATAAAGGAGGGAATGCAGTAGTGTACTTGGCTACACATCAAGAAAAGATAAAATCTCAAGTAGATGAACTTGAAGTAAAGCAAGGATATGTACTGGAAAATCAAATCAGAATGAATGATAATTTGACAGAATCTCACAATGCCATTATCACTGAGATGCAGAACATAGCTGCTGGACTGACTACTTCTACTGCTACTGCTAAAGCAGAGTTTGACAAAGCATTCCAAGAAGACATAACTGCTGTTAAGACTGCCATACAAGACTCTCAGAAGATCATAACTGACAAACTCCAAAGGTTGAAACCTTTCTTTAAAGATGGAGTCAATTATTTTGATAACCAGGTCAGATTTCAGAAAGATGATGTAAGAGATCACGTAGAAAGAGAAGTCATAAAGGGGGAGAGGGTGTTAGTCAAGGCCAGCTCTGATCATGCTAAGTGGATATCTAATTCTATCAGAGCAACTCTTGGTTATCCACCTTTGTGTGATGATGACAATGTTGCAGAATCTGGAATACATCCTGCATATCTAGGAGGGGAGCAACCTGAAGTGGCTCAAGTAATCTACCCTCCTCCAGATTTTGATATGGTTCAAGCTGACATACAATCCATGTATAGCCAACCTGGGGGAAAGGACAATGTCATCATAGAGAAGGTTGTTCAGCCAGTTTCTGAGGCTATGCAAGAAGCTCTGCAGAAAGAAGAAGAAACCAGATTATCTAAAAAGAGGTTCAGAGAGCAAGCTGAACAAAGACCAGACTTTGAGCAGTGGAGTCCCACTTCAAGAAACATTATCCTAACTGCATGGAAAGCTGCAAAAGATAACATTTAAGACAGAAATAAATGGTTTTCTGAATTGGAATGGAGGAAGCATGAGACAAGGCAAGAAGCCATAGTCCAATATATAAGAAAGGCCAAGATGGGAAAGCTACCTCCTACTACCCAGGAGCCTAGCAAGTACTTTCCCAAGCCTTATCATTATTTTGAGAGGCAAAAGATTAAAGCAGAAGAGCTAAAGAAAAAGGATCTGAAAGGCAAGAAGCCTGCTGATGCTGAAGTTGCTGAAGCTCCTGTTCAAGCCAAAGTACAATCTGGAAAAAGAATAGTAATTAAAGAGGCTGAACAAAAATAGAATAGAATTTTTCTTGAGTTTACAGTTATAATATTTTGATTGTCAAATACTTTGTAAACTTTTGGAAAATGAATATGACAAGTTATTAGAACAATGTGTTGTGTGATAAATTTGCTGTGTGATAAATTTATTTCATAATTTTTCTGAGATAATGTCTATGTATACATGTTTGATTGATACATGTTTATAGTTGCCCTGATATATAATCCTGTTTTACATCATTTTGTAATTTTATTATGAATGGTGTATATCATTGACTAAGGGTTATGACTTCTCCAAATAGGGGGAGATTGTTGGGTACATTGGTTCTAATGTACCTGATTTGAAGAAGCCTCACCCAACTCAATGATATACATCAAAATGTATTTGATGTATGTTGAGTTTACTTGTGCAGGTTAAGTATTTACAGGAAAGAAGAAAAAGTTTCTAAGTCCATGTGTTGACACCCAGAGGGAAAGTGTCGACACTTAAGAAGACTTGTGTCGACACCCAGGCAAGCAGTGTCGACACTTGGAGTATTTGTGTCGACACCAGGGATGTGGAGTCGACACCAGACAGAAAGTGTCGACACAAGGAGTTTTGTCGACACTCAATGAAGAAAAGCCCAGTGAAGTTGTGTCGACACTTAGCAGTTGTGTCGACACCCAGTGAAACTGTGTCTACATCAGATAGTGTCGACACTTGGAGGCTGTGTCGACACTCAGCAAAAGTCAGAAGAGACTAAGTATAAGTGTCGACACAAGAAAGATGTGTCGACACTCAGCAGAAGACTCAACACTTGAAGAAAGTGTCGACACCCAGAACAATGTGTCGACACACTACAGAAGAGTCAACACTTGAATAAAGTGTCGACACCCAGAACAATGTGTCGACACACTGCAGAAGAGTCAACACTTGAAGAAAGTGTCGACACAAGAAAGAATGTGTCGACACTTAGCTGAAGACTCGACACTTAGCAAAGTTCAGAAAAATATTCTAAGTACAAGTGTCGACACTAAGGAGATGTGTCGACACTCAGCCAGAGTCTCAACAGAAGAAGAATGTGTCGACACATGGAGCTATGTTGACACTTAACAGATTCAACACATGAAGATGTGTCGACACAAAGGAGTTGTGTCGACACTTACAAGAATTCAGCAATATACTGAAGTACAAGTACTTGTGTCGACACACATTATCAGTGTCGACACATGAAGAAGAAGCTGTGTCGAGATATAAAATATACAACACAAGGAGTTATGTCGACACCTTGTAGGCTAGTGTCGACACTTAGACAACTTGCGTCGACACTTAGTCTATAAGTGTCGACACTTAAAGACAGACAGTCTGGACACTTTCAGACAGTTACAGAATTTTCAAGAACTGACTGGATGACTTGACAGCTGCCATACCAGCCGTTCTACTGCACCTGTCAGAGTTGTCAGAAATCAGTTATGACCCGGACCAGCCGGTTACCATGAAGAAGGCCTATAAATAGGCTTACACTGTCTACAGGAACAGTTGTTCAGATCATTGATCAAGTAATTAACAAAGAAGAAGATCTAGCTATTCCTTGAAGAATCTAGTGAAGATCTAAGAAGTTGGAGAGAGAGAGAGCTCCATCCAAGAAGTCAGCCGTTGGAACCAGGCTGAGAAGAAGGGTTCAGATTTGTTCTGAATCTTAAGTAGTAGAGATCAAGGATCAACTGCAGAAGAGGTCAATCTTATTGTGTTCTACATTCAAGAAGCTTTGAAGAAAGCCAAGTCAGATTGATTTCAGCTGAGTTCTTCCAAGAACTCATCAACAAACTCACAACTCTTCTCTCTTTTCTCTGAGTTGTTGAGTTAACATTTTGTATTCATATTATCTTGTAGGATCCTTAGGGATCTGAGTGTTGTAAGCCTATAATTATAAAGGCTGAGTGTAGGGCTTGTGTGCCTGAGTGTAGGAGATTGGAATCTCTGAGTGTAGGCCTGTTGTGGCTGAGTGTAGGCCTTGGTGGCTGAGTGTAGGCCTTGGTGGCTGAGTGTAGGCTTTGTGAAGAAGCTGAGTTGTAGGGTCTTGGGCCTGAGTTGTAGGAACCTTGTTTTGGGGTTCTGAGTGTAAGATCTGAGGATCTGAGATAGTGGAGGAGTTTGGCCGAATCTAGTACACTACTAGATAGGCGAAGGGGGAAAGTGGATGTACCCAAACCTTAGGGAACCACTATAAATCTGAGTGTCTACTGTGTGCTTGTGGAATTCTGTGATTGCTGATTGTGTGCTGTGATAAAGTAGATATAATTCTGTGTTATAATTTGAATTCTGCCTAAAAAGTTAAAAAGATTCAAGTCACCTATTCACCCCCCCCCCCCTCTAGGTAATTAGGTACAATATCTTTCACTGACTAAGATCATTGATGATCAAATCTTATAGCTGAAACAGACGGATGAAAATGAAAGTCCACCTAGTGTCAGCTATCTTCACCTATGGGGGGGGGGGGGAATAGGTGACGTGCAGCATTTTTGCGGAATTTAAAATTGTACCTGCACAATAAAACAAAACAGCACAGGGCAGAAAATACACAAACAATTTATAGTGGTTCCCCGATTTGGGTACATCCACTTTCCCCCTTCGACCTATCTCCCAACAAGGGACGACTCGGTCTCTTCACCAACAGGATTGAAATCCAATCCTTGCACTATCGGAAGGAACCCTTCCATACGTAGGAGTCAACACTCCCACAACACGGGTTGCACCCAACCCTTACAACTAGGAACCAACGTTCCTTTACAACAAAAGAAAAACTAGAATGTACAAGAGATACAAACTACGTTTGGAGACTAAGGTGTCCCTCTTCATTGATGACATGTTTTTGAAGTCCACGAAAAGTCCACAACCCTAGATCTCTCTTGGAGAGAATCTCCCCGGAACCAGCGGCGGCAAGATGGGCGGCGGCTAGGTTCACGGGATCGGCGGCGACAACGATGTGCGGCTGCTGTACTTTGGAGATCCAAACTTCGTAGCGATGCTAGCTAGGTCTACCAACGGTCACACTAGGATCAATCGTCTCAATCGATTCGGATGGGGAAGATTTTCCCGATCAACAAATCAAGAGACAAGAGATCTCCGGTTAGACACGTGAGACTCTAAGCTTGGCTAAGCTTAAGTCACCGGAAGATCAGGAAGAATCGCGATCAAAAGCGGCGACCAACTAGCGCGAGCGGCGACGGCGACGGCGGAGCAGTTTCGCGATTTTAGGTCAAGATCGTCGCTCGGCTTCTTTCTGTGTGTGTCAACTGTTCAAAAATATTCGTATATATATATGGTGGAAATACCCCATTATAACCGTTATGGGTCCCACCTGAGGAAACCCTAACCCCGGTTCAGAACAGTGCCAGCGACAGAGTCCGGTTCAGGGAGTTCCAGAAAATCGCCCAAGTCAAAATCGGCGAGAATCACCTGTGATTCTCGTCGAATCGTCGAGAATCAAGTGTGATTCTCGACGATTCGGCGCGAATCACAAAGTGATTCTCGACGATCACAAAGTGATTCTCGTCGAATTTGACTTGATTGCACTCTGATTTAGCAGGCGAGAATCAGCCAGTGATTCTCGACGAATCGGCGAGAATCACTAGTGATTCTCGCCGAATCGGCGAGAATCACTTGGTGATTCTCGTCGATTCTTACTTAGATGATTTTTCGTCTTACGCCTCTGAGCTTCTCTTTGACTTGTCCTTTCTCCTTGTCTGCTCTTGCATAAACACAGCCCTGTACTTGAAAGTAAGTGCACTCCAATAGATAGAGTACACGTAGGCCAACACACTGATCTGCTCAACGAGGGATTACGTCGTGCAGACCCGTGTATATTGACCTACTGCACCCTGACATTGGTGTGCACTTAGCGTGGAATAACTGCAAGCACAACTTGAAATATTTTGTCAAATATATTGTCTATTTACCTTAGCTTGTCCAGGGGCTTCTTCAAATCAGGTACGTTGTGGATACAATACCCAACAATCTCCCCCTATTTGAAGAAGCCTAAACCCTACAAGCTAAGGTGAATAGAGCATATGGGAATGAAAATCATAAATTTGAAATTGAGTTGAGTGAGTTATTCATTACCAAAACCAATTTCTTGGGAGCAAACTTGGAGCCACCTTAGCCTTAGCCGAGAGGGTAATCTCCCCCTTTTCGGCCTCTGCAAATCTGGGTCTATTGCATTGGACCCCGTGCTCCCCCTCAGTTCTTGCACCTGTGCTCTCACTTGAGTTCCTGGCAGAGGCTCCCCCTAGATGCACGAGCCTGGAGCTTCTGTAGTCTTCATCCCTCATAGTTTAACATCCCCAATTCAGTTTTGAAAAGACTGAACTTGGCCTCGTCTAAGGGCTTTGTGAATATATCTGCAATTTGCTTGTCCGTGGGAACATAACAGAGAGAGATGTCCTTGTTCTCCATGTGCTCCCGAATGAAGTGGTATCGCACTTCAATATGCTTCGTTCTGCTGTGCGATACCGGATTGTTGGCAATTGCAATTGCACTGGAGGAGTCGCAGTACATTGGAACTTCCTTGAACTGAAGGTCGTAGTCGGCTAACTGGTTTCTGATCTATAGGAGTTATGCGCAACAGCTGCCTGCCGAGATGTACTCAGACTCTACTGTGGAGGTTGCAACACAATTCTGTTTCTTGCTATTCCATGAAATAAGCCTTCGTCCGAGGAATTGACACGTCCCGGAGGTGCTTTTCCTGTCATCCCTACTCCCTGCAAAATCAGCATCTGAAAAACCTATTAGCTCGACATCATTGTTTCTCGGGTACCGCAAGCCAAGATTGCGAGTACCTTTAAGGTATCTTAGAATTCGCTTTGCAGCGACATAGTGAGATTCCTTAGTGTTCACCTGATATCTAGCACGGACACATGTGGAGAACATGATATCCGGTCTACTGGCAGTAAGGTAGAGCAGGGATCCAATGATGCTTCTGTATTTGGTTTCATCGAAAGGTTTACCTTTCTCATCCTTATCCAGAGACATAGTGGATCCCATTGGAGTTCTCATAGAGGTTGCATTCTCCATACCGAATTTCTTAAGGAGTTCATTTGTGAACTTCGTCTGAGAAATGAAGATTCCATCCTCAGACTGTTTCACTTGAAGTCCCAAGAAATACTTGAGCTCTCCCATACTGCTCATTTCAAACTTTCCTTGCATATGTTTAGAAAACTTTTTGCAAAGATTGTTGTCCGTTGAGCCGAATATAATGTCATCGACATAGATTTGCACCAGCAAAATCTTGCCTTTGACTTCCCTGAGAAACAATGTTTTATCTATTTTACCTCTAGAGAACTTGTTCTCAAGAAGAAAACTAGATAAAGTCTCATACCAAGCTCGTGGAGCTTGTTTTAAACCATATAGAGCTTTATTGAGAAAATACACATGATTGGGATAAGTAGGATTGACAAAACCTGGGGGTTGAGCGACGTATACTTCCTCTTTCAGGTCTCCGTTCAGGAATGCTGATTTCACATCCATTTGATAGACTGTGAATCCTTTGTGCGAAGCATACACCAGGAACAGTCTGATTGCCTCGAGCCTTGCCACTGGTGCAAAGGTCTGGTCGAAGTCAATCCCCTCCTCCTGTCTGTAACCTTGAGCCACCAGCCTGGCCTTGTTCTTTATGATGACACCATGTTCATCCAGTTTGTTTCTGAAGATCCACTTGGTGCCAATCACATTCTGCTTGTGTGGTCTGGGAACCAGCGTCCAAACGTTGCATCGTTCGAATTGATGTAGTTCATCTTGCATGGCCAAAATCCATGCCGCTTCTTTGTTCGCCTCGTCGAACTTCTTTGGCTCAACCTGTGACAGGAAGCTAAGATGCAAAACTTCATTAATGGTACCTCTTCGAGTTCTGACACTGACACGAGGATCTCCGATGATCTGATCTCTAGGATGATCCCTCACGTGCCGGAGCTCTAAAAGTCTGGCGTCTAGAGCTTCTACTACTTCTTGGGCTTCTCCTTCTTCTAAGAGATTTGTTCCATTTTGATCTTCAACATTTCCAGATGACGTGGAGGTGGAAACTTTGACGTACTTAGGAGTTTCATATTTAGCGGTCTCATCGAGATCCAGCTGTTCAAGTCGTGCACCTGCATCTTCAAGAATACCACTCGAAGAATTGTTGTTAAGCAAACTTCCTTCATCAAATACAACATTAATTGATTCTTCTACCACTAGGGTTTTCTTATTGAAGACCCTATATGCCCGACTGTGGGAACTATAGCCCATGAATATGCCTTCGAAGCATTTTTCACCAAATATAGTACGCGGGTACTTCTCATTATTCAGTACATAGTATCGGCAACCAAAGATCCTCAAGTAGGACATGGTTGGTTTCCTGCCTCTCAGTAGCTCATAAGGCGTCTTACGATGATGCTTGTTGATCAATGCTCGGTTTTGTACATGACAAGCTGTATTGACAGCCTCTGCCCAGAAGTATTCTGGGAGAGAGGCGTCTTTCAACATTGTCGTGCAGGCTTCAATGAGAGTTCTATTTCTCCTCTCCGCAACTCCATTTTGATGAGGAGTGCGCGGTGAGGAAAACTCATGAAAGATACCTTGATCTTCACAAAACTCTGTCATAGCACCAGATTCGAATTCTGTTCCATGGTCACTTCTGATTTTGACCACTGAGCAGTTAAATTCGTTCTGAACCTGCTTGACAAAACTAGTGAAGATGTCAAACGTATCTGACTTTCGTTTTAAGAAGAACACCCATGTAAACTGAGAATGATCATCAACTATCACTAGCGTATAGGACTTGCCTCCCAAGCTATGAACTTGCATTGGACCAAACAAGTCCATATGTAGAAGGTAAAGACATCGGGAAGAGTCTTTGTCTGCAATGCTCTTAAAGGTAGCCTGAGTCTGTTTGCCCATCTGGCATGTAGGACAGGGGCTATCTTTGATGCACTTGATAACGGGAGCATCCCTTACTAAGTTTTTCTAAAACAGCATACTAATTGTTTTAAAATTAATATATGTCAATCTCTTGTGCCATTGTTCACAAAGAGATGCACTGCCTGTTGCCACAAGGCATACGGGGGTAGATGAATCTAAACTGAGAAAATCTAAGCAGAAGATAATTCTGCTCCTAATGCTTGATAATACCGTCTCAGAAGAGGTACGTGAAATTATCAGACATTTATCCTTGCAGAACTTAACGTCATAACCTTTGTCACATAACTGACTTACACTGATCAGGTTATGGTTTAACCCTTCAACATAAGCCACGTCGGTGATAGAGATTATACCATTGGAAATCATACCGTAACCTCTGGTGACTCCTCGATCTGACCCTCCAAAGATGACTTTGGGTCCATTCTCGACTGGAGTGTAATCACGCAGCAGGCTTCTTGTCCCAGTCATGTGCCGGGAGCATCCACTGTCCAAGTACCAGATTGGCGTTTTGGTGGCCTTTGGACATTCCTGCAAAACAAAATTAATTTCCCTTAGGAACCCAATCGAACTTGGGTCCTAGATTCTTGGTTAGCATACTCCCCCTCGGTTGGTTAACCCTACGAGTGGTCGGCCTCACATTTCTAATATATGGAGTCTCGAGATACCTTGGATTAAACCAACAATCCACGGCAAAGTGACCGACTTTGCCACAACACCAACAGTCGAATCTGTTGTACCTCTTCCTAGGCTCCTGCCTTACCCTGGGAATGGTGGGTACAGCCGGGGCCTTGGATCTGGAGGTGGAGGCCTCATAGTGATTGCAGTCACATGACTTATTCACCTTCTGTTTCGTCAGTATAACAGGCTTGACTCTTGGTGTCTGCTTTCCATTATGACCGCTAGAGAATTGACCATAATTTCCCATGTGGATTTCCTCATAAGGTGCCTTGAAGGCACTCTCACCGAAGTTCCGGGGAAAGGTCCAACCATCATATCGGCTCTTTGGCTTTGCAACCGAGGGCCGGAAATGATGACCAAAGGTTGATTCAAAGTCATGTTGGTTGCAAGGAAAGCTAGGCTTTCTGAACGCAACAGGACTGAGCGGAGCCTTTCCCTTTTCATCAGCAGAGGCCTTCTTGGCGGCCTTATTCTTCCTCTGGTTCCTGTTTCTCCTGGATGAGGAACCAGATACCCCTACATGCCCCAAGCCAGCTCCTTTGGCCTGAGCAGAGAAGGTATCAACTACTGGAAGAACAGTTTTTGGCATAGAGAAGCTCTTGACGATCTTCCGTTCTGCCGCAAGTTGTTCTTCCAACTTGTCGACTTCCTCCTACTTAAGATCAAGGAGTTTAAGAGACTCTGAATGCTTAGAAGTCAGGTCAAGGTGCTCATGTCGGAGAGAAATCAAATCGGTGACCTCTTCCCTTAGGGAGACACACTCACCCTTAAGGAATTTCACTTCCTTTTTCTCAGCCTTCAATCTCTTACGGCACTCCTCGAAAGTGTTGAGCAGAAGCTCATACTTCTCGAGGAGCTCCGCTTCACGGGCCGAAAGGCTATCCTCAGGGTCATCATCCTGAGACTCAGGATCAGAGTCGGAGTCGGAGAGAGGGGTGTGAGCTTTTACCTTCCCAGTAAATGGGGGGCATTCTCCTTCTGAGTCGGAGCGACCCACCAGCCCGAAGTAGGCTTCCTCATCATCACTGGAGTCTGAGGAATCAGACTCACTCAGTGTCTTTGGCCTTTTGGCGATGTAGCTCCGCTCTTTCTTCTTATCCCTCGAAGATTTGTGCTCCTCTTCTTTCCCTTTTTCTCTCTTGCCTTGGTAGCAGTCGGCCACGACGTGTCCTGTCTTATTGCATCCAAAACAAATAATGTCAGAGGAGCGATGTTTGTTCGGTTTAGAAGCATACCTGTCAGAAGGATAATTTTTCTTCTGATGTCTGGAGGAGGCGCCGTCTTTATTTCTTTGATTCCTCATCTTGAGGAACTTCTTGAATTCTCGGGTGATGAGGGAGAAATCCTCCTCAGACAGCTCTGAGCTGGAGGAGCATGGCTCGGAGTCCTCCTCATCCTTTTTCCTGGCACGGTATGAACCCGCACCCTTGCCTTTTCTGGAGTGAATGGCTTTTAGAGCCACAGTCTTTTCTTTGGTTGCGACCTTCTCTGCTTCTTCTTCAGCTTTCCTGGTGTTCAGTTGAAGCTCATAGGACATCAGCTTCCCAAACAGAATTTGCGGGTCTGTTTCAGCAAGTCTGCCAAACTCTCGGATGGCGCAGATCTTTGTGTCACATTCCTTAGTAAGGGACCTAAGGAATTTATCATTGAGTTCACCATTAGTGAACACTCTTCCGTATCCTTTGAGGGCATTGATAATCTTGAGGAAGTTCTCGAAGGTGACTCCGATCTCTTCCTTAGGCCCTTGTCTGAAGGCCTCATATTTCTGGTTTAGGAGGGATCTACGATCATCCCTCACTTCATCAGTGCCCTCCATTAGGATGATCAGGCAATGCCAGATCTCCTTTGCTGTCCTGCAGTTGCAGAAGTTCTGCATCATTGAGTCATCAACCGCACTAACCAGAATGTTCTGCGCCTTCTTGTCAAGTCCTACTAGCATCATCTCGTCCTTGTCCATTTCAGAAAGTTTCTTCGGCACTTTCTTGGTAGGATCAATGGTGGAGACCTTAGTGGGGACATAAGGTCCCTCCTCCACGATCATGAAGAGTCGAGGATCAACTGCTTCCATGTAGAACCTGATCCTTTCCTTCCAGATAGGAAAGTTGACCCTGGTTCACACTGGGATCTTGCCTGTGAACTTGAGCCCGTCCATAGTAGATGTTTGCCTCCTTCTTGACACTAGCGGCAGGATTCAACTCAAGGTGTTAACCTTTTTGACGAGTAACCTTCTCTGATACCACTTGAAAGTCCACCTAGTGTCAGCTATCTTCACCTATGGGGGGGGGGGAATAGGTGACGTGCAGTGTTTTTGCGGAATTTAAAATTGTACCTGCACAATAAAACAAAACAGCACAGCACAGAAAATACACAAGCAATTTATAGTGGTTCCCTGATTTGGGTACATCCACTTTCCCCTTCGACCTATCTCCCAACAAGGGACGACTCGGTCTCTTCACCAACAGGATTGAAATCTAATTCATGCACTATCGGAAGAAGCCCTTCCACACGTAGGAGTCAACACTCCCACAACACGGGTTGCACCCAACCCTTACAACTAGGAACCAACGTTCCTTTACAACAAAAGTAAAATTAGAATGTACAAGAGATACAAACTACGTTTGGAGACTAAGGTGTCTCTCTTCGTTGACGACGTGTTTTTGAAGTCCACGAAAAGTCCACAACCCTAGATCTCTCTTGGAGAGAATCTCCCCGGAAACCGGCGGCGGCAAGATGGGCGGTGGCTAGGTTCACGGGATCGGCGGCGACAACGATGTGCGGCTGCTGTACTTTGGAGATCCAAACTTCGTAGCGAAACTAGCTAGGTCTACCAACGGTCACACTTGGATCAATCGTCTCGATCGATTCGGATGGGGAAGATTTTCCCGATCAACAAATCAAGAGACAAGAGATCTCCGGTTAGACACGTGAGACTCTAAGCTTGGCTAAGCTTCTGTCGCCGGAAGATCAGGAAGAATCGCGATCAAAAGCGGCGACCAACTAGCGCGAGCGGTGACGGCGGTGGCGGAGCAGTTTCGCGATTTTAGGTCAAGATCGTCGCTCGGCTTCTTTCTGTGTGTGTCAACTGTTCAAAAATACGCGTATATATATACGGTGGAAATACCCCATTATAACTGTTATGGGTCCCACCTGAGGAAACCCTAACCCCGGTTCAGAACAGTGCCAGCGACAGAGTCCGGTTCAGGAGTTCCAGAAAATCGCCCAAGTCAAAATCTGCGAGAATCACCTGTGATTCTCGTCGAATCGTCGAGAATCAAGGGTGATTCTCGATGATTCGGCGAGAATCACAAAGTGATTCTCGACGATTCGTCGAGAATCACAAAGTGACTCTCGTCGAATTTGACTTGATTGCACTCTGATTTAGCCGGCGAGAATCAGCCAGTGATTCTCGACGAATCGGCGAGAATCACTAGTGATTCTCGCCGAATCGGCTAGAATCACTTGGTGATTCTCGTCGATTCTTACTTAGATGATTTTTCGTCTTACGCCTCTGAGCTGCTCTTTGACTCGTCCTCGCTCCTTGTCTGCTTTTGCATAAACACAGCCCTGTACTTGAAAGTAAGTGCACTCCAATAGAGAGAGTACACCTAGGCCAACACACTGATCTGCTCAACGAGGGATTACGTCGTGCAGACCCGTGTATATTGACCTACTGCACCCTGACATTGGTGTGCACTTAGCGTGGAATAACTGCAAGCACAACTTGAAATATTTTGTCAAATACATTGTCTATTTACCTTAGCTTGTCCAGGGGCTTCTTCAAATCAGGTACGTTGTGGATACAATACCCAACAGAAAACATTCAGGAGCTGGAACTCAAACTCCTGAATGATAAAAAGTTTGTTCAATAAATTTCTAAACCTAAAACTGTATTGCCTATTATAGATAGCTTCTTAGGAACACCTGTAAGTGGTCTTGGGTATGTTAAACCAAGAAGAAAAGAGGAAAAAAGTTGACGGGATAAAAGGGTCCAGTCATTCCACAGCCTGTAATTCAGACTAAAGGAAAAGAAATCTTGAAGTCTGGACAAGTTGGACCAAGTTCATACGTGAATAGGAAAGCTATTCCTAATGTGCCTGCTCCAAGAAGGATAGTTGTAAATGAGAAACAAAACAACTTGTTTGCTCCCAGTCAAATTACAACAATGAAGTGTGCAAATTCCTGTACTAAGGGTTGTCAGTACAAAGTTCCTTCTGTTCCTCCAAAGAGGAGGTACAACAGATATGAATGTTGGTGTTGTAAAGGTAGGATAGTTTGCCTCAGACTGTTGATTCAATTACTCAGTGTCTCATATTCAGAAAAGATATACAGTTAAGAAGTTCATTAGTGGTTTTAATAGAGCCATAGCTAATAAGAACCTAGGACCCAAAACAACTTATGTTCCTAAGGAAAAATAAATTCTTATTTTGCAGGAATGTCTAAGCACCAAAGATAGACCAATATGGTACTTGGATAGTGGATTTTTCAGACACATGACTGCAACAAGAGGAAATTTAAGGGAATTATCCCCATGGAGAATGGACCAAAGGTGATCTTTGGTGGAACTGATAAGGAATAATTAAAGGTTATGGTAAGATGACAAATGGCTGAGTCACTCTTACTAAAGTAGTTTATGTGGAAGGGTTGCAGCACAACCTTATAAGCATAAGTCAACTTTGTGACCTTGGCTATGACATTTCTTTCCATAAATATGAGTGCCTAATTAAGAAGACAAGTAACCAAGAGGTTATCTTGACAGGGATTAGATGTGGGAATACTTATTGTTTGAATTTTATATGTTTAAAGTCAGACTCACCCTTATGTCTAGTTGTAAATGAGAGAAGCATCACATTGTGTCAAATGGCACAAGAGGCTGACTCATTTGAACTACAAGGCCATAGGCAAACTTTTCAGTAAAGAGCTTGTTAGGAATGGCCCTAACATTAAATGCTCAAAGGAGAGCATATGCTCTACATGCCAAAAGGCAAGCAAACAAAAACTACATTCAAAAGTATTGAATGTAAGGATTCAGTGAGGTGTTTATATCTCTTGCATATGGACTTGTTTGGTCCTATGCCTATTCATAGTTTAGGAAGGAGAGTTTACACTTTTGTAATAGTTGATGACTATTACAGGTTCACTTAAATAACTCAGTGGTCAAAATTAGAAGTGACCATGGAACTGAGTTTCAATCTAATTATATGACAATGTTTTGTGAAGAATTGGGGATTCAGCAAGAGTTTTTCTCACCAAGAACACCCCAACAGAATGAGATTGCTGAGAGGAAGAATATGACTCTCATTGAAGCTGGAAGAACCATGCTGAGTGATTCCTCACTTCCAGAATACTTCTGGGTTGAAGCTATAAACACAGCATGTCATGTTCTTAATAGATCTTCAATCAACAAAAGATTGAATAAAACTCCATATGAACTTATGAAGGGCAGAAAACCAAACTTGTCCTATTTTAGAATCTTTGGATGTAGACGTTATGTCCTAAATATTGGAAAAAACATATCTGTCCAAGTTTGCTGAGAAGTCTTATGATGACATATTTGTTGGTTATAGTGACCACGATTTGCCAAATTAATGCAAGGCAAGTTTGAGATGAGTAGCATAGGTGAACTCAAGTTTTTCTTGGGTATCCAAGTTACGTAAACTTTAGATGGACTTTTTGTTAGTCTGTCTAAGTTCACCAAGGAGATAATCAAGAAGTGTGGCATGGAAACAATCACTTCAATGAAATCTCCCATGGAGTCAAGTATGTCT
This sequence comes from Platanthera guangdongensis, assembly GCA_039583875.1. Taxonomy (NCBI): domain Eukaryota; kingdom Viridiplantae; phylum Streptophyta; class Magnoliopsida; order Asparagales; family Orchidaceae; genus Platanthera; species Platanthera guangdongensis. The sequence continues at coordinate 100,399,190 of CM077165.1, forward strand.
TTAGACAAGGTTGATACTGGGAAGCCAGTTGATATCACCTTGTATAGGGGCATAGTTGGTTCTCTACTCTATCTAACAGCCAGTAGATCAGACATTAATATATGCCAATTGTGTCTATTCCAGGTATCAAGTATGCCCTAAGGAATCTCACTATACTGCAGTTAAAAGAATATTGAGATATCTAAAGGGCACACCTAATCTTGGCATATGGTATCCCAGGAATAGTGGATTTTAATCTGATAGGCTATTCAGATTCAGACTATGCAAGATGCAAGGAAGACAGAAAAAGCACATCAAGGCCATGTCAATTTCTTGGAAGTAGGCTGCTGTCATGGAGCAGCAAAAAAGCAGAAAAGTAGCAATATCCACAACTGAATCTGAGTACATTTCTACCTTGTGGTTATTGTGCACAATTGCTCTAGATTAAGCATTAGTTACAAGATTACAATTTACAGCTAAGTAAAATTCTTTTATACTGTGATTCTACAAGTGCTATTTCTATTTGCAAATAATCCTGTGTCACATAGTAGAACTAAGCACATTGAAATTAGATACATTTTATTAGAGAACATGTAGAAAAAGAAGATATTAGCTTAGAATTTGTTTTTCTACAATAGACAGATTGTTGATATCTTTACTAAGCCTTTGGAAGAAAAAAATATAATTTCTTTAAATTTGAACTTGAAATGTTAAATCTTGAGTGAAACAGTAATAAATTAAGTATAAAACTTATAAATCAGTAATTAAGTATACTCATTTAGGTTTCAAAATTAAGCTACAAAAGTGTCAAGAATCAACACTTAAGAAAACAAAATTTTGACTATTCAGTGTCGAGACACAAGAAAATGTGTCGACACTGTATGTAGTAATGTGTTTGAGACACCAAAGGGTGTGTCAACACTATAGAAAGTGATTTGTCAAGACATCTGAATATCAAAACCTTAAAGCATATATTAAGAGACATAAGACATGTGTCAACTTGAATTAACACATCTCGATAGACTTGATTTCTATTATGTCGACACATCTCGACAAACTTATGTCGACAACTCTCAATACTGATGTCGACACTAGGTCATTTCCAAAAACTTGGAATAGATTTAGTTGCACGCCTTTTCAAACTGCTGCAACATCTACTATAAATAGGGCAAGAAAGAAGTTGTCGTCTATGCTTACCTAAATTCCTGAGAAATTGAACCCTGATTGTCGAGACCTAGAACTCCTTTAGTCGACACATCATCTCTTCAATCTCTCTCAATTCCAATGGCTCCCAAAACGACGATAACATATTGAGGGATACGAGCTGGTTCGTAATTGATTCTAGTCGGCGGATGATGAAATCAAGGAGGTGGTAAACCTGATCAATGAAGCTGGCTTAGAGCATTTACTTTCTGAACCAACTAATATCTGGAAAAGAGAAGTGTCAGAATTCTTCTCTAATGGATCACTAGAATCAAATTCAACAAAGATTAAGTCCAAGGTGAATGGAACAAAAGTGAAAATCACAGCAAGAAGACTGGCCAAGGTATTCCACATACTTGGATTTGACCAAGAAGAAGACTTAAAACTCTGCCAAAATCAAAGATGCATTAGAATGGTGTGATTAGCTCCAACCACTAAGCTGGAAGTACCCTATTCCACAAAGGTAATGAACAATCAAGAAAATTCCTGTTAGAAATAATAGGAAGGTGTTGTTTGTGCAAAACAGGAGCACATGACAGGATATCCTCCATCATGTTTCAGTTAATGGCTCGAGTAATATTTAAAGTCAAGACTGTCTGGAGTAAAGTAGTCTTTGACAAAATTATAGAATGCCTTAAGAAACCCAATCTGGGAAGAATAATGAGCCTCTACTTGTACATACCATTCCTAAATGTCTAAACCTAAAGGCTGGAACAAAAATCAATCACATGCGCATAATGGATATGAGGATTTTTATCTAGATGGGAAGAGTTCTATCTAAAGAAACAGTTGGAGTGGTAAGCAGAAGAGAAAAAGGAGAAGGCAGTAGAGTGGAAGAAATACTTCCAGTAAATCTGATGATATATGAGTTCAAGCTCAGATGATCAAGATGTTCCAGCACAAGAAATTTCTCTCCTATGCTGATGGTGTGCCCCCTCCTCCACCATTTGAAGACGATGCTGACGATGTTGATGATGATCCGGTTGATAAGGCAATACAACTCAAGGATGTGAGGCGGCACGATGACGCTAACGGAAGGCTATGCTACAACCTCCGCCCGTGGCGTGCTACCGTCACTGCAAAGCATTAGCCTTATTTATTTCCGTTTCTTGCACTCTATTTTATATTCATTGCATGTTTGTTATTTTTCATTTTGAACCAATTTTAATGTTGGTGTGCATTTAGTCATTCGGATGGATGAGATTACATCTCCATCATGAAGGGTTAAGGCTTGTTTGTAACTCCTATATAAGGAGGCTTTCTTATGAGATCATTAGACAAAGATTGAAAACCTAATTTTCCCCTTGAAAATTTCGGCCAAGAAGAAAGCCTCTCCTAGACGCCGCCCCTTGGTTGTGGTGTGAAGCCGCCGCCCCCCCTCCCCCCCCCCCCCCCCTTGCTCCCTACATCCGTTCGGTGCGACTCCGTCACAGCTTCCTTCGGTGCGACTCCTTGGACCTTTAAGAAGGTTGCAAACCATTCGGTGTGACGCCGATGGATCCGTGGAGAGAGTGATTCTCCCACAGTTACCTTGTGTGAAAGCTTTTCGGTTGGGTAATCTCTTCCCCCTCCCTGTGTGTTATTCTTCTCTTTAGTTGTGGTGGTTATCGCAAAGCGTTTTCTCCGAAAAGTTAATTTAATCGCTGCAAGTTTTGGATCGAAATCGCCGTTGCTAGGCTTTTTATTTCCGGTCGGGTGGATCCTATTTGCCTGAGCGTATCTTGGCCTATAGCCTTGGTCTTGCTCTCAAAAAGGAGTGGCAACCTTTGTGTTTTCTTGGGGAATATTACAACTACTCAAATTTTCGATCGTCATTTTCGAGTCGACCATTCCTCCTTTGTTATTTGTGTTGTGTTCTTGCGACGAGAAGCTTTGTGGGCGATAGGTGCTGTGTAGGTGCGGTAGATCTACGACGTGTAAAGCGTAGATAGAGCGTTAGCTTCGTGGAGATCTTCGATTCCGCGACACCCCCACATCAATTTGGTATGAGAGGCGGGTTGTTTCAACTTTCACGTTGCAAACATCCTCTCTGCGTTCCTTGTTGATTGGATCTTTAGAAAATCAAAAAAATTATTTTTTGTGGTCTGCCAATAGCGGGCTGAAATCTTTATTTTTTAGCAAAATTTCAAAAAAAAACTTTTTTAACGATCACATGTTCCTCACATCGGGAAACTATAAAAATATCTTATTTTCAGTATAGCTACAGCCCTAGGAAAAATCATTTTCCAAAATTTTTCTAAACCTGAATGCGCACTAAGCTCGAATCGGAATATTCGACTCCTTCTACGTCTAGGATGGCTATGAATGAGCATGGGGATCCCAACACCCCCGAGGCCATAGCAGTGCTGTGTACTGAAATAACGGAGCTTAGGGACATGTTAACACAGATCCTACAAAATCAAGCTAGGCCACCCCCGCCACCCGTTAATGTTGACCGGCCCAACCGGCACCAACATAACTCTGATTCGGATTCTGATGGGACTCCCACCCCACGGGTGCCCCCTAGAGGACACCGCCCCGAGCAAGACTTTGACATTACTAGGGCCATTAATATAAATGCCCCCCACTTATGATGGCATGGGAGATCCCCAAATCTTCCTTAACTGACTGTGGACATGGAGTGTTACTTCGAGTGGCACAACCTGACGGATCCCCAAAAGGTCCAAGTTGCCCGGATGAAGTTAACCGGTTCGTGCAAAGACATTTTGGCTGAATGAGGAGTGAAGTTTAGGAACCGGACACGGAGCCCCCCTTATAGGTTGGCCAGTAATGAAAAACCTGTTGACCGATCAGTACTTTCCTTCCCGCGTACCATCGGACACAGATGTTCGATGAGCTTGCCACTCTGCGGCAGGGCTCAAACTCGGTAGCTGAATATATGGGTGAACTTAAGGACCGTATGGTGCGATGTGACCTTAGGGAGATCCCCGAAGTCACTTTATCTAGATTTCGAAAGGGGCTTCACCCCGATATCCAAAGGAATCTCTTGCGATATGGGCATACGGACTTGAACACGACTTTCAATGTTGCCTTTGACATTGAAAAACACCTAGCCTCTAAGGCTCACTCCCGTTACGCTCATGCGAAGAACAAGTCCACCACTGGGGCCATCTTCTTCTACCTACCCTGATAAGGGAAGGTTCAAATCCACCGAGTCGAAGTCAATCGTGATCACCGCGAGGGACACCAAGAACCATGCGAGTGAGCGTGTCCCTATAGGGAAGGTTAGCAAGGCTAACACCACTTGTTACTCTTGCGGCATTCAAGGCCACTATGCCTACGAATGCCCAACAAAAACGAAAAACCTAGCCTTACTAGAGCCAACTACCGACCCTGACGATTATGTATACGAGGCTGCAGAGGAGAGTGACCCCGAGGAGTCCCTAGTGACTTAGAGGACGATCACCCCCTTATGGTGATGCGTTGTATCTTGACCACTCCTCGTCCATTAGATGATTGGAAGAGGACTAGCATATTTTCTCTGATTTTAAGAGTGGCGAGAAGCTTTGCAAGCTGATTGTTGATAGTGGTAGCTGCGTGAATGTCGTATCTGAGAACGTCGTTGCACGTATGTCCTTTGAACACGGAACCACACCCGACCCCATATCAGGTCGCTTGGATCAACAAGATCTCTGTACCCATTACCAAGCGATGTCTGGTCCCCACTCTCAATCAAATCCTACATTGATGAGGTGTGGTGTGATGTCCTTCCGATGGACTCTTGTCATGTGTTATTAGGCTGCCCTTGGCTATACGATCGTGATGTTACACATTTTGGTAAAGCCAACACTTATGAATTCAAATTCAACGGCAAAACCATCACTTTGAAGCCGACCATCCCAAAGGAGCCCGTAGTCTTGGCTAAGGACACCACTATTCCGGTAGAACGAAAAATGCTGAATCTAGTTGGTAGGAAAGAGTTTGAGAGAGATCCGTTCTTTGATGGAATTATGTATGCGCTAGTCCTCTTAAGTGCGAAGCCCGATTCTAGCATTTTGGATGAGTTACCTAGTGAGTTACGGGTACTGTTGGAGGAGTATAGGGACGTGTACCGGATGAGTTGCCGCCCACGTTACCCCCGCTTAGGAATATCCAGCATGCGATAGATCTCATCTCGGGGTCTTCCTTGCCAAATCAGCCCCATTATCGACTCCACCCCGTAGCTCACCTAGAGTTGCAGTCCCAGATAGAGGGCTTGCTAGCGAAGGGTTTTATTAGGACTAGTATGAGTCATGTGCTGTACCAGCCCTACTTGCCCCCAAGAAGGATGGTACATGGCGGATGTGCGTTGATAGCCGGGCTATCAACAAAATCTCCATCAAGTATAGGTTCCCCATTCCCCGCCTAGATGATTTGTTGGATGTCTTGTCTGGAGCCACCGTATAATCCAAATTAGATCTCGGAGTGGCTATCACCAGATTAGGATATGAGAGGGCAATGAGTGGAAGACGGCGTTTAAGTCGAAGGATGGTCTGTACGAATGGCTTGTGATGCCCTTTGGGTTGTCCAATGCCCCTAGTACCTTCTCCCGGATGATGACACATGTCTTTCAGCCATTCATGGGGAAGTTCGTTGTCGTCTACTTTGACGATATTCTGATTTATAGCACCTCTACTACCGAGCACATCTCCCACATGAGAGTGATCCTTTCCACCCTGCGGAAGGAGACTTTATTTCTCAATCTTAAGAAATGCAATTTCTATGTCTCTGAGGTAGAGTTCTTAGGCTATATAGTTGGGCTCTAAGGGTATTCGAGTTGATCCGGGCAAGGTTCAGGTCATTAAGGACTGGCCCGTGCCAACCACCCCTATGTGAGGTGCGTAGTTTCCATGGGTTAGCCACGTTTTATCGTCATTTCATACGAGACTTCAGTAGTATTATGGAGCCTATCACAGTTTGTATGAAGAAGGGAGAGTTTACGTGGACGAAGTCCGCCACCTATGCTTTTGAATGAATAAAGGAGCTTATGACTGAGGCACCTGTCTTACGTCTACCTGACTTTGCTAACATCTTTGAGCTCACATGTGATGCATCTGGGGTAGGGATGGAGGTGTCTTGAGCCAGGAGGGGCCATCCCGTTAGTTATTTTAGCGAGAAGTTGTCCGACCCTAAGCTGAACTATTCAAATTACGATAGGGAATTTTATGCTGTAGTTTGATGTCTACACCATTGGAGGCACTATCTCCTCTCCAAGGAGTTTGTGATCCTCTCCGATCATGAGGCTTTACGTTTCATCAACGACCAGCATAAGATCAGCCCACGACACGCTAAGTGGGTAGCTTTTTCACAAGGTTACACGTTTAATCTCAAGCACCTTAAGGGAGCTGATAATAACCGAGTCGCGGACGCCCTTAGTCATCTTACTCTTTTACTCACCTCTATGGAAGTACATATTGTAGGATTTGAGCGAATTAAGGATGAGTACGCCACGTGTCCTGACTTTAGGACTTCTATCTATCTGCCCAGGATAGCTCCCCCACGACGATATCTGCATACGTCGTCAAGGATGTTTACCTTTTTAGGAACGGGAAGCTATGTATTCCGCAGTCAACGTTACGACTACATATCATTTGGGAGTTGCATAGCAGAGGATTGAGTGGCCACTTCGGTAGAGATAAGACCATTGCGTTAGTCGAGGACAAATTCTATTGGCCAAAACTTAAGGTTATGGTGGGACAGGTAGTGAGTAGATGCCACACATGTCAGGTGTCTAAGGGTAGTAAGACCAACGTAGGATTATATACACCCTTGCCTATCCCTCCCTCCATGCCTTGGGTAGACGTTAGTATGGATTTTTGTATTAGGCCTCCCCATTACCCTACGCCGTCATGACTCAATTTTTGTAGTTGTGGATAGGTTTTCAAAGATGGCTTATTTCATCCCGTGCAGTAGGACAAACGATGCGTCTCCCACGTCGCTAAACTTTATTTTAAAGAAGTCATTAGTCACCGTGGAGTGCCAAAGACCATCGTATGGGATAGGGACGTAAAATTCACTAGTTATTTTTGGAAGACTCTTTGGATATTAATGGGAACAAAATTATTGTTTTCCTCCGCCTATCATCCCCAAACTGATGGGCAGACGGAAGTGGTTAATCGGAGCTTAGGAAATTTGTTACGATGCCTTGTGAGTGATCACAAGAGCACTTGGGATCTTCTCCTGCCCCAAGCCCAGTTAGCCTACAATAATTCCAAGAATAGGTCTACGGGTCTGTCTCCGAATGAGATTGTCCACGGGTATAAGGCTCCTGTGCCGCTTGACTTGGTGTCGTTGCCCCCACGTACAAGGCAAGTCAGTTTGCACAATCCTTCGCCCAACACATCCATGATTTACACGCACGTACACGGGACACCTTGACTACAAAATACGACTCTTATCAAGCGCACACTAATTTACATAGGAGAGTATCAGACTTCAAAATTGGCAATCTAGTTTTAGTCCGTTGGTTCCCGAACGCTTGCCAACTGGCACCGTTAAAAAGTTAGCACCAAAGCGCGCCGGCCCTTTTCGGATTATTAAGAAGTTAGGTGACAACGCTTTCGTTTTGGACTTGCCTGCTGATTGGGATATCTCCCCCATTTTTAATGTTTCGGATTTAACGATGTTTGTGTCACCACCACAAGAGTTGATTTCTTTGTCGTCTTCTTCTCCCACTCTAAATTCTCATGGTTGGGAGTGGTACTACGGATGATCTCTCTCTTTCGGTCCCCACAGGTATATCATCGGATGGTAAGTTGCCTTCTTTCCTACCTACTGATAATATGTTCCCCAGGTTTCCACGGACGTTTTCCACTCTAGAGATGATACTTGATGCCGAGCTTGTTACCACTGCTGATGGCACCACCCACCGCTTTCTCATCCGTTGGCGTGATCGCCCCCCTTCGGATGACTCTTGGGTACTCGAGACGGAGCTGCAGAGTTTGGATGCCACTCTCCTTCACCGCTATTGCTTGGACCACGCAACGGAGATGCGTGCATTTGAGCGGGGGAGGATTGATGGCGTGCCCCCTCCTCCACCATTTGAAGACGATGCTGACGATGCTGATGATGATCCGGTTGATAAGGCAATACAACTCAAGTATGTGAGGCGGCACGATGACGCTAACGGAAGGCTACGCTACAACCTCCGCCCGCGGCGTGCTACCGCCACTGCAAAGCATTAGCCTTATTTATTTCCGTTTCTTTCACTCTATTTTGTATTCATTGCATGTTTGTTATTTTTCATTTTAAATAATTTTAATGTTTGGTGTGCATTTAGCCATTCGATGGATGAGATTACATCTCCATCATGAAGGGTTAAGGCTTGTTTGTAACTCCTATATAGGAGACTTTCTTATGAGATCATTAGACAAAGATTGAAACCTAATTTTAACCCTTGAAAATTTCGGCCAAGAGGAAAACCTCTCCTAGCCGCCGCCCCTTGGTTGTGGTGTGAAGCCGCCGCCCCCCCTTGCTCCCTCCATCCGTTCGGTGCGACTCCGCGCAGCTTCCTTCGGTGTGACTCCTTGGAAGAAGATTGCAAACCATTCGGTGTGACGTCGGTGGATCCGTGGAGAGAGTGATTCTCCCACAGTTATCTTGTGTGAAAGCTTTCCGTTGGGTAATCTCTTCCCCCTCCCTTGTGTGATTCTTCTCTTTAGTTGTTGTGGTTTTCGCAAATCGTTTTCTCTGGAAAGTTAATTTAATCGCTACAAGTTTTGGATCGAAATCGCTGCTGCTAGGCTTTTTATTTTCGAGTCGGGTGGATCCTATTTGCCTGAGCGATCTTGGCCTATAGCCTTGGTCTTGCTCTCAAAAAGGAGTGGCAACATTTGTGTTTTCTTGGAAATATTCCGACTCAAATTTCCGATCGTCGTTTTCGAGTCGACCATTCCTCCTTTGTTATTTGTGTTGTGTTCTTGCGACGAGAAGCTATTGTGGGCGATAGGTGCTGTGTAGGTGCGGTAGATCTACGACGTGTAGAGCGTAGATAGAACGTTAGCTTCGTGGAGGTCTCCGATTCCAGACACCCCTACATCATATGCCCCATCTGGAATTAGGGAACAGATGCAGGTGGAGAATGTTCCAGAGAAAGATCAAATGCAGGGGAAGAACCTTAATGATCTTCTTGAAACATACATGAATATAATAATAACATAATTATGAAAGTTGTACAAGATCTGAAACAGTCAAAGGTTCTTGAACAGAAACTGTATGAGAGAGAGATGGAAGATGAATTCCCCAAATAGACTGAAGAAGAAACACTTAAGAATACAGTTAGGGGAGAAACTAAGATTCTTGCACAAGATGTGCAAATTCCTGAGAAAGAATATGAAGATCCTTCCCTACGGAGGAAGTGGAAGAAAATCTTTTGTTTAAAAAAACTAACATCCTGGAGGAGATAGCTGAAATTCCACAGATTCAAGTTCATGATACTGAAATTCAGCATTCAGATGTTAACTTACAAAGTATCAATATTGATGAGGAAGGTGCAAGAGTTGAGGTGTAGTTGGACCCTGATACTAACAAAGCCAAGGAGACACCAACAGTTGAAGAGGTAAGTTCTTCTGAATCTAAAGAAGAAGAAGAGTCTCAACTGAATAAAAGAAAATTATCTGAAGTTAAAAAGAAAAGTAGGAGCTATAAAAGTCTTATTTAGTCTGAACCAACTCCAACTCATCCAGAGGACACAAGCTCACTACTTGTGCAACTACAAATTATGCTTGACCAACAAAGAACACAACTTGAAAAATATGTGGATGAAAGGAATAAAGAGTTGCAGTTTCAACTGGCTCAGGACATAAAGTCTATAGGATTTGAAGTAAATCTTCTAAAGACAGACATGACTAATTTCTTTCAGAAGGGAGCTAATGTTGTAGTTTATATTGCTAAACAACAACAAGAAGCAAAGAAGACTGAGGGTGAAATGATTGTCAAACAAGGCTATGTCCTTGAAAATTAAATAATTTTGGATGAAAACATGATCACTATGCATACAGAAACATTGGTCAAGCTGACTGAGCAAACTACTAGTTTAGAAAACAAAATAGTTGTTGCTACAAAAGACTTTGAAACTCAGCTGATAACTCGTTCAGCCTCATTACTTACAGATATAAAAGCATCTGACAAGCTGTTAGATGAATATTTACTTAAAATCAAGAACTCTTTAACATCAGGAATTAATTATCTAGATGAATAGGTAAGGTTTCACAAGAATGATCTGAGAGATCATGTTGAAAGAGAAGTCATAAAGGGGAGAGGGTAATGATAATGGCCAGTTCTAAACATGCTACCTGGATATCAAACAATATCAGAGACACTTTAGGTTATCCTCCACTATGGTATGATGGACATCAAACTGCTGAGTCTGGTCGTCTACCAGCTCAATTTGAATCCATTCAAGCCCCTAGTCCATCCATGAACAATCATGCAGCACAAGTTACATTTGAGGCTATACAAGTTGCTGTCCAACACATGTACAATCCTCTACCACTAGTTCAAAATATTATATGTGAAGAGGTGGAGATATCTGAATCTACTATGATTAAAGAAAAAGAAACTCAGCTATCAAAGAAAAGATTTAGGGAACAAGCTGAAACTAGACCAGACTTTGAACAATGGAGCCCAACCTCCAGATCAATAACCCTCACTGCATGAAAATCAGTTAAAGCCAATGTTATAGATAAGGTAAAATGGTACCAAGAGCAAGAATGAGCTAAACATTTAAAGCAGTGATGGTTAAAACTCACGGCGCCCCGCAGGTTTTTTATTTGGCAAAAGAACGGATTATATATTTTATTTTGGAAGGACGGGGCGCGCGAATTTATTAAGTATAAAAAGTTGAAACCAAGTTTTAACGAAAGGAGGCAAGTGCACCTATCGTGTGTAGTACATGATATTTCGATGTGGAATATCGAGGCCGTATTATTCTCGGGATTGGGTTGATTATTTCTACTATTCTCTGAAGGGGACTATTATTTTACCGATAATTTATCTTGTCATGATATTATTATATATAAAAATGACAGAAAATAAAAGCTTTTAAAAAGTTGGAGACGATGAAGAGCTTAGTGCAACCGCATCGAATAAAATGTGAACTAAAATAAACTTTTAATAAAAAGAGATCCTAAGTTTCCAATTAATTAATGCAGAGACTTGGTCGTGGAGGCTCCACTAAAATGAGCTCACCTATCTCTAGGACTATCGCTCACCTGAACATTAAGACTATTCGACCGGGCTCTCGTCCGACGAAGGATTCTTCTTATTGCCCGCATTATGCTAAGAACCTCGTTATTGGGTGGGGAACCCAATTTGGTAGAGTTTGCGCTCCTCCTCCCTCGAGGGTTATTGCGGAACTCCATTTACCAAGGGGCGATCAGTCCATACTCACGGCCACTCGGCTAGCTGGCGTATGGACTACGAAAATAGAGCCCACACATCGATTTTGTGGTCCTACGCTTCGTAAACCCGAGGCAAACCTTAAGTAATTTAATTAATTAGAAAAACAGGACCTTTAATTATTTAAAGCTATTTTATCTGTCCCAATGCTCTTCGATACTGAGGGCTAAGAGCGGTTAGCCGCTCATCAGAATGGGGAGGGCTTGTGATGAAAGCGAGAAAATCAAAGCAGAAAAAGGAAAGTAGTAAAAGGAAAGTAGTAAAGGAAAGTTGTAAAGGAAAGCAGTAAATTGCAAGTCGCACTCAAACGAGTGGGCGGGAAATGAAAGCAGTAAAAGACAAGTCCTACTTAAACGAGTAGGACTGAAATTAAAACCAGTCCTACTCAAACGAGTAGGAGAAAATAAATGCACCCACACATGCACTCTACTGAAAATGAAAACACACACACACTCGACATGAAATGAAAACTCACACAAACTACAGAAATTAAAATGCATACGTACAAGTCCTACTCAAATGAGTAGGACTGAAATTAAAGCGAGTCCTACTCAAACGAGTAGGAGAAAATAAATGCACACACGCACGCACTCTACAGAAATTAAAACGCACACACTCGACAGAAAATTAAACACACGCACTCACTCTACTTGAAGAAAGACACACACACCCACTCTACGAAAATGAAAACACACACACCCACTCTACTGAAATAACATAAAGCTATAAAAAATAACTCATACACACACGCACTCATACAAAAAATAGGAAAAACAAAGTTACTGAAAAATTAAAACAACTACATTTCAACTGCTAGAATGCGGTAGAAATGCATAAAAAGACAAAATAAAAATTAAAGGAGCAAAATGGTTTTGAAATAAAAGCAAAATGAAAATGCTCGAAAAATTAGAACGAATACATTTCTACCGCTAGAATGCGGTAGAAATGCATAAAAAGAAAGCAGAAAAATTAAAGGAGCAAATGTTTAAAATGAAAATCAAAGTGCTCGAAAAATTAAAATGACTATATATCCATTCTTATAACTCCGCAAAAGTGCTAAAAAGTAGAAATAAAGTAAAAAAGAATGAAAAAATTTTACATCATAAATAAGAAAATCTAAGTTAGAGAAAATGAAAATCACTTTGAAAATGCTTTTACGGATTTATATGGATGCATAAAAGGCTATACAAATTGCAAAACTAAGTAAAAATAACTAAGTAAAAGAATTGGAAAAAGAAAATAACTAAGCATGAAACCTAATCTCATACACAAAAATAAATAAGATTGCATAAGGGAGGGGGACATAGATGCATTCCAAAACAATATAACGGGAGAAAAGCTATAGATTTCATTAATACTAAAAGATGATTACAAAGCTAAAATGAAAATAAAAGAGAGGGGGAGAAAATCCTTTACAAGGCTTTGGAAATACATCTAACAGCATATCCCTTATACAAAATGGTTCCAAAAAAGAGAACAGGAACTCAAAACAGAAGAATTCAATTTATAGGCAAAATTTTTGAAGTACACGCCCTAGGTCACGGCCGTGTACTGGGGCGTGTCACTACTGTACATATGACGGTGCTGAGATTGATGGCTTGTTTGACTTCTAGTTGTACATGTGTCGGTCACGCCCTATGTCATGGGCGTGTCGATGGGCGTGTCGGGGAGGTCGATCTGGGCGCGGGTCACGTCGAAAAGTCACCGTGATGTCTTGTCGGGCCAGGTGGAGAAGTACACGCACGTGTCGCATCTTGACACGAGCGTGTCCGGTAGGTTCGACGAACTTCGAGCGCGATTTTGTCGATGGCATGACACGGGTCCCAGTCACGGGGGGTATCAAATGACACGGGCATGTCTTAGGGTGTGTCATGCTTTTTTTTCTTCAATTGCGACTGGTTTCACGGGATTGAATGTACACTCCCAGGTCAAGGGCATGACCCAAAGTACACTGGCGTGTACTTGCTTATTTTGAGCATTTTTCTGAAAATTTAAGGAAATCAAAACTAAAGTTAGTTAGAACAATTTTTACAAAAAAGAAATATTTTATTAAATAAAATTAACTAAAAATAAGGAAAATAAATGAAAATAACTTAATTAATGTACATAAAAATGCATATATTTACAACTCATCAAGCAGCAAGAGCTTATCCAGAAATTCATACATGATCTGAAGACAGGGAAGATTCCTTCTAATTCAGTTGAGCCCAGCAAGTATTTCCCAAAGCCTTATCACTATTTTGAAAGACAAAGGATTAAGGCTGAAAAAATATCAAAATCCAAGGTTGACAAAGGGGGAAAGATAGCAGATGACAAGGTGCTAGAAGTAAAAGCAAAAATACAATCTGGAAAGGGTATAGTCATCAAGGAACCAGAAGAAGATTAGAATCTATTTTCTAGGCATTTTTGTACTTTTACTTTTGGATCAGTATAATTAATCAAACAAATATAATCCTGAACAGATTCATAATGAATATTTTGGTTACACTATGTTCTATATATGTGTTTATCAATTGTGTTATTTCATATGTTATTTAGCATTGTTGAATGTATAACTTTGTCATCATATTTTGGTATTATGTTGTATATCATTGAATTAGAGTTATGACTTCTCCAAATAGGGGGAGATTGTTGGGTACATTGGTCACAATGTACTTGATTTGAAGAAGCCTTTTCAATTCAATGATATACACATATTTGTATTTGATGGATATTTCAGTTTATGTGTGCAGGATTACATATTGATTTGACAGGTGGACACTAAAAGCTAACTTGATTTTGAAGAAAAATTATCAAACTTCAAAAGTGTCGACACACTTCAACTGTGTTGACACCTTTGCAGTAGCTGTGTCGAGACAACTCAACACAGTCTACATTTAACAACTTGCAGCGTAGAAAATTGACCAAGTACAAAAGTGTCGACACACTTCAACTGTGTCGACATCTTTGAAGAAGCTGTGTCGAGACAAGTCAGCTAGCTAACCACATAGAAGATTCAAGACAGCTGTGTCGAGAGACAAGTCAGTTGTCTCAACACTTTGAAGACTAAGTCAGCTCACTCGACACTGTAAAGCTTAAAGTAGTTGAGTCGAGACAATACAACTGTCTCAGCACAAAAAAGATGGGAAATTTTATGAAGTAAAATTGTGTTGAGACAAATCAACTGTCTCGACACAATGAAGAATTAAAGATGTCGACACAAGGCAGAATAAAATATGTCGACACCAGGCAGAACAAAAGATGTCGACACCAAGCAGAACAAAAGGTGTCGACACAGACAATGCTTATGTCGAGACAAATCAACTGTCTTGACACTCTCAAGTTTCAGTTGAAAATTCCTTCAAGTAGAATTGTGTCGAGACTGCTAAGATGTCTCGACACAAGTGTCGACACACTTTGAACATCTCGACACTTATGTTTCAGAAAATGTGCTGAGTCAACACAGAAGTGCCAAGATGAGTCAGAACTGTCACATCTAGTACAGGAATGAGTTATTTCGACTGAAATAGCTTGAAGGAGAATTTGAAGTATGATGTCAGATGTTAATGTCATCATTCAGTAACTACCCATTCATGAAGGATATAAATAGAGGGACAGTCTACACCAATAAAAAATAAGAGAGAATCGATCAAGTAAACAAGAAATTCTCATTTCTTATTCCGATTCCGAGGAGGAAGAAGAAGACGAAAGTCTTCAAGAAAATCTCCAGATCCTTTATGTAAATCGATCTGAAGATCAAGGTGGATCTGATCAACAATTTTTTCAAGGTCATCAAGCCAATCTACATTAAGAAGATAGTAGATCCAGTAAAGCAACTTATCAGCCAGCCAATTTATCAAGGAGAAATATATTGTTGTTGATTGAAGAATCTGTGCAAACAGATAATTCAGATAACATAAATTCTATTTTCTGAGAATTTATTCTTATAATTTACCTCTTTATTTTGTAAGATCTCCTAGATATTTGAGTGGGTTGGAGATCTTATCTCTGAGTTGTAAGCCTAATTTATAAAGGCTGAGGTAGGGTTCTTGAGGAATTTGAGGTAGGTGATCTTGGGTGAATCATTGAGTTGTAAGCCTATTTTATAATTTCTGAGGTAGGGTTCTTGAGAGACCTGATGTAGGAGATTGGGAGAATCTCTGAGGTAGGACCTGGTGGTATGAGTGTAGGTTTCTTAACAGAAACTAAGCCTGTAAGATCTTTTGATCTGAGTTAAAGAGGAGATGCTATAACCTTATCTAACACATTTCTAGTGAGGAAGAAGAGCGAAAGTGGATGTACCCAAGAAAGGAGAACCACTATAAATTCTGTGTGTGTTGTGTGCTGTGAATTATTTTTGCTTGTGCTGTGTTGTGAATGCTTTAACTACTGAATCTGTTAAGTGACAAAGATTTACTGTAGTATTTTAAAAGTCACATATTCACCCCCCTCTAGGTGATTATCTACCCATAGGATTATCTTTCAAGGTCGCCCATGTAAATTTCCATGTTACGCCCCTTCTGATTTTTGAAAACATAATCGATCATTATTTAGAATGTTTCTCCGACATTCTTTAATCTGAATGGCATGGCTCAAAAACAATAGCATCCTTCGTCTATGATGAACGCAGTATGATGAACATCGGGGTCAAGCATCTTTATTTGGTGGTATCCATAGAAGACATCCAAAAAGCTCATTATCGAAAACCCTACTGCCGAGTCAACTAATGAATCTATTCGGGGCACCGGGTAATAGTCTTTGGGACATGCCTGTTGAGATGTGTGAATTCAATGCACATTCTCCACTTCCCGTTGGGATTTCAAACCATTACTACATTGGATATCGAGTCTGGATATTGAACTTCCTGAACAAATCTTGCCTCCAACAACTTAGTGAATTCTTCGAGAATGGGACCAGCGAGGGTAGAAGCCATCGTTCGCATCTTTTGCTTAACTGACTTGAAGTTTGGATTAATATTAAGATGATGGCATGCGATCTATGGACCGATGCCAAGCATGTCAGAGGCTAACCATGCAAAGACATCGAGGTTGTCAAGCAAGCACTGAACGAGGAGTGCTTTACTTTTTTCCTTCTAGCTCGATGTTGACAGAGACTATCCTTTTTCCGTCTCCCCCTTGGACGGGCACCTCCTAAACCTCTTGCGTGGGTTCGAGATGCACCTCATTTCATGAGCTACAAACCGATGCTGAGCATCTACGCCAATCTCACGGTCCTCCAAGAGTGTCCGCTCGCCCAAAGAAGAGGTCGACAACATTCTTGAAGGCTTCCTGTGATCTCTACTAGGACCATGCAAGCACAAGACAACTTCACCAGCTCAATAGATCTGAAGGTCGCAGGGGTGAGAACTATTGCTGTCCCAGCAGCGAGGGTGATATCACCAATCGCTTGTTCCTTGCTCACCACACCAAATTCTGTTGGAGCTAAAAAAGGTCACCAACTCTCCGCGATCTATCCCTGGGTAGAGTGTTCAGTAGAGGAGAAAACAAGATCGCAAGCAACTGGTTACTGACCCTGCAGATGGTGGTGCGAGGACAAAAAGATCTCACTGACTGTCCGTACCGAACATTGTCGATCTCCTAGGGGGTGTCTGCAAGTGCTCCTGAGGATCCGCCTGAGAAATTGGCGAGATCTGAGAATGATTGATTGGTATGAAATGTCTGCCTCTTCTGGATGCTCTCCTTCGTTGTCACAGGATTTGTGGTTAAAACTCAGCCGTCAGTCATAGCTCACACAAGCACCTCTAAATACTTTGGATATTGCTGATTATGAGCTTGATGCTGATGAGGACATGACAGCTGCTGATTCTGTCCATGATGCTGATGAGACTGAAGATGTTGATAATATAAATGATTCTTCTACGCTTGCTACCCAAGAGAATCTAATTATAAATCTCCCCAATGTTCTACCTGTCAGGACTGATGGGGAGCAGAGTCGTCCTTTAATCTCGATTCAAACAGAGCTGGATAGATTTGTTCGAAAGCTGTAGAGGATACTGGCGGCAAATTCCTATTGGAACTCCAGTAGAGGAGGTAGACATTGTTGATCTTTCTGATGAGGAAGGAGATGCAGAGGTGCATCCTCCTATCCTATAGGCTGCTGCTGCTGAGCTGCTTTCTAAAGCTCGTGTTACACCCATGAAAGAGTCTTCTAGTGACCCCAAGGGCAGTGAAGATCTCCCTTCCCCTCCCAGTGTTCCAGCTGCAGACATACCTTCTACCAGTGCAGATTTCTCTATTCTGAAATCAATAGAAGCCTTGATGGCTAAGCAACAGACACATTTTGATCGTTCTTTGAAGATAGTGTTAAAGAAAGTCAAGGAAACTGAAATATGAATAATGGACTTAATGAGATCAAGGTACATTTTGATAAACTGGATGATAGGTTGGACTCTTGGTTTATGTAAGGTGGTCAAGCAATTGTTAATACTATAGCAGGGCTGAAAAGTAACTTGATTGTACTCTAGAATGTTGATGCAAATGCCAAAACGTTCATTATTGCCCAAATTGAAGGAATGAATTATTTTGACAACCAAATGATCCACTATAGCAATGTCATAGCATCCAAGGTGCTTGAAGAAGTCAGAAAGGGGGAGGATGAATTGAAAGCTAAGATGACAGCCCTTGAAGCCGCCATGGTAGAAAACTTCAAAGGAGTCAACATCTACAGTTATGATAATTTCAGCTGGATTCATAATAAGATATTTGGTGGGAAAGGTCAGACTCAAGCTAGAATTCCTGAACCTATGGTGCCTGCTCTAGTGGATGTTTATGTTAATCCTGCTCAGGATTATTCTCAATACTAGACTAACACTCAGGATTTCCCTTAGTATGAATCAGAATATGTTGTTGTTGTTTCTGCCCATCCAGAAGTTCAGATAGTTGAAGACATACCTCAACCAGCTCAGAAAAGGAGAAAATATGGTGAAGGCGCGTCTGCTGTCAGGTCTGATCCTAACAGATAAATGGCTGAGGTATGGAGTCTGATTTCCAAGAGTATCATTCTGGACAACGTAAAAATAGTGGACTTGGCGAATGAAAACAGATGGGATTATTATAGCACGAATGAATGACATAAGTATGAGGTAGCATGCGCTAAACGAAGACTTCATTTCAGGAAATATAACTTTTATGATCCAAATTCTCCTCCAGCTCCGCCAAGATATTATCTGATATCAAAAGCATATTTTGTCAGACAAAGTCAAAAAAGCAAGGGCAAACATACTTGATGATCCAAATTCTCCTCCAGCTCCGCCAATATAGAACTCTTTTATCTATACATAATTTAAATGTTTTGACTGGAATGCATTTAATTCTTAATTTTATATATCTTGTTCTTTCTATGCTTAATTATTATGTGTACAATTCACCTTAGCTTGTAGGGTTCTTACTTCTTCAAATAGGGGGAGATTGTTGGGTATTGTATCCACAATAACCCTGATTTGAAGAAGGGTCCCCTTAAACTAAGATGAATTGAGATTATATTTGTTGCTGTGTGTTTAGTTATGTGCTTGCAGGACAATATTGCTAAGTACACACCAATGTCAGGTTATGGTGGGTCAGTAAACACAGAACTATACAATGTAATCCTTCATTGTGTAGGCCAATGTGTTGACTCACACGTAATCTATCTATTGGGGTGTACTTCTATCCCAAGTGCATTAGAAGAATCAAGGAAGGACAAGAACTTAGAATCAGAAGTACAGAATTTTACACAAGTAAAATTCGTCGAGTATCGTAAGAGATATTTGTCGAATTCGTCGAGTATACTCATAGATACTCGTCGAATTTATTGTGTATACATACTAGCACTCGTCGAATTCGTCATATGTACTTATGGTAAAATCTTTGAGATTTGGAAAATCTGTTAAGTAAAAATCGTCGAGTATCTCAAGTATACTCGTCAAATTCATCAAGTGTATCTTTTGATACCCTCTGAATTCGTTGAATATAAATATCGATACACGCCGAATTCATCGAGACTCATTGAGAATACCTTCAGTTTCCGAATTTACTTCTCTAGAATTTTCTAAGTCAGATTCGTCGAATATCTCTTAACTCTTGTGTCGAATGCATCAAATGTATCAGCTGATACTCGTCGAATTCGTCAAGTAAGTCAGCTGATACTCGTCCAATTCATCGAGTATATCCTTTGAAGAGCGTCAAGTGATAAGTTCGATCGGGCTGAATTTATCTAAGTGTTTTTTGTCGAGATTCATTGATGTCCAGATCGCCATGTACAGTAACTCATGACCTTCTTTGTATGGAATATCTTTTCTAGCCATTGCAAAGGAGGATTCCTATATATATTTATGGTGGATTTTCCATCAACCCTAATCGTGCTCAAATCAAGAAACATCCCGAACAAAACGTCTGTCGGCTCCCGTACGTATTTCGCGAATTCCGCTCGGTCGACGACTGTGCTGTACGATTCGATCTTCGTCACGTAATTGACTGGATCGTTGTTCTCTGAAGATTTTGATTCTCTCAGATCTACTCGATCCGTGATTTTAGATCAAAATCTTCAAAGATCTAAGGTTCACTTGTTCTTCAAGTCATTAAAGATCAACCTTTCCGAAGAACGAAGAATCGAAGACGTTGGATCTAAATAAGATTATTTGTAATCTTTATTGTGTAAATCTTGTTACTATTGTAGGAGGTTTTTACCTCCAAGTTATAGACCCGTGTTTGGATCGATTTGTTGATCTGTGTTTGGATCAATTTGTAGGAGAGTTTGTTCTCTGAGTGGTAGGAGCGTTGTCTCCGAGTTATAGGAGTTAAGTCTCCGAGGTGTAAGATTTGTTTAAATCTGAGAAAGGTAAAGTAGTCGAATCTAGCCCTTGGTGATAGATAGGCGAAGTGGGACAATGGACGTACCCAACTCGAGAAATAACTGTAGATCTCTATGTTATGTGTGCTTTATTTTTTAAGTTATTTTTATTTCGCGAAAAGATATAGACCTCGCATATTCACCTCATCTAGGTGATTTAGGTTAACTCTAGATACTTTCACGGAGGAAATGAAAGAGGAGCTCAATATAGTAGCATTATATATGTCAAATAAAATGAAATGAGAGCATTATGTATCCAACAATACATGTATAAATAACACATTAATGCTAAGCAGGTAAGAGCAGTAGTAATCAATGTATAAAATGGTACATCTACTCTAGCAGCATATCAAGCATATATACAGAATTTAACTTAACATATAAAAATGATCATACAGATTTATAAGTTAAGAATCAGGTACATCAAAGTAACTCGTCATATAAAAGTGCTCATACAAATTTATATGATATGGATCTTATGCGGTGCAATACAGTGATATTAAATGAATGCAAAATGATGACTCACCCATGCATACACACACACACATACTTGTTATGTCGACAAAGACCATTAGTTACCACTTTTTGAGCAGGTAGCAAATCTCTCAAGCATCAACTGTTGTGGCCAAACAGTGACAGTAGAGTGGGCATCTCCACTACTAAGCGGGCATACACACTACCAGGCCTAAACCTTCGTATTCCTGAATGCTAAGAATATAATAGCAGAGCCGCTACATACTACGGCTCAGAAGGGGTCTTGGGTAGATGTGCACCAAGAGCCTAGCCCAACTGACCTATAACTGGCACGGAAGGAGTCTTCGGGTGTGAATCACCGAAGAACAAGCCCAACTGCCCACTAGCACGGAAGTATCCTTTGGGCGTGAGCACCAAAGTACCAAGCCCAACCGCACGAGGTCTATCTGCCAGCTCCCATCGGTATGATGACTGGCGATCCCGTAGACCTGCCACCAAATCCTCAACGCAGGATCATATACCATGTGTCAACACACACCCAACCCATGCAATTCACATGTACCATGCCATCATGCATTCAAGGGCTCCAACAAAGTCCCTTCATATCATAACCAACACACTGCTCCAAGACACACAAGGGTATACATTTAACATAGGTGACAGTTCACCTTAATTACCACACCAGTCCCTCACTACTACCCGTAGGGAGTTAACATAACTTTAAGAAGTGGACAACACCATTCATCCCTGCAATACTTGAGATCAAGGTTCAACTCATCATATGGCCATGGGGGTATACCTCATCCAACCCTTTTTAGCATTTATCACATGCATATGCATCATAATTATTCAATCATCTCTACCGAACTCCGTTTCACAAACCTCTAAGTACTCGCAACAAATATTCTTTCCAAAACTTATTAATCATGCAAGGGGTGATCACATTATCCTCAACTATTTACCATCCGATCTCTCGGGTAATCAATTCGTAGAACAAGAAAATTATCAAATTAATACATCACGGCTACGCGCCATAGTTTACTAAAACTAGCATTCGGGAAGCTACATTCCACCAAAAATTACTTGCAACACCAAATCAGAAAGGTATTTTCAAGGGCTACAACTTCGGTGTTGAGCCTGGGGTCCAAATCCAAATCCATCACACTTGAAATCGGGTTTCAATCTAGTCATGTACACTTATACAGAACCAGCCTGCACTTAATTTATTATAGCGTAGCAACTTCGGCTGCACTTTCACAGAGCTACAGAACTTCCCCAAAAACGTGTAACATTCGTTGGAAAGGTCATTCCGAGAGCTACAACTTTCATGTTGAGCTCGAGACCTGAACCATAACAGATCATACCTGAAATCGGTCTTGAAGTCTGCTGCGCACAAAAAAATTGATTTTTGTACATTAATTTTGCACGCATTGTAAATATGTACGAATGGCATTGGTTCATTTCCTTCCTCCAGCCATCACACAAAACACATCCAACTTCTCTCTTCCCCTTCTCCCTCATTAGACCACGGTTCTTCATGAGATCAAGTTCGCCATCTTTTTAATGAAGAGATGAGATGATTAAAGATATTCATGCGGCGATCGGCGCCCTAAAACAAAAGTTCTAGCATGGTTCCTTCCTAGAAAATCTCCATTGAACTTCCAAATCAAGCTATATTAAGATGATGTCTCTCTTACACTTTGGATCTAAAGATCTAACACCAAGAGAGAGGGTAGGAAGCTCACCTGATTTCCGGTCATGGATCGTGTCCTTCTCCTTGGCGGCATGTTCGGTTTACTCGTCGGTATCATTCCTGCTCGTCATTCTTCAAGAAGAGGGAAACGTCGGCCTATCCAAAAAACGTCTAGGGTTCGGACTTATAAAGAGTGGCTGGTGATTTATGGTTAAAGATCATTTTTCCACGTGTCACCCTCTCATTTATCCGCCCTTATTATAACATAAAATAAGTCTCTTGAAAGATAAGTCGTTAATCGTTATTCTGTATAAGTCCGAAAGTACAGTAAATTCTCCCAGGTCGTAACTAGACATGACGTACAGAAACGCTAAGTCCATCAGTTGTATATGCTCGACGAATCGTCAGAATCACTCGACGAATCATCGAGTACATCAAGTCTGATTGATATTTTCTCGCATCAAGTCCGAAAACTTAATGCGGGTTAAAACTCCAAAAGATTTACGAAGCACGGCGCCCCGGGCGATTTTATTTAAGTAGAAAAGCGGATTTGATTTTATTTAAGAAAACGGGGCGCGCGTATTTATTTATTTGGATATAAAACGGGTTAAATCGAGTTTTAACGAAAGGAGGCAAGTGCACCTATCGTGTGTAGTACAGGATATTCCGGGTGGAATATCGAGGTCGTATTGTTCTCGGGGCCGGTTCGTTTATTTCTACTCTTCCCTGGAGGGGACTATTATTTTACCGATAATTTTATCTTGTCGGGATATTATTTATATAAAGAAAGGCAGAAAATAAAAGCATAATAAAGGTGGAGCCGATGAAGAGCTCAGCTCGAGGGCACCGAAAAGACATTGAACTAAAATAAACGTTAAATAAAAAGAGCTCCTAAGTTTCTAATTAATTAGGGCGGAGACTTGGCCGTGGAGGCTCCACTAAAATGAACTCACCTATCTCTAGGACTATCGCTCACCTGAACATTAAGACTATTCGATCGGGCTCTCGTCCGACGAAGGATTCCTCTTAATGCCCGCATTACACTAAGAACCCCGCTATTGGGTGGGGACCCAATCGGTAGAGTTGGCGCGCCTCCTCTCTCGAGGGTTAGTGCGGAACTCCATTTACCAAGGGGTGATCGGTCCATATGCACGGCCTCTCGGCTAGCTAGCATATGGACTACGGAAATAGGGCCCACACATCGATTATGTGGTCCTACGCGTCGTAAACCCCGGGCAAACCTTAAGTGATTTTTAATTAAATAGAAAAATAAGACCTTTAATTATTTAAAGGAATTTTTTCTGTCCCAATGCTCTTCGATACTGAGGGCTAAGAACGTTAGCCACTCATGGGGACGGCAGCGATTGAAAGCAATAAAATTAAAGCAGAAAAAATAAAGCAGGAAAATTAAAGCAGTAAATGGAAAGCAGTAAATTGCAAGTCCTACTCAAACGAGTAGGACTGAAATGAAAGCAGTAAAATTGCAAGTCCCGGCGCAAATGCGTGGGCGGGAAAAAGAAAGCAAGTCCTACTCAAACGAGTAGGAGAAAATAAATACATTTACAAGTCCATTCCAATTATTACAATAAAGACCGGCCATTTAACTCAAGTGAGTAGGCGGTAGATAAAAGCTAAAACTCACGCACTCGACATAAAATTAAAACACACCCACTCTACAAGAAGTAAACACACTCTACTGAAATAAAATCCAGCCATTTAACTCAAGTGAGTAGGCGGAAAAATAAAAATACACACACTTGCTTGAATAAAATCCAGCCAATTAACTCAAGTGAGTAGGCGGAAAGATAAAAACAACACACGCACACACTCTACAGGAATTGAAATAAAGCTATAAAAACTACTCATACACGCACGCACACGTACAAAATTAAGAAAAACTAAGTGACTGAAAAATTAAAACTACTACATTTCTACCGCTAGAATGCGGTAGAAATGAATAAAAAGTGAAAATAAAATTAAAAGGAGCAAAAGTTGTTGCAAAATAAACGAAAATTGCAAGTGCTCGAAAAATTGAAATGAATACATTTCTACCGATGGAATGCGGTAGAAATGCATAAAATGAAGAAATAAAATTTAAACGGGCAAAAAGTTTTGAAAATAAAAGGGAAAATGAGAAAGCTCGGAAAATTAAAATGATTACGTTTTCATTCTTATAATTTTATAGAAATGCATAAAAAGCGGTAATAAAACTAAAAAAGAACGAAACGTTTTACAACCCTAAAGAGCCTAAGTTAAAGAATTTGAAAACCAGCTTTTCAAGCATTTTTATAAACTCAAAGGAATGAAAACAAAGTAAAAAGAATAAACTAAACCTAAACAAGTTTATTGCATGAAAATAAAATTGCAATTACAACGGCTAGAAGATTGATAAATTCCTAAGTTAAACTAGTTACAAAAGCTAATAAAAAGCACAAAAAAAGGGAACGAAAAATTACTTAAGGTAGGGCGCTGTGGCGGATTTTCATACAACATAGAGGAGAAAATAAACATTTCTATTAAGAAAAAAAGTGGTTACAATGAAGCAAAAACAAATACATAAAAGAGGGGGGAAGAAAGTTCCCTTACAATGCATAAACAGCCCCCAAGAACAGCCCTAACCTAAGCAAAGTGGTTCAAAAAGTGGAACCCGGAATTCAGACAGGAAATCTGAATTTATAGAAAAAATTTCACGGGACACGCCCTCGGACACAGGCGTGTCCGGGGGCGTGTCTACACTATTCACATGGCGGCCTTCCGATTTGACTGGAGATTTGACTTTGGCCGCTGAAAATCGGGACGGTCACGCCCCCTGTCACGGGCGTGACTATGGGTGTGTCGACACTATTAAGCAGAAGATTTCGGTGACTTGACGGCGAGTTGACGTTGCGGCAGAAAACACGGCGGTCACGCCCCTTGTCACGGGCGTGACGGTGGGCGTGTCGTGCGGCGATTAATGGCGTTGTTGACTTCGGGAGGTTGCCGGCGGCAATTTGTCGGCCAGGTGGAGGAGTCACGCCCTAGGTCACGGGCGTGACTCTAGGCGTGTCGGGTTGGCTCGACGAACGTCGAGCGAAAAACATCGAAAGGAGTGGTCACGGCTTGGGTCACGCCCCGTGTCAGATGACACGGGCGTGTCGACGGGCGTGTCAGCTGGGTCGACGATCGTTGAGCGCGATTCCGTCGATCTGGATGGTCACGGGTATGGGTCACGGGCGTGACTTGGGTGACACGGGCGTGACACGGGCGTGTCACGCTATTTCTTCAATAATATGTCATTTCTCGGGAATTTGACGTATCACGCCCTGGTCACGGGCGTGACCAACAGTACACGGGCGTGTACTTTGAGTTTTTGGCAATTTTTCCTGAAAAATTCAGAAAATAAAAATAAATCTAAGTTAGAAAATATTTACAAAAAGGAAGCAATTTATTAAGGAAAAACAACTAAAAATTACAAAAAGAAACTAATACATCTTATTTAATGTATATAAAAACACGTATATTTACAACTCATCAAAGTCCGTTACACGAGCCATCTCGACGAATACACGAGTCCACTCGACGAATCTCACGACGAATTTCACAAGTCCACTCGGGTTCACTAGACGAATTCGTCGAGTCATCTCAATGAATTATTGAGTCTTTTTGACAAATCATTTTGACAGATTTCACAAGTCCACTCGAATTCACTCGACCAATTCGTCGAGTCCTCTCGACGAATTCTCGAGTCTTTTTGACGAATTATTTCATATATTTCACAAGTCCACTGGAGTTCGCTCGACAAATTCGTCGAGTACTCTCGACGAATTCTCGAGTCCTTTTGACGAATCATTCGACAGATTTCACAAGTCCTCTCGAATTCCCACGGCGAATTCGTCAAGTCTTCTCAAGTTCACTCGATGAATTCGTCGAGTCCTCTCGATGATTCATGAGTCTTCTCGACTATCTCTCAAGTCATCTCGATGAATACCCTCCAGGTCTCTCGACGAATTTACTCTAGGCCTACTCTAACTGTTGTCTCAAGTCACCATAGTGACACCGTAACAGACACAAGGGATCTAGCTCAAAATGGGACATTACAAACGTTATATGTGCCTGAGCTTCACTCTGGAAACAACAAATAAAGGATTAATGTCATACAAAAAAAATCAGTTCAAATAAAGATTAACGACTCACTTACCACGTCATTCATAGCTTTTAAAGAGGAAGACACTCGAGGGGCAGAAGTCTCCGAATGTGGGAGATTCGGGGGGGGGGGGGGGGGCGACGTCTCTATCACCTCAAGATCAGAATCGGATGAAGCGAGCTCATCGCATGGGGCCTCCTCAACCCAGTCCTCTCTTCGACTCGGCAAAGTCTGCAAACCTTCAGCTGCGTCACAACTGTTATTCAAAACAAGCTTCCTTTTACAAACTAATGGCTCGGTGCACTCGGCCTCAACTGAAAGCCCATACTGGGATAGACGCTTCTCTTCAATGAAAAAAGAAATACTGAACAAGTGGTTCACCAACACTCGAGAATCTGAGAATCCCAATATCGACGTGAAGTCCCGCTCTCGTCCACTCTGATGTCGGTAACGATCAGGCAAGGTATTCCCGAACTCTGACAAACCGCAAGAATTTTTTACATATCAAAACAAGGTGTTCCCGTGACGAAGATTTGACCGGGACTCAAAGTCAAGCCAACTTTTATTACTACAAATCTCGACACGGTTTCCGCCGTCAATAAGGACACCACAGTAGTCCCTAAACAACTTCAAAGTGAATTTTAAGCCAAGCTCCCTAAAGAAAGCCACCAACCCCATACTGTGAGTCATTCCTAGTGGAGTGAACTGGGATATCGGAACTCCATAGAACTTCAGAATATAAATCACCTCCTCGCACAGTGGAAAGCGGAAGTCGGACTTCAAATTCATCTCGCAAAGAATCAACCAGCCCATAGGATGGTTCTGGACTCTCTCTTCAGGACGTGGTATCCTTACCTCAAGTTCAGCAGGTAACCCATACCTTTTCCTCCAAACTATGATTTGCTCAGTAGTGAACGTAGAGCGTAGCCGCATGGGCCTTGTAGGATGCCCCAAAACTTGGAAATAAAAATCAAAGTTTAGACAAAATCAAGAAAGTATCAAGTGTTCAAATTGAGCACCACGCAATTGCAGTCCCAACATGGGAGACCAAAAATTGTGTCAGTCGTGTGCATGCATGCATGCTTAATCAAGTGCATAATCCACATGTAGAGCATATACAACCAATGACCCACCTACCCAAGAGGGGCGCAAGCTCCCTTGCAAGCAAAGGGGTACACAGCACACGCTCAGGAGCCTGCGCACACGTGTAGCGCGTGGGCAGAAAAGCGCGCATTAGTACGCACCCAGGGTGAGTGAGCAAGCCCGTGCACCCACGCGCACCCTGAGTGCTCCCCAGCGTACCCTCCCTGTGTTTGCGCAGGCATAGCCTCCAGAGGAGGCCCGCCCGCCTGAGCGTGACCAGGAGCGCGCTCATTCCCGCTTCGCCGGAACAAAAGCGACTGTGGGCGTCCCATCTGATGGACTTATCCCCGCCTCGGTGGGCTCCTCTCTCCTTTAAAACTTACCTTCACTCGCAAAGCACTGCCATCTGCTTTCTCTAGCACCTCCCCGTTCGTCATCACCATTGTTGCCACTGATTAAATCCTTCGTAAGAGGAGAAGAAATCCTCACTCTTCTCGCAAAAACTATTTCTAACACTAAGGATTTCGGGGGCAATTGATGGGGTCAAGTCCCTTTTATAATATATTTTGGGTACGATTAGCTCACTCCCCCATGATCCATCTATCCAAATGAGGATCATGGGTGAACCATCACACGTGATCCACGCACGCGGGATCTTCTTCCCCGTACCGTCTGGGGGCCGACCGTCGGGGTTGGCCCCTCTCTCCCGCCGCCGGCAAGTCGGCTCATGCTAGTCCGGTTGTCAACTAGTCGGAAGCCGAACCACGCAGCCGCACGACTGCGGTTGCAAGGGGAGGTGCTCCCGCCAGCCACCATGGCCGGTAGAGGACCTTCCCTCCCGCGGCTGCCGCGGGAGGGGCCGGTGCCGCGCCGGCGACCAACAGGCTCCGCCAGGGCCAGCCATCCATTGGGCGGTGGTCGGCCGCCTCTCTTGCCCTCCTTGGGCATTATACCCATCATTCGATCATTTTGCCACAATCGCGACCGTCCGATGCTCGGTTAACCACCCGCGTAACCACCTCCAATAATGGGGGAACACGTTTTAGTGGGGCCTGCATTTAGTAAAATTAAATGTTTCCCCAAAACCATACTCATAATTATGATATTAGTGGTTATGGAGTGCGGATAGCCGCATAACTATCGTAACCATCTTCTGGAAGCTATAAAAAGTCCCTCATGCTTCCTCATTTCTCATACTTCAGCTTCTCAGCTTTCATCCTCCTCAGACCAGAGCTCTGTCAGATTCCTCCTATGAGCCTCCTTCAAGCCATCTTCAAGCAATCTCCAGTCATCTTCAAGTCATCTTCATGTCACCTTCAAGCATTCTTCGAGCCACTGGCAAGTCACCGCCTCTCCACCAAAGTCTGCCCAAGTCCACAAATGAGTGACGAAGAGGAAATTTCTGCTACAGCAAGTGACAGTTCGACCATAATCCCCCAGCAAATTATCTCGTGTGGGGCAGCTTGTTGCCCGTCGTGAGTCTAAGTAATTTTCACTCTCACCTCCAAAGTGTAACAAGCAGCGGCTTGTCGCTCTCGATTCTCCAAAGAAATGGTAACCGAAGAGCAGTTAGTGGAGTTCGATTGGTACAGATCCGGTCGCGTGGTCTTTTACCATGTTGAGGGGTTTTTCTACGTCAAAACATCGTGTGTACATCTCCTCTCTCATTGACTGTGTGCGCGCTCGACCGTTTCATGGGCTAAGATGATATTAGTTAATCCGGTCCGACTGAGGCATGGACTTTTGTCGCAATACCTCTAATTTTTGCTGAAAACCTGGTGAAACCATTATGTTTCCAGTAGTTTTTTTCCAAGAATCATTTTTATCTGCTGTTCTTCCCTTCTCTACTTAATTTTTAAGATGTTTGGTATATTAGGAGTAGACCTCTAAATATTTGTGTATGCATTTATCATTTATTTGTATGATAGATGTGTTGAAATTTGTGATGTGGAAGTGGGTGATGGACAGGTCGGGCGGCCTGTGCGGACTGAGTCCGCGACCCGGGCGGATTGCTGACTGCGACATGGGTACTAGCTGTCTTGGTGGCTTGCTGATTGAGCAGCCTGTGGTCTGAGCGGCCCGTGCGTACTTAGTCCGCGGCCTGGGCGGACTGCTGTCTGCGGACAGGGTGTTGGCTGTCTTGGTGGCTTGGCTGATTAAGGAGCGGCCTGAGCGGACAGAGGTTTGCGGGCTGTAGGTAGTGATCTGTTCAGTGGCCTTGTGTTGCAAGCTTGTGTTAACCGGCAGATTGGGTGTCCTGTCTGTGGGATGCTTGCGGACTGGCATGTCTGCGATGTCCGCTGTGGCGGACTGACCTTTGAGTTTGGCTGTGGCCTTGCCGAACTCTGGTGGTACAGCAGGTATTAACTACTGGGGAGGACTGCACGGACTGATGTCGGAGTCCGGCAGTTGGCCTCTTGTTTGGGCAGTTGTGCGAGGATTGCTTGCAGACTCTGCCTTAACTCTGGAGGAGTTTTGGCGATCTGCTTTGGGTATTGGCGTACTGGGCCTTGTCCGCCGAGCTCGCACTAGGCCTTTTGTGATTTACTGGACTTGGTCGCATTCTGTGACAAGTCCAGTGTGTCCGCAGTATCCGCCAAGTCCGCTATTGACCGGGCTGACTGCCTTTGGTCGTGGACTTGTGGCGGGTGGAGGCATTGGTATTGTATCATGCAGACTGCCTCTTTCTTGTGCAGACTGTCACTGAAGGAGTTGTGGCTGTCCATGTGATGTTGTGGGCGGAATGTGCGGACTTTATCGTATCCGCATAGTGTGGGCGGTCTGGTGCAAGACTGCCCAATAGTGAACATCGGTGCCTTGCTTCTGGGGGTTTTCTTGGAATCCAGCTAAGTCTTTACGGACTCAGCGGACGGAGGTTTTGCTAGTGCGTGGGCTGGGGTGGTGATTCTATCCACTAGGGTGGTGACCACACTCCTCACCTCGCCTATAAATAGAACCCCCCGGCACGTCTACAGTAACGAAGTGAACAGTAAGTTGGGCTTGGGCAAGTGTTCCGGTCTGCGGTTTTCTGTCCGTGCGGGTTGAGTAGTGCTGACGGTGTGTTGTGTGCAGGTCGCGTGGCTAGCTTCGAGGAGCCAGGAGTTGGGCATTGAAGTGTGCGGTCTCTGAGGTCTCAACTGGTCGCTTTTGCGGCTTGTCAGTTTTCTGCTTCAGCTTGATCAAGTTCCAATAACCTGTCCACCGGTCTCAGGAGGGTAGGCGGTCTGTTCTTCTGTTCTTCAGCATGCAGCGAATAACGGTCTGTCCGCTTGACCTCGCGGTCTCGGCGAACTCCGTGTGCTATTCGGCTTGTAGCAGTTGCAGCTTGGGTGGCTTGGGCGACCTTGGCGGACGTGGTGGTCTCGGCGGTCTCCAGTGCTGTCCACCCGGCTTGTTTTGTGTTTTCTATTTGTAGCTTGTGTACTAGCGAAATCATGTCTCGATACGTATACCTCGTCTTGTAAAGAAGTGTGAATGAATATAAGACCTGCTTGTGCTTCCATTTGTTGTTGGTATTAAACTTGCTCCTTGGGCTTCCGCATGATCAAAGTCTGAACTTGGTAGTTCTGAGAATATTAATTTGGCTTTAGGCTAGCTTGCTGACCACTTTGAGAAAATTCAACATGGTATCAGAGGGAGGTTCAGTTGCTTGAGCGGTGTTCAACCAGTGTTGTTGTTCTATGCTTCAGTGGTGATCAACCTGTGTTGGTGCTCCGTGCTTCTAGAAGTTTGTTTAACCAACGGTTGTTGCAATGGAAGTGAGCTACGCAAGAGGTCTTGGCATTGAACTCTTAACGTCGACTAACTTCAAGAAGTGGAAGTCGTGCATGAAGAGTTACCTTCATGGTGAGGAGCTATGGGAGGTCGTCGGTGGTGACGACAAATAGGAAGTGATTGCTGCTTTTGGAACTGCTGAGCAGGTGAGGCTCTGGAGAAAAACAAATGCTAAGGCGGAGTTTGTTCTCAAGAGAGCTATTTCACCGGAGTTATTGATCACATCATTGGATGTGAATCAGTTGCTGATATTTGGACAACCATTGATCAGTTGTTCAATAGGAAGAATGTAGCAAGGCTACAATTCTTGGAGAATCAGTTAGCCAGGACAGCTCAAGAAGACCTCACTATCTCTAAATACTTCTTGAAGATGAAGAGTCTGTGTGCAGAGATATCAGTGCTTGATCCTGATGAGCCTATCTCTGAGGCCAAGTTGAAAAGGGACATAATCCGCGGCTTGCAGAAGGAGTATGTTGCTTTTGTGACATCAGTTCAAGGCTGTTCTACTCAACCATCTTTGTTGGAGCTTGAGAATCTGCTTGCTTCATAGGAAAGCTTGGCAAGGCAGATGGCTGGAGTCACTGTCTCTGAGGAGAGCAGTGAAGCACTCTTCACAGGCAAGAAGAAGAAGAGATGGGAAGGGAAGAAGAAGCAAGTCACTGTTGAGAATGAGCCTTCAACTTCTTATCAGGCAGAAAGGAGCACTGCTCCTAAGAAGTATTGGAATAAGAACCTAAAGTGTTACAGGTGTCATCAACGAGGACACTTCAAGCGTGACTGCAAGGTCAAACTACAGCCTGGGCATGTTGCTGGCAAGGAGGAAGCTTGCTCTAAGAGTGAGGAAGCTGAATGGGGCGGAGCTTTCATGATGGCCACTTGTGTTCGTGCCTTGTCCGCCGTCGAATTCAACGATGATTGGATCGTGGACTCCAGGTGTGGTCATCACCTCACCGGAGACAAGTCGAAGTTCTCTTCTCTGCAAGCCTACTCAGGTAATGAAGCTATTATAACTGCTGATAATACTGTTTATGCAGTAGAAAAGGAGGGAGTTGTGTCTTTGGGTAGTGATAAGGGGCCACTCACATTAAGGAGTGTATATCACGTACCGGGCATGAAGAAGAACCTCTTCTCGATGACCAATGCGGTAGACGCGGGTTATCACGTTCTGTTTGGGCCAACAGAAGTGAAGTTCTTTCGCAACGTATCAGCGGTTAAGGCTGATGTTGCTCATGTTGGGAGGAGAGTGAAGAACTTGTTTGTTCTTGCTACTAACTCTTATGTTGATCGGATGAGAGCAAACGATAGCGCGGCTATATGACATGAAAGGCTGGGGCATGTAGGAATGGAGAAGTTGAAAGCTATGGCAAACAAAAGCCTTGTAAGAGGCTTGCCTAAGCTTTCTTCATTTGGTGACGGTCACGTTTGCGCGGGATGTCAGTATGACAAGGTTCATCGCCTTCCGTTTGATAAATCACAAACGAGGAGTAAGAGACAATTGGAGTGCATCCATGGAGACTTGATGGGACCAACCGTCACTGCCAGCCTTGGTGGGAGCAGATACATGCTGGTTCTGATTGATGACTACTCAAGATATACTTGGGTATATTTCTTCAAGGAGAAGTCAGAAGCCTTCCATTTGTTTGTGGAGTTCAAGGAGTTGGTGGAGGGTCGGCTTGGCTTGCGGATCAAGAAGCTTAGAATAGACAACGGTGGTGAGTTTATCTCCTCCGAGTTTTCTAACTTCTGTAGGAAGCACGGGATCCAACGAGAGCTCACTTGTGCTCACACTCCACAACAAAATGGAGTAGCGGAGCGGAAGATCCGTCATCTGACGGAGAGTTGCAAATGTTGGCTTCATGTGAAAGACATTCCAAGGTCCTTTTGGGCAGAGGGGATGTCTTTTGCTTCTTATGTCATCAACCGGATGCCGCTCAGCCCGATCAACATGAAGACTCCTTTTGAGCTGTTGTTGAAGGAGAAACCTAGTGTGGAACACCTTCGGGTGTTCGGTTCAACTTGCTATGTGCATGTCCCGGATGCTTCAAGAACTAAACTGGATGCAAAGGCAAGGAAGCTTGCCTTTGTTGGCTACGATGAGCGGAAGAAGGGATGGAAATGCATGGATCCTGCGACGAAGAAGTTCATTGTGTCAAGAGATGTTGTCTTTGAAGAGCTGACGTTGTATGGAGGTGGCTCGGTTGAGCTAACTGGAAGCAAGGTTGATAAAGAACCAATGGTGGCTGCTGAAGGACTGGAAGAGGAGCTTGTTGTTTCACCAGCAGCTCCAGTTGCTTTAAATTCTGGTTCTGAGGCTTCTGTCTCAGGAAGCAGGGGGATCATTGCTCAAAGCTTGTCTGAAGGTGGTGCTGAGCCTGAAGGAGCAATAGAGGTAGTAAGCAATGATCAGACCCTTTGGAGATCGAAGAGGGTTATTAAGCCACCGGCTCGTTACTGTGATGGGAATGTAGTGAGCTTTGTCTCCTGCTTCTTTGCAGGTCCTCTGGATGAGCGAGAGTCTGCAAACTTCAATGAGGCCACTGGAGTCAAGGAGTGGGATGATGACATGAAGGAAAAGATTGCTGCTCTCAAGAAAAATGAAACCTGGGACCTTGTGCCCAAGGTTGATGACATTACTCCAGTGACTTGCAAGTGGGTATATAAGTTGAAGAAGAGGGCTGATGGGAGCATTGATAGGTTCAAAGCTCGCCTGGTTGCTCGAGGATTCTCACAGCAGTATGGAGAAGACTATGTGGAGACTTTTAGTCCGGTTGCAAAGATGACTTCAGTTAGAGTGGTGATCGCCTTGGCTGCTAGCAAGGGATGGAGGATGTGGCAGCTTGATATGAAGAATGCTTTTCTTTACGGAGAGATTGACAAGGACATCTTCATGGATCAGCCACTTGGTTTTGTTTCTGAAGATCATCCGGACTATGTTTGTAAGCTCAGGAAGGCTCTCTACGGGTTGAAGCAAGCTCCTAGAGCTTGGTATGGGAAGATAGCAGAGTATTTGCAATTCTGTGGGTATCGTGCTTCCAACTCGAATTCTAGCTTGTTCGTCAAGAAGAAGGGGGAGCTTCAAGTCTTGGTCCTATTGTATGTGGATGATATGATCACCACAGGGAATTCAGAGGAGGAAGTAGCAAGGCTCAGGGCTGAGCTTGCTATACGCTTCGAGATGAAAGACTTGGGAGAGCTTCATCACTTTCTCGGTCTTGAAGTGGAGAGGAAGGAGTGCGGAATTCTCATTTGCCAGAAGGGTTATGTAGATCGCATTGTAAGTCGATTCGGCATGGGCGAAGGGAAATGTTGCTCTACTCCACTGGAACATGGGCTGAAGCTTTGACGAGATGAAGGAAGGATTCATCCCGATCCCTTGGTGTTCAGGGATCTTGTAAGGAGTTTGATCTACCTAACGATTACTAGGCCAGACATTGCTTATGTTGTTGGCCGAGTAAGTCGGTTTATGGCTGAACCAAGGAAGTCTCATCTGGTAGCGGCAAAGCACATCTTGAAGTATGTCAAGTCAACTTCTAATATGGGACTCCTCTATAGTAGGGATGCAGACTTTGCTTTGCTTGGATACACGGACGCTGACTACGATGGTGACTCAGATGATCGGAGATCAACTTCGGGTTATGTTTTCACTTGTGGTTCAGCTGGTATTTCGTGGTGTAGCAAGAAGCAGGATTTTGTGTTCGTGTCTACTATGAAAGCTGAGTATAAGGCTTCGGCTTTGGCTGCTCGGGAAGCTATCTGGTTGCGTAGGCTTGTAGAGGATGTTCATGAAGAAGTGCAAGGGCCTACTTTACTCCGGGGTGACAATGAGAGTGCTCTCAAACTGGTAAACAATCCAGTGTGTCACGCAAGGGCCAAGCATATTGAGATCGCACACCACTTCATAAGGGGAGGGTGTTGGAGGTATCTCTTCTGGTCGGGCATATTCAGAGTGAAGATAATCTTGCTGACATCTTCACAAAGCTGCTATCGAAGGGGCCTTTTCAGCGGTTACGCAACTTGCTGGGCTTGATCACCACTTCTCACTTTAAGGGGGAGTGTTAAAATTTGTGAAGTGGAAGTGGGTGATGGACAGGTCGGGTGGCCTGTGCGGACTGAGTCCGCGAACTGGGCGGATTGCTGACTGCGGCCTGGGTGGTAGCTATCTTGGTGGCTTGCTGATTGAGCAGCCTGTGGTCTGAGCGGCTTGTGCGGACTGAGTCCGCTGCCTGGGCAGACTGCTGTCTGCGGACAGGGTGTTGACTGTCTTGGTGGTTGGCTGATTAAGGAGCGGCCTGAGCGGATAGAGGTTTGCTGGCTGTTGGCAGTGCTCTGTTCAGTGGCCTTGTGTTGCAAGCTTGTGTTAACTGGCGGATTGGGTGTCCTGTCCGCGGGACGCTTGCGTATTGGCGTGTCTGCAATGTCCGTTGTGGCGGACTGACCTTGGAGTTTGGCTGTGGCCTTGCCGAACTCTGGTGGTACAGCAGGTGGTAACTGCTGGGGAGGACTGCGCGGACTGATGTCGGAGTCCGACAGCTGGCCGCTTGTTTGGGCAGTTGTGCAAGGATTGCTTGCGGACTCTGCCTTAACTCTAGAGGAGTATTGGCGATCTGCTTTGGCTATTGGCAGACTGGGCCTTGTCCGCCGAGCTCGCACTAGGCCTTTGGTGATTTACTGCACTTGGTCACATTCTGTGACATGTCCAGTGTGTCCGCGGTATCCGCCAAGTCCGCTGTTGACCGGGCGTATTGTCTTTGGTCGTGGACTTGTGGCGGGTGGAGGCGTTTGTCTTGTATCATGCGGACTGTCTCTTTCTTGTGCGGACTGTCACTGAAGGAGTTTTGGATGTCTATGTGATGTTATGGGAGGACTGTGCAGACTGTATCGTGTCCGCATAGTGTGGGCGATCTGGTGCAAGACCGCCCAATAGTGAACATCAGTGCCTTGCTTCTAACGGTTTTCGTGGAATCCGGCTAAGTCTTTGCGGACTCAGCGGACAGATGTTTTGCTAGTGTGTGGGCTGGGGTGGTGATTCTATCCACTAGGGTAGTGACCACACTCCTCACCTCGCCTATAAATAGAACCCCTCCGGCACGTCTCAGTAACGGAGTGAACAGTAAGTTGGGCTTGGGCAAGTGTTGCGATCTACGGTTTTCTGTCCGCGCGGGTTGAGTCGTGCTGACGGTGTGCTGTGTGCAGGTCGCGCGGCTAGCTTCAAGGAGCCAGGAGTTGGGCATTGAAGTGTGCGGTCTCTGCGGTCTCAACTGGTCGCTTCTGCGGCTTGTCAGTTTTCTGCTTCAGCTTGATCAAGTTCCAATAACCTGTCCGCCGGTCTAAGGCGGGTAGGCAGTCTGTTCTTCTGTTCTTCAGCAGGCAGCAAATAATGGTGTGTCCGCTTGACCTCGCGGTCTCGGCGGACTCCGTGTGTTATTCGGTTTGTAGCAGTTGCAGCTTGGGCGGCTTGGGCGACCTTGGCGGACGAGGCAGTCTCGGCGGTCTCCAGTGCTGTCCGTCCGGCTTGTTTTGTGCTTTCTGTTTGTACCTTGTGTACTAGCGAAATCATGTCTCGCTACGTATACCTCGCCTTGTAAAGAAGTGTGAATGAATATAAGACATGCTTGTGCTTCCATTTGTTGTTGGTGTTAAACTTGCTCCTTGTGCTTCCGCATGATCAAAGTGTGAACTTGGTAGTTCTGAGAATATTAACTTGGCTTTAGGTTATCTTGCTTTAGGCTACCTTGCTGACCACTTTGCCGCAATACCTCTAATTTTTGTTGAAAACCTGGTGAAACCATTATGTTTCCAGTAGTTTTTTTCCAAGAATCATTTTTATCTGCTGTTCTTCCCTTCTCTACTTAATTTTTAAGATGTTTGGTATATTAGGAGTAGACCTCTAAATATTTGTTTATGCATTTATCATTTATTTGTAGGATAGATGATGGTCTAAAATCCTCTACTCTAAACCATGAGATGAAAGTTAATTTGACAATTAGTTTTTCAGTGCAGACTAGGGCATTTTTTTAATTTTCGGAATAATCTTAAACCCTTGCTTTGATACCAAGTAACGTCTCATTTTTTTGTTTTAAGTCATGACAGGAGCCCGACTGGTATTCGTATTCTGTTGCACTCATGTAGGGTTGGAGGTTCATACCGTTTCACTCAAGTAGGGCCGAGACCCGTTCCGTTGCTCTGACGTAGGGCCTGAGGCCCATTTCGTTGCACTCACGTAGAGCCGAAGCCCGTACCGTTTTACTCATGTGTGTTTCAATATATCTTTACAATATTAAAAGTGAAAGTTGTCTTGGTGAAACATTCAAAATATCCAAAAAATGCTCTTATTTTATAAATTTAGTGGCTTAATGTATATTATAATCTATTTTTAAAAATTAAAATACAATGTTTGTACAAGTAATTACACATTATCACAAAATTAAAAATAATGATTGAAATCCATAAAATACAAAAAAAACAATTTAATAGAGGTCCTATACATATTTTGGTAGGCTGTTATTAGGCATGTAAGTGATTTTTTCGAAAAAGATTGTCATTAGGCATATCAGCATTATTTTTGAGAATCTATCATTAAATTAATTAACTTTATTAAAATTAATGTTGACGTGTGCCTGATGATATATGT
Source organism: Platanthera guangdongensis (assembly GCA_039583875.1). Lineage (NCBI taxonomy): Eukaryota > Viridiplantae > Streptophyta > Magnoliopsida > Asparagales > Orchidaceae > Platanthera > Platanthera guangdongensis. The sequence goes on from CM077165.1 coordinate 100,437,353, forward strand.
ATCATGATGAGTATTTTCTTAATAAAAACTAAAAGTGATGTATACTTATTTTTTGCATTAATTAATTATTATTGTGTTTATTTTAAGCTGCATTAAATAATTGAAAGTGGCGTAGCCCCGAGTCTATCGTGATCCAGGTACTGTCACGGCCTGTGTGACATTTTTTGCACTATTAGGTTTAGAATTTCTTTGGTGCACATCCATTTATAATGTTTTGGATTGGCCACTGGAATTGCATGATCCTAAACAGAGTAAGGCTGCGTTTGGGGGGACTTATTTTCACCGGTCTGGTTCATGCGATCGTAACCGCGTGACCGGTGAAAATAAGTCCCCCCAAACGCAGCCTAAGTGACTAGGAAATTGAATGGACGGTATTCAAATACTAAATATTTACACAATTTCAGACCAATGATTTATACATCCAAAATTTTTAAATAAAACTATCAATAAGAATAGGAAAAAGTGATGCTATATGAAAAACGCATGCATACATTCAAAAATAAATTAATGTTTTGTTTGGTGCTCGGTTTTCTTATCCGCTAAGTTTGAAAAAATTTGACACCGTCATAAAATGTATGTTTAGCATGACATCGGTTAAGAGCACTGTCAACAAAATAAATATAGTTTTGAACACAAAAGTGAATGAAGTTCCTTATGTGAGATCAACCGCTCATAAACACGATTCAAAACTACCTTCAGGGGAGGCCTTCATAGATATCATTATGGGACCCGTCCACAATGATTTTTAAAAATGTTAATTTTCAATAGTAAAAAGCTTTTTTTGTTAGATAATCGGTATATAAACTTATAACTAAAGCTAAACAAATCACTACCTTACCTAAGTTGGTTGAGTGTGGAGATAGTTTAATTACCAATTTTTAGCTATAATTTGAATTATATTTTTGATACTTTATAAAAAATATAAATAATTAAATAATTGTTAGCTATAGTTTTTTTGTATTACACAAGACTTCGTTCCTACGGAGAATCGTGACAGTACCTTGACCCTAACAATACCTCGATCTTGTCGCGCTCGTCGCTCTCAAATGTTTTTAAAGGAGGGTTAATAATTTTATTAAAAACTTAAAATATTATTTAATAAATTAAAATATATATTAATAAAATTTAATATTAATATAAAATATAAATGTCTCTCATGGTCTCATCACTCTCTCTTTGGCCTTTGCTGCCTCCTATCTCTCTCCTCTCTCTTCTCTCTTCTCTCTCCCCCACTCTCTTTCCTGGTGAAAAAAATAAGATAATGATTCTCTCCCCTCTCTAGTCTCTTCTCTTTACTCCACCTCCTGCGCCCTCTCTCCTCTCTGTTCCTCTCTCCTTCTCTCCCTATCTCGAGCATCCCTTATAATTTCAAATGGAGAATTTTATTTAAAATGATTTCAGATATTTGAAAAATTACATAAATATATTTATTGTAAGAACTTAGTACTTCATAATTTAGCTTGAAGAATGCCTACTCAGAGTATTAATATAGGTTCTACATCAGAATCCATTTTTTATATCAAAAGAAACAATCTAATAGACATTCAGACATCGAATTTATATCGGTGTTTTAAAATGAAATGTCACTGTTACTATTCTTCTAAAGTTAACTGGAAAATATCAAGTTTGAAATGAAATCAATTAACCAAAGAAGTCTCAAACCGAGTCATATTGTGTTATCAGATTTGAAATAATACCCTCTTTCAAAGAATGAAAGTCGAATCCAAATACAGTTATAAACATCCACTTTGGAATCAAAACTCACTAGATTCGTGATTAGGAACCAAGAATGTCAACGGAGCACAACATGGTGGAATATGTATGTCATACATGTCTCATCTTAGTATTATAGAGAGTAATCTTAATGACTTGAACTGCTATTTGGTTATCGCAATACAAGCTCAAAGACTTAACTTGTACTCTAAACAAGAGACCATCCTGAATTAAATTCATTAACAAGTTTACCTATTCACCAGCTAAGGCTAAGACAAATAGTTTTACTTTCATAAACGACAAATCTATCTATATAAGTTTGTCTTTTGGATTTTCAAGTAATGCCAGCTCTACCCAAACTGAATATGCATATGCTGGTAGACTTTTTTCCAACTTATGAACACCACAAGACATCAGAATATCTATCCAGAGTATGAGGGTGACCTGCTTTAGCACATAGCATGATCTTTAATACCTATCATGTATCTCATCAGCCTATTTAGGGCATTCCAATGTTCTTTGCTTGGATTACTAGTAAAATGACTCAACATGTCAACAGAAAAGGCAATGTCTGGTCTCGTACAACTAGTGACATACATGAGACTACCAATTATTTTTGAGTATTTGACTTGATCAATGATGGCCCCTACATTGGAACTCAACTTGATGTTGTGATCAGAAGGTGTCTCCACAAGAATTCAGTCTTTATATCCTTTGGTAGAAAGTAGTTGCTCTATATAGTGACCTTGACTAAGAGTAATATGATCCTTGCCAACTCTAACTTTTATACCTAAAAGGATATCAATAGGAACAATGTATTTTATGTAAAATTCTTTTGCAAGAATGAATTTAATATCCCTCATTACAACAAGATCTGACCACAAAATCAACATGTCATTAACATATAGACATATGATGAATATATTACTTGATATTAATTGGTTATAAAGGCATTTATCAAATAAATTGGATTGAAATCGAAAGCACTTTACCACTTAGTCAAATTTCATGTACCACATCTTAGACGATTGCTTAAGCTCATAGATTGATTTATCTAGTTTGCACACTTTATTTTTGATATCCATATGTAGATAACCTTTAGGTTATACTATATAAATCTTTTCATCAAACTCTCTATTTTAAAAAATTGTTTTTATATATGTTTGATAAACTATAAAGTTTTTTGATAGATGATGGACTAATTATAGTCGATGGGTGACACACAGGTGAATAAACTTCAAAATAGTCTATTTTCCATATTATTTATAATGTTTAGCTACTAAATGTGCTTTCTATCTAATTTAAATCCATCAATATGTAATTTCTTCTTTAACACCCACTTGCATTCAAGAACTTTAGCTCTTTTAGGTAGATTAACTAGATGTTAAGTGTTTTTATATAGCAGTCAGTCCATTTGATCATCTATGACTTCTGCCTACATCAACGAATTTCTAGATCTCATTGCTTCATAGTAGGAGAATAGATCATCCTTTAAGTGGTATGTGACAAAATGTTCTCCAAAATTCATGTGGACTCTATCTCTTATAGATACTCTAACTGAAATAGTTTCAACCTCTAATGGTTGGGGAGTAGTGCCAAAGAGGCCAACCTTAGGTTCTTTAATAGATTTTGAAATCATATCAATAGACCTAGATACAATTAATACTTGATCTTTGACAAACTTATATTAAAAGAATACAACATCTCTAAACTTTATCACTGAATCAGTGGACAGATCTAGAAACCTATCAGGTGCACTATCTTCTGCACTATCTAAATAAACAAAAGTTGTTAGTAGCATGAAATTCAATATTTTCAGAATATGATTTGTAGAAGTGAGCTTAGAATAAGGCAATATATTTTGAATATGATTTGTAGTTACAACTACTTCTCCCCAAAAGGAATTAGGCATTTATGTGTTAGTTGCTAGTAGCATAAAATTCAATATTTTTGTTAAAGTTCTATTCATCCACTTAGCAATATCATTTAACTGTGATGTGTAAAGAGTTGTGGTTTCCAATATTGTACTCTCATATGCACAAAATTCATTAAACCAAGTTATAGTATATTATTTTCCTCGATCGCTTCTAAATCTCTTAATCTTTAGGTTTAACTAATTTTTGACACAATATTTGTGGATCTTTAAAGTCTAAAATGTTTTATCTTTCCAATTCAATAGAACATATGACAACATCTAAAATAATTATCTATAAATGTATTGAGATACTTCTTTCCCCCTCTAGTTACATGACTCTTGAAATCATAGAGGTCGGAATGTATCAATTCAAGAAGTTGTGTGCTTCTAGAAACCGACTTTCTAATAATCTTAATTTGTGCCCACACCTCACACGTATTAAATTGAATAGATAGATTTAAAGGGATATTATGACTCATGGTTAAATCTTGTATTTTCCTGTAGTTCTCATGTCCAAGTCTATTTTATAACAATTTTGGATCAATTAAAGTTGAACTCACTTAGTTAATATTATCATTATTTAATCTAAGTTTATACATTTCATTGATCAAGTACATGCAATCAAAATATTGTGAATTAACTATTAAAATTATTCTACTATTAAAGGTTGTGAAAGTCATTTCAGCCTTATCTAATAAACTCATTGATATTAAGTTCTTTATTAAACAAAAAACAACTCAAACATGTTTTAGAGTTAGAATTTTACATAAAGAGAGGATCAGCTCTACCGTCTCAGCATGTGTCACCACGGTCTCTCCATTACAGTTCTCTATCTTGTCATTGACGTTCATGACCATGGTGAGAAGATCTTTGTCATTTGTAACATGATAAGTAACACTACTGTTTAGCCACCACTCAAAAGAGTCACTACGATGACTACTCTAAATCATGGTCACAAAGTATTTGGGATCAGAGTTGTCTACCAGCATTTTTGCAGCATGTCATGGGACATCCTTCTTCTTTGAATCCTTGCAGTCCGCAACCCAGTGAGCCCACTTGGCTCAGTTATGACACGTGTTCTTCTTCCTTTTGAAAGAAGGTATTTTGATATAAAACTATGTAGACTCTCCATCTTTAGGTGTTGGTAGCATACGATGATGTTTTTCGGAACATGAAATGAAGTTGGTAACCTAAGTTGATTGACCAACTTGCTACAAGCACTTACTAACAACATTTTGGTCCTCAATATGGTTGAACATTTTGAGTTCATCCAGTATAATCTGCTCATTTAGTCTATACATTTCAATTTTGAAGGTGACCTACTCGGGAAGTAGCTTTCTTAGAATTATACCCACAAATAGATTATCGGACATGTTAGATTGTTCGTCATTTAGCTTGAGCCCCATATTTTATAATTCGAGGAGCTGAGAGGTGACTGAAGAATTCACATTATATTTAATGTTGAAAAACTTCTCTGTGAGTAGAGTTTTCGACAGTCCATATTCCTTCTGGAAGTGTACATTCAAGTGGTCTCTTATATCTTTTGATGTCTTAAATGTACTGTAAGTCATTGTAAGTCGAGGGTTCAAATGATTCATAGGATATTAACTATAGAAATCCTCGTCTTTGCTCCACTAATACTCATCCATGTCTTCATGAGTTGTGGTAAAGTCATTTAGAACGGTGTAAAAGATCTCACTTTATTTCATTCTCAGTTAGACGTGTAGTTTCTAACCAAGAAATTTAGTGGGTTCAAAGGAATACAGCTTAAAATGGCGTAGGCGCTTCGCTTCGGCATCTCAAAAAAGATAAGCATAAAACTGGAAGGATTTCAAATGATCTGAGTCGGGACAAACCAATCCACTTCAGATCCAATCCAGAAATAAGTTTTCTCCCACTCTCTGGTTAAGAACAATTGTCAAATACAAGAGAAAACCAGAAGACGAGACACTACCACTTGTCAACATGAACACTAACAGATATCGATGAGAACACTAACATATATTGATGAGATAACTGACAGATATCGACGAGACCACTGGTAGATATTGATAAGACTATTACTAGATATTGACGAGACCATTGATAGATATTGATGTGAACAAAATTCGACAAGTCTCTTTGTCGACAAGACGACTAGTCGACATAATTGCCTGTCGACGAGAGCTGGATTGATTAACGATACCTCCAATCCACACAGATGCTTGTTGACGAGTGCATCACCAAAAAATGATTAAAACTAAAGTCCTTTTCCTCCAAGAGATGAGAAGCTGCCACAAATTGTCAAGACATCTAGACCAGTAGACTAGAACAGAACCAGTATGTGAGATCATATGCGACTAAAGCACCCGATCGACAAAAACACCTTGAATATTGGGGAATCTAATCTGGAGGACACAAAAATTAGATATGTACTCCTTAGTAGATGGAATCGACGGCAGCAGATCCGCAATGTTGGCGACAAGATCTGCAGCAGCGAAAGCGAGAATGGATTTCCACCTGGTGGAGGAGGCGAGATCTGTAGAGGGGAGAGAGAGAAAAATATTTCCTCCAGGCGACAATGATGAAATTTGTAGTGCCGAGAGCGAGAGAAAAAAAGAACCTCCTCTGGCGGCAGCGATGAGAAATAACAAATCAAGAAAATCTCCTTCTCCTTTTGATTGGCTGCAAGACCAAACAAGAATGAAGAATCAATGTTCCTCTTCCTTGATCGAGCAACACTGAGAAGATTTTTTCCTGTGAGAGAGGAGTGCTGAAGGAAATACAAACGACGACAATTTACATTGAGAATGTTAAGGTTATGACTCTTGTTCAAAGTATTCTAAAATAGACCATAAGATTTGGAATGACTATTTATAGTACCTCCGCCATAGAGCCGTGCCCTAGGTAGAAACGTATCCCTCGGGTCACTACCGAGCCGGTCTCGACAAGTGCAGGCATACATTAAATATTCAACAATACATGCATAGGCCACACACGTGCTTGTGTGCCCTTGGGTGCACTCTCATAGAAGGCCAGGCAGCGCGCCTGCACACATGACCTCATGAGTGCTAGTGCCTCCTTGTGTGCGCTTCACTTCCCATGCTTCTCTGACGCCTCCACCTCGATGGAAAACCTACCTGGATTGCCCGGACCGCCTGGGGGTTTGGTGGTCATTTTACAAAATTGGTAATCCATATGATTAGAATCGTGCATCCTTATTCATCCATTCAAGTTCCACAAGGATACGCAACCACCAGTGCACCCCCTAAAAAAGCTATAAAAATCTCTATTGCCATTATTTGAGGACACAAAACTAAAGGGTGAAGACATGGAGAGCTCCAAAGTTTTCTGACAACGACTTGGGACTCTGATCGGTCTTCCGCTCAGTTTTGACTCTAACAGTGTAACACTCCCTATCCGTCGCATAGCATATAGCAGTATGTCCGGCCGGGGCCCGACGCCATATACCACATACAGACCGGGTGGTTAATCAATGGAAACCATCCAACCAATCATAACGTCCTACACAGAGCATTCTAGCAGAAGCAGTTTATAAGTTGCAATTAAAGAACCCAGCACCAAGCATGAATGTCCACTAAACACCAAATAGGAATGTAGTACATACACAAGTACAGGCCTTAAGGCCTTACAAAATGGTTTACTTCAAATTACATGTTTTACAAACCACGACACGTAGGCCGGTCATACATGAATAAAAGTAAGTAAACACTTCAATTAGGCCTTCAAGGGCCGGCTTCGCAATTTGAGCTTTAGCCCGCTATTGGCCGCTTGGTCCAGCAGCACTTGCAAGCAACAAACCACCGCACGGTGGAAAACAAAAGCAACGGTCAGCAATGCTGACCAAATTATAACGATCCCGCCTCCAATTCGGGGCGGCGATGCTCCTTCCCTGCACTTATTAGCATAACCAAGCAGTATATAAATATACATTGCATTACAGGCGTTGGCACGCACGGCCACACGCCCCGTGCTCTCAGGGCACATTCTCGGTGAACCGGTCGATGTCACATCAATGTAAGCCATAGACATTCTGATCTCACCACCGCCACTTTGACGGCCAAACATATGAGCATTTTGTCTTCTTCGCATGGGTCACGTCAATTTAAGCCATAGACCGTCGAACGACATAGAATGGGTACGGTTCCATCTAACCCGTGCCCACATCGCAACGACAATTTAAGCCATATGCGCGGGTCAAACTTCTCCCGAGTCCCGTTTCCATCACAATTCACATAACTCTGTTATGTTTCAAGTTGGCTCCCAGGCCACCAAGTTGGCAAGATCACGCATCCGCCCAGTTTTCCGGGTGCACCTTATGGTTAATACCCAAAGCTCCCTGTTGCAATCTACCACGTAGAAAACCCGAAAAACAAACAATCGCACGGAGTCTTCTCCGGCATTTATGCAATGCAACATCACCGATCCAGACCAACATGTCCGGATAGGCTTCACACATCATGCCTATGCCCGTTCTCGTTTACGGGCTCTACACAACGGGGACTTTACATATCTACCCGAAGGAATGCCTCCAACTCACCGCAAACTCGCGAGAGCGGGCTTCCTATGCAAAGAAGGAGAGCTTCACATACTCAAGAAAAGAATCGTTACCCCAGCGTTCTTCCTTGGCGCCATGGAAATGTAAGCGGATGAAAAGCACCGCACTCTCTTTGCCTCCGTAGATCCGAAGTCGGCTCGCGATTTGGAGCTTCGAAGCTCCTCCAATGGCCGGATCTAAGCTTCTTCTTCCTCCTTTGCTCTCCTCTCTTTCTTGACTTAGAAAGAGAACCACTCAAAAGAAATTAGGGTTTCAAGGGTCCAATCCCGTGTATATCCCATCAGGAACAACCCCCAGCCGTTGGATCCCAAATTAAAGAAACAAACGGCCTTGATTCAGGCCTGAAATGCTAAAACTGGGCCGAACACGGCCTGCGACACGCCCGTGTCCAGGGCCGTGTCCCCCATTCGCCGTCAAAATCGACGCGTCTGGAACAGCACCCGGGCATACAACACGCCTGTGTTCGACCTGACACGCCCGTGTTCCAACTGACACGGCCGTGTGGTCGGCCGTGTGCCTCCACCGACACAGCCCCGAAAACAATCCGAGACTCACACGGGTCTTGGACACGCCCGTGTCCACGCCCGTGTCACACCCGAACACGCCTGGGCTTCAGGCCGTGTTTACAATCTCGACACTTCGTCGATCGAAGTTCGTAGACCACACGACACGGCCTTGGACACGCCCGTGTCCTAGGCCGTGTGCCTTGTCTCGACACATCGTCGAGCGAAAATCGTCGACTTCCCTGGCCGATCGTCGACACGGGCTCAACACGCCCTGAGACACGCTCGTGTCTCAGGCCGTGTTCCCTGCTCGACGATCGTCGACTCCAAATTTCGTCGACAACGCGGCCAAATCGTCGACTAGAGCCTGACACGCCCTGGGACACGCCCGTGTCCCAGGCCGTGTGATCCCTGCCAGATTCCATATTTGGCCTAAAACGCCTCCGTCGCTCTTTTGAGTTTCGGGGCATTACAACTCTCCCCCTCTTAAAATAATTTCGTCCACAAAATTACATAAAGGAAAGACAAGTACCAAAATTAAATTATACCTGAGCGGAACAACTCTGGATACTCGTCAAGCATAGTCTGCTCTCGTTCCCAAGAGAGCTCCTCTCGACCGCAATTGTCCCATCGGACCTTGACCATCCTGATCTCTTTATTGCATAGACGCTTGACCTCCGAGTCTTCAATCCGCACGGGATTGCCATTTATCATCAACCCACTATCCACCGGCACTTGATCAACCGCGATCACTTGCGAAGGATCTTGCACCGCCTTCCGTAGCACCGAAATATGGAATATATCATGTAAACCACTAAGCTCCACTGAAAGCTTCAGCCGATAGGCTGCTTCACCAACCCGCTCCAGAACCTCAAATGGCCCAAGGTACCTCGGGCTTAGCTTTTTCAATCGCCGCACCCGCGCGACACCCTTGAACGGCTTGATCTTTAAGTACACCCAGTCGCCCACAGCAAACTCCACGTTCCTGTGCTTGGCATTATAGTGCTTCGCTTGCCGGTCCTGAGCGATTAGCAACCTCTCTCGAATGGTTCGCACCAATGAAGTAGCATCCTCCACTTTTAATCGCTTATACAACTTTGACTCACCCGTTTCTAGCCAAGACAACGGCATGCGACGTCTTCTACCATATAGGGCCTCGAAGGGCGCCATTTGAATACTCGCCTGGTAGCTATTGTTGTACGCAAACTCCACCAAATAAAGATGGTCTTCCCATTGCTTTCCAAAGTCCAAGACACACATGAGGAGCATGTCTTCCATAGTTCTATTGACCCTCTCGGTCTGCCCATCTGTTTGCGGATGGAAGGCTGTGCTAAATTTTAACTTTGTTCCCAACATTTGCTGCACTAGCCTCCAATCATTGGACGTGAACCGCCCATCTCGGTCACTCACGATGCTGCGGGGCGCACCGTGAAGCCGTACTATATTATCCACATAAAGTTTTGCCAACTTTTCCACCGGATCATCCTTCCTATGCGGAATGAAATGCGACACCTTTGTTAATCGATCTACGACCACCCAAATGGCGTCGTTCCCCTTTTGCGACCTTGGCAAACCGTGCACAAAGTCAATAGAGATGTCGTCGAATTTCCACTCTGGAATAGTCAAGGACTTCAGAAATCCTCCTGGCTTTTGGCATTTCGCCTTCACCAAGGCGCAAGTTTGGCACTTCGCCACATAGACTACCACATCCTTCTTCAAACCCAGCCACCAAAACAGTTTCTTTACATCGCAGTACATCTTCGTGCTCCCCGGGTGAATCGAGTACTTGTTATAATGTGCCTCGTACAATAATTCCACCCCCAAATTGCCCACACTTGGGATGCACAGACGACCGTCTTTCCAAAGCAATCCGTCCTCCACAATGAATTGGGAATTTGACCCATCCAGAGCCTCTACCATGAACTGCTTCATATGGACATCCATATCCAAAGCCTGCCGAATCCGATCAGCCAGGTCATATTGGACTTCAGTACAATTCAGTACTGCTTCAGCACTTGATTGCTTATCCACACAAACAATCTCCAACGCCTCCAATTCCCGAACCAACCGCTCGTCATGGATCGACAGCCAATTTGCTTGAGCTAGGGCCCGGCGACTCAACGCATCCGCAACCACATTACCTTTACCTGGCACGTAGTGGATCTTGAATGTATAGTCCCCCAGGAACTCCATCCATCTATGCTGCCGCATATTCAGATCTTTCTGATCAATCAAATACTTCATGCACTTGTGATCGGTGTAGATATCAATCTTCACACCGTACAAATAGTGCCTCCACGGCTTCAAGGCAAAAATCACGGCCGCTAACTACAAGTCATGGACCGGATAATTCCTCTCATGCACTTTTAACTGTCTCGAGCCATAAGCTATCACACTTCTATGTTGCAGTAGCACGCAACCCAAACCGCTGCCCGAAGCATTGCTATAAATCTCATAACCTTCGGTCCCACTCGGCGAACTCAGCACAGGCGCCGTGGTCAACCGACATTTCAACTCCTCAAAAGCTCGCGCGCACTCCGGCGTCCAAACGAACTTATGCTCCTTCCTCGTCAAAGTAGTGAGAGGTAACGCTATCCGCGAGAAGTTCTCTACGAAGCACCTATAATAGTCGGCAAGCCCCAGAAAGCTCCGGACTTCCGCTACCGTAGCAAGCTCAGGCCACTCCTGTATCGCAACAATCTTCGTCGGATCCACTGCAATACCTTCCCCACTCACTATATGACCGAGGAACGCCACTGAGGACAACCAAAACTCGCACTTCGAGAACTTGGCGTATAATTGATTCCTCCTTAGAGTCTCCAAAACCAAATGAAGATGCTTGAAGTGATCTTCCTCACTCTGCGAGTACACCAAAATATCGTCGATGAAGACGATCACAAAATGGTCTAAGTACTCCCTGAAGGTCCTGTTCATCAAATCCATGAACACTGACGGCGCATTAGTCAGCCCAAACGGCATGACCGTAAACTCGTAATGCCCGTATCTCGTACTGAATGCTGTCTTCGGGATATCACTCTCCCTTATTCGCAGCTGATAGTACCCAGACTTGAGATCCAACTTCGAGTACACCGTCGACCCGACCAACTGATCAAAAAGATCATCGATCCAGGGAATCGGGTACTTGTTCTTCTCTGTCAACTTGTTGAGCTCCCGATAATCAATACATAGCCTCAAGCTTCCGTCCTTATTCTTAACAAAGAGGACCGGCGCGCTCCAAGGCGAAGAACTTGGGCGAACATACCCTTGCTCCAACAACTCTTGCAGTTGAACCTTCAGCTCCGCCATTTCCTTAGGCGCTAGCCGATAAGGAGATCGTGACACAGGCTTTGCACCTGGCACTAGCTCAATCATGAAATCTATCTCCCGTTGCGGCGGGGCTCCAGGAAGATCTGCGGGGAACACATCAGGGTACTTAGCTACCACTGATATACTATCCAACATAGGCTTTGGCTTTGCAACCTCCACTTGTGTAAAGAACAGCTCTGTACCAGCACGAATCGCCATCACCACCTGAAGAGCAGACATCAACGTCTTGCTCGACCCTTTTAAGCCCGTAAAAGTCGTCCCACGACTTGCTCCCAGCTTGACTTCCTTTCGACCGCAATCAATATAGGTTTGCTCCTCCGAGAGTCAGTCCATGCTAAATATAACGTCGAACTCCACCAACGGTAGTAACGACGCTTACAGATCGAACTCTTGATTCCCAATACGAATCTTAACACCGCAGATTTTATCTGCGCGCATCGAACACCCATTGGGCAACAACACATCCAACTTATCCTTCGCCATCGAAGAAGGGACTCCGATGCGTGATATAAATCCTTCAGACAAGAAGGAGTGTGAAGCTCCTGTATCGAAGAGTGCTCTTGCCGGATTTTCACAAATCAAAACAAATCCTAAACAAGCAGTGGTAAGGTAACATGTGTATAACAAGTATTTCAAGAAATTAACTTGCTATAAATTAAACCGTACCTGACACCACATCCGCCTGTTTGATGGCCTCCTATTGGCCAAGATTGTATACCCTCGGTTGGGCCGGAGCATAATGGAATGCGGATGACTCCACCGCCTTGCCCTTCTCTTCGTAAGTTGCTCCCGGCTTCCTTTCAGACTTGGGACGTCTGCTCCAACAATCACGGGCAAAGTGCCCCGACTTTCCACAAGTAAAACATGTGCCCGGGGTCCGACCCGTAGTCTCCCCAGAAGCACCAGAAGAGGGAGCTGGACCCGAAGTCCTATGCTTCTTGTGAAATCTTCGACAGCCGGACTTTGAAGTAGTCGGCACTTTGAATTCAGACTTCTTGTCACCCAAGCTTTTCTTTGCTTGTACATTCTTCATGTCCTTCTCCAAGGACCGGGCCGTGTTGACCAAGGTCAAAAAACCCTGCGTCATCGGCCCCGAGAGTAGTAATCTCAACTCATCTCTCAACCCTTTGTAGAATCGATTCGTCTTGCGCTCCTCATCCGCGATGGTGGAGCTAGCATATCGAATCAAACGAGTAAACTCGTGGAGATATTCATCCACGCTACTGTCCCCTTGTACCAACTTCAGGAACTCGTTCTCCAACGCTATCCTCTACGCCGAAGGGAGGTACTAGCCAAGAACAATCTCGAGAACTCCTCCATTGAGACATCAACAAGTTGCTTACCTCTCAATAGTTGCAGCTACAATCCTTCCCACCATAATCTCGCTTCATCGTCCAAAAGGAACGTAGCAATGGTGGTCATTCGCCACTCCCCCGTCTCCATTTCTGTCATGACTCTCTTCACCCTGGAGAGGCAGTCTTCAGCTTGAGATGGGGTTCCCAACCCCGAGAATACCGGAGGATTAAAGCTCATGACATGCTTGAACTGTCTCTCGGTTGCCCTCCTTGGCACTAACGACTCCTCTACTACCTGCTCCACCGCAGGAGCGGGCTACTGCATTTGCCTTGCAGGCTGCGCATTCATCATGTCCAACACTACTTCGGCGACCAATCGTATGGTCTCAGCCGATGGAGGTATTGCAGGAGCAACATCTGGTGCACTACTAGCCTCAGAAACTTGATGTTCCGACGGCCCAGCACCACTTCTGGTCACCTATAGTGGTACAAAACACCGTTAAGCGACCAAAAAAATTGCAAAAGCAATTATAGGAATGCGCAGGTTCCTCAAACACGTGTATTTTAATTCCTAAGTGGACATTCATGGGTTCTTTTGCTGTTATAACGATGACGCACACACATGTGCTCACCACCCCTTAAAAAGAATTCGCCCACGAATTCAAATTAAGTCTGACCGAAACTAGTAGTCTGATACCAAATTGTAACACCCCCTATCCGTCGCATAGCATATAGCAGTAGGTCCGGCCGGGGCACGACGCCATATACCACAGACAGACCGGGTGGTTACTCAATGGAAACCATCCAACAAATCATAATGTCCTACACAGAGCATTCTAGCGGAAGCAGTTTATAAGTTGCAATTAAAGAACCCAGCACCAAGCATGAATGTCCACTAAACACCAAATAGGAATGTAGTACATACACAAGTACAGGCCTTAAGGCCTTACAAAATGGTTTACTTCAAATTACATGTTTTACAAACCACGGCACGCAGGCCGGTCATACATAAATAAAAGCAAGTAAACACTTCAATTAGGCCTTCAATGGCCGGCTTTGCAATTTGGGCTTTAGCCCGCTATTGGCCGCTTGGTCCAGCAGCACCTGCAAGCAACAAACCACCGCACGGTGGCAAACAAAAGCAACGGTCAGCAATGCTGACCAAAATATAACGATCCCGCCCCCAATTCGGGGCAGCGATGCTCCTTACCTGCACTTATTAGCATAACCAAGTAGTATATAAATATACATTGCATCACAGGCGTTGGCATGCACGACCACACGCCCCGTGCTATCAGGGCACATTCTCGGTGAACCGGTCGATTTCACGTCAATTTAAGCCATAGACATTCCGATCTCACCACCGCCACTTTGACGGCCAAACATATGAGCATTTTGTCCTCTTGGCATGGGTCACGTCAATTTAAGCCATAGACCGCCGAAGACCCTCATCTATGCCAACGGCTCTAACCGAACGACATAGAACGGGTACGGTTCCATATAACACGTGCTCACATCGCAACGACAATTTAAGCCATATGTGATGGTCAAACTTCTCCCGAGTCCCGTTTCCATCACAATTCACATAACCCGGTTATGTTTCAAGTTGGCTCCCATGCCACCAAGTTGGCAAGATCACGCATCCATCCAGTTTTCCGGGTGCACCTTAGGGTTAATCTCCAAAGCTCCATGTTGCAATCTACCACGTATAAAACCCGAAAAACAAACAATCGCACGGAGTCTTCTCCGGCATTTATGCAATGCAACATCACCGATCCAGACCAACATGTCCGGATAGGCTTCACACATCATGCCTATGCCCGTTCTCGTTTACGGGCTCTACACAACGGGGACTTTACATATCTACCCGAAGGAATGCCTCCAACTCACCGCAAACTCGCGAGAGCGGGCTTCCTATGCAAAGAAGGAGAGCTTCACATACTCAAGAAAAGAATCGTTACCCCAGCGTTCTTCCTTGGCACCATGGAAATGTAAGCGGATGAAAAGCACCGCACTCTCTTTGCCTCCGTAGATCCGAAGTAGGCTCGCGATTTGGAGCTTCGAATCTCCTCCAATGGCCGGATCTAAGCTTCTTCTTCCTCCTTTGCTCTCCTCTCTTTCTTGACTTAGAAAGAGAACCACTCAAAAGAAATGAGGGTTTCAAGGGTCCAATCCCGTGTATATCCCATCAGGAACAACCCCCAGCCATTGGATCCCAAATTAAAGAAACGAACGGCCTTGATTCGGGCCTGAAATGCTAAAACTGGGCCGAACACGGCCTACGACATGCCCGTGTCCAGGGTCGTGTCCCCATTCGCCGTCAAAATCAACGCGTCTGTAACAGCACACGGGGATCCAACACGCCTGTGTTCGACCTGACACACCCGTGTTCCAACTGACACGCCGTGTGGTCGGTCGTGTGCCTCCACCGACACAGCCCCGAAAACCACCCGAGACTCACACGGGTCTTGGACACGCCCGTGTCCATGCCCGTGTCCACGCCCGTGTCACACCCGAACACGCATGGGCTTCAGGTCGTGTTTACAGTCTCGACACTTCGTCGAGCGAAGTTCGTCGACCACACGACACGGCCTTGGACACGCCCGTGTCCTAGGCCGTGTGTCTTGTCTCGACACATCGTCGAGCGAAAATCGTCGACTTCCCTGGCTGATCGTCGACACGGGCTCGACACGCCCTGAGATACCCCCGTGTCTCAGGCCGTGTTCCCTGCTCGACGATCGTCGACTCCAAATTTCGTCGACAACGCGGCCAAATCGTCGACTGGAGCCTGACACGCCCTGGGACACGCCCGTGTCCCAGGCCGTGTGCCCCCTGCCAGATTCTAGATTTGGCCCAAAACGCTAACAGCTACTCCTATGCAACGACGATATGCGATGCTTCGCCCGGCGGGATGGAAGACTACACGGGCCACTATGCACCGAATCACTGGGCAGATGGACGAGTAGGCTTGCGGATGAGATGGTCAGAACGGCTGAATGAGGGTCGAGAGCACCTCTTCGCTACGCACACCACTAGCAATTTCTACTGCGGCACAACCGGATGTGGTGGTGGATGGAAAATAATGGCGCACCTCAAGCAAATAACGAAAATATAAAATCACATAAACATGATTGTATACAAACATTTTACAAAATAAACATACTTCACCATATACAAAGAGATTAAACTACACTATCAACAACAAGAGAAGAAAAGAGTGCGAAATCGATCGGATCCGAAGTCTTGCTGAAGATTCACAGAAGGAATCGTCGGGTTGTCAATCCGCATCCACGCTCGGTCCTCAACTGCGTCTGGGGTAGAGGAGGATGTCACTAACTCCCAATGGACCCATCTTCTTCGTGTCACGAGTCGGTGGAGGATGGCACAAACTTCTCCTAACTTGATGGAGAAAGTTAGATCTAACTCTTCTTGAATCTCAAGGATGAAGGAGGAGGCCGAGAGGAAGCTACGGCTTGAATATGGCATTGAAAGCTTGCCCAGAGTACCTCCCTAAGGTGGAAGATGAAGGGAAATGGCGGAACCCTTCCTCGAAGACGGAAAACGGCGGGGGAGAAAATCTCTCCTTTCATGGTGGAAAGTATGTGATTTAAATAAAAGCAGGTCAGAAAAATAGGCACGCACGGTTTGGCGCACGACCGTGCGCTAAACGTGCGTTATTAACTTGCAGGCCAAGCTTGTGGATGATGAAGCGTTGACCCATGCATTTTACTCGCGCACGGGCTCGTCCGCCCATGCGTGAAGGAAATCGTACGGGTAAACACAAAGCGCAGGAAGACAAGACAAAACAGGTGAACCGTGCATTTTACTCGCGCATGGGCGCTCCCGCCCATGCGTGAAGTAAACGCGCGATTAACCACGGAATGGAACATACAAAAAAGCTACAGGAAAATCGTGTGTTTCCTTCGCGCACGGTTACGATGAAACTGTGCATCGATCATGTGTGAAGATCGTCGGGCTCAACTCGATGAAATTCGTGGAGCACCACTCGACATTTCTCCTGCAGAAACAAAACGCACGATTGTAAATAACTATGTGCTAAGAAAACGCACGACCGTGCATTTTCCTCAAACCTGCATTCCAACTTTGGGGAAAACACACCACCTGCATACAAATAAATAAAAGCAAACAGGACCCTCCAGCAAAGCAGAAATGCAATAAAAGCAACTGCAAAGAGCCCCTATGGAGCACCATGTGCTTACCCCCAACAACTGAATGCGCAATTGCACACCCATGGGCCAAAACAATGCACTTCACGTGAAAAGCTGAATAAATGAAATATAAACGATAACATACTAAAAGTGAACTGCAAGTGCGTGAAAACTAGCCCAGATGAGTCCGAAAAACACTATATAAATCAGACTCATCACCACTCGACGAAAGTTGAGCTGTGGACTTCGTTGAACTCAGGGCCGCTCGATAAAAGTCGAGTTGTGGCCTTCGTCAAATTCAGGGCCGCTCGACGAAAGTCGAGCTGTGTCCGCTCGACGAAAGTCAAGCTGGGGGCTTTTCGTTGAGCGTAGCGCTGTCTGTTGTGCTTAGGTTTGTCGAGCTCATGACTTTTTGTCGAGCTGGGGGATTTTTGTCGAGCTCAGCGCTGTTTGTCGAGCTGATTGCATTTCGTCATGCTCACGGCTTTTCGTCAAGCTCGGGCCGATCGATGAAGCCTGAATCGTTCGACTAAATTGCGAAATTGCGAGTTTTGTAGATCTATTTCTTAGCCATTCGATTTAACATCAAAGTTGATCCTGGACCCTAGGATCATCTGTTGAATTTTCTCAAAGTGGTCAACAAGGTAGCCCAAACACCAAATTAATATCTTCGGAACTACCCAGTTCACACTCTAAACCAGCGGAAAACCAAGGAACAAAGGTTAACACCAACAAACAATGGACGCACAAGCAGATCTCTTAAACATTCACTTCTTTACAGGGCGAAGTATACGTAACGAGACATGATTTCGCTAGTACATGAGCTATTACAGAAAGTTACACAAAAACAAGCCGGGCGGACAGCACCGGGGTCCGCCGAGACCGCCGAGGTCGCCGACCGCCGAAGCCGCCCGAGCTATGCTGCAATCCACCATATAGACACGGAGTCCTCCGAATCCGCGAGGCCGCGCGGACACATCGTTATTTGCCTCCTGCTGATGAACTGAGGAACAGACCGTCTACCCGCCTGAGACCGGCGGACAGGTTATTGAAGCTGGCAAAGTTGAAACAGAGAACTGACAAGCCGCAGAGCGACCTGCTGAATCCATAGAGACCGCACACTTCCAAGTACTTGACCGAAGTCAAAGCCAAACTCCTGTCTCCTTGAAGCTATCCACGTGACCTGCACACAGCAACCCGTCAACTCTGAATCAATCCACGCGGACAGAAAACTGAGACCGCAGCTCCTCGCCCAACCCAACTTACTCTTCACTCAAGTTACTGTAGATGTGCCAGGGGGGTCCTATTTATAGACGAGGTGAGGAGTGTGGTCACCGCCCTAGAGATAGAGACACCGCCCCAGCCCGTGCGATAGCAAAACACCGTCCGCTGAGTCCACAAGGACTTAGCCGGATACAAAGGAATAAACCGCCAGGAGCAAGGCAACATTGGCGAACCCTCTTCAGTCTGCCTACGCTATGTGGACAAGGCAACAGCCCGCAAAGCTTACAACCACTGTAGGACAGCAACCCCCTTCAATGGATGTCCGCACAAACCCGAGGCAGTCCGCAAGACTCAATCCTCAATCCGCCACAAGTCCACGACCAAAAGCAGATAGCAACAGTCCGCCCGGTCAACAGCGGACTTGGCGGAAACGGCGGACACCATGGTCTTGGCACAGAGTGTGACCAAGTTCAAAACCATTAAATGCCAATGCGAGCATGGCGGATATAAACTCCCGTCCGCCAAACACCCTAGCACACAGACCGCCAGCAGTCCGCAAGCTACTCGCACACCTTCCCAACGCAGCAGCCACCTCTCGGACTCCACACACCAGTCCGCCAACGACCTCCACAGCAAGCACCTGCTGTATCACCAGAGCTCGACAAGGCCTCAACCAAGCTCTAAGCCTAGTCTGCAACAGCCCATACCACGGACACACGAGTCCGCAAGCTTCCCACAGACATGAGCCAAACTGCCACTCAGCACAAGCTTGCACCACGGCCACTGAGCAATGTACCAGTCCGCAAGCCTCTATCCATTCAGGCCGCTCCTTGGCTAAACCAAACAGCCAACGCCCTATCCGCAGATAACATGTCGCACAGTACGCGGACTACACCTGTACAACACGCTCAGAACAGCCATCTTCCACTAGACTTTCCACCAGGCCGCACACAGCAGTCCACCCAGTCCTCCTAGTCCGCCAACGCTGTCCGCCCAGGCCGCCCGGCCTGTCCCGTCAACCACTTCCACTTCACAAATTTCAACACTCCCCCTTGAAGTGGGAAGTGGTGACCAAGCCCAGCAAGCTACGCAAGCGCTCAAAGGGCCCCTTCGACAGTGGATTCGTGAAGATGTCAGCAAGATTATCTTCACTCCGAACATGCCCGACCAACAGAGATCCCTCCAATACCTTCTCCCTGATGAAGTGGTGATCGATCTCAATGTGCTTGGTCCTGGCGTGACATACTGGATTGTTTACCAGCTTGAGAGCACTCTCATTGTCACCCGGAGTAAAGTAGGCCCTTGCACTTCTTCATGAACATCCTCTATAAGCCTCCTCAACCAGATGGCTTCCCGAGCAGCCAAGACCGAAGCCTTATACTCTGCCTCCGTAGTTGAGATAGACACCGAGTCCTGCTTCTTGCTACACCACGAGATGCTAGCTGAACCGCAAGTAAACGCATAACCTGAAGTAGACCTCCGATCATCTGAATCACCGACATAGTCAGCATCCGTGTACCCAAGCAATGCAAACTCCGAGTCCCTTCCATAGAGGAGTCCCATGTCAGAAGTCAACTTGACATACTTTAGAATACCCTTCGCTACCACCAGATGAGATTTCCTTGGTTTAGCCATAAACCGACTTACTCGGCCAACAGCATAAGCAATGTACGGCCTTGTAATCGTCAGGTAAATCAAGCTCCCAACAAGAGCCCTGAACACAAAGGGATCATGAAGAACCCTTCACTCATCTCGTCGAAGTTTCAGCCCAGGTTCCAGTAGAGTAGAGCACTTCTTCCCTTCACCCATGCCGAACCGCTTCACAATGCGATCTGCATACTCTTTTTGGCTAATGAGAATCCCGCACTCCTTCCTCTCCACCTCAAGACCGAGAAAGTGATGAAGCTCTCCCAAGTCTTTCATCTCGAATCGTATAGCAAGCTCAGCCCTGAGCCTTGCTACTTCCCCCTCCGAATTCCCTGTGATGATCATGTCATCCACATACAGCAGGACCAAGACTTGTATCTCCCCTTTCTCCTTGACGAACAAGCTTGAATCCGAGTTGGAAGCAAGGTATCCACAGAATTGCAAGTACTCTGCAATCTTCCCATACCAAGCTCTAGGAGCTTGCTTCAACCCATAGAGAGCTTTCCTGAGTTCGCTGACATAGTCCGGATGATCTTTAGAAACGAAACTGAGCGGCTGATCCATGAAGATGTTGTTGAAATTTGTGAAGTGGAAGTGGGTGACGGGACAGGCCGCGCGGCCTTTGGCGGACAGCTTTGGCGGACTGGGCGGACTGAGGTTTGTGGCCTGGTGAAAAGTCTGGTGGAAGCCGGCTGTGTTCTGAGCGGGTTGTTGCATGGAGTCCGCGGTTTGGTGCGGCCTAGTATCTGCGGATAGAGAGGCTTGCGGACTGGTGCTTTGCTCAGTGGTCGCGGGTGCAAGCTTGTGCTGAAAGGCGGGTTGGTTCGAGTTCGCAGGAAGCCTTGCGGACTGGTGTGTCCGCGGTTTGGGCTGTTGCGGACTGGGCCTTGTGCTTGGCTGAGGCCTTGTCAAGCTCAGGTGTTACAGTAGGTCTTGCTGTGGAGACCGGTTGGCGGACTGGTGTTTGGAGTCCGGGAGGAAGCTGCTGTGTTGGACAAGTGCGAGGAGCTCGCGGACTGGTTGCGGTCTATGCTAGGGTGTTTGGCGGACGGGACTTTGTGTCCGCCATGCTCGCACTGGCCCTTGATGGTTTTGGACTTGGTCACACTTGGTGTCAAGTTCATGGTGTCCGCCATATCCGCGAAGTCCGCTGTGACCGGGCGGACTGTTGCTGTTTGCCTTTGGTCGTGGACTTGTGGCGGATTGAGGTGTGAGTCTTGCGGACTGCCTCGGGTTGGTGCGGACAGCCATTGAAGGGGGTTTGCTATCCTGAAGCAGTTGGAGCTTTGCGGGCTGGTGCCTTGTTCCGCTTAGCTTGGGCGGACTGGAGAGGGTTCGTCAACGGTTGCCGTGCTCCTGGCGGTTTCCTTGGTATCCGGCTAAGTCCATGCGGACTCAGCGGACGGTGGTTGTATTCGCGCGGACTGAGGGTGGTGTCGCTATCTCTTGGGCGGTGACCACACTCCTCACCTTGCCTATAAATAGGACCCCCCTGGCACATCTACAGTAACCTAAGTAACTTGAGTGAACAGTAAGTTGGGGTGTGCGAAGTGCTGCGGTCTGTGTTTGTCAGTCCGCGCGGATTGTTTCAGGCTGACGGTTTGCTGTGTGCAGGT
This sequence comes from Platanthera guangdongensis, assembly GCA_039583875.1. Taxonomy (NCBI): domain Eukaryota; kingdom Viridiplantae; phylum Streptophyta; class Magnoliopsida; order Asparagales; family Orchidaceae; genus Platanthera; species Platanthera guangdongensis. The sequence goes on from CM077165.1 coordinate 100,459,320, forward strand.
CGCGCGGATAACTTCAATGAGCCAGGAGTTTGGCTGTGACTTCGGTCAGTGCTTGGAAGTGTGCGGTCTCTGCGGACTCAGCAGGAGGTCGCTCTGCGGCTTGTCAGTTCTGTTTCATCTTTGCCAGCTTCAATAACCTGTCCGCCGGTTTCAGGCGGGTAGGGGAGTTCCTCAGTTCGGGTTCAGCAGGAGGCGAATAACGGTCTGTCCGCGCGGCCTCGCGGTTTCGGCGGACTCCGTGGTATTCGGCGGATTGCAGCATAGCTTGGGCGAGCTCAGCGGTCTCGGCGGTCTCGGCGACCTCGCGGTCTCGGCGGACTGGAGTGCTGTCCGCCCGGCTTGTTTTTGGTTTCTTTCTGTTTTCAGCTGTAATACTAGCGAAATCATGTCTCGCTATGTATGCCTCGGATTGTAAAGAAGTGAATGCATAATAAGACCTTCTTGTGCTTCCATTGTTTTGTTGGGTGCAACCTCTAGTCCTTGGGTTTTCCGCAGGTTCAGCGTGCGAACTGGGTAGTTCCGAAGATATTAATTTGGTGTTTCGGCTATCTTGCTGACCACGTTGAGAAAATTTAACATGGTATCAGAGGGAGGTTTCTGAGGTTGCGGAGGTTCAGTTGCGTGAGCGGAGGTCAACCAGCGTTGTTACTCAGGATTGAGTGGTGTTCAACCTGTGTTGTTGCTCGGAGCTGCTGAAGGGTACCAACAGGTGGTTGCAATGGAGGAAGCTTAGCAAGAGGTCTTGGCATTGAACTCTAACGCCGACTAACTATAAAAGTGGAAGTCGTGCATGAAGAGTTATCTTCTAGGCGAGGAGCTGTGGGAAGTCGTCGGTGGAGACGACAGACAGGAAGTTACTGCTGCTTTCGGTACTGCTGAGCAGGTGAGGCTCTGGAGAAGAACTAATGCTAAGGCGGAGTTCGTTCTGAAGAGAGCTGTCTCTCCGGAACTGTTTGATCACATCATTGGATGTGAGTCGGCTGCTGATATTTGGACAACCATTGGTGAGTTGTTCAATAGGAAGAATGTGGCGCGGCTGCAGTTCCTGGAGAATGAGTTGGCCAGGGCAACTCAGGGAGACCTTTCCATCTCCAAGTACTTCTTAAAGATGAAGAGCCTATGTGCTAATCTGTGGCACTGGATCCTGATGAGCCTATCTCTGAGGCCAAGATGAAGAGGCACATTATCCGTGGCTTGCGGAAGGAATATGTGGCCTTTGTGACATCTATTCAAGGGTGGGCTACTCAGCCGTCGCTGTTGGAGCTGGAGAATCTGCTTGCCTCACAGGAGAGCTTAGCAAGGCAGATGGCTGGAGTGAATCTGAATCAGGAAGGCAGCGAGGCTCTCTTCTCAGGTAAGAAGAAGGGATGGGAAGGGAAGAAGAAGAAGAAGGTGCAGGCCGCTGGTGAAAAGGAGACTTCAATTCGTATCCGCCGGAGAGGAGCAATGCTCCTAAGGACTGGAAGAAGAATCTGAAGTGCTACGGTGTCATCAGCGAGGGCACTTCAGCGGGACTGCAAGGTCAAACTGCAGCTTGGCATGCTGCGGGAAAGGAGGAAGCTTGCTCGCGAAGTGAAGAAGCAGAATGGGGAGAGCTTTCATGACGGGCACTTGTGTCCGGGCCTTATCTGCTGAGGACTTCAACAGCGAGTGGATCGTCGACTCCGGGTGTGGTCATCACCTCACCGGAGACAAGTCGAAGTTCACCTCCATGCAGGCTTACTCAGGTAATGAAGCTATTATCACTGCTGATAATACTGTTTATGCAGTAGAGAGGAGGGGGTCGTGTCTTTGGGTAGTGATCAGGAGCCACTCACGTTAAGGAGTGTGTATCACGTGCCGGGCATGAAGAAGAACCTCTTCTCGGTGACCAACGCGGTGGACGCTGGGTATCACGTTCTGTTTGGGCCAACAGACGTGAGGTTCCTTCGCAACGTATCAGCGGTAAAGGCTGATGTTGCTCATGTTGGGAGGAGGGTGAAGAACTTGTTTGTTCTTTCCACCAGTGCCTATGTTGATAGGATGAGAGCCAATGATAGTGCGGCTCTATCTGGATGAGAGGCTGGGGCATGTTGGCATGGACAAGCTAAAGGCAATGGCGAGTAGAAGTCTGGTGAGGGGGTTGCCAATGTTGTCCTCCTTTGGTGATGGGCATGTTTGTGCGGGTGTCAATACGGTAAGGCACATCGTCTTCCGTTTGATAAATCTCAAACAAGGAGCAGAAACCATTGGAGTGTATTCATGGCGACCTGATGGGACCGACTGTTACTGCCAGCCTTGGTGGAAGCAGATACATGCTTGTCTTGGTTGATGACTACTCAAGGTATAACTTGGGTGTACTTCTTAAAGGAGAAGTCGGATGCCTTCCATTTGTTCGTGGACTTCAAGGAGTTGGTAGAAGGCCGGCTTGGCTTGCGGATTAAGAAGCTTAGAACTGATAACGGGGGGGGGGGGGGGAGTTTGTCTCCTCCGAGTTTTCTAACTTCTACAGGAAGCACGGGATCCAACGGGAGCTTACATGTGCTCACACTCCACAACAAAATGGGGTAGGCGAGCGAAGATCCGTCATTTGACGGAAACCTGCAAATGCTGGCTGCATGCGAAAGATATCCCAAGGTCCTTTTGGGCGGAGGAATGTCTTGTGCTGCATATGTTATCAACCGGATGCCACTCAGCCCTATCAATATGAAGACTCCCATTGAGCTGTTGCTGAAGGAGAAGCGAGTGTTGGACACCTTCGGGTGTTCGCTCAACTTGCTATGTGCATGTCCCGGATGCTACACGGACAAAGCTGGATGTGAAGGCAAGGAAACTTGTCTTGTTGTTGGCTATGATGAGCGGAAGAAGGGATGGAAGTGCATGGACCCTGTGACGAAGAAGTTCGTGGTGTCAAGAGACGTTGTCTTGACGAGCTGACGTCATATGGAGGTGGGCTGGTGGAGCTAACGGAAGTAGCAAGGTTGAGAAGCACCGGTGGAGGCTGCTGAAGGCTTGGAAGAGGAGCTTGTTGTTTCACCAGCAGCTCCTGTTGCTTCGAACTCCGAGGCTGAGCCTTCTGGCTCAGGAAGCAGGGGGAGCACTGCTCAATGCTTGCCCCAGGTAGGAGTGGAGCCTGAAGAAGCAACGGAAGACGTGAGCAAGAAGCCGTGTCTTCGGAGATCGAAGAGGGTGGGTTAAGCCACCGGCTCGGTACTGTGATGGGAATGCAGTGAGCTTTGTCTCCTGCTTCTTTGCGGGTCCTCTGGATGAGCGAGAGCCTGCAAACTTCACGAGGCCACTGGAGTGAAGGAGTGGGATGATGCCATGAAGGAAGAGATTGATGCTCTGAAGAAGAATGAAACCTGGGACCTTGTGCCCAAGGTTGATGGCATTACTCCGGTTACTTGCAAGTGGGTGTATAAGTTGAAGAAGAAGGCTGATGGGAGCATTGATCGGTTCAAGGCTCGCCTGGTCGCTAGAGGATTCTCACAGCAGTATGGAGAAGACTATGAGGAGACATTCAGTCCAGTTGCGAAGATGACGTCTGTAAGAGTGGTGATCGCCTTGGCTGCTAGCAAGGGATGGAGGTTGTGGCAACTCGATGTGAAGAATGCCTTTCTTTACGGAGAGATTGACAAGGACATCTTCATGGATCAGCCGCTTGGTTTCGTCTCTGAGAAGCATCCGGACTATGTCTGCAAACTCAGGAAGGCTCTCTATGGTTGAAGCAAGCTCCTCGAGCGTGGTATGGGAAGATTGCAGAGTACTTGCAATTCTGGGATACCTGGCTTCTAAACTCGGACTCAAGCTTGTTCGTCAAGAAGAAGGGAGAGCTAAGAGTCTTGGTCCTGCTGTATGTGGATGATATGATCATCACAGGGAACTCGGAGGAGGAAGTAGCAAGGCTCAGGGAGAGAGCTTGCTATACGCTTCGAGATGAAAGACTTGGGAGAGTTGCATCACTTTCTTGGTCTGGAAGTGGAGAGGAAGGAGTGCGGGGTTCTCATTAGCCAGAAGGGTATGCTAATCGCATTGTGAAGCGGTTTGGCATGGGCGAAGGGAAGAAGTGCTCTACTCCACTGGAATCTGGGCTGAAGCTTCGACGGGATGAGGGAAGAGTTCTTCATGATCCCTTGGTGTTCAGGGCTCTTGTTGGGAGCTTGATTTACCTGACGATTACAAGGCCGGATATAGCCTATGCTGTTGGCCGAGTAAGTCGGTATATGGCTGAACCAAGGCAATCTCATCTAGTGGCGGCAAAGGGAATTCTGAAGTATGTCAAGGTGACTTCTGAGTTGGGACTCCTCTATGGAAGGGATGCGGAGTTTGCGTTGCTCGGGTACACGGATGCTGACTATGGCGGTGATTCGGATGATCGAAGGTCTACTTCTGGTTATGTGTTCACTTGTGGTTCAGCTAGCATCTCGTGGTGTAGCAAGAAGCAGAACTCGGTGTCGGTTTCAACCACGGAGGCGGAGTATAAGGCTTCGGCCTTGGCTGCTCGGGAAGCCGTTTGGTTGAGGAGGCTTATAGAGGATGTCCATGAAGAAGTGCAAGGGCCTACTTTACTCCGGGGTGACAATGAGAGTGCTCTCAAACTGGTAAAACAATCCAGTGTGTCACGCCAGGACCAAGCATATAGAGACTGATCACCACTTCATCAGAGAGAAGGTGTTGGAGGGGTCTCTGCTGGTCGGGCATGTTCGGAGTGAAGATAATCTTGCTGACATCTTCACAAAGCCGCTGTCGAAGGGTCCCTTTGAACGCTTGCGCAGCTTGCTGGGCTTGGTCACCACTTCTCACTTCAGGGGGAGTGTTGAAATTTGTGAAGTGGAAGTGGGTGACGGGACAGGCCGCGCGGCCCTGTGGCGGACAGCTTTGGCGGACTGGGCGGACTCGGCGGACTGAGGTTTGCGGCCTGGTGAAAAGTCTGGTGGAAGCCGGCTGTGTTCTGAGCGGATTGTTGCATGGAGTCCGCGGTTTGGTGCGGCCTGGTATCTGCGGATAGAGAGGCTTGCGGACTGGTGCTTTGCTCAGTGGTCGCGGGTGCAAGCTTGTGCTGAAAGGCGGGTTGGTTCGAGTTCGCGGGAAGCCTTGCGGACTGGTGTGTCCGCGGTTTGGGCTGTTGCGGACTGGGCCTTGAGCTTGGCTGAGGCCTTGTCGAGCTCAGGTGTTACAGCAGGTCTTGCTGTGGAGACCGGTTGGCGGACTGGTGTTTGGAGTCCGGGAGGAAGCTGCTGTGTTGGACAAGTGCGAGGAGCTCGCGGACTGGTTGCGGTCTGTGCTAGGGTGTTTGGCGGACGGGACTTTGTGTCCGCCATGCTCGCACTGGCCCTTGATGGTTTTGGACTTGGTCACACTTGGTGTCAAGTTCATGGTGTCCGCCGTATCCGCGAAGTCCGCTGTGACCGGGCGGACTGTTGTTGTTTGCCTTTGGTCGTGGACTTGTGGCGGATTGAGGTGTGAGTCTTGCGGACTGCCTCGGGTTGGTGCGGACAGCCATTGAAGGGGTTTGTTGTCCTGAAGCAGTTGGAGCTTTGCGGGCTGGTGCCTTGTCCGCTTAGCTTGGGCGGACTGGAGAGGGTTCGTCAACGGTTGTCGTGCTCCTGGCGGTTTCCTTGGTATCCGGCTAAGTCCATGCGGACTCAGCGGACGGTGGTTGTATTCGCGCGGACTGAGGGTGGTGTCGCTATCTCTTGGGCGGTGACCACACTCCTCACCTTGCCTATAAATAGGACCCCCCTGGCACATCTACAGTAACCTAAGTAACTTGAGTGAACAGTAAGTTGGGGTGTGCGAAGTGCTGCGGTCTGTGTTTGTCAGTCCGCGCGGATTGTTTTAGGCTGACGGTTTGCTGTGTGCAGGTCGCGCGGATAACTTCAAGGAGCCAGGAGTTTGGCTGTGACTTCGGTCAGTGCTTGGAAGTGTGCGGTCTCTGCGGACTCAGCAGGAGGTCGCTCTGCGGCTTGTCAGTTCTGTTTCATCTTTGCCACTTCAATAACCTGTCCGCCGGTTTCAGGCGGGTAGGGGAGTTCCTCAGTTCGGGTTCAGCAGGAGGCGAATAACGGTCTGTCCGCGCGGCCTCGCGGTCTCGGCAGACTCCGTGGTATTCGGCGGATTGCAGCATAGCTTGGGCGAGCTCAGCGGTCCTCGGCGGTCTCGGCGACCTCGCGGTCTCGGCGGACTGGAGTGCTGTCCGCCCGGCTTGTTTTTGGTTTCTTTTTGTTTTCAGCTGTAATACTAGCGAAATCATGTCTCGCTATGTATGCCTCGGATTGTAAAGAAGTGAATGCATAATAAGACCTTCTTGTGCTTCCATTGTTTTGTTGGGTGCAACCTCTAGTCCTTGGGTTTTCCGCAGGTTCAGCGTGCGAACTGGGTAGTTCCGAAGATATTAATTTGGTGTTTGGGCTATCTTGCTGACCACGTTGAGAAAATTTAACAGATGTCCTTGTCAATCTCTCCGTAAAGAAAGGCATTCTTCACATCGAGTTGCCACAACATCCATCCCTTGCTAGCAGCCAAGGCGATCACCACTCTAACTGAAGTCATCTTCGCAACTGGACTGAACATCTCCTCATAGTCTTCTCCATACTGTTGTGAAAATCCTCTAGCGACCAGGTGAGCTTTGAACCTATCAATGCTCCCATCAGCCTTCTTCTTCAACTTATACACCCACTTGCAAGTAACAGGAGTAATGCCATCAACCTTGGGCACAAGATCCCAGGTTTCATTCTTCTTCAGAGCATCAATCTCTTCTTTCATGACACCTTCCCACTACTTCACTCCAGTGGCCTCGTTGAAGGTTGCAGGCTCTCGCTCATCCAGAGGACCTGCAAAGAAGCAGGAGACACAACTCACTACATTCCCATCACAGTACCGAGCCGGTGGCTTAACAACCCTCTTCGATCTTCGAAGGGTCAGCTCCTTGCTCGCTGCTTCCGTTGCTTCTTCGGACTCAACTCATACTTGGGGCAAGCATTGAGCAGTGCTCCCCTTGCTTCCTGAGCCAGAAGGCTCAGCCTCGGAGTTAGAAGCAACAGGAGCTGCTGGTGAAACAGCTAGCTCCTCTTCCAGTCCATTAGCAACTACCACCGGTGCTTCATCAACCTTGCTACTTCTGGTTACCTCAACCGATCCACCTCCATACGACGTCAGCTCGTCAAAGAAAACGTCTCTTGACACCACGAACTTCTTCGTCGCAGGATCCATGCATTTCCATCCCTTCTTCCGCTCATCATAGCCAACAAAGACAAGCTTCCTTGCCTTCGCATCTAGCTTAGTCCGTGAAGCATCTGGTACATGCACGTAGCAAGTTGAACCGAACACCCTAAGGTGTCCAACACTCGGCTTATCCTTCAGCAACAGCTCAAAAGGAGTCTTCGTGTTGATAGGGCAGAGCGGCATCTGGTTGACGACATAAGCAGCACAAGACATCCCCTCCGCCCAAAAGGACCTTGGAACGTCTTTCGCATGAAGCCAGCATTTGCAGGTCTCCGTCAAATGACGGATATTCCGCTCTGCTACCCCATTTTATTGTGTAGTGTGAGCACAAGTAAGCTCTTGTTGGATCCCGTGCTTCCTGCAGAAGTTAGAAAACTCGGAGGAGATGAACTCACCACTGTTGTCCGTTCTAAGCTTCTTGATCCGCAAGCCAAGCCGGCCTTCTACCAACTCCTTGAACTCCACAAACAAACGGAAGGCTTCTGACTTCTCCTTTAAGAAGTACACCCAAGTATATCTTGAGTAGTCATCAATCAAGAAAAGCATGCATCTGCTTCCACCAAGGCTGGCAGTAACCGTCGGTCCCATCAAGTCGCCATGAATGCACTCCATTGGTAGCTTGCTCCTTGTTTGTGATTTATCAAACGGAAGGCGATGTGCCTTACCGTATTGATAGCCCGCACAAACATGCCCGTCACCAAAGGAGGACAACTTAGGCAACCCTTTCACCAAACTTCTACTAGCCATCGCCTTCAGCTTGTCCATGCCTACATGCCCCAGCCTCTCATGCCAGATAGCAGCGCTATCATTGTCCCTCATTACGATCAACATAAGAATTGGTGGAAATAACAAACACGTTCTTCACCCTCCTTCCAACATGAGCAACATCAGCCTTTACTGTTGATACGTTGCAAAGGAACCTCACGTATGTTGGCCCAAACAGAACGTGATAACCAGTGTCCATCGCATTGGTCACCGAGAAGAGGTTTTTCTTCATGCTTGGCATGTGATACACACTCCTTAACGTGAGTGGCCCCTGATCACTACCCAAAGACACGACCCCCTCTTTCTCTACTGCATAAACAATATTATCAGTAGTGATAATAGCTTCATTACCTGAGTATGCTTGCATGGAGGTAAACTTGGACTTGTCTCCGGTCAGGTGATTACCACACCCGAAGTCCACGATCCACTCGTTGTTAAAGTCCTCAGCAGATAAGGCACGGAGACAAGTGCCCGTCATGAAAGCTCTGCCCCATTCTGCTTCTTCACTCCTCGAGCAAGCTTCCTCCTTTCCCGCAACATGCCCAGGCTGCAGTTTGACCTTGCAGTCCCACTTGAAGTGCCCTCGCTGATGACACTGGTAGAACTTCAAATTCTTCTTCCAGTCCTTAGGAGCATTGCACCTCTCCGGCTGATATGAAGTAGAAGGCTCCTTCTCACCAGCGACCTGCACCTTCTTCTTCTTCTTCCCTTCCCATCCTTTCTTCTTGCCTGGGAAGAGAGCTTCGCTGCCTTCCTGATTAAGATTAACTCCAGCCATCTGCCTTGCCAAGCTCTCCTGCGACGCAAGCAGATTCTCCAGCTCCAGCAAAGACGGCTGAGTAGCCCATCCTTGAACAGATGTCACAAAGGCCACATACTCCTTCCGCAAGCCGCGGATTATGTGCCTTTTCATCTTAGCCTCAGAGATAGGCTCATCAGGATCAAGTGCCGACAGCTCAGCACACAAGCTCTTCATCTTTAAAAAGTACTTCGAGATGGAAAGGTCTCCTGAGTTGCCCTGGCCAACTCATTCTCCAGAAACTGAAGCCACGCCACATTCTTCCTATTGAACAACTCATCAATGGTTGTCCCAATATCAGCAGCCGACTCACATCCAATGATGTGATCAAACAGTTCCGGAGACACGGACCCTCTTGAGGATAAACTCTGCCTTAGCATTTGTTTTCCTCCAGAGCCTAACCTGCTCAGCAGTACCGAACGCAGCAGTCACTTCCTGTATGTCGTCACCCCCGACGACTTCCCATAGCTCCTCACCCAGAAGATAAATCTTCATGCACGACTTCCACTTCTTGAATTTAGTCGGCGTTAAGAGTTCAATGCCCAGACTCTTGCATAGCTCCCTTCTATTGCAACACCTGTTGGCAACCTTTCAGAAGCTCTGAGCAACAACACAGGTTGATCACCACTCAAGCCCTGAGTAACAACACTGGTTGACTATCGCTCATGCAACTGAACCTCTCTTTGATACCATGTTGAATATTCTCAAAGTCGTCAGCAAGGTAGCCCAAACACCAAATTAATATCTTTGGAACTACCCAGTTCATACTCTGAACCAGCAGAAAACCAAGGAACAAAGGTTAACACCAACAAACAATGGACGCACAAGCAGATCTCTTAAACATTCACTTCTTTACAGGGCGAAGTATACGTAGCGAGACATGATTTCGCTAGTACACGAGCTATCACAGAAAGTTACAAAAAACAAGCCGGGCGGACAGCACCGGAGTCCGCCGAGACCGCCGAGGTCGCCGACCGCCGAAGCCGCCCGAGCTATGCTGCAATCCTCCGAATAGACACGGAGTCCGCCGAAGCCACGAGGATGCGCGGACACACCGTTATTCGCCTCCTGCTGATGAACTGAGGAACAGACCGCCTACCCGCCTGAGACCGGCGAACAGGTTATTGAAGCTGGCAAAGTTGAAACAGAGAACTGACAAGCCGCAGAGCGACCTGCTGAATCCGCAGAGATCGCACACTTCCAAGTAATTGACCGAAGTCAAAGCCAAACTCCTGGCTCCTTGAAGCTATCCGCGCGACCTGCACACAGCAAACCATCAGCTCTGAATCAATCCGCGCAGACAGAAAACTGAGACCGCAGCTCCTTGCCCAACCCAACTTACTGTTCACTCAAGTTACTGTAGATGTGCCAGGGGGGTCCTATTTATAGACGAGGTGAGGAGTGTGGTCACCGCCCTAGAGATAGAGACACCGCCCCAGCCCGCGCGATAGCAAAAACACCGTCCGCTGAGTCCGCAAGGACTTAGCCGGATACAAAGGAATAAACTGCCAGGAGCAAGGTAACATTGGGGAACCCTCTTCAGTCCGCCTAAGCTATGCGGACAAGGCAACAGCCCGCAAAGCCTACAACCACTGCAGGACAGCAACCCCCTTCAATGGTTGTCGCACAAACCCGAGGCAGTCCGCAAGACTCAATCCTCAATCCGCCACAAGTCCACGACCAAAAGCAGATAACAACAGTCCGCCCGGTCAACAGCGGACTTGGCAGAAACGGCGGACACCATAGTCTTGGCACAGAGTGTGACCAAGTCCAAAACCATTAAAGGACAATGCGAGCATGGCGGATATAAAATCCCATCCGCCAAACACCCTAGCACATAGACCACCAGCAGTCGGCAAGCTACTCGCACACCTGCCCAACACAACAGCCAACTCCCGGACTCCACACACAAGTCTGCCAACGACCTCCACAGCAAGCACCTGTTGTATCACCAGAGCTAGACAAGGCCTCAGCCAAGCTGTAATCCTAGTCCACAACAGCCCATACCGCGGACACACGAGTTCACAAGCTTCCCGCGGACATGAGCCAAACCGTCAATCAGCACAAGCTTGCACCATGACCACTGAGCAATGCACCAGTCCGCAAGCCTCTATCCGCTCAGGCCGCTCCTTGTCTAAACCAAACAGCCAACGCCCTATCCGCAGATAACAGGCCGCACAGTCCGCGGACTACACCTGTACAACCCGCTCAGAACAGCCAGCTTCCACTAGACTTTCCACCAGGCCGCAAACAGCAGTTCGCCCAGTCCGCCAATGCTGTCCGCCCAGGCCGCCCGGCATGTCCCATCAACCACTTACACTTCACAAATTTCAACATCATCTGCCCAAAGGGTTTTAGTAGGGTGAGCGGTTCTCTCCCTCACTTGTGCTCATTTTGGAATGACTTAGGGTTTGAGAGAGAGAGAGAGAGTTTGGAGGAAGAAGAAAGCTTTCTTCGGCCTTTGTCGAAGCTTCAGAGCACATCCGTGAAGAGGATGGAAAGGCGCTCGTTTTCATCCATGCAAGACAAGGATTTCATTTCTAGAAAGAGTAGTCGAAGGGTAATGACACTTCTTCTCTCGGTTTTAGGATGTGTGCATGCCATCTACACTTTTTTTTCTTTCAAGCATTCTAGGAACTAGATCTCTCAAGTGAGAGGGATTCGATTTGCCATGATTCAAGAGGAGCCACCGGGTCGATTGTATCCGTCCCTGACATGATACTGCATTAGAGATCCACTCCATTAGTGGATTAGGCATTATGGGTGAAGCCGTAGTCACGACTGTTAGTCCGAGTCGGTGATGTTGCATTGCGAGCCTTAAAGATTTTGTAGAAATTCGTTAGCGACAAGATGCCGTCTGTGATGATGTTTTTCCCCCATTTCTCGTGTGAGTACGTGTGGTCGGAACCAGACCAAGTGGAAATTAGAGTACACGCGGAGGGGCACGGGATGATACGGTACAAGTGTTGGAATAGGGTGGGAAAGGCATGAGATTGTGAGGTGACAAGGCGTGGTTTGTCTCTGCGGTCGGCTGGCTAGCCCGTGACATTGCAAAATCATGTATGGAGAGTGTCCCGACGATACAACTCCCCTTCTATGGAACTGACAAGAATGTCAAGCTTTTGGGAAGCCTAGACGATACTAGTTGGGTCCCGCTGGGTCTCCTTCAGTGGACTTGATCCCGATATTTGAGTCGGGCCTGGGTCGTCGTGAACGGGTGGGGTTTAGTAAGGTTTCTTAGCATCAGTTTGTTTGTGTGGTGGAATCCTGACGTGAGAAGTCAGAGCTTGCAGGAAAGCCCACGGTTTGAGACCCATGAGAGGGTGGGCCTAAGAGAGCGTTCTGTGTGGCGGCTTGTATGCCGTTTTGGGGAAATTGGAAGTACCCTTGTGATTGTGGCTTGAACGTCGATGGGTTAAATTGGAAGTACCCCTGTGATTGCGGCTTGAACACCGATGGGGAAATCAGAGTACCCTTGTATTCGCGGCTTGAACACCGGTGGGGAAATTGGAAGTACCTGATGTGAAGATATGTTAGAAGCATACGCTTTAGGGTGCCTTGGGTGAAACCCAGGATTGCATTCATGCTGCATTGTAGGCCCCTTTTATTATATGCTCAATATAGAAACGTATTTGTTGTATGAGACATCCAAACCTATTTTATAGCTTTACATGTTATTATATTTTGCATAGGAAGTGCTGACCTGTATGGTGATGGAATGTCCTGGGATCCGTTAGGGATGACCGGGAGGAGATGTGTTGGTTACACAGTTTAGGTCAACCTTTGCTGACCCACGTTACCACAAATTTTTACAAGACAAGGATCGCAAGCAGGAGCAAGCTCGCCGGCCAAAAGAGCCTAAGCCTCATGAAGCGAACCTTTTTTGCTTATGTTTTGATGCTATGATATGATCCTTGAGTTGTATTCTAGCTTGCATGTTGAGGTAGACTAGGAGTGTTTTGCACATTGATAGTATTGTTATTCAGCTTTGGACTTTTGTTGTGTAAGGCCTTATGGCCATTTTGATACTCCTGGTATGGTGGATAACTTCTAGTTTTGTTTGTTTGTTTCTATTGGTTTATTCTTAGTTTTGAGTTGGGTAGCTTTATATCATCTTTTAATTCTTAAGTTATGGCATCTGTATGTTGTGGGGGCCTGGTCGGACCCATATTATACGGTCATTATAGGGGAGGTGTTATAATTTGGTATCAGAGGTAGGTTAGTGTCCAAGGTAAAGATTCGTGGTCGAATATCGTAATCAGATAGCATAACGATGTTATCCACTTAGGAGTATCGCAGGACTATGAGTGTCCTTGTGTCTAGTTGTGGGAATAGAGGGCTGAGGGAGAATCTGAGACAACCCCTCACATCTATGAAGAATGCTGGTTTCAATGAACTGGTTGAGGTTGCCAGAACATTGGAGAGAGATTTGGAGCGAACCCAACGTCGAAAGGGTTTTGCATCTAAGCAGGGAGAAGGAAAGTCTTCTCAATCTCAAGGAAGAACTGACGAGAGTAAGTGGAAGAAGAAGTCTCATCCCTACAAGAATTAGGAGAAGGATAGTACGACATCAGGGGGTGGGGGTCTCGCTTCAAGGGACCACGATCATGCTAGAAGTGTGGCAAACAGGGCCACATATCTTGTTTCTGTACTGAGGGTGGCGCTGAGCCGGAGCCGATACAAGAACAGTCGGTGCTCTCCGGGCCCAACACATCGGAGAAAGGAAAGATGACAAAGTATAGCGCTTTTTGTTTCCAACCTGTGCAACCAAGGGCATACAACCTTGTGCAGCAGGAAGCGATCCACCAACCTGATGTGGTGACATGTATGAAAGCTTGAGTTAATCTTTTACTTTAGACTTTCAAGATTGTTTATATATATTGCATATGTTTTAGACTTTGTGTTAGTTTCTGGGTACCCCGCTAGGGTATTGTTTGATACGGGAGCGTCGCACTCCTTCCTTGCGGAAATTTTTATCCGGAGGATTGAAGTTGAGCCATTCTCAGTGGATGCAGAGCTGAAGGTGCGCGTGCCCAATGGGTCATCCATGACTACCGGGGCGAAGTGGCGCATTTGTTGGAGTCTTGATGGTGTTGACTTCACGTTGGTATCGGAGGTTCTACCGTTGGTTGTATTTGATTTAATATTGGGTATGGAGTGGCTTATAGTGCAGCGTGGCAATATTGACTGCCTATCTAAGGTGGTGATCCAGAGAAGTGAAGGGCAGACAAAAGTAATGTTTGAGGGCCTTATTGGAGTGGCATGTTCCCTGATTTCGGTAATGCAGTTAGTGCATGCAATTAATCAGGGAGGAGTAGCTCTTGTAGCATTGTTGGAGGTTCGCTTTTCCAGGTTATCACTTGGAGACGTGCCAATAGTGGCGGAGTTCGAGGATGTGTTTCCCGAGGAGCTTCTTGGAGCACCTCCTCGATGGGAGATTGATTTCACGATTGAGTTGGTGTCAAAGGCTAGGCCGATGTCACGTCCTCCTTTTAGGATGGCACCAAAAGAGTTGGCAGAACTCAAAGTACAGTTGCAGGAAATGTTGGAGCAGGGGTATATTAGACCCAGTTCTTCACCATGGAGCGCGCCAGTGTTGTTTGTGAAGATGAAAGATGGTAGTATGCGGTTGTGCATAGACTACCGAGAGTTGAATAAACTGACTGTCAAGAATAAGTATCTGATTCCTCGGATAGATGACCTGTTAGACCAGTTGGTGGGGTCAGTGGTGTATTCTAAGTTGGACTTGAAGTCAGGAAACTATCAGTTGCGGATTCGAGATGAGGACATACCCAAGATAGCTTTTGGTACTAGGTATGCTCATTTCGAGTTCTCGGTGATGTCGTTTGGGTTGATGAACACACCATCAGTATTCATGAATTTGATGAACCGAGTATTTTGCGAATACTTGGACTCTTTTGTTGTCATCTTTATCGATGATATTTTGGTATACTCCAAATTGGAGGTGGTGCATGAGACTCATTTGAGAATAGTGTTGCAAGTGTTAAGAGAGAACCAGTTTTAAGCACAGTTCTCAAAGTGAGAGTTCTGGTTAAAGGTGGCATTTTTGGGCCATGTGATTAGTGGTGATGGGGTGATGGTGGATCCTGCAAAAGTGGAGGCCATCAGAGATTGGCCAGTTTTGAGAACCGTGGCAGAAGTCTGAAGTTTCCTTGAACTAGCTGGGTATTTTACAAGGTTTTTGGAAAACTTTTCGCGGATAGCTCTACCCCTCACTTCTCTAACTCGTAAGGACCAGAAGTTTGTGTGGACTCAAGAGTGTAAGACCCCCCCTCCCCCTTACCAAGGAGGGCTACCGGGTCTTATACCCAGAACCGCCGTCTTACGGTGGCACTAACTCACGGGTTAGTCGACACCGCAACACGCCGATTCTGCCGGCTAGTACGATCATTTAACCTGTAGGCCAATATGAGAAGAAAGAAGTAAAACTGTATATGAAACCATCAGTCCACAAGTCACATAGTACAATCATATAAATGAAATGAAAAGTACATCACTATAGTCCACAGAAGAGTACAAATGAAAGAGTAAAAAGGGCTTATGCCCAGTACATCAAAATCACTCTCTCACAAAATAATAAATGCGGAAGCTATACTAGAACATCAGATCTCGTCCCACCTGAGGACGCACAGTAGTGGTAGTAGCCTGTTGAAGCGGTATCTGCTCCTCATGTCCTGCCTCCTCGACGTGCTGGTGCTCCATCTCCCCGAGCTCCTAAAAATAGTTGGTCACCGGCCATTAGTCAAAAAGACTAAGTCATTTCCTCCGCACCTCGCCCCGCAGCTCCTAGGCACCGAGCGGGAGGACAAAGCGGAGGACAACAAAAGGGGTAGCAAAGTGGAAGCAGGTGAGAGTATCTAACTAGAGTTGTAATAAGTAATGTAGTTCTACTCTAGCAGTTCTAAGTACGGTACAAGTAATAAGTAAGAGCAGTGCAGTAAAGGAAAGTAAAGAACAGTAATATGAACAAGTAAATAAACTAAACTACCACTATACTATCATCACAAACGTACCCTAACTTATATAAATGCCCATACAAATATATAAGTTAGGGTTTGCAGGAAATTTAACTTATCATATAAAAGAGCCCATACTAATTTATATGATAAGGATCTATGAAGCATATGACCTAATATGAATGAATGATATGATGCAATTTTATGCGCAGGCAAGTGCAACTCACACACAATGACTCTGTGATCACAGACCTTTAGTTCCCACTTTTTGAGAGCTAGCATCACTCTCGGGTACCACCGCTGTGGCTACGGCAGCAGCGGAGTGGGCGTCTCCGCTTCTAGACCGGTATGCACACTACCAAGCCTTAGACACCTCTCATACGCCTCTGTACACATCCAAGGTGCACTCTAGAGTCTCTCGTACGTACTTTGCTGACAAACCCATCAGTCTTGTTGGGTCGGATGTGTGTTATCGGGGATCGTCCTCCAGACCGCAGTGTAAAACAACCCACTGGCCCCTCTAACTCTCACAACCGCCTGGTGCACCGTACTGCCATCTGTGTGACGAACGGCCAGTACCGCATGCCCCGCCACGATATTTATGCACATGCAAGTATTTCATTCCGAGCCTCCCGCTGGCAGGACCAAACCCGTCCTGAATCCCTCAAACCCAAACCCGGGTGAGAACGCACATCAGTGCCTTTATACCAACTCCCTCAAACCCCAAAATGGGTGAGAATGCACATTAGTGTCTTTATACCAACTCCCTCAAACCCCAAAATGGGTGATCATATATCATGAATCTCTCCAACCCTACACGGGCGAGAAGGTACAACAATGTCCTAACCTATTAGACTACTCGTGTCTACGGGTTATTATACTTAGAGGTTTAAGGTTAATCTAAGGACTGCCCCCGGTATTCCCTGTGAAGGGCTCTCAAGGGGCACTAGGAACTGTGTTGGGATTATGCCCAGCGTTCCCTTTCGCAAGGATATTTATTTTAGTTGATGACTACCCATGTCTCTTCCCCAGCTCTCTTTATTGCTCTAGTACAACCCTAGTGACTTAAGGTGTTACCGGGAAACCGACGGTCTTCCGTCGACCCCCACTCCAATTGCTAACTAAGACTTGCACTTTTGATCCCTCACTAAGACAATTCTACCCACCAGGGTTATTCATGTTGAACTCTCTTATTTCTGTCGATAATCAATCCCCTGGTAATCCCTAAGGCAAGACCTATTTATGTTATATGCAGACCATGTCCTATTATTACCCTAAAAATGTGATCTTCCAAACCTTAAGGCATCTTGGCCCTAAATATTTATCCTAGGGTGGTATGGACAAGGGAACTACCCTATGAATTCTCATAATTTTCCTTGGCCAAATAATCCTTTAATTAATTCTTTTAAATTAAATACTAGGTCACTTTACACATGAAGTAGTATACTTTAACATCCACTGACCTAGGTATTTGTTCCTGAGTTGTGTAATGATAAAATATTGCTGCCTACAGAGTTCCATAATTTTCCTTTAATTATTTATTCTCATTGCTTATTTAATACCAAATTCACATAAATTCCATTTTCCAAATGAAGTATAGACAATATGTAATCAAAAATTCCAGAAAAATTACAGAACATTTAGAATACTAATTTATGACTATTGGCAGAGTCTCATCAATTTTTATTGTGTAATGGCCTATAGAATTCTATTATAACATATTTATCAAAAATGTCATTGTATTAATTTAACAACTAACAAAGCATCCATTAAATCTGAGAAATTTATACAAAACTAATAATACCATTTTATAGCAGTAGAATAAATCCCAAATTTTTCTGAGGTGAATATCCATCATTTCAAGAATTAAATGAAATAAGGGTAAAATGGGCAATTTGAGATATCTAATCCAAAAGCTCTTCAAAACAGAGGGATCATATTTTTCCTAAGTCAAATGTAACATTATCTATGCCTTGGCAAAATTTTAGGATTTGTGCTTGAGGAAAACCTATTTTTCAATTTTATTTCCAAAATAGCTATATTTAAAATAAATTCCAATAAATGGAATTTTTGATTCCAAAAATTCCACGATTAATTTGAGGGATGGCATTTACCCTAATGAACCACTGTAAATAATTACAAGATCTATACATGTCACCATTGGGCTAAATACACCATATTTGAGTTTTTGCTATTTGCACAGCAAGGCAAAACATGAGCTAACACATGCAAGTGGATTCTCCAACATGCATTGAACCCAAGGTGCTGAATTTTTATCATGCACCAAGTATGTCCCCATTGACCTACCACCAAGAATTGGGACCATGGGGAGGTGTAAAACTCCATATATTTGACTTATTTGTATTTTTATATTTTGGCAAAAACTATAGGACAATTTTCTCTAAAAATTCCTAATTTTTGGCAGGGGCTAGGTATGCCCTAATGCATGTGCCCAAAATTTGGGGCCATGGTGACTAATGGTTTGACCTGGGCATCCACATTAATTTCTGCCCTACTCTAGGACCAGTCCTAGGAGAAATGTCCTACAGGACTGTACACTACACTAAATCACATCTTTAAGGTGGAAAATTAAAGATAAGACCATCAGCTACAATTTTTATTGAGAGACTAAGTTCTGGAAATGCCTCTAAGAGGCCTAAAAATAACATGCAAAGTGGCTGTAATAATGTGACAGAATCTACACTATTCATTATGTAATAATTAAATCATTTAAATATCATTGCACGAATCTTAAAGCCTAAACCGACGGGATCGGTTCATCGTCCCCAATGAATTGACGACTGCGATTGCGTTTTCCTGGACGATGTTGGCTAGCGATTTCCGGCCAGCTGAGCCACCACCACCGCCGGCGGATATCGCCACCACCTTCGTTAAGGTGGGGGCTAGCGTTTCCCGGCGGTGGGGCCGCCGGAGTTGGCTCCTCCGGCGAACCCGAGCAAGAAGAAAAAGCCCGGCTTTCTCCATTTTCCTCTCATGGCATCGGGCTCGATTGAGCCCGATATCTCCCTAAATGGATCTAGAAATCTAGTACAGGAAGAGGTGAGGTGAAACACACTTGAATTGGGGCTTGGCTGCGGGTCAGGCGGCGGTTTGCCGTGGTTATGGTGCACCGGCGAGCTCCACCCCAAAAACTCGATTCTCCACCATTCTCCATGATCCAGCACTCGATTTCCACTCCCTTCTATCTCCTGAAGCTTCTGGTGAGGTCTGTTTGGACTGAACTTGGCTGTACATGGAGATACACCTTAATTGAGCTCGGTTTGAGCTTTGTTTGCTCCGCCCAGCTGCCAAGTGGCACACAGCCCCGGTTTTCTGCTGGAAATGGAGAGGGGAGGTCGGCCACCTGGTCTTTGGCAGTTAAAACCAGCTGATGGGGTGGCCATGTGGCCACCATTTCCTCCCTTTCCATTTTCTCTCTCCTCCTACCCTTAAAATCCCAATTTTACCCCCTTGCATGTATTCTCTCTCCTGATTTAGAGGGGTAGGACTGGTCTTGTTCACTTGGGCTGGCCATGGGCCAATTTTGGTGGGCTTGGTCCAAGGGAAAATGGCTTGGTCTTCATTTCACTCCTTTAGGTCAATTTGTTGACTTGTTGACTTGGGGAGTTGACTTGGTCAACCATGGTGGGTGGGCTGACCCTACTTGGTGGAAATGGGTCTAGTGGCACCACCCAACTTGGGTTGGGTCAAGGGGGTGCCCTACTTAGGCTAATTGGGCTTATGAGTGTGGGTTTGACCAAATTAAGCCCAAGGTTGACTTTGGTCAATTGGGGTCAAAGTGTTGACCTGGTGACATGCCCTAGGGTCCACTTAGATTATCTTTAGGGTTAGGGCAATGTGGTGGGGTCATGGTGTGGCTAGGGTCCCCACTTAGGTTAGTTTGACCTAGTTTGACTATGGTCCTATAGTGGGCCCCACATGGCTATCACCCATGCCTAACCCAATCTAAGTTGAGGGGTCCAGAAGTAACATGGGATGTTACAAATTCCAATAAACAAGAAAATAATTTAGTCCCCGAAATTTAAGTTCGGGTCTACGGGGTTCTATTTGCAAGAATTTTAAGGAAATTTTAAAAACATAACTTGAAAGTACCTGATGCGAATAGCTCCGGGTGCTGCTCCAGCATCAGATCCCTCGGCTCCCAAGTGTGCTCCTCCCGTCCATGGTTGGACCACAGCACCTTCACAAGAGGGACCTTCTTCTTCCGCAACACTCGGATGGCTGTATCGTCAATCCGAATCGACTCCAATCTCACTGATCTGTCAGGCTCTACCGGTCCGGCTGTAGTAGTAATGTGCTTCTCCGGCCGAAGGAGAGATCTTCGCAAGGAAGAGACATGGAAGACGTCATGTAATGCACCCAACTCCGGTGGCAGCTGTAGTCGGTAAGCCAAGGGGCCGATCCGCTCCAGGATCAGGTATGGCCTCATGTATCGTGGACTGAGCTTCTTGTGCCTCCGCACCCGAGAGACACCGTGTACTGGACATATCTTCAAGAATACCCTGTCTCCAACCTGGAACTCCACCTTCCGGTGCCGAGCATCATAATACTTTGCCTGCCTGCTCTGGGCCTCTAGTAGCCGATCTCTGATCAATCGAATCTGAGCCTCAGTATCCTCTATAAAATCAGATCCAAGAGCCCTGGTATCCATATCCTGAACCCACGATAGCGGTGTCCGACATCTCCTCCCATAAAGTGCCTCGTATGGAGCCATCCTGATGCTAGCCTGGTGGCTGTTATTATACGAGAACTCAATCAATGGCAGCAGCCTCTCCCAAGGCTTCCCCGTATCCAATATGCATAGTCTGAGCAGGTCCTCCATGGTCCGGATGGTCCGCTCGGTCTGTCCGTCGGTCTGCGGATGGAAGGCGGAACTAAAAGTAAGTCGAGATCCCAAGTAAGCATGCACGGCCCTCCACTCGCTCGAAGTGAACCGACCATCACGGTCCGAAACAATCGTCCTGGGGATGCCATGATATCTGACGTACTGCTCCACAAATAATCTCACCAGAACTGCAACTGGGGCATCCTTTCGAACTGGAATAAACCGCGCTAGCTTGTTCAATCTATCCACTATAACCCATATAGAATCATGCCCAGAGTGGGAGCGAGGCAATCCGTGTACAAAGTCCATAGCAATGTCCTCGAACTTCCATTCTGGAACTGGCAGTGGCTGTAGTAAACCTCCCGGGCTCTTGCATTCTGCCTTCACATGCTGGCAGGTCTCGCAATGGGTCACAAAATCTGTGATCTCCCTCTTCATCCCGGGCCAATACATAGACCTCCGCAAGTCTGCCCACATCTTGGTGATGTCGGGGTGCACTGAATATCTCGAGCAATGTGCCTCTCTGAGTATGTCATCCCGGATACTGCCCCCTGCTGGTATGTAGATGCGCCCCCGGAACCGAAGAAGATCATCTTGTAGCGTGTAGTCCTCGACCTTGCCCCTCTCTAGGGTACTGAAAATCGGCTGTAACGCAGCATCCATCCTCTGATGTGCTCGGATGCGCTCCTATATATCATCGCCACTGATCACTGAGCTCAAATACTCTCTATATACTACTGGCTCGGTCTCGGACACCATGGTAATGTGCATGTCCTCCATCATCTGTAGCAGCTCTATAGACATCAATCGGGGCTCCGGTCCAGAAGTGCCGGCCCTCCTTCTCAAAGCATCCGCTACCGTGTTCGCTTTTCCCGGATGATAGTGGATCTTGTAATCATAATCACAGAGGAACTCCAGCCACCTCCTCTGTCTCAGGTTTAGGTCCTTCTGTGTATCGATATACTTGAGATTCTTGTGATCTGAAAAGATGTCACAATGAATCCCATATAAATAATGCCTCCATATCTTTACGGCAAAAACTACAGCCCCGAGCTCTAGGTCATGTACTGGATAGTTATGCTCATGCTTCTTCAACTGTCTCGAAGCATAAGCAATAACATGTCCATGCTGCATCAGGACTGCACCCATCCCCTGATAAGAGGCGTCCATGTAGATATGAAATCCTTCGCTCCCGGATGGAAGCGCAAGAATGGGGGATGAGATGAGTCGGTCCTTTAGCTCCTGAAAAGCCGTCTCACACCGCTCTGACCAAACAAAATCTGTGTCCTTCTTCGTCAAGGACGTGAGGGGGAGTGCTATCCTCGAGGACCCCTCCACGAACTTGCGATAATACCCTACTAGTCCCAAGAAACTGCGGATGTCAGATGCGGTCTTCAGCCGTGGCCAATCCCTCACTGTCTCTATCTTGGCTGGGTCCACGCTAACCCAGCCCCACTGATCGTGTGCCCCAGGAAAGCCACCTCCTGCAACCAGAACTGGCATTTTGAAAATTTTGCGTACATCTGGGTCTCCCTCAGCCTCTGCAGGACCTGTGCCAGGTGCTCCGTATGCTCCTCCTGAGTCCGAGAATATATAAGGATGTCGTCAATGAATACAATCACGAAGCGGTATAAGAAAGACTCGAATACATGGTTCATTAGACTCATGAATGCTGCAGGAGCATTCATGAGCCCAAAAGGCATCACCGTGAACTCGTATAATCCATAGCGTGAACTGAATGTCGTCTTCGGTATGTCCTCTTCCCTGATACGGAGCTGGTAGTAGCCGGATCGCAAATCTAGCTTGGAGAACCAGAAGTCTCCCTGTAGCTGGTAAAATAACTCATCTATCCAAGGCAGAGGATAGGTATTGCGGACCGTTAACCGGTTCAGCTCCCGGTAATCTATGCATAGTCGCAGTGATCCGTCCTTCTTCTTCACAAAGAGAACTGGCGCTCCCCATGGCGATGAACTGGGCCGCACAAATCCTGACTCGACTAGCTCCTGTAGTTGAGTCCTGAACTCTGCTAACTCCCTGGGAGCCATCCTGTAGGGTGCCCGGGACACCGGCCTCGCTCCCGGTACTAGCTGAATCCTGAACTCCAAGTCTCTAGCAGGTGGTAGCCCGGGCAATTTCTCCGGGAATACGTCGGAGAAATCTCGGACCACCGGAATATCTGAGATAGTCGTCTCTGCTCCCACCATCTCGAAGCAGACAAGATAAACTTCTTCACCCTGCTCATGGGCCTTCACAGCCTGTACAGAAGATAACAGTAGGTGGCAGATAGGCTGGATACCTTCAACGATAACATGAGAGTCGCCATGCCTTAGCGTGATCCTCCTGGACGGACAATCTATCTGAGCATGGTTCCGATGCAACCAGGCCATGCCCAAAATCAAGTCAAAGTCCTGCAGCTTCAGAATAGTTGCCGGCGCCTCAAATGCCTTGCTGCCAATCTCGGCCTCCATATCACAATGTGCAGTGGTCCGCAGCTCTGACCCATCGGGTAGACGCACCATCATCTCTAGTCCAGGAAACCTCTCCACGCCTTCGAGTCCGTCGATGAAGGCCTCAGATACGAACGAGTGCGAAGCACCCGTGTCGAAGAGAGTATGAGCGGGCTTGCCGCTGATCATAACTATGCCTGAGGTTTGTTTACGTGAAAGTTAACTGTTATCCTATAGTTCCAGGTACTATATATAATTGAAAATTCAAGAAAATCAATAATTAACTTTAAGTACCTGTGATAACCTCCTCGGGGTTTCTCGGCTCTGTGAGGTCCAAGGCGTATATCTGCTCCTGCTCGCGTCTCCTGCCGTGATATCCCCGGCCTCGGCCTCGTCCTCGGCCCCGTCCTCGGCCCTGCTGTACTGGGGCCACTGGAGGTGGAGGAGGAGGAGGGGGATGGAATTGGTGCAGGCACTCCGACCTGATGTGCCCGGGCTGGTGGAATCCGTAACAAACCACTTGTCGGTGGCCTCGGTCATCCTGTCTCCTCGGATCATGCATCTGTAGAGGTGGGGGAGCCAATGCTGGAGGAGGCCCCTGCTCCTGCCTGAAGTTAGGACGACGACGTCCCCCACCCTTTCTGTATCCGATGGTCCTGCCTCTCTGAGAGCCCCTTCTGCTCTCTCCTGATGTCGACCCATCAAATGGTCTCTTCCCTCCAGCTCGCACCATCAGCTGGTCAGCCTCCAGCTTCTTCGCCATCTCGATGATCTGCCTAGATGTGCCATGAGAAATGAATAGCAAGGCCTGCCTCAAATCGTCCCTGAGGCCCCAGTAGAACCTCTTGGCATACCTCCTATCATCGGTATCCTGAATCCCTGCGAACCTGGACAAATGGGAGAACTCTCTCTGATACTCTATCACCGATCTAGTCCCCTGCCTGAGGTTCAAAAACCTCTCCTCCAAGGCATCTCTGTCCGTGGCAGAGACGAAGTGCTCCAGAAACACATCGCCAAACTCCTCCCATGATATCTCTGACAGCTCAAAGTCCGCATAAGTAGACTCTCGGACTGATTTCCACCATATCTTCGCATGAGCCTCTAGCACAGAGGTGGCTAGAGGTACTGCCTCGCCGACTGGGCAGCTGATGCCTGCTAAGATCTCGTGTATGGCCTCCAGCCATTCTTCTGTCTTCACCGCATCCTCTGTCCCATGGTACGTCGGTGGGGACAGGCTCTTGAATGCACTCAGCCAGCTCAACCCGGATTTGGCTGTGGAGCCGGGACTTGCTGGGATCTGAAGGCATCCAGAATCGTCGTCAAGGTCTGCCCCATCTCCGTATGTAGGAATGGAGTGGCAGCTGGAGGGGGAGGAGCCACATTTTGCGGCGCGGCGACCTGTGGAGGTTGCATAAAGGTAAGGTTAAAAACAAAACTGGCCTAACTCATTGTACTTTGTGGACCATTTATGTGACTTTACACATGGGCACACCACTGCTTCCGCTGCATAGTTTGTCCGCAAACTAATGCTCGGGCGGGGGTGGTCCCATGTTGTGGACTTCTTTCTCATATGATCGTTGTTCAAGTGATACCAGTTTGTAAGACCCCCCCCCCCTCCCCCCTACCAAGAAGGGCTACCGGGTCTTATGCCCAGAACCGCCATCTTACGGTGGCACTAACTCACGGGTTAGTCGACACCGCAACACGCCGATTCTGCCGGCTAGTACGATCATTTAACCTGTAGGACAATATGAGAAGAAAGAAGTAAAACTGTATATGAAACCATCAGTCCACAAGTCACATAGTACAATCATATAAATGAAATGAAAAGTACATCACTATAGTCCACAGAAGAGTACAAATGAAAGAGTAAAAAGGGCTTATGCCCAGTACATCAAAATCACTCTCTCACGAAATAATAAATGCAGAAGCTATACTAGAACATCAGATCTCGTCCCACCTCAGGACGCACAGTAGTGGTAGTAGCCTGCTGAAGCGGTATCTGCTCCTCATGTCCTGCCTCCTCGACGTGCTGGTGCTCCATCTCCCCGGGTTCCTAAAAATAGTTGGTCACCGACCATTAGTCAAAAAGACTAAGTCGTTTCCTCCGCACCTCGCCCCGCAGCTCCTAGGCACCGAGCGGGAGGACGAAGCGGAGGACAACAAAAGGGGTAGCAAAGAGGAAGCAGGTGACAGTATCTAACTAGAGTTGTAATAAGTAATGTAGTTCTACTCTAGCAGTTCTAAGTACGGTACAAGTAATAAGTAAGAGCAGTGCAGTAAAGGAAAGTAAAGAACAGTAATATGAACAAGTAAATAAACTAAATGTTGGGTATTATATCCACAACGTACCTGATTTGAAGAAGCCCCTGAACAAGCTAAGGTAAATAGGCAATGTTTTTGACAAAATATTTCAAGTTGTGCTTGCAGTTTTTCAATGCTAAGTGCACACCAATGTCAGGGTGCAGTAGGTCAATATACACGGGTCTGCACGACGTAATCCCTCGTTGAGCAGATCAGTGTGTTGGCCTACGTGTACTCTCTCTATTGGAGTGCACTTACTTTCAAGTACAGGGCTGTGTTTATGCAAGAGCAGACAAGGAGCAAAGATGAGTCAAAGAGCAGCTCAGAGGCGTAAGACGAAAAATCATCTAAGTAAGAATCGACGAGAATCACCAAGTGATTCTCGCCGATTCGGCGAGAATCACTAGTGATTCTCGCCGATTCGTCGAGAATCAGTGGCTGATTCTCGCCGGCTAAATCAGAGTGCAATCAATTCAAATTCGACGAGAATCACTGTGTGATTCTCGACGAATCGTCGAGAATCACTTTGTGATTCTCGCCGAATTGTCGAGAATCACCCTTGATTCTCGACGATTCGACGAGAATCACAGGTGATTCTCGCCGATTTTGACTTGGGCGATTTTCTGGAACTCCCTGAACCGGACTCTATCGCTGACACTGCTTTGAACCGGAGTTAGGGTTTTCTTCTTATGGGACCCACAACGGTCATCAAGGTGTT
Source organism: Platanthera guangdongensis (assembly GCA_039583875.1). Lineage (NCBI taxonomy): Eukaryota > Viridiplantae > Streptophyta > Magnoliopsida > Asparagales > Orchidaceae > Platanthera > Platanthera guangdongensis. The sequence goes on from CM077165.1 coordinate 100,485,379, forward strand.
TACTTGTGTATATATATATACGGGTATTTTTGAACAGTAAACAAACACACAGAAAGAAGCCGAGTGACGATCTTGACCTAAAATCGCGAAACTGCTCCGCCGCCGCCGTCGCCGCTCGCGCTAGTTGGTCGCCGCTTTTGATCGCGATTCTTCCTGATCTTCCGGCGACAGAAGCTTAGCCAAGCTTAGAGTCTCACGTGTCTAACCGGAGATCTCTTGTCTCTTGATTTGTTGATCGGGAAAATCTTCCCCATCCGAATCGATCGAGACGATTGATCCTAGTGTGACCGTTGGTAGACCTAGCTAGCTTCGCTACGAAGTTTGGATCTCCAAAGTACAGCAGCCGCACATCGTTGTCGCCGCCGATCCCGTGAACCTAGCCGCCGCCCATCTTGCCGCCGCCGGTTCCGGGGAGATTCTCTCCAAGAGAGATCTAGGGTTGTGGACTTTTCGTGGACTTCAAAAACACGTCGTCAACGAAGAGGGACACCTTAGTCTCCAAACGTAGTTTGTATCTCTTGTACATTCTAGTTTTACTTTTGTTGTAAAGGAACGTTGGTTCCTAGTTGTAAGGGTTGGGTGCAACCCGTGTTGTGGGAGTGTTGACTCCTACGTGTGGAAGGGTTCCTTCCGATAGTGCAAGGATTGGATTTCAATCCTGTTAGTGAAGAGACCGAGTCGTCCCTTGTTGGGAGATAGGTCGAAGGGGGAAAGTGGATGTACCCAAATCGGGGAACCACTATAAATTGCTTGTGTATTTTTTGTGCTGTGTTGTTTTGTTGTATTGTGCAGGTACAATTTTAAATTCCGCAAAAACGCTGCACGTCACCTATTCCCCCCCCATAGGTGAAGATAGCTGACACTAGGTGGACTTTCAAGTGGTATTGTATCCACAACGTACCTGATTTGAAGAAGCCCCTGAACAAGCTAAGGTAAATAGGCAATGTTTTTGACAAAATATTTCAAGTTGTGCTTGCAGTTTTTCCACGCTAAGTGCACACCAATATCAGGGTGCAGTAGGTCAATATACACGGGTCTGCACGACGTAATCCCTCGTTGAGCAGATCAGTGTGTTGGCCTACGTGTACTCTCTCTATTGCAGTGCACTTACTTTCAAGTACAGGGCTGTGTTTATGCAAGAGCAGACAAGGAGCAAGGATGAGTCAAAGAGCGGCTCAGAGGCGTAAGACGAAAAATCGTCTAAGTAAGAATCGACGAGAATCACTAGTGATTCTCGCCGATTCGTCGAGAATCACTGGCAGATTCTCATCGGCTAAATCAGAGTGCAATCAAGTCAAATTCGACGATAATCACTGTGTGATTCTCGACGAATCGTCGAGAATCACATTGTGATTCTCGCCGAATCGTCGAGAATCACCCTTGATTCTCGACGATTCGACGAGAATCACAGGTGATTCTCGCAGATTTTGACTTGGGCGATTTTCTGGAACTCCCTGAACCGGACTCTCTCGCTGGCACTGCTTTGAACCAGAGTTAGGGTTTTCTTCTTGTGGGACCCACAACGGTCATCAAGGTGTTTACTTGTGTATATATATATACGGGTATTTTTGAACAGTAAACAAACACACAGAAAGAAGCCGAGCGACGATCTTGAGCTAAAATCGCGAAACTGCTCTGCCGCCGCCGTCGCCGCTCGCGCTAGTTGGTCGCCGCTTTTGATCGCGATTCTTCCTGATCTTCCGGCGATAGAAGCTTAGCCAAGCTTAGAGTCTCACGTGTCTAACCGGAGATCTCTTGTCTCTTGATTTGTTGATCGGGAAAATCTTCCCATCTGAATCGATCGAGACGATTGATCCTAGTGTGACCGTTGGTAGACCTAGCTAGCTTCGCTACGAAGTTTGGATCTCCAAAGTACAGCAGCCGCACATCGTTGTCGCCGCCGATCCCTTGAACCTAGCCGCCGCCCATCTTGCCGCCGCCGGTTCCGGGGAGATTCTCTCCAAGAGAGATCTAGGGTTGTGGACTTTTTGTGGACTTCAAAAACATGTCGTCAACGAAGAGGGACACCTTAGTCTCAAAACGTAGTTTGTATCTCTTGTACATTTTAGTTTTACTTTTGTTGTAAAGGAACGTTGGTTCCTAGTTGTAAGGGTTGGGTGCAACCCGTGTTGTGGGAGTGTTGACTCCTACGTGTGGAAGGGTTCCTTCCGATAGTGCAAGGATTGGATTTCAATCCTGTTGGTGAAGAGACCGAGTCGTCTCTTGTTGGGAGATAGGTCGAAGGGGGAAAGTGGATGTACCCAAATCGGGGAACCACTATAAATTGCTTGTGTATTTTCTGTGCTATGCTGTTTTGTTGTATTGTGCAGTTACAATTTTAAATTCCGCAAAAATGCTGCACGTCACCTATTCCCCCCCCCCCCCCATAGGTGAAGATAGCTGACACTAGGTGGACTTTCACTAAACTACCACTATACTATCATCACAAACGTACCCTAACTTATATAAATGCCCATACAAATATATAAGTTAGGTTTCCAGGAAATTTAACTTATCATATAAAAGAGCCCATACTAATTTATATGATAAGGATCTATGAAGCGTATGACCTAATATGAATGAATGATATGATGCAATTTTATGCGCAGGCAAGTGCAACTCACACACAATGACTCTGTGATCACAGACCTTTAGTTCCCACTTTTTGAGAGCTAGCATCACTCTCGGGTACCACCGCTGTGGCTACGGCAGCAGCGGAGCGGGCGTCTCCGCTTCTAGACCGGTATGCACACTACCAAGCCTTAGACCCCTCTCATACGCCTCTGTACACGTCCAAGGTGCACTCTAGAGTCTCACGTACGTACTTTGCTGACAAACCCGTCAGTATTGTTGGGTCGGATGTGTGTTATTGGGGATCGTCCTCCAGACCGCAGTGTAAAACAATCCATTGGCCCCTCTAACTCTCACAACCGCATGGTGCACCGTACTGCCATCGGTGTGACGAACGGCCAGTACCGCATGCCCCACCACGATATTTATGCACATGCAAGTATTTCATTCCGAGCCTCCCGCTCGCAGGACCAAACTCGTCCTGAATCCCTCAAACCCAAACCCGGGTGAGAACGCACATCAGTGCCTTTATACCAACTCCCTCAAACCCCAAAATGGGTGAGAATGCACATTAGTGCCTTTATACCAACTCCCTAAAACCCCAAAACGGGTGAGCATATATCATGAATCTCTCCAACCCTACACGGGCGAGAAGGTACAACAATGTCCTAACCTATTAGACTACTCTTGTCTATGGGTTATTATACTTAGAGGTTTAAGGTTAATCCCAGGACTGCGCCCGGTATTCCCTGTGAAGTGCTCTCAAGGGGCACTAGGAACTGTGTTGGGATTACGCCCAACGTTCCCTTTCGCAAGGATATTTATTTTAGTTGATGGCTACCCATGTCTCTTCCCCAGCTCTCTTTATTGCTCTAGTACAACCCTAGTGACTTAAGGTGTTACCGGGAAACCGACGGTCTTCCGTCGACCCCCACTACAGTTGTTAACTAAGACTTGCACTTTTGATCCCTCACTAAGACAATTCTACCCACCAGGGTTATTCATGTTGAACTCTCTTATTTCTGCCGATAATCAATCCCCGGGTAATCCCCTAAGGCAAGACCTATTTATGTTATATGCAGACCATGTCCTATTATTATCCTAAAAATGTGATCTTCCAAACCTTAAGGCATCCTGGCCCTAAATATTTATCCTATGGTGGTATGGACTAAGGGAACTACCCTATGAATTCTCATAATTTTCCTTGGCCAAATAATCCTTTAATTAATTCTTTTAAATTAAATACTAGGTCACTTTACACATGAAGTAGTATACTTTAACATCCACTGACCTAGGTAATTTTTCCTGAGTTGTATAATGATAAAATATTGCTTCCTCAGAGTTCCATAATTTTCCTTTAATTATTTATTCTCATTTCTTATTTAATACCAAATTCACATAAATTCATTTTCCAAATGAAGTATAGGCAATATGTAATTAAAACTTCCAGGAAAATTAAACAACATTTAGAATACTACTTTATGACTATTGGCAGAGTCTCATCAATTTTTATTGTGTAATGACCTATAGAATTCCATTATAACATATTTACCAAAAATGCCATTGTATTAATTTAACAACTAACAAAGCATCCATTAATTCTGAGAAATTTATACAAAACTACTAATACCATTTTATAGCAGTAAAAGAAATCCCAAATTTTTCTGAGGTGAATATCCATCATTTCAAGAATTAAATGAAATAAAGGTAAAATGGGCAATTTGAGATATCTAATCCAAAAGCTCTTCAAAACAGAGGGATCATATTTTTCCTAAGTCAAATGTAACATTATCTATGCCTTGGCAAAAGTTTATGATTTGTGCTTGAGGAAAACCTATTTTCCAATTTTATTTCCAAAATAGCTATATTTAAAATAAATTCCAATAAATGGAATTTTTGATTCCAAAAATTCCATGATTAATTTGAGGGATGAAATTTACCCTAATGAACCACTGTAAATAATTCCAAGATCTTTACATGTCACCATTCGGCTAAATACACCATATTTGAGTTTTTGCTATTTGCACACCAAGGCAAAACATGAGCTAACACATACAAGTGGATTCTCCAACATGCAGTGAACCCAAGGTGCTGGAATTTTTATCATGCACCAAGTATGTCCTCATTGACCTACCACCAAGATTTGGGATCATGGGGAGGTGTAAAACTCCATATATTTCACTTATTTGTATTTTGATATTTTGGCAAACACTATAGGAAACGTTTCTCTAAAAATTCCTAATTTTTGGCAGGGGCTAGGTATGCCCTAATCATGCATGTGACCACAAGTTGGGGCCATGGTGACTAATGGTTTGACTTGGGCATCCAAATTAATTTCTGCCCTACTCTAGGACCAGTCCTAGGAGAAATGTCCTACTGGACTGTACACTACACCAAATCACATCTTTAAGGTGGCAAATTAAAGATAAGACCATCAGCTACAATTTTCATTGAGAGACTAAGTTCTGGAAATGTATCTAAGAGGCCTAAAAATAACATGCACAGTGGCTGTAATAATGTGATAGAATCTACACTATTCATCGTGTAATAATTAAATCATTTAAATATCATTGGACGAATCTTAAAGCCTAAACCGACGGGATCGGTTCATCGTCCCCAATGAATTGATGGCTGCGATTGAGTTTTCCTGGATGATGTTGGCTGGCGATTTCCGGCCAGCTGAGCCACCACCACCGCCGGCGGATATCGCCACCACCTTCGTTAAGGTGGGGGCTAGCGTTTCCCGGCGGTGGGGCCGCCGAAGTTGGCTCCTCCGGCGAACCCGAGCAAGAAGAAAAAGCCCGGCTTTCTCCATTTTCCTCTCATGGCATCGGGCTCGATTGAGCCCGATATCTCCCTAAATGGATCTAATAATCTAGTACAGGAAGAGGTGAGGTGAAACGCACTTGAATTGGGGCTTGGCTGCGGGTCAGGCGGCGGTTTGCCGTGGTGGTGGTGCGCCGGCGAGCTCCACCCCGAAAACTCGATTCTCCACCATTCTCCATGATCCAGCACTCGATTTCCACTCCCTTCTATCTTCTAAAGCTTCTGGTGAGGTCTGTTTGGACTGAACTTGGCTGTACATGGAGATACACCTTAATTGAGCTCGGTTTGAGCTTTGTTTGCTCCGCCCAGCTGCCAAGTGGCACACAACCCCAGTTTTCTGCTGGAAATGGAGAGGGGAGGTCGGCCACCTGGTTTTGGGTAGTTAAAACCAGCTGATGGGGTGGCCATGTGGCCACCATTTCCTCCCTTTCCATTTTCTCTCTCCTCCTACCCTTAAAATCCCAATTTTACCCCCTTGCATGTATTCTCTCTCCTGATTTAGAGGGTTAGGACTGGTCTTGTTCACTTGGGCTGGCCATGGGCCAATTTTGGTGGGCTTGGTCCAAGGGAAAATGGCTTGGTCTTCATTTCACTCCTGTAGGTCAATTTTTTGACTTGTTGCCTTGTGGAGTTGACTTGGTCAACCATGGTGGGTGGGCTGACCCTACTTGGTGGAAATGGGTCTAGTGGCACCACCAAACTTGGGTTGGGTCAAGGGGGTGCCCTACTTAGGCTAATTGGGCTTATGAGTGTGGGTTTGACCAAATTAAGCCCAAGGTTGACTTTGGTCAATTGGGGTCATAATGTTGACCTGGTGACATGCCCTAGGGTCCACTTAGATTGTCTTTAGGGTTATGGCAATGTGGTGGGGTCATGGTGTGGCTAGGGTCGCCACTTAGGTTAGTTTGACCTAGTTTGACTATGGTCCTATAGTGGGCCCCACATGGCTACCACTCACTACCTAGGGTCAAACATAGTTGGTCCTCCTTAAATCTCACCCATGCCTAACCCAATCTAAGTTGAGGGATCCAGAAGTAACATGGGATGTTACAAAGAGTGCAATCAGGAGTTTGACACCTTGAAGGAAAGACCAATGACAGCTCTAATACTAAGTCTGTCTAAAGAAACTGAAGGATTTCAGATTTTCGGCGACGCATCAGGATATGGGATGGGTTGCGTGTTGGTGCAACATGACAGTATTATAGCTTTTGGTTCTAGGCATTTGAAGCCTCAGGAGAGGAATTAAACCATCCATGACTTGGAGTTAGCGACAGAAATTTTTGCATTAAAGTTGCGGGGGCACTATGTGTATGGTGTGAAGGTGGAGATCTTCACGGACCACAAAAGCCTGAAGTATCTTCTAGACCAAAACGACTTGAATATACGGAAGCGCAGATGGGTCGAGTTCCTTGGAGACTACGAAGTGGCGATTTAGTATACGCCAGACAAAGCCAATGTGGTGGCAGATGCCTTGAGTAGGAAATACTCTGGTCAAGGGAGTTAAATCGAAGCTCATGATGAGCAGTTGATGCGAGACTGTGAGACCCTTGGCATTGAGTGTGTAGCAAGAGGCGAGTCAAGCATGGCTTGATTGAACTGGATCGAGTTGCAAAATGACTTACCTGATCGTATTCGGGAAGCGACTAGTTTGGATAAAGAGTTTCATCCATTCGTGGTGGAAGCTCAAAAGGGCGAGGGTTGCATCTCGGAGATGATTGATGGGGTCTTGAGGAAAGACGGAAGGATATGTATACCGCAGTTCGGCAAGCTCCGTGAGGAGTTGATGTTTGAGGCTCATTTTATGAAGTACTCTATTCACCCGGGCAGTACAAAGATGTACTTGGATATGAGAAAATCCTTTTGGTGGCCTAGTTTTAAGCATGATATAACTTTGTACGTGAGTCGGTGCAAAACTTGCGCCTTAGTGAAGGCCGAGTGCGAGAAGCCGGGCGGGTTACTGAAGCCTTTTTCGATCACCGAATAGATATTTGATAACATCTCCATGGATTTTGTGCATGGCTTACCTCGATCGCAATAGGGTAACGACACAATTTGGGTGATTGTGGATCTCTTGACCAAGTGGCTCATTTCATCCCAAATCGGAAAGAGGACAGTGTGGAGAAGCTGGTAGAGTTGTATGTTCGCAACATTGTGCGACTACATGAGATTCCTAAGAGTATAGTTAGTGATTGCGATGGACGTTTCACGTCCAAAGACTGGAGATTGGTTCAGAAAAGTCTGGGCACAAAGCTTAAGTTCAGTACAATGTTCCATCCTCAAACTGATGGACAAACAGAAAGAACGAACCGTACAATGGAGGATAGGCTAAGAATGTGTACTCTTGACTTTGGGAAGACGTGGGAAGATCACCTCTTCATGGTAGAGATCTTTTATAACAACAGTTATCAAGCGCGTATAAAGATTGCGCCATACGGAGCTTTGTATGGAAGGCGGTGTCAAACGCCAATGTCTTGGATAGAGGCGAGAGACATCAAACCTTTGGGAAAATAAGTGGTGGATGATGCATGCGAGTTGGTGCGAACCATTCAGGAGCGCATGAAGCTTGCCCAGGACTGGCAAGCAAAGTATTTTAATGCTCGTCATAGGAATGTGGAGTTTGCGGTAGGCGACTGGGTCTATCTCAAGATCAAGCCTTTCAAAGGCATTTTGCGGATTCGCCGACTCAAGAAGTTGAGTCCTAGGTTTTTGAGACCGTTCGAGGTTATAGACCACACTGGAGAAGCAACTTACCGGCTGGCGTTGTCCACAGAGCTAGGTGGATTACACGATATTTTCCATGTATCCGTCTTGAGGAAAGCCTTGGTGGAGGCTAGTGTGGTGATCGGACCGACTACGGTGCCAATAGAAGAGGACCTGAGGACGAAAGTCTGTCCGGTGGGCTTAGAGGATTCAGAAGTTTGGCAGTTGCGGAACAAAGAGGTGCAACTCGTAAAGGTGCGTTGGGACAACTGCGGGCGGGACGAGTTCTCTTGGGAGGGAGAACAAACCATGCGCGAAGAGTATCCCGAGTTTTTGTATAATGTTGACTGGAATAGCATTAGATGTGTTGCAATAGTATTTTGAGGCGTTGCAACATTTTTCTTGCTGTTTTCCTGAATGAAAATGAGTAGTGTAAAGTTGTTGTAATAATGTTTAAATTTGTTGCGATAATTTTTTTGTTGTCTTCCTGTACGAAGACTAATTTCGGGGACAAAATTCTTGTAAGGGGGGAGTTGTAACACCCCAAATTTGAGGAATCAGTGTTGTTCGACGAAATTCAGGGATCGTCGAAGGCCGTTCGATGAAATTCGAGTTGTGGCCGCTCGACGAAAGTCTAGCTGTGGCATTTCGTCGAGTTGTGGCCTTCGTCGAACTCAAGTCCGCTTGACGAAAGTCGAGATGTGGCCTTCGTCGAACTCAGGGCCGCTCGACGAAAGTCAAGCTGTGGACTTCATCGAACTCCGGGCCGCTCGACGACAGTCGAGCTGTGGCCACTCGACGAAAGTCGAGCTGGGGGATTTTCGTCGAGCGCAGCGTTGTCGTCGTGCTTGGGTTCGTCGAGCTCACAACCTTTCGTCGAGCTGTGGGATTTTCGTCGAGCTCAGCTTTGTTTGTCAAGCTGGTGGCATTTCATCGAGCTCACGGCTTTAAGTCAAGCTCAGGCCGATCGACGAAGCCTGAATCATTCGACTAAATTGCGGAATTGCGGGTTTCGTAGATCTATTTCTTAGCTGTTTGATTTAACATCAAAGTTAGTCCTGGACCCTAGGATCATCTGCCCGAAGGGTTTTAGTAGGGCTAAGTGGTTCTCTCCCTCACTTGGGCTCATTTTGGAGTTGACTTAGGGTTTGAGAGAGAGAGAGAGAGAGAGAGAGTTTATAGGAAGAAGAAAGCTTTCTCCGGCCTTTGTCGAATCTTCAGAGATCCGATCGTCGTTCCGAGGCCAAATCCGTGAAGAGGACGCAAAGGCGCTCGTTTTCATCCGTGCAAGACAAGGATTGCATGGCTATAAAGAGGTGTCGAAGGGTAATGACACTTCTTCTCTCGGTTTTAGGATGTGTGCATGACATCTACACTTCTCTTGTTTTCTTTCAATCATTCTATGCACCGGATCTCTCAAGTGAGAGGAATTCGGGTTGTCATGGTTCAAGAGCAGCCACCAAGTTGATTGTCCGTCCCCGGCATGATACTTCATTAGAGATCCACTTCATTAGTGGATTATGCATTTTGGGTGAAGCCGTAGTCGCGACCGTTAGTCCGACTCAGTTATTTTGCTTTGCGAGCCTTAAGGATTTTGTAGAAATCTGATAGCGGCAAGATGCCGTCTGTGATGATGTTTCCCCCTTTTTCCCGTGTGAGTACGTGTGGCCGGAACCGAAGCAAGTGGAAATTAGAGTACACGCGGGGGCACGAGGATGGTACGGTACAAGTGTTGGAATAGAGTGGGAAAGACATGAGATTATGATATGACAAGGCGTTGTTTGTCTCTGCGATCGGCTGTCTAGCCCGTGACGTTGCAAAGTCATGTGTGGAAGTGTCCCAGGGAGACAAGTCCCCTTCTGTGGAACTGACGAGAACGTCGAGCTTTGGGCAAGCCCGGAGGATACCAGCTGGGTCCCGCTGAGTCTCCTTTAGTGGACTTGATCCCGAAATTAGAGTCAGGCCTGGGTCGTATCGAACGGGTGGGGTCTAGCAAGGTTTCTTAGCATCAGTTTGTTTGTGTGGCAGAATTCTGACGTGAGAAGTCAGAGCTTGTAGGCAAGCCCGGGGTTTGAGACCCATGAGCGGGTGGGGCCTAGGCGAGCGTTCCGCGTGGCGGCTTGTATGCCGTTTGGGGGAAATTGGAAGTACCCTTGTGATTGCGGCTTGAACGTCGATGGGAAATTGGAAGTACCCTTGTGATTGTGGCTTAAACGCTGATGGGGAAATTCGAGTACCCTTGTGTTTGCGGCTTGAACGTCGATGTGAAAATTGGAAGTACCCGATGTGATGATGTGTTAGAAGCATACACTTTAGGGTTTCCTTGGGTGAAACCCGGGATTGCATTCATGTTGAATTGTAGGCCCCTTTTATTATATGCTCAACATAGAAACGTGTTTGTTGTATGAGACATCCAAACCTGTTTTATAGCTTTACATGTTATTATATTTTGCATACGAAGTGCTGATCTGCAGGGTGATGGAGTGCCCCGGGGTCCGTTAGGGACGATCGGAAGGAGATGTATTGGTTACACATTTGAGGTCAGTCTTTGCTGACCTACGTTACCACAAATTTTTACAGGGCAAGGATCGCAAGCAGGTGCAAGCTCGCCGACCAAAATGGCCTAAGCCTCATGAAGTGAAACTTATTTGCTTATGTTTCGATGCTATGATATGAACCTTGAGTTGTATTCCGGTTTGCATGTCGAGGTAGCGTAGGAGTGCTTTGCACATTGATAGGATTGCTATTCAGTTTTGGACTCTTGTTGTGTAAGGCCTTAATGCCATTTTGATACTTCTGACATGGTGGATAACTTCTAGTTTTGTTTGTTTCCGCTGGTTAATTCTGAGTTTTGAGTTGGGTAGATTTATATCATTTTTTAATGCTTAAGCTATGGTGTCTGTATGTTGTGTGGCCCCAGCCGGCCCCATATTATACGGTCATTACAGGGATGATGTTACATAGGATCTATGGCATTTTGTGATGGTTATTTTAAAATAGGATGAAACATTTTTGGATGATCAACAAAATCAAAGTCAATGAAAGCTAAACAACCTTCTTGAATGATCAATAAAATCCAAGTCAATAAAAGTAAAACAATTGTTGTCAAAGTTTAGATGGATTGGTCAAACAAAATTCAAGTGATAATCTATTTTGAAATTATAAGAAATTGAGCAAATTGCATAAAAGAAGAAGCAATCAATATGTCAAATCAATTCTGAGGATTTATCAATTAGAGGAATACTAGAACAATCTAGCAAGAACAGCTAGAATATCAAAACATTTGAAATCAATTTTTTTAGCACTTAATCATTGGAAACAACTAACCTCATGTTAGTCGCTGCTGCCACCGCTGGCGGAATCTTGTCGGGTTCTACTTGCGGGCTTTCTTTCAAACCTCCCAAGTCCTTGCTCTCAACACATCTTTGTAAGTGGTTCTTCTAATAGATGTTGTTCTATCTAGGCACTTGTAACACCACAGATTTGTGATTGCGTACGGATGATGGGCGTTATGTTGGCTTTGAACATTGTTCGAGCATGGTTTTTCCCACGGGCTTGCGAGTGGCTTTTTTGGTTGCCGAGTTGCACGATTCCCCAGCAAATCGGTGTCCAAATTGGGGACTCGGTGAGGCCTCTTAGGGAATGTTTGCACTTTTTCGCGCCCGGGAAAGGTTGCTGAAAGTGAGTTGCTGGTACAGGAAAAAGGGTAAAACGTTCTTAAGGCAAAAATGGTCTAGGACGACACAGAAACATTTTTCACAACAGGGAAAAATAGTCGGTTTTGTGCGTGACACGCCCCCCGACACGGGCGTGTCGGGGCGTGACCCAGGGCGTGACCCCGGGCGTGACCTCCTTGACTCGACGATTTCGGAGTGTCGAGTTAAGCTCGACGAATGGGGTACACGCCCCGTGACACAGGCGTGTCACGGGCCGTGTCCCGCAGTGTCGAGTGTCGAGTGTCGAGTGTCGAGTGTCGAGTGTTGAGTATCGACTGTCGGGTGTCGAGAGAGGGGACACGGCCTGTGACACGGGCATGTCACAGGGCGTGTCCCGTTGTGTCGAGTGTCGACACTTTGTGTCGACGAGGTGTCGAGACACGGGCTACACGCCCTAGGTCACGGGCGTGACCGACCCGTCACGGGCATGTACCCGGCCGTGTACCGTATGGATAAACTTGGATTTGCCGACTTGCTGCGCCGCTTATGGTATATGCCCTGTGTCACGGGCGTGACACAGGGCGTGAACGGCCCGAAAATCGAGTTTTTTCCAGTTTTTTTGTGCCGTTCATTTCCTTGATTCTGCATCTAACGGTCCAGCTCTGTTCTGGAGGAAATAAGGCCGAAACAGAGAATTGTTCTTCTCCTTTCACCTTCTCTTCATCTTCTTCTTCATTCTCAAAAAGGAACTCTAGGGAGCAAGGCTCAAGCAAAGCAAGGAAAGAGAGGAGCAGCCGTCGCGGCATCGTCTCGGTTCAGGCAAGCGGTGTTCTGCACCCTTGCCAATCTTCTTTCTTGATTTGGATTGTGCCAACTTAGCTAGTTTTTCTCTTTCAAATTTCCTAGCTTATTCTTCTTGTTTTAAGTTTTTCCTCACTAGCCTTTATGATGCCTTTGAATTTCCCTATGCTCCATGACTATGATTTCCATGCTTAGTTTTAGTTAGCAAGTCCATGTTAGATTGTTTCATGTCGTTTATCTTGTTCATGGGACTCATGTAGCTCTATTTATTCATGTTCATGTAGCCTTTTTCTTGCCTAATCATGTGATTTGTTCTTGTTCCTCATCATACAATTCATGTGGATCATAGCTTAATTAAATTGCTATCAACTTGTCGTCATGCGTGAGAACGATGAAAGGAACGTGTTTAGCTTGGGTTATGGGGCGTTTTGCGAGGCGAATTGTGAACCATGGCAGGAACGTTTGTGTGAGAATTCGGCAAGGGGTGGTGTGGTTTTAGTCTTGGTGGCCACCGGGTTTTGGTTTATGGTATGAGAGACCATTTTGGCCCCGATTTGGGCTGGTTTTGATTGGTGTGTTCCACTTTAAGGCCACCACCGAAAGACCCTTGCGGAATTGAACTTAACCGCTGCTTATGTTTCACTAGTTTGGTTGTTTCTTGTTCGTAAGATGTTGAGTTTGGGCATGTGTATTGCCCTTTTTCTCCTGCGGGTGGAGCAGGACTTGTTGAACTTGTACGCACTTGGTGTGTTTTATATTTTAGAATTTACAGTGTTTAACACTTGGTTTCCACCTGTTCTTTTCATTCAGTACATGGCTGTGGGGTCGGTAAGCCCCTTCTTTATCGACATGCTCTCTTTTGTATAGCTTGGTTGATTGCTGAGGTATTCTTTCTTGAATGCCTCAGGTGCAGGTTGTAGCCGGTTGAGCGGCTAGGTTGGTTGGTGGCGTTTCTTGGGAGCTAGCTGAGCGTACTTAGCGAGGTAGTTCTTTTCTTTGTTGTACAGACATACATGTGCCCCAATGGGTTCGTGTCAGCTTGTTGGCGCCCATTGGTGGTTTTCTTTACTTATGATGTATGAATAATAGACTGCTATGTGACTCATTTGGATGATGTCTTCTTGCTCTTGGGAAGGATTTATGATAGATTGCATTAGGTATTTTTAAGCTACACAAAACCTATTATTGTATATCATGCATACATGTTTTGATCAACTAAGACGTATTTTCCAAATGACGTAAACAAAGAGAATTTCTTATAGTAGTATCACTATAGACTGCATATAGAAGCTCATCATAAATAAACAAGGTATTTCTGCCGCGTACAAAGCAGTTTTTGATACCTAAGGCCGAGGGATACGACCATTCAATCGAAAGGTTTTCTTACATTTCACTGTTGAATTTTAACTCATCAAGTAAGCGTCAAGAGTTGCCTGAGCGTATGCAGTTATCCCCTGCACGACGTGGCATCATAACCCGTAGTTCCTCTTGCTCTGATACGATGTACTCGTTGAGGAAATGCGGGTTGTGACAGTTGGTATCAGAGGGAGGTTTGCTTGACAATTGGTCGGGCAAACTTTCTTTTTTGGTTGTAAGCATCATATCATACACACACCAAGGTGCCATCAGTATGTCTTGGCCGACGCACGCACACTACACTCATGGCATGACAAGAAGTATACGGGGCATATTATGTAGTATGGGATGCATAATATGTGGTTGTATATAGATCCACCATAGGGGCAACATGTGCGGGTTATGTAGTATGGGATGCATAGCCTTACCACATGGATGCGACTAGCACATTTTCTTTTCTTCGTTGCATGCAATGCTATGTAGTATGGGATGCATAGCATTGTGATGCGTACGACCGCTCATGGCATGCATTAAGGCATTTTCTAGAATGCATAGCACAGCACGCATAACATAACATTGCATGAGCACAACGTGCCAAGCTAAAGATGTACATGATGACACCTGTACACTCATGGTTTTGGGTCAAATAACGTCATGCATTCATGGGTTAGGCACAAGTTAGTGGGATGACGGTGAGTCATCTTTAGGTTAGGCATACCATCATTCTCAAACTCCCAGAGCAAGTTAGCAGTTGATATTCATATGTAGATATGTATGGTCTGTACATGCCGTTGCGTGTTTTGTTGGGTTTGAGCTTGATAAGAGTGAACGTGTTTCTAGGATGTGGAAGCATCCAGTGACAAGGCAAACTCCCCAATCCGAGGGCGAGTCTTCGGGCGCACAGAATAATGCTCTGATGGATACTCTTCGCCAAAGTAATGAGGCTTTGACGAGGCAGGTGCAGGAAGTGCAGTCCCAGCTCCAAGCTATGTCATCAGCGATGTTGGGGCTGGCACCAAGAGGGCAAGAGACTGTCAGAGGCCCCACGATTTCTACTCCTTTCGTGGCAGTGATACCCCAAAGTGTGGTTCCTCCTGCGATGAATTTCATCTCGCAGTTTCAGCGACTTGGACCACCGACTTATGATGGCAAAGCAGACTTTGTGATCTTGGATGATTGGGTAATCACATTGGAAGAGATGTTTGTGTATTCTGGCATTACCGAGGACCAGAAGGTGATGCTTGCCGCCTATCAACTCAAAGGGTTGGCGAAAGGTTGGTGGTTGCGAGAAAAGGAAGGCCTAGGGGCGGTCTGTTCGTGGGAAGCGTTCAAAGAAATGTTACGGCGCAAGTTTCTGCCATCAGTTGAAAGGGACCGCCTCATGAATGACTTCTTGTACTTGAAGTAGAGGAAACTCACAGTGAGTGAGTATGAAATTGAGTTTAGCAAGTTAAGTCGGTTCGCTCCGAGCTTGGTGACTACGGAAGCTGACCGAGTAAAGAGATTTATTGGCGGACTCCGCAATGACGTGCAGCAATTCGCAAGTGCTTATGGAGCGATAAGTTACACCACTGCGGTTGAGGCTGCGTTGAAGGTGGAAGCTATAGAAAATGCCAAACAAAGAGGGCAGCAGATGAGGCAGGGCAAGAGACAGCTGGTGGGAGAGAAAATGTCCCACGAGTCAGACGTAAAGAAGAAGAAGGAAATATGTAGTTTCTGTGGCCGAGCCGGTCACCCGTTTGAGAAATGTTTCAAGCGGTTGGGGATGCAAAAGAAGGAGCAGGTGCACGCCATTCAGGGTGCGCCAACCAGAGACTTGGAGTGTACATTTTGTGGGAGAAGAGGTCATGATGTGGGCCGCTGCTGGGCCAAAGATAAGGTGTGCTTCCAGTGTGGCAGACAAGGACATCTTCGCGCAAGGTGCCCGCAGATCCAACCTGTTTTACAACCCGCACCACTCCAGGCTTTGCCTTCGCCTCCGCGTGTAGACAAAGGCAAAGGGAAGTTGAATGTGGTCTCTTCAGAGGAAGCTCAGACGTCACCTCAGGTTATCTCAGGTTCGATTCATTCCTCTGGTTCCTGTTTTGTTTCTGCCTTTTACGTGTAGTTCTTAGCATATATACCCTTTTAGGAAACTTTAAGGTAAAGAACCGTTGGGCGCGTGTTCTCTTTGATTCTGGCGCGACCCATTCATTTGTGGCACGAACCTTTCTAGATCGGTATCATTTGACACCAAAGCGAGTGGGGAATGCATTTTTGGTGAAATTCCCTTCCGGTGCTTCTATGGTGGCAGACTGGGGTCTTCTGAATTGTCCCATTTTGTTGGGCGATTTCTTAGCAAAGGCTGATTTCAAGGTGATCGAGTTGGAGGATTTTGACGTCATTCTGGGCATGGACTGGTTATCCCGCTATGACGCCGTCATCTAGTGCAAAGGGAAGCGCTTGGATTTTATGAAAGACAATGGTCAGCCGGGAAGTGTTTATGGTGAGTCATGCCAGGATACTCCAGGGATTTCGGCGGTATGTGTTCGGACGTTGTTTGTTTCCGACTGTTTTGCTTGTTTAGTCTCAGTTGTGGGGACTAGTGTTGTTTTGCCGCGTTTGGAGGAGATTCCTGTTGTGCGTGAATTCCCAGATGTTTTTCCTACTGATCTTCCTAGTCTTCCCCCTGATCGTGATGTTGAGTTCGTTATTGATTTGGAACCGGGTACGCGGCCTATTGCGAAAGCGCCGTACAGAATGGCCCCGCGTGAGCTATCAAAGTTGCGTACCTAGTTGGATGACTTATTGGCAAAAGGGTTTATCAGGCCGAGTGCATCACCTTGGGGTGCACCGATGTTATTTGTGAAGAAGAAAGATGGGTCGATGTGGCTTTGCATCGATTACCGTGAGTTGAACAAGGTGACGATTAAAAACAAGTACCCACTGCCAAGAATCGATGATTTGTTTGATCAACTGCGTGGCAGTTCCGTATTTTCGAAGATTGATCTCCGTTCGGGCTATCATCAGCTTAAGGTCCGGGAGTCTGATATTCCGCGGACTGCATTTCGATCACGGCATGGTCATTTTGAATTTCTGGTGCTGTCGTTTGGTTTGACCAACGTACCATCAGCTTTCATGGATATGATGAACAGGGTGTTCAAGGACTACTTGGATAAGTTTGTGGTGGTTTTTATTGATGACGTGCTTGTCTACTCCGGCAGTGCTGAGGAGCATGAACAGCATCTGCGTTCGGTATTGGCCACTTTGCGAGACCAACAGTTATTCGCCAAACTAAGCAAATGCGAGTTTTGGTTGCCTCAAGTTGCTTTTCTGGGTCATGTCATTAATCAACATTGAATTTCCGTAGATCCCGAAAAGATTGCTGCAGTCATGGAATGGAGAAGACCGGAGACACCCAAGGAGATTCGAAGCTTCTTGGGATTGGCCAGCTATTATCGCAGATTTGTCGAAGGTTTTGCGACGTTGGCCGCACCTTTGACTCGCTTAACCCAGAATAATGTGGCGTTTGAGTGGAATTACAAGTGTGAGGTCTCATTCCTGGAACTCAAGAACAGGTTATGTACTGCTCCTGTGTTGATCTTACCGACAGAAGGGATAGATTATGACGTTTTTGTGGATGCGTTGCACGTTGGACTTGGATGTGTATTAATGCAAGACAAAAAGGTAATTGCGTATGGGTCTCGGCAGTTGAAAAGTCATGAAAAGAACTACCCAACGCATGATTTGGAGTTCGCAGCGGTGATATTTGCATTGAAGTTGTGGAGACACTTACTGTATGGTGCACAGTGTAAAGTCTTTACAGATCATAAAAGTTTAAAGTATGTCTTCACTCAAAAGGAATTGAATCTGCGCCAACGGCGATGGCTGGAATATGTAGCTGATTATGATGTGGACATTCAGTATCATCCGGGGAAAGCGAATGTTGTGGCCGATGCATTGAGTCGGAAGACGGGAAAATTATTTCATCTTTTAGTCGACCGTCTTGTGGAGGAATTTTTATTGAGGGATATTGCTGTGGGCAAATATGAACCGCAAAGTCATTCGATGGTAGAAGAACCTTCATGGCTGGTGCTTGCAAGACAACATCAAAAGGATGATCCTGATCTATTACATCTCTTGCTTCGGACTGAAAAAGGGGAATTACCGGATTTTTCTTTTGATGCGGAGGGCACGTTAAAGTATCGTGGTCGATTTTGTGTTCCCGTAGTTGGAGACATTCGCGAGAAGGTGTGTCAAGAAGCACATGGCTCAAATATGGCCTACCATCCAGGCTCAACCAAAATGTACCGTGATCTGAAACAAATTGTCTGGTGGTATGGAATGAAAAGAGATATAGCGCGATTTGTATCTGAATGTCATACCTGCAAGCGGGTGAAAGCTGATCATAGAAGGCCTGGTGGCAAGTTGACACCATTGGAGATTCCAACATGGAAGTGGGAAAGCATCTCCATGGATTTTATAACAGGCCTACCAAGATCTCCACGAGGACATGACTCCGTGTGGGTGATCGTGGATAGATTGACCAAGTGTGCTCATTTCATACCGTTTAAGGTCAACTACCCGATGAAGACAATAGCGGAGCTCTATTTGAACGAGATCATCCGACTGCATGGTGTGCCAGTCAATATCATATCAGACAGGGATTCCCGATTTACTTCTCGTTTCTGGAAGAGTCTACAAGAGGGTTTGGGGACGGATTTGCGGTATTCCACTGCTTACCACCCTCAGACGAATGGCCAAACAGAACGAGTAAACCAAATTGTAGAAGATATGATTCGATGCTATATTCTTGAGTATGGCGGAGCATGGGATGAACGTTTGCGGCTTATGGAATTCGCATATAATAACAGCTATCAAGAAAGCTTGCAAATGGCTCCGTTCGAAGCTTTATATGGGACGTCGATGTCGGACTCCCCTCTTTTGGACTGAGGTTGGCGAGCGGCTTTTGTTGGGCCCAGAGGCGCTCGAGGACATGGAAGTTGCCGTACGAGGTATCTGAGAGAAGCTCCGAATCGCCCAAGAGCGATATGAAAAGTGTGTCAATCGACGACGGTCGGAATTAGAGTTTGCGGTGGGAGATTCCATTTTCTTGAAAGTCTCCCCAATGGTTGGGATTAAACGGTTTGGACAAGAGCGCAAGTTAGACCCAAGATTTGTGGGTCCCTTCAAGATTCTTGCGCGAGTTGGTGCATCTGCTTACAAGGTAGAATTACCCGTGAACTTTCCTGGTGTTCACGACGTGTTTCATGTTAGCCAACTTCGCAAGTGTGTGCAACATGACACGCAAGTGTTGGATGTGGTGCCGCAATTGGCGCCAAACCTTTCTTATGTGGAGATGCCTATCCGGATATTGGACTCCCAAGATCGCGTGTTGCGGAAAAAGAAGATTCCTATGGTCAAGGTGCTATGGAAAAATCAGAATGTGGAAAGCGCGACGTGGGAGCTCGAGTCAACGATGAGGGCGGCGCACCCTCATTTGTTCCCGTAAATAAGCTGGTATGTGCATTGGTGTTTTTGTTGCATTGGTGTTTTTGGTTTGCTACCTTATGTTTGATGGAGATCACAAGAATTGAAAAGTTTCGAGGCGAAACTTTTTGTTAGGGGGAGTGATTGTAACACCCCGGATTTGTTATTGCGTACGCATGATGGGCGTTACGTTGGCTTTGAACGTTGTTCTAGCATGGTTTTTCCCGCGGGCTTGCGAGTGGCTGTTTTGGTTGCCGAGTTGCACGATTCCCCAGCAAACCGGAGTCCAAATTGGGGACTCGGTGAGGCCTCTTAGGGAATGTTTGCACTTTTTCGCGCTCGGGAAAGGTTGCTAAAAGTGAGTTGCTGGTACAGGAAAAAAAAGGGTAAAAAGTTCTTAAGGCAAAAATGGTATAGGACGACACAGAAACATTTTTCACAACAGGGAAAAATAGTCAGTTTTGTGCGTGACGCCCCCCGACACGGGCGTGTCGGGGCGTGACCCAGGGAGTGACCCCGGGCGTGACCTCCTTGACTCGACGATTTCCGAGTGTCGAGTTAAGCTCGACGAATGGGGTACACGCCCCGTGACACGGGCGTGTCACGGGCCGTGTCCCGCAGTGTCGAGTGTCGAGTGTCGAGTGTCGAGTGTTGAGTATCGAGTGTCGGGTGTCGAGAGAGGGGACACGGCCTGTGACACGGGCGTGTCACAGGGCGTGTCCCGTTGTGTCGAGTGTCGACACTTTGTGTTGACGAGGTGTCGAGACACGGGCTACACGCCCTAGGTCACGTGCGTGACCGACCCGTCACGGGCGTGTACCCGACCGTGTACCGTGTGGATAAACTTGGATTTGCCGACTTTCTGCGCCGCTTATGGTACACGCCATGTGTCACGGGCGTGACACAGGGCGTGACCGGCCCGAAAATCAAGTTTTTTCCAGTTTTTTGTGCCGTTCATTTCCTTGATTCTGCATCTAACGGTCCAGCTCTGTTCTGGAGGAAATAAGGCCGAAACAGAGAATTGTTCTCCTTTCACCTTCTCTTCATCTTCTTCTTCATTCTCAAAAAGGAACTCTAGGGAGCAAGGCTCAAGCAAAGCAAGGAAAGAGAGGAGCAGCCGTCGCGGCATCGTCTCGGTTCAGGCAAGCGGTGTTCTACACCCTTGCCAATCTTCTTTCTTGATTTGGATTGTGGCAACTTAGCTAGTTTTTCTCTTTCAAATTTCCTAGCTTATTCTTCTTGTTTTAAGTTTTTCCTCACTAGCCTTTATGATGCCTTTGAATTTCCCTATGCTCCATGACTATGATTTCCATGCTTAGTTTTAGTTAGCAAGTCCATGTTAGATTGCTTCATGTCGTTTATCTTGTTCATGTGACTCATGTAGCTCTATTTATTCATGTTCATGTAGCCTTTTTCTTACCTAATCATGTGATTTGTTCTTGTTTCTCATCATACAATTCATGTGGATCATAGCTTAATTAAATTGCTATCAACTTGTCGTCATGCGTAAGAACGATGAAAGGAACGTGTTTAGCTTGGGTTATGGGGCGTTTTGCGAGGCTAATTGTGAACCATGGCAGGAGCGTTTGTGTGAGAATTCGGCAAGGGGTGGTGTGGTTTTAGTCTTGGTGGCCACCGGGTTTTGGTTTATGGTATGAGAGACCATTTTGGCCCCGATTTGGGCTGGTTTTGATTGGTGCGTTCCACTTTAAGGCCACCACCGAAAGACTCTTGCGGAATTGAACTTAACCGCTGCTTATGTTTCACTAGTTTGGTTGTTTCTTGTTCGTAAGATGCTGAGTTTGGGCATGTGTATTGCCCTTTTTCTCCTGCGGGTGGAGCAGGACTTGTTGAACTTGTTCGCACTTGGTGTGTTTTATATTTTAGAATTTATAGTGTTTAACACTTGGTTTCCACCTGTTCTTTTCATTCAGTACAGGGCTGCGTGGTCGGTAAGCCCCTTCTTTATCGATTATGAAATTCATGCTCTCTTTTGTATAGCTTGGTTGATTGCTGAGGTATTCTTTCTTGAATGCCTCAGGTGCAGGTTGTAGCCGGTTGAGCGGCTAGGTTGGTTGGTGGCGTTTCTTGGGAGCTAGCCGAGCGTACTTAGCGAGGTAGTTCTTTTCTTTGTTGTACAGACATACATGTGCCCCAATGGGTTCGTGTCAGCTTGTTGGCGCCCATTGGTGGTTTTCTTTACTTATGATGTATGAATAATAGACTGCTATGTGACTCATTTGGATGATGTCTTCTTGCTCTTGGGAAGGATTTATGATAGATTGCATTAGGTATTTTTAAGCTACACAAAACCTATTATTGTATATCATGCATACATGTTTTGATCAACTAAGACGTATTTTCCAAATGACGTAAACAAAGAGATTTTCTTATAGTAGTATCACTATAGACTGCATATACAAGCTCATCATAAATAAACAAGGTATTTCCGCCGCGTACAAAGCAGTTTTTGATACCTAAGGCCGAGTGATACGACCATTCAATCGAAAGGTTTTCTTACATTTCACTGTTGAATTTTAACTCATCAAGTAAGCGTCAAGAGTTGCCTGTGCGTATGCAGTTATCCCCTGCACGACGTGGCATCATAACCCGTAGTTCCTCTTGCTCTGATACGATGTACTCGTTGAGGAAATGCGGGTTGTGACAGCACTCCTCTCCATCAATGCTTCTCCATGTTTGCATTTCTTCCAATCTTCCTCCACCTCGTCGACAATCTCATTTCATTTGGGGATCTCCGGCGGTTCCTGCAACCAAAGCCCCAATCTTTCTTCACCTGGATCCTCCGCGTGAACCCAAAATCTAATGATCAAACGCTGGTTGGAGATGAGATGGAATGCAATGTATGACATCGTCGTCAGAACTCTGTAAAAAAAACAAAACTTGGTGTTGGTCCTGACTCTCGCAAATAGAGGAGTGATTGATGAGGAACAGGAATGCTATTCTAGGGTTTCTGCAAACAGAGGAGAGAGAAAGAAACAAAGGAAAACTACACTCCATAAAAGCCCTAACAAAAACTTTTCAAGAGAATGTCGAGGATGCCACCACAGGTCCGCAAGAGAGGAGAAGGACTAGGTCTGCTCTCTGCATCTTTCGTCGAATCGTCGTCTTGGAGGGGAAGGTCGAGGCAGTGAGCACTGGAGGTCGGCGGACTAGGGCAGACTGATGGAGGGAAAGGAAAGGGAAATCATAAATTGTGATATTTTTGACCCAAATAGTGCTAAAAATTAAAACCCAAAACCAAAGAATCACGCGAATACGATGGCGGGTCGGACATATTCGCTGGGGTTAATTTTGGACCCAAACAGTCATGGGCGCCTTATTTTTTTTAAAAAAATATGGAAATAGACAGCGGTTTATGTAAAAACCGCTGTATATAATTGAATAGACAACAGTTTTTTATAAAAAACGCTGTCTATTCTACCATGAATCATAAAATAGACAGTGATTTTTATAAAAACCGCTGTCTATACAAGTATAGACAGCGGTTTTTACATAAACCGCTTTCTATTTTACCATGAATCTTAGAATAGACAACGGTTTATATATAAACCGTTGTTTATTCTATCAATATTTTTCGTCATTATTTTATTGCACGCCGCACTGAAAAATCCTGATGGCTCCGCCTATGCAAACAGTGCTGGAGTTTGCCTAAATTAGACCTAAATATATTTAGGTTGGACCCAAATCATTACCCTTAATTTTTATCCATGAAATTTTGGACCCAGGCGCGTGCCCAGGTATGCCCGTGAACAGTTCTGCCCCTGTCCACAACACTAATACTTACTCAAAATATTGAAAATTAAAATTATCAACAAAAATGCATTTATATTATAAAATTGGCGTGACAAATGTTCTGTGATAAAACTTTTTTCTCCTATAAAATAACTAGACAGTTGTTATTCACAAACCATAAATGTATATCTGCAGATCAAATTTTTCATGTTTATAAATTACTATCTGCAAACTAATTTTAAACTTTAGCAATTGATGTCTTCTTCTTCTGAGCAAGACCCGACAACGAAAAAACTTCTCTGACAAGCATTTGAGCCTATGCCGACAACTCCATTTCTCCATTTTGACGTAAATTTCACCATTTTTATCTCTCCGGTATTGGCTCAAAAATTTGACAAAGATGTTTCTTCATTATCAAACACTACTCTTGAGAAAGAAAGATTAATTGTTAAAGTTTAAACTTGATTTGCAAATAATAATTTATAAATATGTTTAAACTTGATTTGCAAATAATAATTTATAAATATGAAAAAATCTATCATTAGAAATTTACGGATAACATCTCCCTAAAATTAACTTTGAAAGGGGAGAGGTATCTTTGCTGGACATTAATATAGTTATTAGAAGCTACTCCCGTGCGAAGTGCCAGCTAGCTGGCAATCCAACGCATACGGAACCCGCAGCATGAATCCGTGCAAATGTGAATGCATTCAGAGCTTTATTAATAATTTCGCCCCAGTTTTGTGCTCCAATAATCTCCAGTTCCGAGAATCTAGCTCCATTCATGCACGCTGCATGCATCCATTAATCATGCATGACCCCGGCCCACTGTAATCTTCATTCTCTTTTATTATTCCGAGATCGGTTTAAAGCCACTAGATCTACGTCGGTGCTGTTCATTAATTATTTCTCAATTTCTATGATGCTTTGTTTTAAATTTATAATGGTATAGTTTACTGGATTCTGTTGTTTGTCAAGGAAAGGGAGAGAGATACAATAGAGAGAAGGCGGTGATGATGGCCGTTGACTCCATAAGTTGGTGGAGGTTGTGTGTGTCTGTGCGTCTGTACAAGAAAAGATGAAATAGACCATGATATTTTCTCGGTGTGGGACTACATTTTCGGAGATCAACAAATCATTTTCCTATTATTATTCCTACCTACCTGATGGTTCTCTCTGAAAAATTCTGAGTCAGACCAAAGAGAATCAAGCGGTCGCACAACAATGACCGTGTGCAGGGGCGGATCCAAGGGGGGGCCGATGGGGGCCCGGGCTCCCCCAAAATTTTTAAAACAAGTTTATGGATATAAGTGTTAGGGGCATTTTAGTCTTGCTGCCAGCTCATGCCAAAAATCCTCATTAAAAGCCTCATTAAAATATGATGTAGGCTTGACTTTTTTACACATCACTCCCATCCGGCCACCTTATCTATCACACCCCCCCATGCATTTTCATCATTTTAGCAAATCCTTGCTTTTATCCAGCAGGTTATTCAGGCATCCAGCGTGGCAGCATTTATCAGCAGGTTATAATCCAGTGACTAAGGCATTGTTGTCTTCTCCAGCGGGTTTTCCAACGCAAAATCCTGCCTTTGTCCTGCGTTTATACGATATCTCCTCTCTTTTCCCCTCAACTCCTCCCGCCAGCAGGCTCTCCTCAGCTCCTCGACTGCCACCCACGCTGAAAGCACATTTCTTCCCCTTCGACGCAAGCACTGTCCAGCAAGTTTCTCCCCATTCCGTCGTCTTCTCCCGATCCGTCCTCTTCTCCAGACTTCAGTTCTCCCCTCAACTCCTCCCGCGGTCCCGCCAGCATATATCCAGTAGGCGGTCCTCACTCCTCAGCTCCTCGCCAGCATATATCCAGCAGGCAGCAGGCAGGCGATCTCCTCCTCTCTGCCCGCCTCAGTCAGCTGCAAACCGTGCTTCTGGTAAGCCCATTCCTTCTTCAGTTCTTCTTGCAAAGCTCGCCTAGATGCTGTTTTCTTTAGTTCAGTTTTACCTTTTTTTTTCTTTAGATCATTACTGCTTCAACTGTATGCTAAAACTATTTTTGAGTTCAGTTTTTGAGTTCAGTTTTTCTTTAGATCATTACTGATCCAACTAATTACTGTGATGTATGCTAAAACTGTACGCTAAGAGTCTCGCTACATGATTGCACTCTTGTTGCAAGTCAATAAATTGTGTCAAAGTAATCTTCTTTCAAACTTTGCACCATTTAGCTATGCGGCTCTACCTCCTCTCCATTGGGCTTTGGAATCACCAGCAGAGGCAACCGAGATCTGTAGAGTGTAGACAGAAGCAGTGGATCAAAAATTATCAAATGTATAAATGCATAATGTCATTTACATTGTTAAATTTGATGAATGAAAATGACCAAATCCGTATATTCATTACTCATGTACATTGAATATCAAGAAAATCTATTAAATCACCAAATGCCCAAATGCAAATCAATAACCAAGATCATGGTTTTACCTCTGAATATTTAGCTGAATAACTGCTGTGAAGTCCATTAGTAGGTGAAATCGCAACAATTTCTTCTTTTGCTGAATATACAATTTCTTCTGTTTGTGTCCGGCGGCCGGCAACATCGTAAAGTGGATAACTTAACCAATCAAAAACACTCAATAACCGAGATCATGGTTATATTTTGTCGATTTAAAATTTTATTTCAAAATTTATTTGCCTTCGCTTGGTGACTGGGCCCCCCTAACTAAAATTCCTGGATCCGCCCCTGACCGTGTGAAACCACAATCGGCCGAGAAGTAGTGTGCGCCCCATGGGCGCGCACGCGCAATAGCAGCCCATGCCCCTCCGGCGCGGGCGCACAACACACGACCCTCAACCATGGGCACGCACGCACGGCCCGCCAAGTACGTGCCCCTTGGGCGCCCGAGCACGGCGGGCCAAGCACGCGCTCGCGGAAGCGTGCGCTCCGCGCGCCTCTTAGACGCGCGCACTGCACGCGCGCCAGCGCGACATCCACCTAGTTTGGCCACCAGCGCCGCCTCCGGCCGCCACCACCGTCGAGCACCCTGCCCGGGCAACCAAAACCGCTCGGGGGGGGGGGGGGGGGGGGGTATTTTAGTTATTTCGTTAAAATTGTGGATCCAGGTAACTGAAGCGGATCAACGTCATTCGCCGACACAAATTTCGCCCCGGCGCAATTACAAGCATATGCTTCCATAAAGCTATAAAAAGGCCTCTCAGGCCTTCATTCGAAGAGAGGCAACTTCAGAGAATAGAAAGAGCTTTGAGGTTTTCTAGCAAGAACGTGAGACTTACATCGTTCCCCCACTCAGAATTCTCGCTGCTCCCTCGCTAGCACGAAGGCATCTCAAGACTTCAAGAATGCGGATTTTCCTTCTCAAAAGGAGCGCTCTTATGAAGGCTTCGAGTCAACAGGAGTGCTTCTATCGTGGCTCCGGGGATTTAGCGATTTTCACCACTGGAGTGCTTCCACCCAGGCTCCAAGGACTTAGTTTTTTCACTGCTGATTTCTTATTCTGCACTTGTAATAGAGAGGTGGTCTACCACCATCTGAGGAACTGTCTCAACTCTTGTAATCTCCAGCGAAAGTAGTGGATTTTGACCCGGCACAGATCTAGACACTTGGTTTTTCACCTTTTCTGAGTTTCCCACGTCAAAAAAATCCTGTTGTCATTTGCTGTTTTTTTTCTTTGACATTTTGCATGTGCGATCCGATTTCGAGCTAAACCGGTCCGATTCTCTGGACCGGGGAAAAACCGAGTGACCCGCAACACTACTACTATTTTTATAATAGCTCTAGGCTTTGTTTAGGGTGAATGTTATATAAAAGTCCCCTATGCCTTAATTTGAAGACAACCTACTCAATATACAAGATAGAGCTCTGAGGTTTTCCACCGAGAATGTGATACTTAGATCGTTCATTCGCTCGGGATTCGCTTCGCTCCCTTTCTAGTCGGCTCAATACTCATCGCTCATGTGGACGCTTCAATGTGCCACAAAAAAAGTATTAGAAAACGCACGCGTAGACGCTCTCAAAGACACATCGTGAAATTCACTATTTTGTTTTCACTTGACAGTTTGCGCGCCCGATCCAACTTAGACCTATGACTATCTAATTCTCCGAACCAGAGGAAACCAGGTTACCCACTATAATTATTTTTATAAATAGTTAAGGGAAATGGTTGATGGGGTCGTACCCATTTTATAGGCGAACTGGGTTGCGTCAGGTCAAAAAATCCACTCCCCCACTACCAAAGTGGGGGGTTACGATTTAAAACGCTTTGCGCGAGATCCACGAGCCCGATCCATGCCATAACCGCCTCGCACCGGATCGTAACCACAGCGCACAGGATCCCAACTCACGCACGCGGGATCACCAAACACCGTGGGAGATCCCGTGCACTGCCTTCCTTGCGGTTGGTCGGCGGCCGGCCGCCCCCTCTCCTCCCTGGCCGCCTACGATGTGGCCAACAGGGAAGGCACCGGTCCCAAAGGGGCCGATCGCTCCTTTCCTCCCCGGCCGCCTACGGCGAGGTCGACCGGGGAGGTGTCGACCCCATAAGGGCTGGTTTCCCCCTTCTCTCTGGCCGCGCACAGCAAGGCCAGTCGGGAGCGCCTGCCCCCAAGGAGCCGGCCGCCCCTTCTCCCCCGGCCGTCTAAGGCAAGCCGGCCGGGGAGGCGCCGGTCCTAAAGTGGCTGGGTGCTCCTTTCCTTCCTAGTCGCCTATGGCAAGGCCGATCGGGGAGGCGCTGACCCCAAATGGGCCAGCCGCCCCTTTTATCTCTGGCCGGCCGGCTGGGAGGCGCCAGCCTACCCCTTCAGTTGCCCACCATTTGGGCGACCGAAGGTTCTCCCGGCCATTTACGGTCGGCCGCTCCCTTTGGTCGGCCAATAGGAGGCTGGTCGGGGACTTTGGCCGGCCCCGGAGAGCCGGCCGCCCCTATAAGGTGGCAGATACCGCATGTAACCTCCCATAAAGTGGGCGGTTTGGGTGGTTACCGCACGTAACCACCCTCGTCGCCCGTTGGGCCGTTCTCGAGATCGGGCGGGTATATTTTGGACCCAAGGGCAGGCTCGGTATTTTCCTAAAAATGGTAATATCTGTGCCTTAAACAAAGAGATTATATTCGCCTGGTTGGTAGTTATGGGGGGAAATTATCGAGTCACCACTCTCCAAGCCTATAAATAGCCCCCTAATTCTTCTCATTTGGCGAACTTCGGAACATGGATTTCTACCAGAATTCCTCTCTCTAGCTTTTTCTCTCTCTTGTTTTCTTCCCCCTTCACAGGTTCACCTCATTGTTCTTGCTGCCAAGACTAAGTCTGTGGCCAACGAACTCACCTCCAAGTCGAAGACCGTTCGCAATCTCCTCCGTGCTGTTGAAACCGAGAATTCGGTCTCTGTGGAGTTCACCCTTGGGGAAGGGGTGATCGCACACTTACTTCTCCCCCGCGAGCCAAACAACTAAGGAAATGGAACAAGGAACGGACCCAAGGGCTCGGCGTGGAGGTCCCACCACACACCCAGAAGATCTTAGAGTGCTTCTCCTCCTTAGCCAAAAGCCGAGCTAAGGATACCTCAGAAAGCGCATGAAGATCGGGGCACAAGTAAAAAACGTGCCTTCTGAGGTACCCCCTTGTGTTTATTTATAGTTTTCTGAAGAAGACCTGCAAATAGCCAACCTCCGTTGTTCTAAACTGCTATATGCAGCCAAAAGTGGCTTGCCAACAGCGTGAATCCGCTGTTCTGATAAGCTATTTGCACCCTTAGCAATGGAATCCAGGTAATTTTGCCTCTGGACCCCACGAGGTGTGTTTCCCAGACATGGGGTTAGCTCGCCTCAACTCGCCGCTTTGTTGGGCGGTCGCAGCCTGGCCCCCCGTAGCTCGCCTTCTATCCTTAGGCGAGTGCGAGTCGGGCCGTTGTTGCTTGCCATCCCTTATTCTGAGGCGGTCTTGCGACAAAGTCGCCTATGCGAGAGCAGGCTGGGTGGGCTGGCTCGCGCAGCTCGTCCCCCTAACTTTGGCGAGATCGAGCCAGCCATTCTGGGTTCTCTCGTCGGCTATTCTGACGCTGGCTAGTTGCTCTGGCTCGCTCGCCTGGCCTGGGGGACCCACTCGGCGAACACGGGGTTGTACACACGTAGTTCAGTGTTGGTAGGAAGACGATCGCTCTTCATCCGCAACTACCAGCATCCAGAGTGCATCATCTGTAGTATTTCCGTCATGCCAGCTCTGTCGCCTAGCACCGATCGTATAGAAGCATGCGAGTATTTCCCTGCGCGCTGAATACCGTATGATCTATCTCGGACCGTGCAGATTGGATCCTTGCTAACTCCCAAGGAAAATGAGGAGTACATAGAATTTCTCCGCGCCAACTAAGACATCTTCTCTTGGTCCCCTAAAGACATGTCTGGGGTTCACCCGGTGGTAATCACTCATTCTTTAAACATTAATCCGTCATGCAGGCCCATCATCCAGAAGATGAGGAACTTTGCGCCCGAGAGATTGGTGGCCATCAAGAAAGAGGTAGATAAGCTCTTAAAGTCAAGGTTTATTCGTGAAGTAGAGTGCCTACATGGCTAGCAAACGTGGTCATGGTAAAGAAAGCTTCTAGAAAGTGGTGAATGTGTATCGACTATAACAACCTCAATCAGGCATGCCCAAAGGATAGTTTCCCCTTCCCTAGGATCGATCAGCTCGTGGATGCAACTGCAGGGCACGAGCTCCTGAGTTTTATGGACGCATATTTAGGGTACAATCAAATATGGATGAGCCCCGACAATGAAGAATACACTACGTTCTAGACCGATAAGGGCACTTACTGTTATAGGGTGATGCCTTTCGGTCTCAAGAACATCGGGGTAACTTACTAGAGGCTAATGAACAAGGACTTTAGAGACCTCATCGGGAGGACCATGTAGGTGTACGTCGACGACATGTTGGTTATGATAACTCGCCGCTACAACCATCTTAGAGACCTGGAAGGATGCTTCCAAGTCCTTCTTCGCTACAAAATGCGGCTCAATCCCAACAAATGTTCGTTCTACGTCACTGCTGGGAAATTCCTCGGTTTTATGGTGACCCATCGAGGAATCGAGACAAATCAAGAAAAGATTAAGGCCCTCAAGAGCATGTCCCCTCCACGCTCGATCAAAGAGGTGCATCAACTGAATGGAAGGATCGTCGGACTTTCCCGGTTCTTGGAACAAACCGGGGACAAGTACCTCCCCTTATTTAAGATCCTGCGGGGGGCGCGTAACACTGATTTTCAGTGTACAACCAAATGTCAGGCAAATTTCGATCACCTTAAGCAATACTTGGTGTCACCCCTTCTCTTGTCCAAGCCAATGCCCGAAGATGTACTGTTCTTATATCTGGCCGTGACTCTGTCAGCCCTCAGCTCTATGCTCATAAAGGACGAAGGAGGAGTTCAACGCCCCATTTACTACGTCAGTAAAGTACTCACCAACACCAAAGCAACATACTCGATAGCTGACAAAATCGCCATAGCACTTACCTTTTCAGCAAGAAATCTCTGACCTTATATCTAGGCCCATACGACAAAGTGCTGATACGGATACCGCTCTGGAAAATTCTTCAAAGGCCAGAGGTATCTAGGAGATTGGTCAAGTGGGTTGTCGAGCTAGGAGATTTTGATATTCAATTCCTCTCTCGCCCTGATATCAAATCACAGGTCCTTGCAGACTTCATGGTGGAGTGCACCCTCCCCCCTGTAACAGCCCCGTAGGAAGGACCATCCCACATCCGCTGGACCCTTTATATCGATGGCACTTCGGGGACAACAGGAGCCTGCTTGCTCTTGATAAGTCCGGAAGAGATCACTTTAGAGTATAGTCTTTGGATAAAGTTTCCAACCACCAACAATATTGAAGAATACGAGGCTCTGGTAGCCAGACTCCGGGTCTCTATCGATTATAAGGTCAAAAGCATGACAATCTACACAGATTCTTAGCTAGTAGCTTCTCAAGTCGAAGGAGATTATGAGGCAAGAAATGATCAGCTAATGCAGTACCGCACGCTCGTCAGATCTCTCCTCCATATAATTCCCTTGCACCATATCCTGCACATCCATTGGGAGAAAAATACTAGTGCCGACACTCTTTCCAAGCTCCCTGGTTCTTTGACCGGGTATCAGTACCGAAGAAGGAGGGTTGAGGATGTGATGGTTCCGAGCATACAAGGGCGGTGGGAAATTGCTTTAGTCGATGAAGAATTGACTTGGATGATGCCTCTGAAAGCTTACCTCAGTCACGGGCAACTCATGGAAGGACCACAAGTAGCTCAACAATTGTGGATATGGGCGACGACATTCTACATGATCGACGTTGAACTGTACAAGTGATCCTTCTCCGGACCTTATCTAAAATGCTTTTCGAAACCTGAGGTAGAGTACACCCTGTGTGAAGTTCACGAGAGAGCCTGCGGGGACCACCTCGGCAGGAGGGCCCTAGCAAGGAAGATACTTCGCCAAGGATTTTATTGTCTGACAATGAAAAAATATGAGACTGAATCCGTCCAAAGGTGTGCGAGCTTCCATCTTCATGCAAATATCTCACACTAACCGCCAGTCATGGTAACTACCCTCTAGAGCCCCTGAACATTTGCGCAGTGAGGATCGACATTCTAGGGCCGCTTTTGATGGTGGCAGGCCAGAGGAAATTTATTATCATGGATATTGACTAATTCACAAGTGGGTTGAAGCAGAGCCACTAGCAAAAATAACTGAGGAAAATGCTAAGAGGTTTGTCAGGAGGATCATCATCTGCCGCTTCGAGATTCCAGCATTCATCGTTGCTGACAACGAAACTCGGTTCATCGTAAAATCATTCACCAAGATGTGCGAGGATCTAAAGATCAGTCTCCTTCACAAGACCACGACACATCCGCAGGCCAACGGGCAAATAGAGGTGACTAATCGAACTATCCTCAAGGGGCTGAAGCTTACAGCAAGGTGGGGGGGGGGGTAGTGGGCAGATGAACTTCCAAGCATATTATAGGCCTATCAGACCACTGTGTAAAATCCCTCCTACCGGGAATTGGGCACGACCGAGGAGAGATTTTATGTCTAGGACTGTCGCCTTACCATGACACCAACAACGGGTTAGTTGCCACCACAAGACAGAGACCCTGCCGGCAAACACGATCATTTACACAGCCAATAAAAGAAGATGCAAGTCCACACATCACATCATAGATATAATAAACATATAATCAAAAGGTCCCCATGATATAAATGAAAGGGTAATAGGGCTTATGCCCAGTACATAGCCATCATAAAAATCTCTCTCTCAACTAATAATACGGAAGCCAAACCATATGACCATCAACCTGACGCCGGGTAGTAGTGGTGGTAGTGTGCGGCTCCAGCTACTCATATCTTGGTGTATCAATCTCTGAATGCGCCTGGTCGAACTGCAGTGACGTCTCCACACATCCCTAAAATGATGTGGTAAAACGACCGTAAATAAAACTAAACTTAGCTGTTTCGTCCCCTGCTCACCCTCACGACTCCTAGGCACTGCGCGGGAGGAAGAAAGTGGAGGACCAATAATATCAGAATATATAAGCAGGCGATAGTGATATATATATAATTATCTAGAAGTTTTATATCAGTATGAGTAGTAAAGAAGAGTAACAACTAGTGCGACATAACAGTACAATAAGAGGAGCTGAGTAAAACCAGCAAAGTAGAGCAACTACACTACCATCACAAAAATGTACCCTAACTCATATGAATGTCCATACAAACATATAAGTTAAGATTTCCGAAAAAATTAACTCATCATATAAAAGAGCACATATTAATTGTTGTAATATCGAGATCGGGCGGTCTGGCGGCATGTGTCTGGCGGTTTCACTCTGACCGCTTGGTATCCGGGTTGTCTAGCGACTTCTCTACAACAGCTTAGTTGCCGAGATGTTGCTGTTTGGAGATCGAGCAGTCTGGCGGTTTGATGCAGATGACTTGACGACCGGGCGGTCTAGCGGTCTCTCCTAGAGGCTTCACTTCTCTTTATAGTATTTGTCGGGTGGTTATCCTATTTGTCTAACCGCACAGCTATGTCATGTTATATAATGCAATGATTATGTAACTCATACACATGACTTTGTGCACAGACCTTTCATGCATCCCCACTTTTTGGAGCTGGCCAACCTCTCAGGTACCAACCGTCATGGCTCACGGTGGTAGTGGAGCGGTTGTCCCCACTCCTAGGCGAGCAGTCACACTACCGAGCCTATACCTCTAGTACGCCTCTATGATAAGAACACAATAGCGGAGCCTCTGCGTACTCTTGCTATCAACTACCAGTCTTTCATGGTCGGGTGTGCTTTTAGGGGACATAATCTTCCAGACCTCTATATAAACATCCTACCGATCTCCCCAATGGTCTATACCAGAGTCATTGTACTTCCATCGGTGTGCCGACTGAACCAGTACTGAGTGACCCACCACATAAGCA
This sequence comes from Platanthera guangdongensis, assembly GCA_039583875.1. Classification (NCBI taxonomy): domain Eukaryota; kingdom Viridiplantae; phylum Streptophyta; class Magnoliopsida; order Asparagales; family Orchidaceae; genus Platanthera; species Platanthera guangdongensis. The sequence goes on from CM077165.1 coordinate 100,518,988, forward strand.
CAAACAAGGTATAACAATACCCTCCCGGGCCTCCAGCTCGCAGGACTAACCCATCCTAATATCAACTAACAACCCTAGCCACCAGCTCGTAGGACTAGCAAGCCCTATATCACTCCAACCCACATATAGTTGAGTCGCTATGACATTACTTAATCCTATCAGACTAATCTTGTCTAACTTCTGGATTACTTAGCGATTTATGGTTAACCTTGGACTTCCCGAGGTCTACAATGTGAAGGGCTCGCAGCGGTACTAGGAACTTTGATGGGTTGAAGCTCATTACTCCCTTTCCCAAGGCACTTAGTAATGTTATGCTGCCTTTAACCAAATCCACTCCCAGAGTTACTAAGTGTGTGACCTCTCCAAAGTATAATTTTCTGAATTACTAATTTTTCAAAATTGTTAAATGCAGACCATATGAACTTGTATGTGTGTATGAATAGGAATCCTCCAAATACTTGACCCAAGGAACTAAGACTATTTTCTGAGACCTATCAAGACATCTTATATCTAATTCAAGAGATTTATAATTTTCCTAAAATAATCAGTAATTATTATAATTTCTTCAAATTATTGCTACATGTGATTTTGAACATGCAGTGTCACTCTCTGTTATCAAACCAGCAAGATAAAATTAACCTAACATTATCATAAGTAATATTGGCTCTGGACCAAATTTCACATCATTCCAATAATATTTGATATTTAATTTCTATTTACCAAAATTTGACCCACTAGGACAAGTTACACGTGAAGTACTATAAATATTCATTAAATAATTTCATAAAAATTACTGAAGGCTATAAATGGTAAATAATTATTTATTACAAAATTTATAATTTTAAAACTCAATTTGACTACATTTATCTTAATAATATAGAATGAGCAAAATGGTAATTATAACTGCAACCTTAAGAATCTTACCTTCAAAAATTCGAAATAATATAACCAGTGTTTATAATACTAAATAATAGGAATTGGCAAGGTTTCATAATTTTTTCAACAACTTTAGTCATCCTAATATCACTAATACACTCGCGTGATAAAATTACTAATTAAATCATTTGTTAAGCTAATCAACTCCAAATATTTTAAAACTTCATGATGTGGTGTACTTTCACTAAATAATTGCATGTATAAAATTTCACTGGATTTGACTAAACCAATCTTGCTAAATTCACAATATACACCTTTTGGCTAAACGCACACCACATCACATACAACATGACAACTTGCAAGTTGAATTCACCAACCTACAGAGGTCTAAAGGATCGAAAATTTATACAAGTGTCTTCCAACACCCTAATGAACCTTGCAGCAATATTTGGGATTAAAATAACTATTGTTCACCAAAATATTTCAGTTTTATTAAAAATCACATTTTACCTAAAACTATAGGAAAATTTTGTCCACAAATTCCTATTTTTATACTGTAGATTTATCTATGGTATATTCCAATATGCCCTAAATTTCATTTGAATCCCTTTAGCCAATAAAAAGTTATTAGGGAAATAGTGATTGTCCTACCCTAAGGATCAGTCCCGCGAGAATTGCCCTACAGGAAGCTACATTGCTCCAAATGCACTGATTTCAATTTCTAATTAAAGTAGACTCATAGATCTACCTTTTTCATGTTGGGAATGTTTCATGATTCAACACCTAAGGTCCTCATTTTCTGGTTCAAAAAGGTATATAGCAAAGGTTACATATAATATATTACATATAGTAATTTACATATAAAAACAATGGACGACCTAGATTATGTCTTCCCCAAACAGCCAACCACTGTGATCTGCCCGACATGGAGCTTTTTTAGCCACTTTTTTCGGCCACTCAGTCACTTCCTTGGTCGGCGACCGCTACCACACCTCCGTTGAGGTGGTGGCTATCGCCCGACGGTGGTTTGGCCGACGGATGAGGCGGTTTCCGGCGAACCCGAGAGGAAGCCCAAAGGTTCTTTTTTCCATGGAATTAAAAATGGAAAATGGATCCTTTGAGTTTGATTTCTTTCCCTATTGATCTAGGAAGGTAGCACAAGGGGAGAGGAGGAGAAGCATGCCTGATTCCGGGCTTGGAGGCGCTACTCCGGCGGGTGGTCATGGATTTTGGCGTTTTCCGACGAACCTCTCCCATTCTCAATTCTCCACCAAAATTTTCGATCCAAGAGTTGATTTCAACTACTTGAGGGCTTCTGAAGGTGATGAAACAGTCGAATTGAGCTTTGGATGGATCTATATAGGAGATCCATGAATGGGAGGTGGTAGGTCTTGGCCATTAATGGCCCTCCTCGATGGTGGCCGACCTTGTACAGCTGGAAACTACTCCTCTTCATAGGGGAGATGAAAGGAGGGGTTGGGGAAGAATAAGGGAGTGTCACTTGGCCTCCCTCCATTATTCCCCCCTCCAAATGAAACTTTCCCCTTAATTACCCTCATTAAACCTCTATTAAACTCACCTAATTTGGATTAAATAAATTTAATAAGCTTAGTGGGTCTTAGGTTGGGTGAGGCCTTAGCCCACTTGAATTGGCTTGGGCTCTCATTTAGCTTTTAGGGGTTAATTTGACCATGGTTGACCTTGGGATTGACTTTGGTCAATTCAGCCCACTAGATTAACCTAGCCTTGAGTTCATTCCTCTATTGCCTCTCTCTCAGGGTTAGGGAAGTGTCAGTGAGCTTATCTTGAGGCGGTGAGTTCATGTGAGTGTGAATTGGCCTAGGTTAACTTGTGAACATTGAGGCTGCATATATCAGTTTCCATAAGTTCAAGCAAAGCTAGGGTCACATTAGATCCTTCATGCATCACTCAAGCCCTAACCCTAACTATAGGGGGCCTAGAAGTGTGGGGGATGTTACAAAATCCAATAAATAAAACAAAAATTTCATCCTCGATATTCAAGCTCGGGTCTACGGGGTTTTACAAGTGAAGAAAAGATCAACTTGTATGAGGTTTAGTTTGTGCCTGAGGTGAAGAGCTCCGGGTGTTTCTTCTACATGAGGTCCAAGGGATCCCAAGTGTACTCCTCCTGCCCATGATTTGACCACAACACCTTGACCAAAGGAACACTCTTATTCCGTAAAACTCGGACGGCTGTATCGTCGATCCGGATTGGCTCTAGTCGAACTGACCGGTCAGATGCTTCCGGGCCCGGGGTGGAAGTAATATGCTGCTCCGGCCGAAGTAATGCTTTATGAAGTGAGGAGACATGAAATACGTCATGCAAGTTCGCCAACTCTGGAGGAAGCTCTAGCCTGTAAGCCAAGGGGTAGACTCGCTCCAGGATCGTATAAGGCCCCATATACCTAGGGTTGAGCTTCTTGTGCCTACGTACCTGCAAAACACCATACATCACACGTATCTTCAAAAACACCTTGTCACCCACCTAGAACTCTATATTACAATGTCTTACATCGTAATACTTTGCCTGTCAACTCTGAGCCTCTAGCATCCTTTCTCTGATCAGTTGAATGAGCGTGTTCGTGTCCTCGACATAAGCTGACCCAAGCGCCTTTGGGTACTCATCCTGAACCTAAGATAGCTGTGCCCGACACTTCCTCCCATACAGTGGCTCATAGGGAGCCATGCCAATGCTGGTCTGGTGGCTGTTGTTGTAAGAGAACTCAATCAATGGCAACAACCGCTCCCAGGGCTTCGCTGTATCAAGTATACACAATCGCAGAAGATCCTCCATGGTCATGTTGGTCCGCTCCATCTGTCCATCGGTCTGTGGATGAAAGGCAGTGTTAAATGCAAGCTGGGAACCTAAGTACTCTTGCGCCGCCCTCCATTCTCTGGAAGTAAATCGATCATCTAGATATATATATATAATCGTCTTGGGTACGCCATGGTACCTCACAAACTGCTCCACGAACAGCCTCACCAATACACCAACTGGTGCATCCTTCTGGATCGGGATGAACCTGGCTACCTTGGTCAATCGGTCCACAATGACCCATATAGAATCATGTCCAAAGTGAGAACGAGGTAACCCATGTACAAAATCCATCGAAATATCCTCGAACTTCCACTCCGGCACTGACAGTGGCTGCAGTAATGTTGGGTATTTCATCCACATGAACCCAGATTTGATGAAGTCACCCTGAAACTAAGATGAATTAAGTTGTATTTGATGCTTGGTTTGAGCTATATGTTTGCAGGAGTTTCACTGAGAAGTGTAGGCCAATGTCAGCCCACAGTGGGTCACCAAACACAGGAACTGTGCAATGTAATCCCTCATTGCATATTCCAAGGTGTTGACTCATGTGTGGTCTCTCTATTGGGATACACTTCATACTCAAGCTATTGGACTATGGGAAAGACATTGGAAGTTGGCTACTCTAGAAGAATCAATTTTTCCCACATTAGAAAAATTCTAAGTGTTTTACTCGAGTAGTGCTTTCACCTACTCGAGTAGTCTGGGTATAAGTTACTCGAGTAAAGGAATCTTGTACTCGAGTAGACATAGTCATATACTCGAGTAGCTAAGTCACCTACTCGAGTAGACCAAGTCATATACTCGAGTAAGTATACTCACATACTCGAGTAGATAAAAACATACTCGAGTAGTTCATTTTACCTACTCGAGTAGTTCCTGTGTCACCCGTGTACCTTGCAATTTCCCTACTCCAAAATTTGTTCTAAGTCTTTTACTCGAGTAGAACCTTCACCTACTCGAGTAGGTTACTTCCTCTCGAGTAGTTTAATTAAAATACTCGAGTAGTTGCCAGCAGACCTCTTCAGAATTTTTCTAAGTATTCCACTCGAGTAGTACTTCATGTACTCGAGTAGGTTATGTAATATACTCGAGTAGCTCTTCTAGTACTCGAGTAGATCCTCTATATACTCGAGTAGGTCTCTTAGTATACTCGAGTAGTTCTGTCTATATACTCGAGTAGTTGATCTCTATATACTCGAGTAGTCTGTTTATACTTACCCGAGTATGGTTCCCATCATATACTCGAGTAGCTATTCAACTACTCGAGTAGTTATTGACTTACTCGTGTAATTGGCCATATATTTCCGAAAATTTTCTAAGTCATTTTTCTGACGGAATTTTTCAAATCACGCGACATGATTGGTCCACGTGTACATCATTATGACAGATTATGACCGTTAGTCTCTCCTATAAAAGGTCCTATCAGAAAATGACAAACCCTAAGTTTTTCTCAAAACTTTCTTGTAATCTCTTTTTTGAGAAATATTCTTCAGCCGCCTCTCTCCGACTTTCGCGAAACGGAAGCCGCCGCCGCTGTCTTCTTCTCCGGCAAAAGCTTCCACTTTCAGGGGATTAATTTGAAGAAAATTTACAGATCGAGATCGACTTCACTGATCTTTTTTTCTCTCGATTTCTGTAAAAGGAAGTAGATCCAGATCGAGGCCGAGACCTTCTTCACCGATTTCTGAAAAAGCTGCAAAGTTGAAAAGAAGAAGATCCTGGTCATTTCTTTCAGATCTGAGTGATTTACTGTTTGTGTTCTTGTAAACTCTTTATTAATCTTGTAGGAGAAATCTTCTCCGAGTGTCAGAGTTTTTCACTCCGAGTTTGTAGGAAGTGCTATCTTCCGAGGTGTAGATCCGTTTTGTTTGGATCGAGTTTGTAGGAACTTTGTTCCGAGGGTAGGATCGATTTTTGATCCGAGATAGTGGAGTAGCCGAGTCTAGTTGATTGCTAGATCGGTGAGGGAAAGTGGATGTACCCAAGGTTGGGGAACCACTATACATCTTGTGTCGTCTGTGATATTGGTAGATATTTCTGTGCTGCGTTATAATTAATTTTTATTCCGCAAAAGACGCACAAACCACTTATTCACCCCCCTCTAGGTGATTTAGGTCGACAACAGTTTTCTTTCAATTGGTATCAGAGGCGAGGTTGATCGTTAAAAGGCTAACACCTTGATCAGATCCAGATCTGTTGTCTGAAAAATTCTACCATAAAATGGACAAGGGCAAAGATTTCGCCAAGCTTCCTCTGTGCAACAAAAACAACTTTCCCATGTGGAAAGAAAGGATAAAATTTTTCATGGAAGCTGTGGATCCAAGGATCTTCATGATCGTTGAAGAAGGTCCTTACGTTCCCATGACTATGTCCACTATCGACCCTACCAAGAGAGTTCCCAAGAAGCTAATGGATCTCGACAAAGATGAGATTGCACTTGTCTCTCTCGACAAGAAAGCTAAAAACATAATAGCAAGTGCAGTCGATGACTCGATGCTGCAGAATTTGATTCACTGTCAATCAGCTAAGGAGATGTGGCACTCCTTAGTCACTTTGATGGAAGGGACTGAAGAAGTAAGGGATGATCGGAGATCCCTCCTCAATCAAAAATATGAAGCGTTCCGACAAGGGAACAAGGAAACAATTGCCGACACCTTTGAGAACTTCTTCAAGATTGTAAATGGCCTAAGGTTGTATGGTCGTGTCTTCACAAACGGAGAACTGAACGACAAATCCTTGAGATCCCTAACCAAGAAATGGGATAACAAGGTATGTGCCATCAGGGAGTTCAGGAAGTTAGCTGAAACGGACCCGCAAAATCTCTTTGGAAAGCTTATGTCTTATGAACTCCAAATCAATACAAGAAAAGCTGAAGAAGAGAAAGGCAGGTCTGCTCTAAAGGAGAAATCTGTCGCTCTGAAGGCAGACACCTCCAGAAAGACTAAGGCTGCCTCCCCCGCTCCAGCTCCAGAAGTTGATGAAGAAGAAGAAACATCAGAGCCTAGCACCTCAGGCTCTGAACTATCTGAAGGAGAGTTCTCCTTGCTCTCAAGGCAATTCAAGAAGTTTCTTAATAAAAAGAAACAATGGAAAGGCAAGAATGCTTCACACACAAGATCGCGGCGCGATGACGATCGACAAAGAAAAGGCTCAAGCAGCCACGACAGGTATAACACTAAACAGAACAAATACGTTTCAACTGACATCATTTGCTACTGTTACAATAAGCCAGGTCGCGTCATTGCTGACTGCCCCCACAAGAAGAAGGAGGGTGGCAGAAGGGAAGATAAGAAATCTTCACATAATAGAAAGAGGAAAGAGAAGAGCCTCATAGCCAAAAGGAGCAAGACACTTAGCGACTCCGACTCCTCAGAGTCAAGCGAAGAAGAATAAGCTTACTTTGTACTAATGGCTCAAACAGATGATGAACAAGAGCCCCAGTTCACTGGGAAGGTAAACTCTCACACCCCACTCTCAGAGTCTGAAGCATCTGAACATGATTGCGAGAGTAGCTCCTCTGACGATGAGTCAGAATTGATGGCCCAGTATAAGGAGTTAATCATGGCTTACGATAAATGTCGTCGAGTCGTGAAGACTCAGGCTAAAGAGATCAAATCTCTAAAAGCCGAAGAGAGCAACTTGAGAGAGAAAGTCGCAAAGACTGACTCCCTCGAAGAAAATTTCAATAATGCTATTGAAGAATACAACAAGGCTCTCGAGCACCTTGACCTGAAGGAGAAGATCATCAAAGGTTTGGAAGCCGAACTTGCGGCTGAAAGGAAACTTGTTGAGAGTTTCTCTAAGTCCAAGACGGTTCTTCCATTCGTTGCTGAATTCTCAGCAAAGGCCAAGGGAGCTGGACTAGGCCATGAAGAAGCTCCTTGTAAATCCTCTAGGAGAAACAAGAATCAACGGAAAAATAAGGCCGCCAAAAAGGCCTCAGCCGAAGAAAAGGGAAAAGCCCCTCAAAATCAAACCACATTCAGAAAGGTCATCTTTCCAACAAATGAGTTTGATTTTGACTCATCATACGGGCACTTTGCTAGGCCTACTCATGTAGAGCCAAAGTCCCGCTATCAAGGATGGGCTCGACCCCGAAACTTTGGCGAAAGTGTCTTTAAGACACCTTATGAAGAAGTTGTTCTTCAGAGCTACGACCCTTTCAATCATGGGCATAACTTCAAAAACGCACCAAAAACAAAGCCTGTTGTAGAGAAGCCCACAAAGGAGAAGAAGCCATGTGATTGCCATCATCATGAGGCATCTTCCTCCAAAAATGCTGCCCCTGCTAGACCAAAGCTCTAGAAGGTCAAGCAGGAGATCTTGAGGCAAAGGTACAATAGATTTGACTGTTGGTGCTGTGGCAAGGTTGGTCACTTCGCCATCGATTGCTGGTTCAATTCCAGAAACGCTGCAACCCCTCATGTCAGCAATATGAGAAAGACCGCTCATAATGCCAACACTCGTAGGGGAAGCACTCTAACCCGAGACCAAGGACCCAAACGTGTTTGGGTTCCTAAGGCGAATTGATTGTAATTGCAGGGATGTCCAAAGGCCAACAAAATGCCTATCTGGTACTTGGACAACGGATTCTCTCGGCATATGACCGGGACGAGAAGCCTCATTCAGAACTTTACTCCAGTCGTGAACGGACCAAAGGTCATCTTTGGAGGTTCAGACCGTGGAATTACTAGAGGCTATGGTATGATTACTAACGGCAATGTATCCTTCTCGGATGTGGCCTATGTTGAAGGATTGGAACACAATCTCATTAGCATAAGCCAACTCTGCGACAAAGGATACATAGTTGAGTTCCATGCTGATAAGTGCTTGATAAAATCCGTTGACAATATGGAAACGATTCTATCCGGCACTCGAAGCAGGAATATTTTCTGTTTAAATTTCATTTGTATAGATTCCTCCACACCAGTGTGTCTTTTGGCAAAAGATAGTGCGTCTCTTGGTGACCAATGGCACAAGAGACTAGCACATATTAATTTCAAAACAATTAATAAACTATTTTCAATGAACTTGGTACGTGATGCCCCAAATGTCAAATGCGTCAAAGACAGACCTTGTCATGCATGCGTAAAAGACAAGCAAACAAGGGCTACCTTTAAAAGCACTGTTGGCAAAGACTCTAACAGATGTCTCCATCTATTGCACATGGACTTGTTTGGTCCACTGCAGATTAGAAGTTTGGGAGGCAAGGAATATACATTGGTAATTATTGATGACTACTCGCGCTTTGCGTGGGTGTTCTTTCTTAAACACAAGTCAGATACCTTCGATATCTTTACCAATTTTGTCAGGCAAGTCCAGAATGAACACAACTGCTCCATAGTCAAAATCAGAAGTGATAACGGAACAGAGTTCAAATCTGAGGCCATGATAGAATTCTGTGAAAGCTTAGGTATCTTTCATGAGTTTTCCTCTCCTCGTACTCCACAACAAAATGGAGTGGCTGAGAGAAGGAACAGAACACTCATAGAGGCCTGCAGGACCATGTCGAGTGATGCTTCACTACCAGAGTACTTCTAGGCCGAGGCCGTCAACACTGCATGCCACGTGCAAAATCGAGCACTCATAAACAAAGACCACAATAAGACTCCTTACGAACTTCTGAAAGACAGAAAACCAACAGTCTCTTACTTTAGAATCTTTGGCTGCAAATGCTTCGTACTTAACAATGGGAAGTATCATACCACCAAGTTCAGCGAAAAGAGCTTTGAAGGTATTTTTGTAGGATATAGTAGCCATAGTAAGGCATACATGATTTTCAATAGAAAAACCCTGGTGGTGGAAGAATCGATACATATTGTATTTGATGAGACGAGCTTGCTGCAAAGCAATCCGTCTAGTGTGCTCATTGAAGATGCAGGTGAAAAGCTGAAAGAAACTAGCTTGGATGATCCGTCCGAAGAAGAAGGCGAGAAGTTCATTAAGATCACCACTCCCACTCCTATTGGAGAGGCTGATGATCAAAATGAAGAAGTCATCCAGGATGAAGAAATCACTCCGGCGCTTGAAGATAATCCAGATGCAAGGAATCTAGAGCTCAGACATCTGAAGGATCACCCCATAGACCAGATCATAGGAGATCCCCGGGATGGTGTCAGAACTCGGAGAGGTTCAACTAATGAGAATCTTCATTTGAGTTTTCTCTCACAGGTTGAACCAAAGAAATTTGAGGAAGCAAACTCAGACGCATCGTGGATAATGGCAATGGAAGAAGAACTAAATCAGTTCAAGCGCTGCAATGTGTGGATGCTGGTTCCAAGACCCAAGGGAAAGAACATCATTGGAACAAAATGGGTATTCAGGAACAAGATGGATGAAGACGGGACTATCATAAAGAACAAGGCCAGACTCATCGCTAAAGGCTATCGTCAAGAAGAAGGAATCGACTTCGACCAGACATATGCTCCAGTGGCCAGGCTGGAGGCAATAAGGTTGTTCCTGTTGGGTATTGTATCCACAATTACCTGGATTTGAGGAAGCCACCTGTCAAGCTAAGATGAATTCACAATGTATTTGATAAAATATTTCAAGTTGTGCTTGTAGTTATTCCAAGCTAAGTGCACACCAATGTCAGGGTGCATTAGGTCAATATACACGGGTCTGCACAACGTAATCCCTCGTTGAGCAGATCAATGTGTTGGCCTACGTGTACTCTCTCTATTGGAGTGCACTTACTTTCAAGTACAGGGTTGTAACTATGCAAGAGCAGACAAGGAGTAAGGATGGGTCAAGGAGCAGCTCTTGGGTGGAAAGACGAAAAATCGTCTAAGTATAAATCGACGAGAATCACCAGTGATTCTCGCTGACTCTATCCGGCTACCTCAAAGCGGTGCCAAGTAAGATTCGTCGAGAATCACTAGTGATTCTCGCCGAACCCATCGTTGAGCAGATCATGGCCAAGTATAAATCGTCTAAGTATAAATCGTCGAGAATCACTAGTGATTCTCGCCGACTCTATCCGGCTACCTCAAAGCGGTGCCAAGTAAGATTCGTCGAGAATCACTAGTGATTCTCGCCGAACCCATCGTTGAGCAGATCATGGCCAAGTAATATTCGTCGAGAATCAACAAGTGATTCGGCAAGAATCATCAAGTGATTCGGCGAGAATCACTAGTGATTCTCGACGAATCGTCGAGAATCACTAACTGATTCTCGCCGATTTGTCGAGAATCACCTTCGATTCTCGACGATTTTGACTTGGGCATTTTTCTGGAAAAAGCTGGACCGGATTCTGCCGCTGACACTGTTTTGAACCGGATCTAGGGTTTCTTCTGGTGGGACCCATAACGGTCATAAAGGATTATTTCACTGTATAAATACAGGCGTATTTTTGAACAGTAAGGCAGCGAAGAAGAAAAGAAATACACGAGCCGCGACGTGACCTAGATCGCGAGTTCCGCTCCGCCGCCGCCGCCGTCGCCGCTCGAGAGAGTTGTTCGCCGGTCTTGATCGTGGTTTCTTCCAGATCTCCAGTCGACAGAAGCTTAGCCAAGCTTAGAGTCTCACGTGTCTAACCGGAGATCTCTTGTCTCTTGATTTGTTGATCGGGAAAACCTTCCCCGTCCGAATCGATCGAGACGACTGATCCTAGTGTGACCGTTGGTCGACCTAGCTTGCTTCGCTACGAAGTTTGGATCTCCAAAGTACAGCAGCCGCACATCGTTGTCGCCGCCGATCCCGTGAACCTAGCCGCCGCCCATCTTGCCGCCGCCGGTTCCGGGGAGATTCTCTCCAAGAGAGATCTAGGGTTGTGGACTCTTCGTGGACTTCAAAAACACGTCGTCAATGAAGAGGGTCACCTTAGTCTCCAAACGTAGTTTGTATCTCTTGTACATTCTAGTTTTACTTTTGTTGTAAAGGAACGTTGGTTCCTAGTTGTAAGGGTTGGGTGCAACCCGTGTTGTGGGAGTGTTGACTCCTACGTGTGGAAGGGTTCCTTCCGATAGTGCAAGGATTGGATTTCAATCCTGTTGGAGAAGTGACCGAGTCGTCCCTTGTTGGGAGATAGGTCGAAGGGGGAAAGTGGATGTACCCAAATCGAGGAACCACTATAAATAGCTTGTGTACTCTGTTGTGCTGTGTTGTTTTATTTTCGTGTGCAGGTACAATTTAAATTCCGCAAAAACGCTGCACGTCACCTATTCCCCCCCCCCCCCCCCATAGGTGAAGATAGTTGACACTAGGTGGACTTTCAAGTGGTATCAGAGGGAGGTTACTCATCAAAAAGGTTTACACCTTGAGTAGAATCCTGCCACCAGTGTCAGAAGCATGGAGCTGGATCATGAGATATCGCCACTAAGACTCCCCACATGCACAAAGGAGTATTATCCCGTCTGGAGGATGAGAGTGTCGTATCACTTGGAGGCTATCGATCCTCGAGCATCTTTCATCCTGGAAGAGGGTCCTTTTATTCCTATGAAGACCTCCGGCTCTGGAAAGAATATCCAAGTGCCCAAGTGCATTGCTGAGATGTCGGAGACGAAACTTTCATTATTTAATTTGGACAAAAGGATTCGTCAAATTATCATGGATATCTGGTCTGGACCTTCTCGCTCTAGATTGGAAAAATGTGGGACGGCTAAATCTACGTGGGTGATGATCTCAGAGCTGATGGGGGGGGTCAGAGAAAGCTGGAATCAGCTGTCAACTAGAGGATGAAGCCTATGTGGGGGTCCTCGCCTCTGAAGATGAAGACAAGGATCTATCGGACAGCATCAGAGCTCCAGTGTCCGTGTCAGAGACTGAAGAAGCCAGTGAGGAAAGCAGTTCTGATGAGGATAACACAACGGTCACTGGCTCTAATGACAAGAACACTGAAGAGCAGGTAACTTCTTCATCTTGCCCCGTCTCTCTTGAAGTTTCTGAAGACAGGAACTGCTTTCCTTCGGAAAATCCCGATTCTCTGAAGAGAGCCCGTCAGAAAAGCAACCTACTTGTTGAAGAACAAGCTCAGGAGATTGCTCGGCTGAAGATCTTGTTGGTTCTCCAATTGGCATCCAACAAGGTCAAGGACTCTAAAATCTCTGATCTAGAGAGTAGTCTAGAGAATGAGAAAAGGATAGTATCAAACTTTTCCAAGGTTGATGCTATGAAGAAAAAGCAAGAAAATGGGTGGATCTCCCGAATTATCAATTCGTGGAGAAATCGGGAAACGGTATTCCGACCCCCCACTCCAAACAGGAAGGGTACTCATCATGCCTTCAGGTATGATCACAGGAACAATCGTGATCACTGTAAGGGTGATCTGTCCTCATGTGGAGACACTCACAGTGCAAGGGCCGTCATGGCCACCCATGAGAGAATACCTAAGGCTCATTCTGAGCCCTTTGTATTCACTGCCACTGCCTCAACTCGGTGTGAATCTGCAGGTATCAGCTCACAGAATGCTTCTCACCATCCGAGGACACAGGAAAGGGAGGTTAGAAGTCATGTTGTAAGTTTTCATGCGGCCTCAGGAAGGGGGATGCCTGAAAGGAAGGCACCACCTCCCTGGCCTCATGACGCTCGCAACATGCATTCCTTCCACCCTTCCACGTGTCACGGTGGAAGAGGAAATTTTGTGAGGAGATCCTGCCCTATCCCGTTTAGACCTAGGACCATGACTAACTCAGTCACTAGATCAGGTCTGAAAAGCCGATACAACATTCACCCGTGTTGGTGCTGTGGCAAGGTGGGACACTTTGCCAACGACTGTTGGCACAACCTCTCTATGTCAAGGGCAAGGGCCTATCCACATTTTCTGGGCAGAGGTAGTCTTCATGACAGGTTTTCTGAGGGAAGGCATTCAAGTGTTTATACTAACAAGAACCTAGGACCCAATATGGTTTGGGTTCCTAAGGTAAAGTAACTCTCTTTTGCAGGGTAGTCTAGGTTCCCGTAAATATGATGGGAACTAGACAGTAGATGGCTCAAGACTAAATTGGAACAAGCGTCTGGAATAATAGATGTGATATCTACATGGGCATACTCACATTGAGCTCCTAATATGTTTTACCAGAGGGACTAAATTATAACTCTCATAATCCCAGGTACTTTTGATCAGTTCCAGGACTTGAGTCATATTGTATCGACATTTACATATATATATATATTTATACTTATATTTACACTTATATGTGTGTACATCTAAGGATAGGTTAACACGATAAACATAAACCATAGATACGTCAATGAAGATTTATCGGAAATTCCACTGGTTGATTCGAGAACTCACATCTACAGGCGTAAATCAGTTCGCTGAAAACTAACGAAGATACGTCATTGGAAATCTTGACATCAAGAAATGTCTGGAAAAGCCCGGTTCAAACCCTAAATATATTGGATTTAAGAAATATACATACATTTCCACTTAGACAAACTAGAAACCCGCTTAACCCGAAGCCTTCCGCCAAACCCATGGAAACCGCTAAAATCCCCTTAACTCGTCGATCCTTCATATTCCCACCGACCCTTCATATTCCGTAGGAATCCCGCCGAAGGACGCTCTCCGCAGGAAACTCGCCGAATCGACTCTCTCCGCAGGGAAACTCGCCGACTCTTCCTCTTCCGTCGGCATCCCGCAAGAATCCCACACCTCGTGAAGAATCTCGTCGATCTCGCCGATTCTTCCTTCCAGGAATTTCTCCGCGTGCACTCATCGGGTGTCCATTATCTTCAACCAACTAACTCCCGTCTACGCTTTTGGGTAACCACATCCTCAGCCTTGCTTGGACTTTATTACTAGTGTCGCTTCCCTTTTGACTTTTGATTAAGCGTAGAGTAGGGATTCTCTCCCTAGGTTGGCGATGGCTCCAAGGACAACCGCTGGACTGATCACTGGATGTGAGCTGGTTCGAACATGATTCTCACGTGCCTCTGACGAATTCAGAAACATCATTATTATGCTGGAAGAGGCTGGACTCTCATTCGTACTGGAGCACCTGTGTAAAATCTTGGACAAGGAAGTGCTGGAGTTCTTCGCTACCGCCAGACTCCGAAATGAAGACTCTCTCATCAAGAGCAAGGTTGCAGGGGCAACGATCAAGATGTCTGCAAACAAGCTAACCCAATACTTGCAGCTCACTAGCTCGGAGCGCGAGGATTATCTTGAGGAAGAAGACAAAACCAAGACTTTATTATTCTGTGGACTCGCTCGAGGAACGAGGTCGATAAAGCGAAAGGACATGAATGAGGAAGGGAAACTTCTGTCAGACATCATTGGAAAAGTACTCATATGCAAGCTGGGCTCTCATGACCACATCTCTGCGGACATGTTCAAGATCCTGGTGGCAATTGTCTGCAGGAAAAGATTCAACTGGGGGGCATTGCTTTTTGAGAAGATAAAGGACACCCTCAGATCTCCTAGCTTTGGTCGAATCATCAGTCTGTATCTCAATCAGTTAAACGGAGATAAGTATGACATGAGTAAAGGTGTTCCTCTACATTACTTGAAGAAAATGGACTCGAGTGTTTTTGACAGATGGGAGAGGCACATTGGGCAGGCTGCCGTGATAGAACAACAAGAAGTATCTCCAGCCGAGGACGGTACTGTGGCTGATTCCGTAGTAATCCCCAGTGAAATTCCTGATGCTCTGACTGCAGGAATTGAGGGGGAGCCTCTACCCGCTTATGATGATATCGTATCTGACATCCCCCTGATAGCCAGAGATGCAGTGGCAGATATACAAGAAGAAAGTGAAGCTGTAGAGGAGACTGCTGACGAAGGGTTGGAAGATGATGCAAATGAGAATGATCTCATGGATGATGAAGGTGAGGAAGAAGGCAATGAGGGACAGGAAGCTTTGGAGACTCAGAATATCACTGAAGTTCCATCTGACAAGCACGCTCCTGAGATCGTTCCTGAGATCATTGGTGCAATAGTGGAGGGGGAGTCTGAGAAATCTACAGAGGCCGCAAGCATTCCCCCCTTAGAGACTGTGCTCGTGTCCATCTCTACAGGTGCATCTGATGAAGAGCAAGGCCAAGGAGTGCCTCAGGCTCATCCACTACGAGATGATCTAGCCAATCACACCGTGAATGTCATTCAGGGTATTGTGGATGAGCTCAAAGCATCTTTTGAGAAAGCTCAAAATAAAATGTTGAACAGAATTAAGAAATCAGAGAATCTCATGCTCAAGAACATGGTGGAGATCAATCACAAACTGGACGTGATGGAAAAGAAGTTTGAAGATAAGTATACTGCGGCCGACCAAGCTGTCATTCTCCTTATGGACGGATTGAAAAAGAACACCGATACTCTCGCCATAGTGAATCAGAATGCTCATGTCGTAGCAAATAACATTCAAAAGTTTGATGGCAATATGGTAACTCTTAACACCAATCAACAAGCCTTGGTCACTGAATTCTCCAGGACTACAAAGCATATTGATGAGTCACTACATTCTTATGCAAACTCCATTGCAGTCGAAGCCAAAAAGGGGGAGAAAGAATATATAGCTAAGATGGCTGAGCTTCAGGAAGTCATGATCAACAACTTTGAGCAGTCAAACAAATATGTTTATGACAGTTGCTGGTGGATGCTCCAACAAGCGTTAGGCGTTAATATCCCTGAAAATCCCCAGGGTGCTCCTGCTCCTGAAGATAATACTGTGGCTGATGAGGGCGCCAGTGTTGAAGAAGTTCCTGTAAGTGAAGCTGATGTTCATAGGGCTGCTAGGGCCTCCTCCAAGGCAAAACTGATGGCAATGTTTGATCAAGGAGCCCTAGCAAAAGCCAGGGACAAGAGGAAATCGCAAGAAGGGACGTCTAAGGAAACACAAGCTGAAAAGAGAATCAGACTGAAGGAGGAGGAAGTAAGAAACGAAAAGTGGAGTCCAGTTTCAAAGAGTATCATCTTGGACACATTCTAGCTACAAGAACAAGGAGAAATCAATCGGAACGATGTATACAGCCAGCATGAGTGGGAGCTGCACAAGACGTATGAAGCTAAACGGAACATCTTTTTCAGGACCAATACTGCGGCAGATAAAGCTCCTCCTCCCAGATATTATCCGAAGCCCAAAGAGTATATGGAGAGGCAAAGAAAGAAGTATTTGGCTCAAAAACTCAAGGATGACTTAGCCAAAGAAAAATAGTCAAAAAATTATAGCCTGTCATTCTCTCTTAAGAACAATTAACGTTTATTGTTAGTATATGAACAATCTTGAGATTATATATATATATATATATATATATATATATATATATATATATATATATATATATATATATATATATATATATATATATGTATTTGAATTTATGAATGACTCAAGTCTTGATCTGTTTGCCTATATTCTCTTGTGCTGCATAATTAAATTCTGAATGTTGTTTATATTATCTGGTTGGTGTTATTCATCTTAGCTAGTAGGATTTTGGCTTCGTCAAATAGGGGGAGATTGTTGGGTATTGTATCCACAATTACCTGGATTTGAGGAAGCCACCTGTCAAGCTAAGATGAATTCACAATGTATTTGATAAAATATTTCAAGTTGTGCTTGCTGTTATTCCAAGCTAAGTGCACACCAATGTCAGGGTGCAGTAGGTCAATATACACGGGTCTGCACAACGTAATCCCTCGTTGAGCAGATCAATGTGTTGGCCTACGTGTACTCTCTCTATTGGACTGCACTTACTTTCAAGTACAGGGATGTAACTATGCAAGAGCAGACAAGGAGCAAGGATGGGTCAAGGAGCAGCTCTTGGGTGGAAAGACGAAAAATCGTCTAAGTATAAATCGACGAGAATCACCAAGTGATTCTCGCCGATTCAGCGATTCTCGCCGAATCGTCGAGAATCATTAGAGATTCTCGCCGACTCTATCCGGCTACCTCAAAGCGGTGCCAAGTAAGATTCGGCGAGAATCACTAGTGATTCTCGCCGAACCTATCGTTGAGCAGATCATGGCCAAGTAATATTCGTCGAGAATCAACAAGTGATTCGGCGAGAATTATCAAGTGATTCGGCGAGAATCACTAGTGATTCTCGACGAATCGTCGAGAATCACTAACTGATTCTCGTCGATTCGTCGAGAATCACCTTCGATTCTCGCCGATTTTGACTTGGGCATTTTTCTGGAAAAAGCTGGACCGGATTCTGCCGCTGACACTGTTTTGAACCGGATCTAGGGTTTCCTCTGGTGGGACCCATAACGGTCATAAAGGATTATTTCACTGTATAAATACAGGCGTATTTTTGAACAGTAAGGCAGCGAAGAAGAAAAGAAATACACGAGCCGCGACGTGACCTAGATCGCGAGTTCCGCTCCGCCGCCGCCGCCGTCGCCGCTCGAAAGAGTTGTTCGCCGGTCTTGATCGTGGTTTCTTCCAGATCTCCGGTCGACAGAAGCTTAGCCAAGCTTAGAGTCTCACGTGTCTAACCGGAGATCTCTTGTCTCTTGATTTGTTGATCGGGAAAACCTTCCCCGTCCGAATCGATCGAGACGACTGATCCTAGTGTGACCGTTGGTAGACCTAGCTTGCTTCGCTACAAAGTTTGAATCTCCAAAGTACAGCAGCCGCACATCGTTGTCGCCGCCGATCCCGTGAACCTAGCCGCCGCCGGTTCCGGGGAGATTCTCTCCAAGAGAGATCTAGGGTTGTGGACTCTTCGTGGACTTCAAAAACACGTCGTCAACGAAGAGGGTCACCTTAGTCTCCAAACGTAGTTTGTATCTCTTGTACATTCTAGTTTTACTTTTGTTGTAAAGGAACGTTGGTTCCTAGTTGTAAGGGTTGGGTGCAACCCGTGTTGTGGGAGTGTTGACTCCTACGTTTGGAAGGGTTCCTTCCGATAGTGCAAGGATTGGATTTCAATCTTGTTGGAGAAGTGACCGAGTCGTCCCTTGTTGGGAGATAGGTCGAAGGGGGAAAGTGGATGTACCCAAATCGGGGAACCACTATAAATAGCTTGTGTACTCTGTTGTGCTGTGTTGTTTTATTTTCGTGTGCAGGTACAATTTAAATTCCGCAAAAACGCTGCACGTCACCTATTCCCCCCCCCCCATAGGTGAAGATAGTTGACACTAGGTGGACTTTCAGTTCCTAGCATATGCTGCCTTCAAAGGCTTCACCGTCTATCAGATGGACGTGAAGTCGGCCTTCCTAAATGGTAACTTAAAGGAGGAAGTGTATGTGGAACAACCTCCAGGTTTCGTTGATCCTAACCTTCCCGATCATGTCTATTTCCTGCACAAGGCCCTATATGGTCTGAAACAAGCTCCTCGAGCTTGGTATGAAACGCTGTCTACCTTTCTACTTGAGAAAAAGTTCACAAGGGGAAAGATAGACAAGACATTATTTCTTAGGGAAATAAAAGGCAAGATTTTGCTAGTGCAAATCTATGTCGACGACATTATCTTTGGCTCTACAGATAACCACCTCTGCAAAAAGTTCTCAAAACTTATGCAAGGGAAGTTTGAAATGAGCAGTATGGGCGAGCTGAAGTATTTCTTAGGGCTTCAAGTGAAACAATCTGAAGATGGAATTTTCATCTCACAGACCAAATTCACCAAAGAGCTCATTAAGAAATTCGGAATGGAGAACGCAACCTCTATGAGGACTCCAATGGGTTCAACTATGTCTCTGGTCAAAGATGAAAAAGGGAAACCTTTTGATGAAACCAAGTACAAAAGCATAATTGGATCCTTGCTCTACCTTACTGCCCGTAGGCCTGAGATAATGTTCTTAATATGTGTATGTGGAAGATTTCAGGTGAACTCTAAGGAATCTCATTACGCTGCTGCAAAGCGGATCCTGAGATATCTTAAAGGCACACCAAATCTTGGCTTATGGTACCCAAGAAGTAATGACAGCGAACTAATTGGATTTTTAGATGCAGATTTTGCAGGTAGCAAAGACGACCGGAAAAGCACCTCAGGGACTTGTCAATTCTTCGGAAGAAGGCTAATTTCCTGGAGTAGCAAGAAGCAGAACTGTGTCGCAATCTCAACGGCTGAATCAGAGTATATCTCTGCAGGCAGTTGTTGCGCACAGTTGCTATGGATAAAGAATCAGTTCGAGGACTACAACCTGCAGTTCAAGGATATACCCTTGTACTGTGACTCCTCCAGCGCAATTGCAATAGCCAACAATCCAGTCTCTCACAGCCGGACAAAGCACATTGAGCTAAGGTACCACTTCATCCGAGAACATGTGGAGCATGGAGATATAGATCTCCAATATGTTCCTACAGATAGGCAAGTTGCAGATATCTTCACAAAGCCACTGGACGAGACCAAGTTCTCGTTCTTCAAGACAGAGCTTGGGATGCTCAACAAGGAGGACTAAAGAAGGCTGAATGACTAAGAAGTAAGTAATTGCAAAGGGTTAGTCACAAAATCCATTCCTTCTCAACTTTTTCAAAATTCCACTCGAGAAGTATAAGACATACTCGAGTATCTAAAAATCTACTCGAGTATATGAATAAACCTACTCGAGTATGTGCACTGACCTACTCGAGTACCTAAAGATCTACTCGAGTAAGTTTCTGACCTACTCGAGTAAGTCAATACCTACTCGAGTAAGTCTCTCACCTACTCGAGTAAGTCCTTATCTACTCGAGTAGATTTTCTTACATACTCGAGTAGCTCCAGTCGACCTACTCGAGTAGCTCCTTTATCTACTCGAGTAGCCTACCTCTCTCTCGTGTCCTGACTTCCAGTTTTTCAAAATTTGTTCTATTCGCCACCCAAGGCTATATGCCGCCTCTTTATTTAAATTAATTAGCGGAAATTGAAGAGTTATATATATATATGAAATTCCGAAAACATCAAACCTACTCGACATCTTTCTATCTCTCGAGTACCCTGTCTCTTCGCCTACCCTGCCGACTCGCCTCCGCCGAAGCTGCAGAGCTCTCTCTCTCTAATTTCCTCCAGACAGTTGCATCCATGGCGACTTCTCACAAGATCGGCGTCAGCTCCGAACTCGTCACCGACGGTATTGCAGAACTTTCCGACGATTTCCACAACCTCCTCATCCTCCTCGACACCGCCGGCCTCTCTTTTATACTCCAAGAACCCTGTCGCGTCCTCTTCCCCGCTGTTGCAGAATTCTTCACAAATCTCAAGGTTCGACGGAATGGCAAAGTCCTAAAATCTACAGTAAAGGGTTTGAAACTAAAGTTCACCAAGACCTCTGTCTCTCAACTTCTCCGTTTACCGATTGTTGATGAAGAGGATCACCTTGTTGCTGAGGATTCCGACAGAACAACGCTTTTCTGTGGCTTTTCCACTGATGCTCAATATTTCAAACGGTCAAATATGAATGCAGAAGGCAAATTCTTGGTTGATGTCATTGGAAATATCTTACTGTGCAAGACTCACTCCATCAGAGAAATTCCCTCATACTTCTTCGATATAATGCAAGACATTGTATATCGCAAGAAGTACCAATTTGGTATGTTGATTCTGGACAAGATAAAGGATAGCATAAAATCCCCCAATTACCCAAGAATTATATCTCTGCTCCTTCATGAAAACAATCCTGAAGTTTTCAACTTCTCAAAAGGGACTGCACTTCACCACATGAAGAAGGTCTCCATCTCTTCAATTCAGAGATGGGATCTCAAGCTCAAGAACTTTGCCCAAGCTGCAAAGGTTTCAGAAATTCCAGAAGTTCCAGCTGCAAAGGACAGGACTCCATCTCCCTCTCCTCATCATGTGGCAAGCTCCTCTGGTGCACCAAGTGAGGGGGAGACTACTCCTTCTAGCCCAGTCAGGCAACCCTCTCCTCAGTCAGAGATTCCATCCCTACCTCATACTCCAAAGAGTCCAGCCATTTCCTAAGATCAAGTCCCTCAAGACACTCTTCTGTCCACAGCTGCTGCCATAGATGCCATGATTTCAGAGCTCACTGAAGATGTGCTTCCCCCTCCTCCTCTATCCCCTCCAGCTCCAACCATTATACATCACAAGGACTTGTCTCCAGCACAGTCTCCTGCCCATTCTCCAGCCAGAACTCCAACACCTTCTCCTCCTCCTCCAGCAGATAAGCCAGACACCATTTTCATTTCTAATGAGCCTTCTCCTGAGCCAGCTGAGGCCCCTCTCAGAAACCTTGATTTATCCATTCCCCATGATACAGAAGAATTGGATGCTATCATTCCTACCACCAGAGCTCTCAGCTCAGTGCTTATTAAAGAAATAGCTCCTTGGATCACTCCTCCTATCCCTACTGCTACTCCCTCTACTGCTGCTGCTACAGTTTCCTCCTCCTCAGATTTGCTGCAAAGTATTGCCATTCTTCTTCAAGAACAAAGACATCATTTTGACACCTCTCTCAAGGTGGTCACTGATAAGGTCACTGCTCTTGAGACTGAGATGAGCAGAGGTTTTGCTGAAATTCAGCATAACACTGACAAGCTAAAGTACCTGTTCCAACTTGGTGGTAAAGCTCTTGACCATACTATCACTAGTATTGGCAATGTCATGGAACAAGGTGTAACCTTGGCAAACAATCAGATTGAGCTAGATAAGAGGACTGGAGCCCACAAGATGAAAATGTGTGAAGAGGTTGGAATCTTCAAAGATGACACCATAGAGACAGTATCTGTTGAAATCAGAAAGGGGGAGGGTTTGATAAAAGAACTCAAAGCCCAGGTAGAAAAATCTACTGCTCAGAAGACAGTTGAATGGGAAGCTCATATAAAGACCATTCATGATGATGTGCTTGCTCAGATACAGAGTGTTAAATTTCACACCTATGATACTGCTGTCTGGATGCACAACCAGATCTTGCCAGATCTTGTAGTTGATCCAAACATCATTCCCCATCATCTCAACACTCTGGCCACAGATGTTACTACTCCAGTTGTTCCTCAACAACCCACCTTCTCTCCCAGGCCTGGAGACTCAGTTGCTCCACCAGATACTTATGTTCCAGGCTGGGAAGACGATCCTGCTGATATATTCCTTCAAGCTCCTCCAGAGATCAGAACCAAGAAGAAAAGGAAATATGGTGAAGGCCCCTCTGCCAGCAGACAGCTCCTCCTAAAGCCCCTGAACATGCTGAAGCCTGGTCTCCAACTTCAAAGTCTCTCATTTTGGACACACTCAGGCTAGTCATGGATCACAGTGAGAACAGAAGCCTTCACTACAGTTCCAAGGAATGGGAGTTATATGAGAAATCCATGCTAAAAAGAAGGATCCATGACAGAGAGTTTGGGAGAAACAACCCTGCTGCTCCTCCAAGGCCTCCTAAGTACTTTCCTAAGCCTTTCAGCTACCTAAGGAGACAACAAGAGAAGATGGATAAGCAGCAATCCCAAGCCCAAACCTAAAAAGATGATGAGAAATTGAAATGACAATTGTAGATTTGATGTTTTTGGAAACTTATATATATATACAATTCTTCATTCTGTCTAATTATCTTTTTCATTATCCTTTGCTTACCTGCTCATATTTTTCTACTTAGTTTCTTTTATGTCCATAATTCACCTTAGTGTAAAGGGTTCTGACTTCAATAAATAGGGGGAGATTGTTGGGTATTTCATCCACATGAACCCAGATTTGATGAAGTCACCCTGAAACTAAGATGAATTAAGTTGTATTTGATGCTTGGTTTTAGCTATATGTTTGCAGGAGTTTCACTGAGAAGTGTAGGCCAATGTCAGCCCACAGTGGGTCACCAAACACAGGAACTGTGCAATGTAATCCCTCATTGCATATTCCAAGGTGTTGACTCATGTGCGGTCTCTCTATTGGGATACACTTCATACTCAAGCTATTGGACTATGGGAAAGACATTGGAAGTTGGCTACTCTAGAAGAATCAATTTTTCCCACATCAGAAAAATTCTAAGTGTTTTACTCGAGTAGTGCTTTCACCTACTCGAGTAGTCTGGGTATAAGTTACTCGAGTAAAGGAATCTTGTACTCGAGTAGACATAGTCATATACTCGAGTAGCTAAGTCACCTACTCGAGTAGACCAAGTCATATACTCGAGTAAGTATACTCACATACTCGAGTAGATAGAAACATACTCGAGTACTTCATTTTACCTACTCGAGTAGTTCCAGTGTCACCCGTGTACCTTGCAATTTCCCTACTCCAAAATTTTTTCTAAGTCTTTTACTCGAGTAGAACCTTCACCTACTCGAGTAGGTTACTTCCTCTCGAGTAGTTTAATTAAAATACTCGAGTAGTTTCCAGCAGACCTCTTTAGAATTTTTCTAAGTATTCCACTCGAGTAGTACTTCATGTACTCGAGTAGGTTATGTAATATACTCGAGTAGCTCTTCCAGTACTCGAGTAGATCCTCTATATACTCGAGTAGGTCTCTTAGTATACTCGAGTAGTTCTGTCTATATAATCGAGTAGTTGATCTCTATATACTCGAGTAGTCTGTTTATACTTACCCGAGTATGGTTCCCATCATATACTCGAGTAGCTATTCAACTACTCGAGTAGTTATTGACTTACTCGTGTAATTGGCCATATATTTCCGAAAATTTTCTAAGTCATTTTTCTGACGGGATTTTTCAAATCACGCGACATGATTGGTCCACGTGTACATCATTATGACAGATTATGACCGTTAGTCTCTCCTATAAAAGGTCCTATCAGAAAATGACAAACCCTAAGATTTTCTCAAAACTTTCTTGTAATCTCTTTTTCGAGAAATATTCTTCAGCCGCCTCTCTCCGACTTTCGCGAAACGGAAGCCGCCGCCGCTGTCTTCTTCTCCGGCAAAAGCTTCCACTTTCAGGGGATTAATTTGAAGAAAATTTACAGATCGAGATCGACTTCACTGAACTTTTTTTCTCTCGATTTCTGTAAAAGGAAGTAGATCCAGATCGAGGCCGAGACCTTCTTCACCGATTTCTGAAAAAGCTGCAAAGTTGAAAAGAAGAAGATCCTGGTCATTTCTTTCAGATCTGAGTGATTTACTGTTTGTGTTCTTGTAAACTCTTTATTAATCTTGTAGGAGAAATCTTCTCCGAGTGTAGGAGTTTTTCACTCCGAGTTTGTAGGAAGTGCTATCTTCCGAGGTATAGATCCGTTTTGTTTGGATTGAGTTTGTAGGAACTTTGTTCCGAGGGTAGGATCGATTTTTGATCTGAGATAGTGGAGTAGCCGAGTCTAGTTGATTGCTAGATCGGTGAGGGAAAGTGGATGTACCCAAGATTGGGGAACCACTATACATCTTGTGTCGTCTGTGATATTGGTAGATATTTCTGTGCTGCGTTATAATTAATTTTTATTCCGCAAAAGACGCACAAACCACCTATTCACCCCCCTCTTGGTGATTTAGGTCGACAACAGTTTTCTTTCAAGTAATCCTCCAGGGATCTTGCACTCGACCTTCACCCGCTGGTATGCCTCGCAGTGTGTCACAAAATCAACGATATACCTCTTCATCCCGGGCCAATACATGCTCTTCCGCAGATCCGCTGTCATCTTGGAGATCTCGGGGTGCACTGTACTATATGAAGTGCGCCTCCCTGAGTATGTCTCCCCGAATCCCAACTCCTACATGTATATAAACACGACCCTGAAAATGAACGAGGTCACCACGTAGTGAATACTCCTCTGACTTTACCTCTCCCAAGGCTCTAAATATAGGCTCCAGTGCTGCATACTTCCTCTGTTCTGCCCTAATGCAGTCACTTATATCGCACTTCATGCTGAGAGCTACCAAGTACACCGCATAAACCTTTAGATCAGCCCTCGACACCATAGTAATCTGCATGTCTTCCATCATCCGCACTATCGCCATGACCATCACACGAGACTCCGGTCTAGTAGTACCAGTTCTCCTGCTCAAAGCATCTGCTATGGTGTTCGCCTTCCCTGGGAGATCGTTCATGGTATATTCATAGTCGTAGAGGAACTCTAACCACCTCCGCTGGCATCGATTCAGGTCCTTTGTGTGTCAATGTACTTGAGGTTCTTGTGATCTAAGAAGATCTCACAATGAACCCCATATAGGTAGTGCCTCCAGACCTTCAAGGCGAAGACTATAGCCCCGAGCTCCAAATCATACACCGGGTAGTTCTGCTTGTACTTCTTCATTTGCCTTGAAGCATACACTATAACATGCTCGTGCTGTATCAGTACCGCACCCATGCCTTGGTATGACACATCCGTATAAATCTGTAGTCCTTCCTTTCCGGAAGGAAGGGCAAGGATGGGAGCCGAGGTGAGTCTACCCTTCTGCTCCTCAAATGCGCATCACACTGCTCAGTCCAAGTGAACATCGTGTCTTTCTTCGTCAAAGATGTGAGGGAAAGTGTTATCTTTGAAAACCCCTGCACAAACTTGCGGTAATTAGCCTGCAAGTCCAAGGAAGCTCCGAATATCCGAAGCCGACTTCAACTGTGGCCAATCCATCGCAGCCTGCACTTTGGCCGGGTCCACTGCCAACCCAGCTCCACTGATAATGTGCCCGAGGAATGCCACCTCTTGCAGCTAAAATTATCACTTCGAAAACTTAGCATATAGCTGGTGCTCCCGCAGCTTCCCCAAGATTAATGACAAGTGACAGGTATGGTCCTCCTCGGTCCTGGAGTAGACTATGATATTGTTTATAAAGACTATAACGAACTCGTCCAGGAATGGCTTAAACACCTAGTTCATCAAACTCATGAATACGGAGGAGGTATTCGTGAGCCTAATGGGCATCACAGTGAACTCAAATAAACTGTAGCATAAGATGAATGCTGTCTTCGGTATTTCCTCCTCCTGAATCAACAACTGATAGTAGCCCGACCTTAGATCAAGCTTAGAGACCCAATGCGCTCCCTCTAGCTGATCAAACAGCTCATCGATCCTTGGTAACGAGTAAGTGTTCCTCACCGTCAATCGGTTGAGCTCCTGATAATCAATGCAAAGTCGGAGCAATCCTGTTGGGTACATTGGACACACTGTACTTGATTTGAAGAAGCCCTTTCAACTCAATGATATACACAAATATGTATTTGATGTATGTCTCAGTTTATGTATACAGGTTGCCTATTTCATAGTGATTGGATAGATGGTTCAAGTCATATTGACAGGTGGACTTAAAGAAGCGCACTAGAAAGTGGAAAAATTGTCTAAGTATAAAAGCGCCGAGTGAAGTCAACACAGTACTGAGTGAAGTCAGTACAGTCTACATCTAGCAACTGGCTGTGCAGAAAAATGTCTAGTTACAAAAGTGTCGACACACTTCAACTGTGTCGACACTTTTGCAAGGGCAGTGTCGAGACAAGTCCGCTAACTCGACATTTTGAAGGCTAAGTCAGCAATGTCGAGACAAGTCAGCTAACTCGACATCTTGAAGACCAAGTAAGCAATGTCGAGACAAGTCAGCTAACTCGAAACTTTGAAGGTTAAGTCAGCTTTGTCAAGACAAGTCAACTGTCTCGACACAAAGAAGACTGAATATTATACTAAGTAAAATAGTGTGGAGACAAATCAACTGTCTTGACACAATGAAGGATTAAAGCATAAAAGTGTCGACATCGATAGACTGGAGTGTCGAGGCAATTCAATTATCTCGACATAGTGAAGAAATGAAGCAAGCTTAAAAGTGTCGACACCAGCAGACTGGAGTGTCGAGATAATTCAACTGTCTCGACACAGTGAAGAAATAAAGCAAGCATAGAAGTGTCGACACCCAGCAAACAGTTCTGTCGAGACAATTCAACTGTTTCGACAAAGTGCAGATTTAAAGATGTTGACATAGATGACAATTGTGTTGAGACAAGTCAACTATCTCGACACTTTCAAGTTCAGATGAAAATTCTTCTAAGTAAATTTTTGTCGAGACTGCTAAGATGTCTCAAGATGAGTGTCGAGACACATTGAACATCTCGACACTTATGTTTCTGAATATGTGCAGAGTCAACACAGAAGTGTCATGACAAGTCAGAACTGTCACATCAGCTACAGTAATATGATATCTTAATAGAAATAGATTAAGGGAGAATTTAAAGTATGATGTCAAATGTTGATATCATCAATCTGAAACCAGCAATCCAAGAAGGCTATAAATAGAGTGGTTGTCGACAAAGAAAGCATGGATAAAAAAATCATTATATTCTCTAATTCTGATTGTTCTAAGTCAGAGGAGGGTGTCAATCCCGAGAAGAAGGAAGACGAAGTTCTTCAAGAAAATCTCCGGATCCTTTCATCAAGTTGATCTGAAGATTAAGGTGGATCTGATCTACAATTTCTTCAAAGAAATCAAGCCAATCATCAAGAAGATTTCAGATCCAGAAAAGTATCTCTTCAACCAGAGTATTCATCAAGATTTAATCAAGTGCAGCTGAATTGAAGAATCTGAATTCATTCAGATGAGTCAGATTACAGATTTGTTTTCTAATTATTTTTACCTCTTCATTTTTGTAAGATATCCTTGAGATCTGAGTTGGTAGGAGAGTTAATCTCTGAGTTGTAAGCCTAATTTATAAAGGTTGAGGTGGGGTTTTTGAGGGACCTGGGGTAGTTGATTTGAGTGGAATCACTGAGGTGTAAGCCTGTATTGTAAAGCTTGAGATAGGGTTCTTGAGGAACTTGCGGTAGGAGATTGGGTGAATCTCTGAGGTTAGAACTGTCGGTCTGAGTGTAGGTTTCTTAATAGAAACTGAGCCTATAAGATCTTTAAATCTGAGTTGAAGAGGAGGGGTTATAACCTTATCTAGCACATTGCTAGTGAGGAAGAAGGCGTAAAGTGGAAGTACCCTTGATAGGGGAACTACTATAAATTCTTTGTATGCTGTGATTTGTTTGTGCGTGTGTCATACCCCCAAGTCCATTTGGGTTTCAGGTGGGGTGACACGGCCTGGGACACGGGTGTGTCCCAGAAGGAACACGCCAACTTACACGGGCGTGACCCAACAGACACGGGCGTGTTCGTGGGCGTGTCCCTCTGGTCGACACAATGCGCTCGACGATTGTCGAGTGTCGAGTAAGGTGTACACAGCCTGGGACACGGGCGTGTCCCAGGGTGTTGAAGTATTGACTGGGCGGCCTTGCGGTCTTGTCCAACGGTTTGTTGACCGAGCGGTCTGGCGGTCTCTCTCAGAAGCCTGGAGACCGGGCGGTCTATCGGTCTCCCATTGCGGCCTGTTCTATCCTGCAGGAGTTGTCGAGTGGTTAACGCATTTGTATAACCGCGCGGCCTATGCGGTCTCCTTATTTCTAGCCGCTCAGTACTGTAAATGTTTAGTCCCACATTGTTTGTTTGTACTCTCCCATATCCCCTCCATTCTATAAAAGGGAGGTTATACCTTTGTAAATGATATCTTTTTTGGATAATAAAATTTCAATTATTCAAAAGTCTATCCATTTGTACTTGCATGTTCGCTACTTTCTACATGGTATCAGAGGACACAGTCTTTTCCTCCTGATTGTGTGCGATCTCTGATTCTCGAGGCTTGTTTTCTCCTTTCCGCGACCTGTCTTCGCGGCTTGCCTTCTCTTCTGTCCGCTGCCCTGTTCGCGCGGCTTGTTTCTGTCCGCTGCCCTGTTCGCGCGGCTTTCTCTTCTCCTGCTGTTTTTCATCGCCGCGACCTGTTTGGTTGTTGCCGCGCACCTGGTTCCTTCTTGCCTCTCCGACTTCCTAGTCGTTGCGGCCTGTTTCTGTTCGCCCCACTTGCGACTTATTGTGGTCGCTGCTTCTTGCTTCCTCTTCTCTTCTGTTCGCTCGGCCGTTTCAGTCCGTGCGACCTCTTCCCCACAGTGCCTTTTGACTGATTTCTAGACGCTTGTGTTCGCGCGGCTTCTTCCTTTTTTTATCCGCTGCGGTTTCTTGCTGTGTTCTATGACTACTTCCGGTCTCACCACCCCCGTTATCTCCACCACTCCTGCAGCTCCTTCTGCACCACCTCCTTCGGGCAACCTTGGCACCCTTTCCAAGCTTGTTGGCTCCAACTATCCCGATTGGAGCGTTTCTTTCACTTTTCTCCTTCGCTCTCAGCGCAAGCGTCATCACCTCACCGATGACCCTCCTCCTCGTAACTCTCCTGAGTTTGATGACTGGGATGCAAGTGATTCTCTTGTCCGCACCTGGCTGGCCAACAGCCTTTCTGATGAGTGTCTTCCCGTCATTCGCCATGATGAGACGGTCAAGGCCGCCTGGCTTCACCTCGCTGCTCTCTATTCGAAGGGGGGCCAGACGTCCCGCATTTATACTCTCTATGCGGACCTCTTCGCCCGCCCTTCCATGTCTCCTGCTGCGGCTTATCAGCAGGTTCAGGCTCTTGGTGCTGAAATCCTCCAGAATCACCCCTTCTCCGCGGACTTGGCCGAACAGCACAAACACTTCCAAGAACTCCTGGTTGTTTGTTATCTTCTCCGTCTTCCCGATTCCTATGATCTGATCCGCCAGCAGATCCTGGGTGAGGCGGAATCTCCCACTTTGGATGCCACCGCAACTCGCATTGCCGCTGTTACTTCGCTGCTCCAGTGGCCTCTGTTGGCCTCACCCCCTTCCCAGGACTCCTTTACTCACCAAGCTCAGAAGGGGGGAACTAGTGGCCGCGGCCACTCCGGCGGACGTGGTTCATCCCGGTTCCTCTGCTCTCACTGTGGCCGTACCGGCCATTCTGTTGACCGCTGCTGACAGAAACATCCTCATCTTTGCCCTTCCGGTGATGCTCCTTCTTCCGCCTTTGCCTCTTCTCGGCTGTCTGCCTCTGTGGCCACGACGTCAGGTAGTGCCCACGTCGTTACCCAAGGTAAATGGCTGATTGACTCCGGTGCTACAAATCATATGACTGGCAATCCTCATTGCTTCTCCCGTCTTGAGACACATGACCGCTTACCCCCGATTCGTGTGGCGGATGGTTCACCGTCCCCGGTTCATGGGACGGGCATGGTTCAACTCACCCCATCGCTTTGCTTGGAGGACACCCTCTATGTCCCGAAGTTCCCGTACAATTTATTATCAGTTACTACTTTATGTCGGCAACTTCAGTGCTCCGTCTTATTCACTCTAACTACTTGTTCCTTTTAGGACCCGAGAACCCAGCGGACGATTGCTACTGGAACTGAGAGCGGCGGCCTCTACTTCCTCGACGATGTTTCTGCTCTGTCCGCCTACTCCTCTTCTACAGATCTCCTTCAGTGGCATCTTCGCCTTGGCCATCCTCCTCCTCGGATTCTTCGACAGCTACTGCCCCACCTACCTCCGACCAGTTCTCCGCTCAACTGTGATGCATGTCAGCTTGGCAAACATCATCGCTCTTCCTTCCCACCGAAGCAAGGCCGTGCCTCCTCTCGCCCGTTTGATCTTATTCATTCTAATGTATGGGGTCCGGCTCCTACCCTCACTGTTGGTCGGGGTAGTTCCTATTTTGCCACTTTTATAGATGATTTTTCACGATGTACCTGGGTGTATCTATTAAAAGATCACTCTGAACTCTTTTCTGTTTGACAATCATTTTATTTTATGATTCAGACTCAATTTGCAATTTCTATTAAAGTTTTACGTTCTGATAATGCCAAGGAGTATCTTAATCATGAGTTCTCCTCTTTCTTTCACCAACATGGTCTCCTTCATCAAACGACCTGTGTTTACACCTCCCAGCAGAATGGGATGGCGGAGCGTAAAAACCGTCACCTGCTTGATGTTGCTCGTACTCTCATGACGCAGATGCACGTCCCTCGCTCCTACTGGGGCTACGCTGTGCTCCTCGCCTGCTATCTCATCAATCGCCTTCCCTCCACAGTTCTCCACGGCCAGACCCCCTTCTCCATTCTCTACCCCCACAAGGAACCTTTTCCTCTCCCTCTCCGTGTCTTTGGCTGTACGGCCTTTGTTCACGCTCCCTCCGCTACCCGCGACAAGCTTCCCCCCATTCCACCAAGTGTGTCTTTTTGGGGTACTCTACCACTCAAAAAGGCTATTGCTGTTTTGACCCCCTTCTCCGCAAGCAGTTTGTCTCCGCGGATGTGACTTTCTTTGAGAATGATTCCTATTTCTCTCCTACCTCTTCTCTTCCTTCTGCTCTCTCTGTTCCCTCCACGCCTCTCGACGTCTTCCAACCTCCGTCTCCTCCTCCACCGTCTCCTTCCCAGTCCGTCTCCCCACCCACGCCTCCACCCTCCTCTCCGCCGCCGTCTCTCTCTAGTCCCGGGCCAGCCTTCTCCGCCACGGACGCTCCAGTCGCTGACGGACCCGTCGACCTGGATCTTCCCATTGCTCTTCGCAAAGGGGTGCAGGCGTGTACTCAACACCCGCTTGCGGCAGTTGTTTCCTATGATCGGCTTTCTCCTTCTCGCATGTGTTTTGCCTTGGCTATCTCCGCTACTTCTACTCCCCGCACCTACCAGGAGGCTCTTGCTCTCCCTCATTGGAAGTCTGCCATGGATGAGGAGATGGCTACTCTTACTGAAAGGGGTACCTGGACCCTTGTTCCTCCTCCCGTGGGCACAGATGTGGTTGGCTGTCCCTGGGTCTTCGTTGTGAAATTTCGCCCCGACGGCTCTGTGGATCGCTATAAGGCCCGGCTGGTGTCCAAGGGCTTCACTCAGACTTACAGCATTGATTACTTTGATACCTTTTCTCAGGTTGCTCGCCTCAGCACCATCCGGGTTCTTCTCTCTGTGGCTGTTAACCGGGATTGGGCTATTTCCTAGCTTGATGTGAAGAATGCCTTTCTCTATGACGATCTTCAGGAGGACGTCTATATGGAGCAACCTCCTGGGTATGTTTCTCAGGGGGAGACACGCATATGTCATTTGAAGAAGGCCATTTATGGCCTAAAGTAGAGCCCTCGGGCATGGTTTGACAAATTCAGTGGCATTGTGGCTACCATCGGCTTTAAAAGGAGTTTGGCCGATCACTCCTTATTCATTCGCAAAATGGCCTCCAGACTGGTGGTTTTGGCAGTATATGTGGATGATATTCTTCTTACTGGCGATGATCGAGATGGGGTGGACTTGACGAAGAAGCACCTCCGTCAACACTTGGTCACGAAGGATATGGGCTCCCCGAAATACTTTTTGGGGATAGAAATCTCTCGGAAACTTGACTCGTTGGTCCTCTCCCAACAGAAGTATGCCCTTGATCTTCTACATGAAGCAGGATTGACAGGTACCAAACCGGCTCGGTTTCCCATGGCTATTGGAGAAGACAAAACGTGGACGGATGACTCGCCTCTTCTATCTGATGTCACCAGGTACAGACGTCTGGTAGGCAAACTCATCTATCTCACGGTGACTAGACCCGACTTCGCCTATGCTGTAGGCAAGGTCAGTCATTTTATGCATGCTCCCAGGGAGTGTCATCTTCAGTCTGCCCTGAAGATTTTAGAGTATATCAAAGCAGCACCAGGCAAACGGCTAGTCTTTCAGAAGAATGGTCATCTGAGGGTTGAGGCGTACTCATATTCTAGTTACGCGGATGACAAAGGCGATCGTAAATCCACATCAGGTTTTTGTACCTTTGTTGGAGGAAATCTTGTGAGTTGGAAGAGCAAGAAACAGTCTGTTGTCTCCAGATCCAGTGCAGAAGCCGAATACTGGAGTATGGCATCCACCACGTGTGAGTTAAAGTGGTTGCGGGCTCTCATGCATGACCTAGGGGAGGTCTATGACTATCCTCTTCCTATGTTCTGTGACAACAAGGCCGCCATATACATATCTAGAAATCCAGTCTTCCATGAGAGAACAAAGCATATAGAGGTTGACTGTCACTTCACTCGGGAAGAGATTTTGAAGAAACAGATCTGTACACCGTTTGTCACCTCTGACAAAGAATTGGCAGATATCTTCACAAAGCCGGTCTCTACTTCCTTCTTCCACATCTGTGACAAGCTGGGCATGATTGATATCTATGCTCCATCTTGAGGGGGAGTGTTGAAGTATTGACCGGGCGGCCTTGCGGTCTTGTCCAGCGGTTTGTTGATCGAGCGGTCTGGCGGTCTCTCTCAGAATCCTGGAGACCGGGCGGTCTATCAGTCTCCCATTGCGGACTGTTCTATCCTGCAGGAGTTACCGAGCGGTTAACGCATTAGTCTAACCGCGCGGCCTATGCGGTCTCCTTATTTCTAGCCGCTCAGTACTGTAAATGTTTAGTCTCACATTGTTTGTTTGTACTCTCCCATATCCCCTCCATTCTATAAAAGAGAGGTCATATCTTTGTAAATGATATCTTTTTTGAATAATAAAATTTCAATTATTCAAAAGTCTATCCGTTTGTACTTGCATGTTCGCTACTTTCTACACAGGGCATGTTTGCGGGACACGGGTGTGTCCAGGTGCACACGGCCTGGGACACGGGCGTGTCCCTAGGCCGTGTGAATCCTAGGTGAGATTTAGATGGTGCAGAGTGAAGTACACGGGTGGCCAACACGGGCGTGTCCGGTATGACACAGGCGTGTAGGGTGTGACACGGGCGTGTCACACGACCGTGTACTGGTTGGATTTGAGTCGGTTGACTGCCGCTTAAGTGACACGGCCTATGACACGGGCGTGTCACAGGGCGTGTCAGGCCGTGTTCAAGCTTTTCTGGACAATTCTGAGCCGTTTGATTCCCTGGTTATGGACCCAATGGCTAGGCTCTGTCCATGTGTTGATAAGGCTGGAAAAGGAGTTTAAAATACTTTCTCTTCATCTCCTTCTTCTTCATCTTATTCCAAGAGAAAGAGAGGGAGAAACGCCTAGGGAAAGAAGGAAGAGAGGAGATTACCAGCTGCTGGAGGAGATGCGGAGTGCGGAGCGAAGATTTGAGAACGGATTCGTGAAGGCAAAGCCAAGGCGGTGACTTCCATCCAGCTACTTCATAGCGCCGAAGCGATTTTTAAGGGTAACGATCTCCTTCTTGGACATCGAAGTCCTCTCTTTATGCATATGCATGGAATCCTCCACCAAGAGGTGGATCGCGGAAGTGATTCCTTAGTTGAGTTTGCATCTAGAGCCAGAAGTGTGGAGTACGGCATAGACATGCTGTGTGAAGCCCATCTGGACGGATAGTCTGGATTGGTGATGACTATGGATAAACCGGAGAAGACTCCGTGGATTTGATAACTGTGCATGCTTTATAATTCTGGTTCGTGTGTATGAATGTGTGAATGAATGGATGGATGGATTTGTGGTGCATTGTGTAAGCTCCTTGTGGTGTGAGCGCTAATGGCTCTAGGAGAGCGAAACATTGTGGTAATCAGGAGGGAAAGGCTGACCTACCCTGGTTACAGGAGGTCGATATGGCAAGGTGTGGGAGGAAGTGAGGCAGACCCTACTTGCTACACCGTAATGGTGGATCGATTTGTTACTGCTCAAGTTTGCCGTGAGGTTCTCACCTCTGCTTGGTCTGGGTGGAATGTCGTCGGTCTGCACGGTGGTAGACTAGGACCGGCCAGCCAACACGTTAGTAACCTCTAATCGGTGGTGTTGCCACGGAGTCCGGTACACCGTAAGGTGCCCTGAGTGCACAGAACGTCTAGTGGATACCAGCATTTTAGCGTGATAATTAAATGGATGACAATGCATACAGGGAAGGAACCACTGCCCCGGGTAAGGGGTAGGGTCGTTATAAGTGGTCAGGTAATTTTCTGACCGTTACTTTGTTTTTCGCTTTGGATTGGATGGATAATTGCAGGTGTTGATGCTTGAATGGATTGACTTGAGCGGAATGGAAAGATTGCTGCTAAAGGCCCTTGAAGGCCGTGCGAAGAAACATGGTTGGATTTCATGTGTGGCCGGCCTGCGTGCCGATGTACGAAATTGGATTTATGTAAAGAGCAACCTATAAGGCCTTAAGGCCAGTGTGTGTGAGTTGTATATATTCCTGGTTTTGATATATATAAATGTGGCATTTATATAGGAGTGGACATTCTCTGGGCTGAGTTCATGCTAATGTAAAAGGCTGCGCTAGAATGTATTGAGTTAGGGTGTGAGTAGATTTTGATTTCCACAAGTAATTTCGTCGCCTGTCTGTGACATATGGCGTGGGGTCCCGGCCGGAGCCACCGTTATATGCCATGTGACGAGTGGGGGTGTTACAGCTTGTGATGTGTTTTGAGATTTGCATTTATTATGGTTCAATTGTGTTAAGTTATTGTGAGCTATTTTCTTAAGTATATCATTTGTTGCACTTAGTATCTGCTGAACAGTTAAGTGACAAAGAATTGACAAAGTATTTTAAAACACACCTATTTACCCCCCCCCCCCTCTAGGTGATTATCTACCCATATTATTATCTTTCAAGTTGTATCAGAGGGAGGTTCTTCAAGAAAAACTTAACAGTCTGAAAAAGATCCGAAGGGTAGTTGAAAAATATCAGATCTAATGGCTTCTGAATCTCACATAGAACTCAGTTATATGAAACTGCTTATATGTACTAAGGATAACTTTGTTATATGGAAGGAAAGAGTGAGATTGTTTATGGAGGCATCAGATACAAGAATCTTTGTCACTGTACAAGAAGGACCATATGTTCCAATGAAGATATCAGTCTTAGATGTAAATGTTCAAACTCCTAAGAAACTGTCTGAAATGATAAAGGATGAGGTGGTTCTTGCCACCTTGGATAAAATAACATAAAATATAATTGTCAGTACAATAAACAATTCAACCTTTCAGAATCTAGTGTACTATAAAACATCCAAGGAGATGTGGGACACTCTCATTTACATGGACAGCACAAAAGAAGTAAGAGATGACAGAAATTCTCTACTAAATCAGTAGTATGGAGCATTCAGACAAGGAAAGACTGATTCTATAGAAATATGTTATGAAAAGTTCTTTAGAATAATAAATGACTTAAGAAATTATGACAGAGAATTCTCAAATTATGAGCTGAATGACAAATTTCTGAGATCCCTAAATAAAGAATGAGACATCATGATTTGTGTTATAGGAGAAATGGGAAATCTGAGAAACATGGTACCCCAAGACTTGTTTGGGAAGCTATTGTCACATGAGCTTCAGCTAATTTCTAGAAAAACTGAAGTTGAATGTGCCAGAAGTTCAACTCAGACTAAATCTGTGGCCTTCAAAGCAGATACATCAGTGAAGTCTAGAAGAGAAATCCCATAATCACTAAGAAGGGATGAAGATACAGATATGTTGCAGTATGGAGACCGAGTGGTCTGGCGGTCTGACTCTGGCGGATTAGAGACCGCGCGGTCTGTCGGTTTCTCTCCATCAGTTCGGAAGCCGGACTGTTACTGTTTGGTGTCTGGGCGATCTGGCGATTTGTCGCAGGCGTGTTGGAGACCGGATGGTCTGGCAGTCTCCTATGGCGGCTTGTTCTCTCATTCTGGTGGTTGCCGGGCGGTTAGCCTATTCGTCTAACCGCGCGGCCTGTTCGGCTTGTATTCTTGTTAAACCGCTTATACCTGTAATTATTTAGTCCCACACTGCTTATTTGTAATCTCTCTCATCTCCTCCATTCTATAAAAGGGAGGTCATACCTTTGTAATACACACCTTTTTTGAATAATAAAATTTCTGTTATTCCAATTTTCGGTTTCTACTTGTAAGTTCGCACATGGTATCAGAGGACTCGATCTTTTCCGCCTGATTCAGTGCCTTCTTCTGCCCGCGTGGTTTGCCTTCTTCTTGTAGTTTGTTCACGCGGCCTCTTTTCCCTTCCTTGTCGCTGCCCTTTGTGTGCGCGACCTCTCTTCTCGCTTCGTCTTTCTATCCGCGACCTGGTTTCGCGGTTTCTTTGTCACTTTTCTCCCCGCGAACTCCTTCCAGTTCGCGCGGTCTTCTCTATATCTTGTTCGCGCGGCCTCCTTTTCTAGCTGCATGACTTCTTTCCCTTTGTTCTTTTCCCTTCTTTGTCGCTGCCCTTTGTGTGTGTGACCTCTCTTCTCGCTCCGTCTTTCTATCTGCGACCTATTTTCGCGGTTTCTCTGCCTCTTTTCTCCCAGCGAACTCCTTCCAGTTCGCGCAGTCTTCTCTATCTCTTCTTGGTCGTGGCCTTCCTTGCCACTGGTGTGTTGATACCATGACCGCTGCAGAACCTCTTCTTGTGTCTGCTGCAACCTTCCCCGCCACACGACTTGCTTGCTGATCGCGCCGTCTCCACGGTTTGCTATTTGCACGACCTGTTTCTACTCGTGCAGCTTCTTGTCTCTTCCATGGCTCTTTCCGAGCATACCGTGGATTGATGTTGGCTGAAACATCCACATCTTCGCCCCTCTTGTAACTCTTCCATCTCCTCCTCCCAATCGTCCGCCTCGGTGGTCACGTCATCAGGTAGTGCCCACATGGTTACTCAAGGTAAATGGTTGATCGACTGTGGTGCTACTAATCATACGACTAGCAATCCTCAATGCTTTTCTCTCCTAGAAACACATGATCGGTTGCCCCCGGTCCTTGTTGCAGACGAATCACCCTTCCTGGTCCATGAGACGGGAGTGGTTCATGTCACTCCGTCTCTTCGTTTGGCAGACACCCTCTATGTGCCCAAGTTTCTGTGCAATTTATTATCAGTTACTTCTTTATGCAAGCAACTTCAGTACTCCGTCACATTCACTCCAACTTCTTGTTCTTTTCAGGATCCGAGCTCCCAACGGACGATTTCTACTGGGACTAAGAGCGGCGGCCTCTACATCCTCGATAATGTTTCTGCTTTATCTGCCTTCTCCTCCTCCTCTATAAATCTTATACAGTGGCATCTCCGCCTTGGTCATCCTCCTCCATGGATTCTTCGTTAGCTTCTGCCCCACCTCCCTCCACACAGTTCTCCTCTAAACTACGATGCCTGTCAGCTTGGCAAGCATCACCGTTCCTCCTTGCCACTGAAGCAAGGTCATGGCTCTACCCGTCCATTTGATCTCATTCACTCTGATGTCTGGGGTCCTACTCCTACCCTCACCGTTGGTCGCGGTAGTTCTTATTTTGTTACCTTTATTGACGACTTTTCTAGATGTACTTGGGTCCATCTCTTATGAGATCACTCTGAATTATTCAACGTATGGACATCTTTTTATCACTTAATTCACAATCAGTTTGGTGTTCCAATTAAAATCCTTCGCTCTGATAATGCTAAGGAGTATACTAGTCAAGCCTTTTCATCTTTCTGTACGCAACATGGGATCGTTCATCAAACTAGTTGTGTCTATACCTCCCAACAAAATGGAGTGGCGGAATGTAAAAACATCCACCTCCTTGATGTCACTCGCACTCTGATGACGCAAATGCATGTCCCTCGCTCTTATTCGGGCTATGCAATTCTCATTTCCTGCTATCTCATCAATCGCATTCCCTCCACGGTTCTCCACGGTAAAACACCATTCTCCATTCTCTATCCAGACAAGGATCCTTTTCCTCTTCCTCTACGAATCTTTGGTTGCATAGCTTTTGTGCACGCTCCCTCTGCCACCTATGACAAACTCTCCCCTCGCTCCACCAAATTTGTCTTTCAGGGGTACTCTACCACTCAGAAAGGCTATTGTTATTTTGACCCCATTCTTTGAAAGCAGTTCGTCTCCGCCGAAGTTACCTTCTTCGAGAATGCTCCCTATTTCTCCGCCGACTCCTCTCTCTTCACCATTGAGAATGTTCCTGCGGCTTCTGACTCTCCTACTGTTCCCTCCAACCCATCAACCCCTACCGAAGTTTTTCCACCTCCCCCGTCTCCATCATCTCCTCCTCTTTCTTCACCTCCCCTCTCTCCCTCTTCTCCACCGCCGTCGCCCTCTACTCCCGGGCCAGCCCTCTACGCCACGGATGCTTCGGATGATGAGGAACCCACTGACCAGGATCTTCTCATTTCTCTTCACAAAGGGGTTTGGGCGTGTACCCAGCACTCGCTTACTGCTGTTGTTTCCTATGATCGTCTTACCCCTTCTCGTAGGCCTTTTTCACTGGCTATCTCTGCCACTGCCACCCCCCGCTCCTACCAGGAGGGCCTTACTATTCCTCATGGTAAGGCTGCCATGGATGAGGAAATTGCTACTCTCACTGAACGGGGTACGTGGACACTTGTTCCTCCTCCCTTTGGCACTGTTGTTGTTGGCTGTCGCTGGGTCTTTGTGGTGAAGTTCAGTCTGGACGGCAGTGTGGATCGTTATAAGGCACCTCTTATTGCCAAAGGCTTTACCCATACTTATGGTGTTGACTATTTTGACACCTTCTCTCCAGTTGCTCATCTCAGTACCATCAGGGTCCTCTTCTCTATGGCTATCAACATGGATTGGCTCATTTCCCAACTGGATGTCAAGAATGCTTTTCTATATAGGGATATCCAGGAGGATGTCTACATGGAGCAACCTCCAGGGTATGTTCCTCTGTGGGAGACACAGGTATGCCGGCTAAAGAAGGCTATCTATGGCCTAAAGCAAAGACCTCGGGCGTGGTTTGACAAGTTTAGCGGGATTGTGGAAGCAATATATTTTACGAGAAGTTCTGCCGATCACTCTTTATTCATTCGAAAAATCTCCCTGGGTCTGGTGGTTCTTGTGGTATATATGGATGATATTCTTCTCACTAGAGATGACCAGGCTGGGATAACTTTGACAAAGAAGCATCTTCGGCAACACCTGATCACAAAGGATATGGGTTCTCCAAAATACTTTCCGGAGATAGAAACCTCTCGGAAGCCCAATTCCTTAGTCCTCTCCCAATGCAAGTATGCTCTTGATTTGCTAAAAGAGGCAGAGTTGACTAGGGCTAAACCTGCTAGATGCCCCATGACGACTGGAGAAGATAAAACTTGGACGGATGACTCTCCTCCTCTTTCAGATATTACAAGGTACAGACATCTGGTTGGTAAGCTCATATATCTCACGGTGACCAGACTTGACATGTCCTATGCTGTAGGCAAGGCTAGCCAATTCATGCAAGCCCCTAGGGAGTGTCAACTATAATCCGCCCTGAGAATATTGGAGTATGTTAAATCAGCGCCTGGGAAAGGACTACTCTTTCAAAAAAAATGGTCACTTGAGGGTTGAAACGTACTCAGATTTGAGCTATGCTGATGACAAAGGAAACTAAAAGTCAACATCAGGCTTTTGTACCATTGTGGGGGGAAATCTTGTGAGCTGGAAGAGTAAGAAATAGTCTGTCATCTCCAGGTCCAGTGTAGAAGAAAAATATCGAAGTATGACATCAACCATCTGTGAGTTGAAGTGGTTACAGGATCTCATGCTTGACTTAGGAGAGGTCTACAATTATCCTCTACCTATGTTTTGTGATAACAAAGCCGCTATATACCTTTCCAAAAATCCGGTCTTCCATGAGAGAACAAAGAACATTGAAGTCGACTGCTACTTTATTCCGGAAGAGATTTTGAAGAAACAAATTTGTACTCCGTTCGTCACCTCCGATAAGGAGTTGGCTGATATTTTCACCAATCCGGTGTCCGCCTCCTTTTTCCACATTTGCGACAAGCTGGGCATGATCAATATATATGCTCCAGGTTGAGGGGGAGTGTTGCAGTATGGAGACCGGGCGGTCTAGCTATTTGCAGTCCAATTGGATCTGCCAACAAAGTAACTCCGTTGTTCTGACTAGCTATAGATAGACCAGCGGGGGTAAAATGGTAAAAACACATCACAAGAGACTGGGCGATTGGCCCTCTGGAACTTCCACTCGCCGGGGGCGGCGAGTGATCGATGAAGCTAGCACTCGCTGCCTATATACCCCCTGGGCGAGTGCGGACCCGACCTGCCCCACTCCCCCGCTACCTATCGAGCCTGCTGGGGCGAGTGCGAGCCGGGCTGCCCCTCTCGACCGCAGCTCATCGAGCCCCCGGGGAGAATGCGAGCCGACCTACTCTACTCGCCACTCAAATGGTATACCCTACTTTGGGCGAGCTGAACTACGGGACTTTGGCCGATCTGTCTCATGTCGACCACTACTCGTAGGATATGGGGTTGTACACAATCCCCGCTCTTTGCGAGGTTGGCCCAAGCTCGAAAAGAAACATCCAACCCCAAAATATGCAGTGAGTGCGACTTGGGCAAGAGATTCTTTTGGTGTGCTCCACCAGCGGTTATAAATAAATGCCCGCATACCTGGGAGGCCTCCGCCATTCCCCTTACTTGAGTTGAGCCGAGATTCCTCTCTCCAAAGAGATCCAGGAGAAGCTTATCCGCGCCCGCGAGCTCAACGCCGCTCGCGCTGACGCACTATTCAGCCTGCCTCCCAACGCCACATTGCACAAGCCAGAGAGATCCAATCATGCCAAGAAGGCCAAGTCCATCCCGAAGGACGTCGAATCCATCTACCGCGACCTGGAGTCCACCTAGACTCCCGGGCTCACATCTTCTAAATAGGCCACCGACCCCAAGGGGAAAATGGTCGTCAGTATTCCCGCCGATCATGAACGCCGCCAGAATGATGCCGAGACCTCCACGCCGCGAGTCCACACTCGGAGTGACGACCCGCAACCTCAGACTCCCATCGATTCCTGCCTACAGAGTAAATCACCTACCTTCAGGACCATGGGGCTGGACTCGCTGAACTCCAAGTCGCCAGCTCGCGCTCCTTCTCAGTAGGCCGCACCTGCTCCTGCGCTCGCCGGGGAAAGGGTCAGGAGCATCCCGGTTCCCAGCTTCAACCTCATTTCCCTGGGGTCCACCCCCCTGGTCGCGGTAAGAACCTGGATTTGCTGCCTTCGCATACCCTCCAGGAACTGCCGAGCTCATCCCGTAAGCCCCATTTTTACTAGAATATTTTGCCTCGCCACCTTTGCTGCACTCGCACCTTCTTTCTATTAGAGTTGATTATTTTTGCAGGTTTCCATGCTCCATCTGAAGTCGAGGAATCTTCTGAACAAGCTAGCTACTTGCCACCCCTGACCCCGGGATGGAAAGCTTCCTGGACGACTCGCTGGATTCTGCCGTGTTGAGACGGTGAATGATAGAAGTGCTGAAGAAGAAGGATGCTGCCTTGCACCAACTTCTAGCGGACGGATCCTACCGCAAGTAGAGGCTGCAGGCGCTAAAGCAAGACTATGTGCAGCTCGCTGATAAGGTGGAGCACGGCTCGACAAGCGAGTTGATGTCCCCTACCCCAGTCATGGAGAGGATCAATGAGAATCGACAGACCTTCAGCTGGGACCTGGACCTGGACCACAAGTTCCTCTCCTTGAGCCGACTGTAACAACTCCATCCATTCACAGGTATATACAAGAAGGTCAGGCCGGGGCCCCACAACATATACCATAAAACAGGCGGGGAAGTCACGTAGTGATGTCATACTTGCGCATCCTAACTCATTGCATTCTAGAGGAAGCCTATAACACGAAACTGAACTCACATACAGGAATGTCCACCATATAAAAGTTCCACATTTATATAAAATAGGAATCGCAACAAATACAAAGACAACTGGCCTTATGGTCTTACAGGGCTTTACATAACAGTAGCTTCAAACATTGGCAGGCAGGCCAGCCACGTATAATCAAACATAGTATTTTCATTTAGCCTTCGAGGGCTAGCAGTAGTAGCATCAGCAATAGGAACTTCAGCCTTTATACGTCCCGCTGGGCTCTCCAGCACCTGCACAGGGACAGCCCACCCAACGATGGCAAACAGGCAACGGTCAGCATTCAGCTGACCAAATTATAATGACCCCACCCCTTTCCCGGAGCGGTGGTATTCCTTCCTTGCAGGCATAGAATTTCACAGACAAATATGTATATCATACATTGTGCTCTCACGCACATACATGCCATCACAACCGTCAGTCATGCAGCCCGACGATCTGTGCACTCAGGGCACATTCTTGGTGTATCAGCGAACCAGTTGCCCACCACCGTATCATGGTCGGAACCCAACGGTAAAACATTGAGCATTTTCTCCATGGCGTGCAGCCGGAGATTAGAGTCTTAGTGAACCAGGATTGGCCCGTAGCCACCCATTGTATCACGGCGTGCAAGCCTAAGACTCTCGCTATGCGCTCCAACAGACTGCACTTTCAAGTCTCACGTCGGACAAACATAACGCAGGTCGGATCATCCACCCACGTTGCTCAAATCGCCTTGCCATCACCGAGTACGGCGTACTCGCGGCTAAATCAAAGGCGCGGGTCAGTTTCACCGTTCCTGTTTGGCATAAAGCTTGGGTGTTTTCCTGGCCACACCAGTACTTATTATCACACCCATTCATATCACAACATCAGAGGGTCTTTCCTGGGCACACCAGTACTTCCTGCTACTCCCTTCACAGGCACAACCCCACAACTATCACAAATGTCAAGGGTATTTTCCTGACTTACCACGCCAGTACTTCCTGCTACTCCCTTTCACAGGTAGCACCCATGAACATCAAGCATTAGAAAGGGTATTTCCTGGGCACACCAGTACTTCCTGCTACTCCCCTTCACAGGTAGAACCCAATAGCACAAGCATCACAAGGGTATTTTTCCTGGACTACCACTCTAGTAGTTCCTGCTACTGCCTTTCACAGGTTTAACCCATCGACTCCTAAACTACATGTTTATCACGCAGTCTTCTCCGGTGCGTATATGCAATATCACCAATCCAGACCAACCTGTATAGATGGGCTTCACACAGCATGCCTATTCCGTACACCTTTTCTGGATTTATATGCCAAATGATTGGGGATT
This sequence comes from Platanthera guangdongensis, assembly GCA_039583875.1. Lineage (NCBI taxonomy): Eukaryota > Viridiplantae > Streptophyta > Magnoliopsida > Asparagales > Orchidaceae > Platanthera > Platanthera guangdongensis. The sequence goes on from CM077165.1 coordinate 100,563,158, forward strand.
CCATGAATCAACCCAAAGGACTACCACAACAAGCCACCCTCTGGTGGGGGAATCTTATGCACATGTCAAAAAGGAAGCCTTCACATGTCTAGGAAGATAAGTCATTACCCTTGAAGAATGCTTCGGCTCCATGAGCTCCTAGATGGCTGGAAAGAACCGCAACGACTTTTCCTCCACAACGCTGGCCTCGGATCTCTAGCCGGAACTCCGCAGCACCACCAGTGGCCAACTCCTCTTACACCTCCTCCTTCTTCCTCTCTTTCTCTCTCTAGGATTTTAGAAAGGTGAAGGCCAAAGCTCAAATGAGAATTTCCTTCTCATCCACGGCCTTAAGGAAGCAGGGAGGCACCTTAGCCATTGGATCCCAGCTGAAGATTTGGACAGCCACAATTTTGACATAAAATCATATTTTTTTGCCTGACACGGCCTGTGACACGCCCGTGTCCCTGGCCGTATACCTTAAGCGGTGCTCAACCGACTTATCCAGTCGAGTACACGCCCATGTGACACGCCCGTGTCACGGGCCGTGTTACCTGACACGTCTTCAGACTCGCCCGTGTTTGTGGCCGTGTACATCAGGCTGTACAAAATCAATCTCAACCCGACAGGGACACAGCCCGTGACACGCCCGTGTCACGGGCCGTGTACCCAAGACACAGCCATGTCCTGCCCGTGTTCACCAGGCCTCAATACCTTGGGCACATCATGAAAATGACACGGCCTGTGACACGCCTGTATCCCAGGCCGTGTGCCCATACAAGGCACTAGACATGCCCTAGCTCCACTTCGTCGAGCTGAAATTCATCGAACTGCGAGGACACGCCCTGTGACACGCCCATGTCACAGGTCGTGTACTCTGCACTCGACAATCGTCGACCGAATTTTGTCGACCACTCGTCGACTGCTCACCTGAGAAGGACACGCCATGGGACACGCCCGTGGCCCAGGCCGTGTCACCCAATTTTGCCAAATTCTAGGATTTGGGGAGTTACAACCCTCCCCTACTTACAAAAATTTCATCCCTGAAATTTGCATAATGTAAGGAACTCAAATAGAAGGATTTCATTTCACAAACGTTCATTACAACTTAATATACACTGCATAACAGTTACACAAAGAGCTCGGGAAACTCAGCTCGCATGGTCTGCTCTCGATCCCATGTGTGTTCTTCACGACCGCAATTGTTCCACCGGACTTTGACCATCCCGATCATCTTGTTCCGCAACTGTTTATCGGCACGATCCTCGATCCGAATGGGCCTAACCTTCATCGTTAGCCAAAACTCCACCGACACACGATCATTCTCGATCACCTGAGCTGGATCTTTAACGGCCTTCCTAAGCACCGAGATGTGAAACACATCATGTAATCCACCCAAGTCTGTCGAAAGAGCTAGCCGATATGTAGCCTCCCCAATTCGCTCCACCACTTCAAATGGACCAAAATATCTCAGACTCAAATTTTTCAGTCGCTGAATCCTGGATACGCCTTTGAAGGGTTTGATCTTCAAGTATACCCAGTCGCCCACCGCGAACTCCACATTTCGGTGCTTGGCGTTGTAGTATTTCGCTTGACGATCTTGAGCTATCAGTAACCTTTCTCGAATAGTGCGTATCGTCGAGTTCGCTTCATCGACTTCATTACGCCTATACAACTTGGATTCGCCTGCTTCTGCCCAAGCCAAAGGAGTACGGAACTTCCATCCATACAGAGCTTCATACGGTGCCATACTGATGCTCGCTTGGTAGCTGTTATTGTAGTCAAACTCCACCATGGAGAGATAATCTTCCCATCTCTTTCCAAAGTCCAGGGCACACATCCGGAGCATATCCTCCATCGTTCTATTGGTCCTTTCAGTTTGGCCATCTGTTTGGGGATGAAAGGCCGTACTGAACATCAACTTCGTGCCCAACAGCTGATGGACCAGCCTCCAATCATTTGAAGTAAATCACCCATCTCGATCGCTCACGATGCTCCGAGGAACACCATTTAGCAGTACAATCTGTTCAACTTACAGCTTTGCCAAACTTTCTAATGAATCGTCCCGCCTAATCGGAAGGAAGTGTGCCACTTTCGTCAGCCAATCGACAATTACCCAGATGGAATCATTTCCACGCTGAGATCTCGGCAACCCATGCACGAAATCCATGGAAATATCATTGAACTTCCACTCCGGAATCGACAACGACTTCAAGAAACCGCTAGGTTTCTGGCATTCCGCCTTCACCATAGCACAAGTTTGGCATTTGGCCACATAATGAGCGATATCTTTCTTCAGTCCTGGCCACCAGAACAGCTTTTTCATGTCTCTGAACATCTTTGTGCTCCCAGGGTGAATTGAGTACTTCGTATAGTGCACTTCGTACATCAACTCTTCCCTCAATTTGCCCAAACTCGGGACGCACAAACGGCCTTCTTTTCGCAAAAGCCCGTCATCCCAGGAGAATTTGCCCTCCGTCCCATCCTTGGCATAGCGTTGGAGACTCTCATCTAGCTCCGTTGCTCGTCGAACTCTGACCGCAAGGTCACACTGCACCTCCGTCCAGTTCAAACATGCATCGGCTGTAGAATTCTTGTCAACACAAGAAATCTATAATGCTTCCAACTCCTAGATTAGACGTTCATCATGTAACGGCCTCCCCAGCCCATGACTCGAAAGGACGGCCGCCGGTACCCCCAGCACCATGCTCGAAAGGGTTCAGCCTAACCAGGTCTGCAGACCATGCACCCCAACCCCTCTCCGTCACAGGCGGGTTGTTGAGGCTGGGGATAGAACCCGAGACCTCTTTGATAAGGAGTTTTCAAACCACTCCTCATCATCAACTGAGCTTCAGCCTAACCAGGTCTGCAGACCATGCACCCCAACCCCTCTCCATCACAGGCAGGTTGTTGAGGCCGGGGATCGAACCCGAGACCTCCTTGATAAGGAGTTTTCAAACCACTCCTCATCACCAACTGAGCTGCAGCTCAGTTGGTGATGAGGAGTGGTTTGAAAACTCCTTATCAAGGAGGTCTCGGGTTCGATCCTCGACCTCAACAACCCGCATGTAGCTCAGTTGGTGATGAGGAGTGGTTTGAAAACTCCTTACCAAGGAGGTCTCGGGTTCGATCCCCGGCCTCAACAACCCGCATGTGATGGAGAGGGGTTGAGGTGCATGGTTTGCAGACCTGGTTTGGCTGAACCCTTTCGAGCGTGGTGCTAGGGGTGCCGGCGGCTGTCCTTTTGAGCCGTGGGCTGGGGAGGCCGTTACAAAAAGTGCACTTTTTATAACGGTCCAGGCCCATCCCATGTGAACCCGCTGGCACCGCCGGCCTATCAGGGTCCAGACCCGGGCCCACCACTGTTAGTCAGCCTTTCACATTCAAGCCTGCAGGCCATGCACCCCAACCCCTCTCTGGCCTGTTTATCGGCACGGTAGGTTGTTGACACTAGGTCTCGAACCCAGGACCTTGATAAGAGAGCTTTCCACCACTCCCTCATCACCAACTGAGCTACAGCTCAATTGGTGATGAGGGAGTGGCGTAAAGCTCTCTTATCTAGGTCCTGGGTTCGATCCCTAGTGGCAACAACCCGCCGTGCTGATAAACAGGCGCGGAGAGGGGTTGGGGTGCATGGCCTGCAGGCTTGAATGTGATAGGCTGACTACCAGCAGTGGGCCCGGGTCTGGACTCTGGTAGGCCGGCGGTTCCAGCTGGGTCCCATGTTGATGGGCCTGGACCGTTATAAAAAGTGCACTTTTTATAACGGTCTAGGCCCATCAACATGTTACCCATCTAGAACCGCCGACCTACCAGAGTCCAGACCCGGGCCCACTGCTGGTAGTCAGCCTTTCACACTCAAGCATGCAGTCCATGGACCCCAACCCCTCTCCGCGCCTGTTTATCAGCACGGCGGGTTGTTGCCAGTGGGGATCGAACCCAGGACCTTGATAAGAGAGCTTTACGCCACTCCCTCATCACCAACTGAGTTGCAGCTCAATTGGTGATGAGAGGTAAAGGAACTTCATGGTTAAGCATGCTTGGGTGAGAGTAGTACTGGGATCGGTGACCTCCTGGGAAGTCCCCATACGGCCCAGCTTGCCGACAAACTCTCATCACCAATTGGCCTTATGGCCTTACAACAAGAGTGAGTCTAATGGCCTTATGGCCTTACAACAAGAGTGAGTCTAAACTCAAATAATACATCAGTCATAAAAGTGCATAAGCACACCTAATCTACCTCGGCATGCAAGCCGGTCATATGTGCATCATACATACAATGTCATAAAAGTAGAGAAGCAGCAAAAAGGTAACACTTCATGAGGCTTAGGCCTTTCTGGCCGGCGAGCTAATCCTGCTTGCGATCCTTGCCCTGCAAAAATTATTAGTAACGTGGGTCAGCAAAGGCTGACCTCAAACTGTGTAACCAACACATCTCCTCCCGGCTGCCCCTAATGGACCCCGGGGAACCCTCCAACCTACAAGTCAGCACTTCATATGCAATGTATTTATAAACAAGTAATGCACTAAAAACAGGCTTGGATGTCTCAATCAAATACATGTTCTCTATTGTTGAGCATATAATAAAAGGGCCTACTATGCAACATGAATGCAACACCTGGGCTTCACCCAAGGCACCCTATAGCGTATGCATCTAGCACATCATCGCATCATCTGGGTACTCATCATTTCCCCATTGGCATAAAGGCGTAAACAAAAGGGGAACCACAATCTCCCAACGGCATCAAACCGCGACACGGAACTCTTGCCAAGACCCCAACCGCTCACGGTTGTAGACCCGGGCTTGCCGACAAACTCTGAATTATCATGTCAGGATTCCGTCCAGCACACTGACCGATTCTAAGAACCCTTGCTGGACCACACCCGCTCATGACATCATTGCCCGAGCTTGCCCCATGCTCGGCGTTCTCGTCAGTCTCACAAAAGGGGACTAGTCTCGCCGGGACACTTTCCACACATAACTTGCACGTCACGGGATAACCAGCCGACCACGGAGACACAGCCACGCCTTGGCACATCACAAACCAAGATAATTCCACCCTAATCCCTCATTCGTACTGCAGCGTTCCCGTGCACCAAGGAAACCATCTACCACCCATGCGGAGCTAACCTTGTCCACCAAGGAAACCATCTACCACCAATGGGGAGATAACCTTGCCCGGTACCGGCCACACGTACTCATGCAAGATAACGGGAAGAACACCACATACATCACACATCACAAACGGCCTCTTGCCGCAACGGATCTCTACGAATCCTTAAACCTCGTATGCAACATCACCGAGTCACACTAACGGCCGCGACTACAGCTTCACCCACCATGCCCAATCCACCAACGAAGCGGATCTCTAATGCAAAACATGCCGGGGACGGACTCAATCGACCCGGAGGTTCCTCTTGAACCTTGGCGACCCAAACCCCTCTCATTTGAGAGTTTGGTGCCCACAAAACTAGAAAAGAAAAGATGCTAAAACATGCATCCTAAAACCAAGAGGAGAAGTGTCGTTACCCTCCGACTCCGCTTCCTAGCCATGGAAAAAATAGCCGGATGAAAAGCACCGAAAACTCTTCTTCCTCCTTTGCTCTCCCTTCTCTCTAGAACTCAGACAGAGAACCAGCGGTAGAAAAATAAGGGTGTTGAAACCCTATACACAGGTATATCCCAAATCGGATTAACCACCAGCCGTCGATTCCCACAAAAGGGAAATGCACGGCTACGATCCAGGTCTGACCTGGACAAAAGGGGCTGAACACCGCACAATTCACCAATCCGGGGCAGGACACGTCCGCGACCAATCAAATCGTGTCGGGACATTAGTCAAGATCCCGCCAGAAAACCCTATGTCGACAATCCGCGCCAACAGTCAAACACGCCACAATACATCCCGCACTCGACGATCATCGAGCCAAGATCATCGAACGCTTCCAAATCATCGAACAGAGACTTTGGCTAAATCGTCGAACGCCGCTAAAACGTCGAACGCAGCTTGCTGGGGAAAATCGTCGAGCACAGATCCAAATTGTCGAACGGAGATCCAAATCGTCGAACGGAGATCCAAATCGTCGAACGCAGATTGCTGGGGAAAATCGTCGAACACATATTCAAATCATCGAACGGAGATCCAAATCGTCGAACGGAGCATGACACAGCGGGACACGCCTTGTGACACGCCCGTGTCACAGGCCGTGTTCCCCTGCCCGAGTCGACACCTCCTCTGTGTCGACACAACTGTGTCGACACCACCGTGTCGACACCTCAGTGTCGATACCACCTCTGTGTCGACACAACTGTGTCGACACAACTGTGTCGACACAACTGTGTCGACACAACTGTGTCGACACCACTGTGTCGACACCACTGTGTCGACACCATTGTGTCGACACTCAGAGAACACGCCTGGGACATGGGCTCCGACACGGGCGTGTCCCCCACTAGTCGACGAAAAGGGCAAAAACAATCGACTTCCCCAGGCTCTCGACGAACCTGGTTCGATACGGCCATGGACACGCTCGTGTCCTTGGCCGTGTGACCCTCAACTAAGACCCAAAGTTGGCCAAAATGTTGATCGTCCCTCTTTTAAATTTTGGGGCGTTACAACTCTCTCCCCCTTAAAAAAAATTTTGTCCCGAAATTACAAGCAAAAAGGGAACAAAAGCTTAAATGGTACCTGAACTGAAGAGCTCTGGATACTCTTCCAGCATGGTTTGTTCCCGCTTCCAAGAGAGCTCCTCGCGACCGCAGTTGTCCAATCGGACTTTCACGAGTTTGACCTCCTTATTCCACAACTGCCGAATCTCCTAATCCTCTATAGCAATTGGACGGACTCGCGTCCTCAAGTCTTCCTCTATCGGCACCAATGCCGGCTCGATCACCACACTAGCCTCCACCAAGGCTTTCCTCAAGACGAAGACATGGAAGACGTTGTGCAATCCACTCAGCTTCACGGACAACGCCAACCGATAGGCTACTTATCCCACCCATTCAACAACTTCAAAAGGTCCCAAAAACCTTGGACTCAACTTCTTGAGTCGGCGAATCCGTGAGACGCCTTTGAACGGCTTGATCTTCAAATAGACCCAATCACCTACCACAAACTCCAACTTCCTGTGATGAGGAGTGGTTTGAAAACTCCTTATCAAGGAGGTCTCAGGTTCGATCCCCGGCCTCAACAACCCGCCTGTGATGGAGAGGGGTTGGGGTGCATGGTCTGCAGACCTGGTTAGGCTGAACCGTTTCGAGCATGGTGCTGGGGGTGCCGGCGGCCATCCTTTCGAGCCGTGGGCTGGGGAGGTCGTTACAAAAAGTGCACTTTTTATAACGGTCCAGGCCCATGCCATGGGAACCCGCTGGCACCGCCGGCCTATCAGGGTCCAGACCCGGGCCCACCACTGGTAGTCAGCCTTTCACATTCAAGCCTGCAGGTCATGCACCCCAACCCCTCTCCGGCTTGTTTATCAGCACGGTAGGTTGTTGCCACTAGGTCTCAAACCCAGGACCTTGATAAAACAGCTTTCCGCCACTCCCTCATCACCAACTGAGCTGCAGCTCAGTTGGTGATGAGGGAGTGGCATAAAGCTCTCTTATCAAGGTCCTGGGTTCGATCCCCAGTTGCAACAACCTACCATACTGATAAACAGGCGCAAAGAGGGGTTGGGGTGCATAGCCTGCAGGCTTGAATATGATAGGCTGACTACCAGCAGTGGGCCTAGGTTTGGACTCTGGTAGTCCGACGGTTCCAGCTGGGTCCCATGTTGATGGGCCTGGACCGTTATACATCATACCTCTGCAACTAGCTTGCCCTTGCCGGAGCTCTCCGACTCAAGGCATCAGCGACCACATTTCCCTTTCCTTGCATATAATGAATCGCAAAGGTGTAGTCACCTAGGAACTCCAACCACCTTCGTTGTCGCATATTCAAGTCCTTCTGCTCCAACAGGTACTTTAGGCTCTTGTGGTCCGTATAGATCTCCACCTTCACGCCATAAATATAGTGCCTCCATAACTTCAGTGCAAAGATCACCGCCGCCAACGCTAAGTTGTGGACGGGGTAATTTCTCTCGTGCACCTTTAACTGGCACGAGCCATAAGCAATCACTTTCCCATTTTGCAGAAGAACGCAGCCTAAGCCGCTTCCTGATGCATCACTGTAGACTTCAAATCCATCAGTACTACATGGCGACGTCAACACCGGCTCCGTGGTCAACCGACACTTCAGCTCTTCAAAAGCTCGTGCGTAGTCTGGCATCCAAACGAACTTCTGATCCTTTCTCGTCAGTGTGGTTAGAGGTAAAGCGATCCGCGAAAAGTTCGCAACAAATCTTCTATAGTAGTCTGCTAGTCCAAGGAAGCTCCTGACTTCAGCCACAGAAGACAACACTGGACACTCATGTATGGCCCTTATCTTTGCCGGATCCACTGCTATGCACTCTCTGCTTACCACATGGCCCAGAAAAGCCACCGACGATAGCCAAAACTTGCACTTCGAGAACTTGGAGTAGAGCTGATTCTTCCTCAACGTCTGCAATACCAACCGCAAGTGGGTTTCATGATCGGCTTCAGATCAAGAGTAGACAAGAATATCATCAATGAATACTATCACGAACAGGTCCAGGTACTCTCGGAACATTTGGTGCATCAAGTCCATGAACACCGATGGCACATTGCACAACCCAAACGACATTACTGTGAACTCATAGTGCCTGTAACGTGTTCCAAATGCGGTTTTCGGAATGTCACCTTCCTGAATCCTCAACTGGTAGTAACCAGACTTCAAATCCAACTTGGAGTAGACGGTTGACCCCACCAGCTGATCGAACAACTCATCAATCCGTGGAATTAGATACTTATTCTTCTCAGTGTGCTTGTTCAGTTCACGGTAGTCAATACATAACTACAAACCACCGTCTTTCTTTCTCACAAACACAACAGGCACACTCCAAGGTGACATGCTTGGGCGAATATAACCTTGCTCCAATAACTCCTGCAGTTGGACTTTCAACTCCGCCATTTCCTTTGGCGCAATGCGATATGGAAAGCGGGCCACAGGTTTTGTACCTGACACCAACTCGATCGTGAAGTCAATCTCTCGCTGGGGTGGTAGCCCAAGGAGATCCTTGGGGAAAACATCTGCAAATTCTGATACCACCAGAACATCGCTCACACCAGCCTTAGGAACAACAGCCTGAATCAGCGTGAAGTAGCACTCCGCGCCCTTCCGAACAGCCTTGACTACTTGGAGTGCAGACATCAACGTCCCACCCACTCCTCGCATCCCTGCGAACATAGTCTCCTGCTCGGTATTCTGGCCCAACGTGATCTCTTTTGCATTACAATCAATCAAGGCATGCTGTTCCGCGAGCCAATCCATACCAAAGATCACATCGAATTCCGATATCGGTAATACAGATGCAGTCAAACAGAAATCCCGACTTCCTATTGGACCGCCACATCACAAGCTCGATCCGCGAGCATTAAATAGCCATTCGGCAACACCACCCTGACGCTATCTGTCTTCACACGACTAGGTATCCCATGCCATGCTATGAACTTGTTATACATAAAAGAATGCGAAGCACCCGCATCAAACAGGACTCGCGCTAGCGTGTTCCAAATCATCACAAATCCTGTGACAATCATGTCACACACACAAGCCGCATACAAAGATGCAATACAAAGTATGCAATAAGCAAAACAATGCTACAACGTAACTCGTACCTGTGAAGACGTCACTCTACTTAATGGCCTCATGCAAGCCAAGATTGTAGACTCGGGGCTACGCTTGCAAGGCAGAGGACTCCACCACTGCCTTTCCTTTCTCCGCATACGACGCTCCCGCCTTCTTTTCACTCTTTGGCGGTATCTGACAATCACAGGCTGAAAGTGCAAGGTGGATCTGATATACTCTAGAGGGGGGGTATTGTGCTCTCTTAAAAAATCTTTACAACTATTGTTGTATTCCTAAGTGAACAAGTTAGCAAATAAAATAAATAAGCACAGCAAACTAAGAAATCACAGAGCACAACCAAAACAAAAGAAAAGGGCAACCAGACGACGCAAGAAATTTTATAGTGGTTCCCCAACCTGGGTACATCCACTCTTCTACCACCCTGGTAGGAATCCACTAAGGTTTTTGATCAGGTGCCTGAAACCAATGAGCTTTTGTTCAGGTGCTCAAAAACCAAAACCTCAAGTCTTTTGGAAGGAGACTTGCAACCAGAATAATTTTGAAGGGAATTAAAACCCTGTACAGGAATTGGAAAAAAGGTGATGGTGTCTTCTCTTTCTCAAAGCAACTGAGAAGACTGTGGATTGATGTTGGCAAGTTGCTCCCCCTGAGATCAGGAAAACTGGAGCACTGCTTCAGTGTGATAGGTCTTCAAAGACCTGGAGTGTCTGGACCAGAGATGCTTCAGGAACTTCTTTGATAGATTGAAATTTGTTGTCCTTTGAAGTTGTCCTGAGAATTGACAGAAGAATACTCTTGATAGTGATTGGTTCTTCTTCTTCTTCTTCTTGAAGATGTTCTCTGGTTAGGATGATTGCAGTTAGAACTTTTGATTTCTGTGAGTTTGTTCTTCTGTGCAATCTGAGTGTCTGTCTGATTGTCTGTATTGCTTGCAGTATGTCTGTAACTCTATAACTCACTTTATTGATTCTTTCTTTTCTTTTGTATATCCTTTTTGACTGACTGAGAGAATTCGAAATTCGAATGTCGAGCAGTAATTGCAGTCGGCCTTGGAAGGAAGCGACAATCAATGATTTCTCCAACTGTCCCATGAAAAAATGGCATGTAATCGTCCATAGTCAATGCGCGTTCTAACGTTAACATTCCGAGAAGATCTGGCATTAATAACTCCGAAATCATCGCCAAGAAACGGGACGGGAAACCTGAAGAAGACCTAGTCTGGATTCGTCAAACGAAAAACATAAATCATCGAGCTGAGTTCATAGTTCGTCGAGCTTAGTTGAGGAGTTCGTCGACCAGACAATCTTTATTCGTCGAACAGACAATCTTCATTCGTTGAGCTGAGATTCATCATTCGTCGAGCAGATAATTATCACTGTCGGACAGTATTCGTCGAACTAAGATCCAAATTCTTCGAGCGAAGAAAGATTGTGGACTTAGCCAAATATTCTGTATCTGCTGATATTGAGTGTCGACATAAGCTGGTATCGACTGATTGATCTTGGTGTCGACTCAAATCTTCTGGTGTCGACATAGATTGTCTGGTGTCGACACATGCCCTAAGTGTCGACACAAATACTCTGAGTTCAGAATTCGTCGAGTAGAGAACTTCATTCGTCGACCTGAGAAGCTGAGAACTTGAGGTCCAAGTTCGTCGAGCTCAGAATCTAATTTGTCGACCAAAGCTTGAAGCTAGACTTAGAAAAATTCTGAAGTTGTCCTAAATTTGGCTTGATGAAGAAACTCAGTCTTCGTCGAACAGAGATCCAAGATCGTCGAGCTCAACACCAAGAAATGTCTGACGATCGTCGAGCGCAGAACACCTTTTGTCGAGCTGAGTTCGATGAACGTCGAACTCACTTTACTTAGTCTTGAAAACCTCTAATTCTGGAGTCTCTGATGGTCTTGTTGATAGCTGGTCCATCTGATGTTGGCTCTAAGGACTTGGCCTAGACTCTAGGACACAAACTTGACCCTGGCTATACAGGTTGGGTCACATCCTAAGTCAGTGAACCTAGCCCAAATCAACTAGGGATCCAACAATATCCCCCTATTTGGGTGAGGTCACTAACAGAGACAAAACAGAAACAAACAAAAAAACAAAGCATGAAAAGAAATATATCTGGCAGAGAATTACCAACACATGCAGGAGATATATATATACACAGCTTTGTTTAAACAGATAGCATAGTTTGAAAAACAAAAACAGACAGAAATTGAAACAACATGAAAATTACTTCTTTGGCTTCTTCTGTTTGGACATATCTTCAGTTGGTTTCTCTCCTGGCTTCTTAAAGATGATTTCTCTCTTGGGATCTGAAGCCTGAGCCTTTGTCATAGTCATATCAGCTGCCCCTATAATATTCAATGATGTTGCTCTACAGACAACTGCTTCTGGATGAAGTTTCATATAGTCATCAACATTGAATAGCTTGTTTCCTTTGTCAAATCTTTTCAGCTCTTCTTTTCTGTACTTAGACATAGTTGTAAGTCCTGATGTATCTTTGCCTTCAGCCTTGGATTTATTGATCAGAGATAAGCCAATTAACTCCTGGAATCTGGCCATTTTTGCAGTATTAGCAGTTTTAGGATCTTCAAAAGGAATTGGAGGAGAGAGAGGCCTTTTTGGACTGTCAGCTTTCTGTACTTCAGAGGTTTATTGTTGCTGCTGCTGATGCTATTGATGTTAATGTTGTGAAGAGGATGGCTGCCTCTGCTGGCTGCTTCCAGAGGATCTCCCTGACTGTCTCTGGTATGTTTGCATTGGGGCAGATCTCTGAGAGCTAGAGGAGCCAGAGGCACCAGCTGCTGGAGGAGAAGGAGGAGGAGGATCCTTCCTGAATCTGTGCACTAGAGGAGGGGAATATCTCCTACTTCTCTTTCTATCCTTCGGCTGGTTTTTGGATAGCCACATCCATCCAGGCATACCCTTGTATGGAGTTATATTGTGCAGAATGTAGTAAGGGGTGTCTGCAGTGGGATTAGGCTTTGGAGCTGGAGGAGGAGGAGCCTTCCTTTTCTTTGCTAGCATCTTCTTTTTCTTACTAGCAGCATCTTCATCTGAGTCATCATCATCATCTTCTTCTGAGTCAGAACCCCGAGGGATATCATAAAGAGCATCCAAAGCTTTTAGAGTTTTAGCATCAAGAACAGCTTCATCTGGAGGAGGGGTAGAAGGTTCAGGAACTGGAGCTTCAGCAATAGGAGAGGAGGAGCCTTCACAAGAAATAGAAACAATGGGGACAGAGCTTTCAGCTACTGCCTTATTCTCCTCTTCTATATCAGTCAGGATAAGCTCATCCAAATCAGGCATTGGTGAGTCATCCATAACAAAACTTGGGGCTGAAATATCTTCTGGAATGACTGAAGATGATGGAGCAACATCTGGAGGAGCAAAACTGTGACAGAGTTGCTTAGCAACTGCTAGACCTATTGGGGAGGTATAGGGTACAATAGCCAAACTTGACTTAGTAAAATCAGCTGGAAGAAACTGCATAAAAGCTGTATCAAAACTTCTTAATAAAACAGACAAATTTATTGTGGGATTTAAATAAAAATCACCAACAGGTTTTATTTGCTCAACTGACTCATCTAAGTCATTGTCAGTATCCATAAAATTAAATAATTCAATTAAATCAGAATCAAAATCTGGCAAACTATCAGCATCTGTATCTGAAACTACTGTTGTAGAGGGGGCTGCTACTGCATCTGCTGCTGCTGTAGCTGTATCTACATCTGCTGCAGCTTCATCATAGAGCATCTCCCCCTTCCTGGGTTCAGGAAGACCTGCAGCCAGGCCCCTGAATGAAGAGGGGGCGGCAGATGGGATAGAAATCTAGGCAGATAAAGAGTTGATAGAGGTCATAAGAGGTGTAATGGCCTCTTGGATGCGAGATTTGATGAGGGGAGTGAGCAAGGAGATGATGGTAGATGGATCAAATGGGGAAGGGGAGAGGAGGGAATGGAAGGTGGAAGGACAGATGGAATGGGGGCATCTGGTATGATAGTGTCTGTGGGGATGGTGTAAGATGAAATGGATGACAAATGAGGGGGTAGTGGGGATTGAGGAGGTGTAGGAATATGAGTGTCATGAGGTGAAGCAGGGGGTGTAGGAAGGTTGGTAATGTCAAGTGGTGGAGATGGAGGAGGAGTGGGCACATGAGTATGTTGTGGAGATTTAGGTGTGGTAGAAGGAATAGAAGAGGGAGGGAGTTGTTTTGCTGGAAGTGCAGGAAGAGATGATGGAGATGGAATGACCTCTTCAGCAGGGTGGGGAGTGTCCTTTACAGCCCTGGTGCTCTCAGAAGTAGGGATGGAAGAGGTGGAAGCCTTGGAGGGCTTGGAGATAGTCCTCTCCCATCTGCCAAAGAAGGCGCAGGTGAGGCGCTTGCTGGCATTGATGAAAATGGTCAGGGAGACCATTAATTCACCAGCCTTCTCTTGAAGAAAAATTCCCAAAATTTTGCCAAAGCAGACCTCTTTCTTACTGTTCTTTTTCTTGATTAAATCAAAGAATATTGTGCCCCAGTGGACATGTCTCTTGTTCACCACGGCGCACATAACCAGGAATTGGTGGCGGGTGATGTAGTCATGTGCTGAGTGATTGCCCATCAACACTTTTCCTACAATGTCCGCCAGAAACTGGTAGGCGGCGGACAGTTTCTTCTTCAACAGCTTGTTAGGGTTGCTTCCTGTAAACCCCATTAACTTCAGCATATCACCAAACTCTTCAGAATCCATTTCAATGTTATCTTCTCCATTTACTAGTCCAAATATTTCAGAAAGAATTGCGGGAGATAATGAAACAGTAGTACTCCCGATATTGCCTGTCATCACATCTTCCTCAGAAACTGTAGATGTATATACCCATTCTCTGATATCCGTTCCATGGAGTTTAATCCTTCGGGTCATAAAGTCCTTTAGATTGAGTTCTTCTAGCAGTTCCAAGATTTAGAGAAAGATGGGGTCAGAATGTTGGAAAGAATCGAAGTCCATATCAATACCAGTATCAAATTTCATTGCCGCCAAAGCTCCTGCGGGAATCGCCATGGATGACCTGCAAGAAAGACACAGAGAAAAACAGCGATCAAGAGAAAAAGAACTGAAAGCGCGGACAGAGGTCGAAGAAAACCTAGATATAAGATTTTCAAAATATGAATCGACAATCTCCGTTCCACGAAAAAGAAAAAGTTCTTCAAACTGAGCTCGACGAAATAAATTATGGATAGATAATTCGTCGATCTCATCCAGAAGAATTGAAAACAGTTCGTCGAACTCCGTTCGACGAAATGTCTTCTGAAGCAATGTTCGTTGAACTCCGGTCGACGAAAACTTTTTACACACAGAGAATTCGTCGATCTCCGGTCAACGAGAATCTCTCAAACTTTCCTTAATTCGTCGAACTCTGTTCGACGAACTCTGGAAAATTCGTCGAATGCAAATAGAAACTAATTTAACTCTTCTCCATTAATCATTCCCAGTTGATTTATAAAAAAACAAATGATTTTTCTCATCCAAGGGCTTGGTGAAAATGTCTGCTCTCTGTAAATCAGTAGGAATATGAATCAAGTTAATTTTCTTTTTGTCTACATTATCTCTAATGAAATGATGTCTTATTTCAATATGCTTAGTCCTAGAATGGTGAACTGGATTCTGTGCTATAGCAATAGCACTAGTATTATCACAAAATAATGTTGAATTATTTAAGTTGATACCATAGTCTAGGAGTTGGTTTTGTATCCATAGCATTTGTGAACAGCAGCTGCCAGCAGCCATGTATTCTGCTTCTGCAGTTGATGTAGACATAGATGTCTGCTTTTTACAAATCCAGGAGACAAGTCTCATACCCAGGAACTGGTAAGTTCCGGAGGTACTCTTCCTGTCCACTCTACATCCAGCATAGTCAGCATCTGAGTATCCAGTTAACTCAAATTCTGACTCTGCAGGATACTAGAGTCCTAGATTTGGACAACTATTTATATATCTCAAAATTCTTTTTAGGAAAATAAGGTGAGATTCTTTAGGGTTCACTTGAACCTAGCACAAAGGCATGTGGCAAACATTATATCAGGTCTGCTAGCTGTTAGGTATAATAGGGATCCAACAATTGCCCTATAATGCTTCTGATCTACAGGTTTCCCTACTGCATCAGAATCCACAACAACATTAGTAGCCATAGGGGTTTTCATTCCTGAAGCATCACCCATCCCAAACTTCTTAATAAGCTCTTTAGCATACTTAGCTTGGGAGAGCAAGATACCATCAGGGAGCTGCTTCACTTGGAGACCAAGGAAGTAGGAAAGCTCACCCATGCTACTCATCTCAAATTTGGAATGCCTGAGGTCAGCAAACCTCTTGCATAATTTGGGATCAGTAGACCCAAAAATGATGTCATCCACATATATTTGTACTAACAGTATTTGGTCCTTATGACTTCTAGTGAAAAGAGTTTTATCTATGGTTCCTCTTGTAAATTTATGCTCTAAAAGAAAGCTTGATAAGGTCTCATACCAAGCTCTTGGAGTTTGCTTTAAACCATAGAGAGCTTTATGCAATTTAAATACAAAAGAGGGTTGAGTTAGAGAGATAAAACCTGGAGGTTGTTCTACATAAACCTCTTCTTGAAGCACTCCATTCAGAAATGCACTCTTGACATCTATTTGGAACACCTTGAATATCCTGTGAGCTGAATAGGCAAGGAATATCCTAATGGCCTCCAACCTTGCAACAGGGGCAAAGTTTTGGTCATAGTCAATTCCTTCCTCTTGCCTATAGCCTCGAGCAACAAGCCTAGCCTTGTTTCTCACAATGTTTCCTTGTGCATCCAACTTATTCCTGTAGACCCATTTGGTTCCAATAACTGGGTAGTTATGGGGTCTTGGAACCAAATCCCAAACTCTACATCTCTCAAACTGATTTAGTTCCTCCTGTATTACAATGATCCAGTGGGGATCTTGCTCTGCTTCATGGATAGTGAGAGGTTCAGTCTGAGAAAGAAAACAGGCATACATCAAGTCTTGGTTGAGTTCATGTCTTGTCTGTACACCTGCTGAAATGTCTCCAATCACTTAAGATCTGGGGTGATCTTTAAGTGTGACAAGATTAGTTGGTGGAGTTTGTTGAGCAACAACTTCTGTAATTAATTCCTCTTGAGGAATGGTACTAGCTATTGAGGGAAGTTCAGCCACTTCCTCTTGAATTTCTTCTTCACTATCCTCAGCAACTTGTGGAGTACGATGGGTTGATACCTCTTGGGTAAGGTTTAGTCCATCCATAGACTCACACAGTTGTGGAACCTGTAAAAGCTATTGGTAGAAATCTCTTTCTCCTTATAAGACATGTTAGCTTCATCAAAAGATACATGAACATATTCTTCAATTTTAAGGGTGGATTTATTGAAAACCCTATAGGCCTTGCTTACTTGGGAGTATTCTAGAAAAATCCCTTCTTCAGCCTTAGCCTCAAACTTTCTAATGTATCTCTAGTTATTTGTGTGAATGTAACAAATGCAGCAAAAAACTTTAAAGTAAGTGATTTTAGGTTTCTTCCCTTTAAGTAATTCATAAGGGGTCTTATTTTTCAGTTTATGTATAAGACTTTTATTCAGGACATAATTAGCAGTATTTACAGCTTCGTCCCAAAAGGATAGAGGCATGTAAGCATCTGCTAATAATGTACCTGCAGATTCAATGAGTGTCCTATTTTTCCTTTCAGCAACCCTATTTTGTTGGGGAGTTCTAGAAGCTGAGAAGCACTGCCTGATACCTTCCTTCTCACAGAACTCATGCATAAGAAGAGACTCAAACTCTGTGTCATGATCACTTCTGATCAATGCAACATGAGTAGAGAACTCAATCTGTATGGTCCTGAGAAAATCTGTAAGAACCTTGAATGTATCTGACTTAGCTCTCTGAAAGGCTACCCAACTAAATCTAGAGAAGTCATCAACAATCACTAAAGTATAAGACTTCCCTCCTAGGCTTTGTACTGAAATGGGTCCAAATAGATCCACATGAAGCAGATACAATATCCTAGGTGAATCACTTTTATTAATGGATTTGAAACTAGTTTTAGTTTGCTTGCCTAATTGACAAGCCCTGTATAAGCTTTCCTTCTTGTAGGGGCCAGAAGGTAAACCTCTAACAAGTTTGTCTTTAGATAACCTAGATATATTCTTAAGGTTTACATGGCCTAATCTTTTATGCCATAACTCATTTTGGTTACTAGTGATATTAAGTAAACAAACATCAGTTTTGGCAGAAATAAAATCTACTAGATATATGTTGCCTTGTCTAAGTCCAATTAAAACAGTTTGGTTTTCATTATTAATAATAGAGCAAGAGGTAGAGTTAAAGTGTACCTGATAACCTTCATCACATAATTGACTTATGGATATAAGGTTATGTTTGAGTCCTCTTAAATATGTTACTTTCTTGAAAGTAACTGCTCCAATCTTCACTGCTCCATATCCTTCTGACTGGCCACTTTTTGAATCTCCAAAAATCACCTTTGGTCCTAGCTTGGGGTTGTAGTTGGATAAATTGCCCTTGCTGCCTGTCATGTGCTTGGAGCAACCACTGTTCAAGTACCAAGTTTGACTCACCCTTGGACAGCTCTTCACCTGTACCTGCAAAGAAAAACAAAATTCAATTGTTCTTGACCCAGGTTACCTTGGGTCATTTATTTTGTTGAAAAGTAAAGCTGGAAATAACTGATAATGCAGGTTGAGATTTATAACCTAAGGGGTGATATCTCCTAGGTGGAATTACCCAATCAGCTATTGGATTAAATGTCTTATTAGTTGGCTTAAAATTTCTGTAAGAGAAATGATTTAGGTTTGGTCTTTCTGGGTTTGACGAATTGTTGTAAGTTCGTCGACCAGAGTTCGATGAATAGGGATGAGTTCGTCAATCTCTGCTCAGAGAATGACAGTAGTCATTTTTTGCGCCCCAAGTTCGTCGACCTCTGCTCGACGAACCATACACCGTTCATCTATTGCAGTTAGACGAATTGTTATACCTGAAGTTTGCGTTCAGCGTTCGTCGATTTGGATTCGACGAACTGGCTACATTTCGTCGATCTGCGTTCGACGAATGCTGCTGAACTTTGTTTTTATTAACTGTTTTCTGTTTTCTGTTTCTCTTGTCTAGGGGTTTTGAGTTGTTTTCTGACATAGGTTTGTCTATTAATTTTTCTTTTCCTTTGGCAGAGATAAACTTGATGGGGGTTGTAAGAATATTTTTCTTTATTATGGGGGGCAAACTTGATGAAGCACCCAAGCCCAGCTTGCCATTTTATCTGGCATTCACTATGCTTGTAATGTCCATCAGCTTGAGGCTTCTCCCATTGAGAGATTGCTCAAGTTGTTTGGCCTCACATAATTCAGATTTTAATTTAATTATTTGTTCATTAGCTAAGGTTAGTTGGTCTGTTAGCTTTATGTTTTCTGAGTTGACTGATTCAAGATTACCTAATCTTTCTCTAAGAGTTTTTATTTCCTTTTCTGAATAGATTAAGTCTAAGCACATAGTTTTGAATTCAGTCTTAAATGAATCAGAATTAAAATCAAAACTGGAAATTACCTGATCTGCCTCTAAGTCTGAGGCTGCTTCTTCTTCTGATTCTTCTTCTGATCCAGAACAGCTCCTGGAGGCATCAGTTGTCATTAGGCAAACCTCCTTGGATCTTGCTTCTTCCTCTTCTTCACTTGAATTGGAGGAAGATGTTTCTTCTTCAGCGTCACTCCAAGTCTCAGCAACAAATCCCTTGTCTTTCTTTTTATATTTGCTGGAGGAGGGTTTGCTGCTGTGTCTTCTCCTGGAATCCTTTTCTCTGCTCTTGTCCTTCTTCTGGTTTTCTGGACATTCTGAGATGTAATGTCCAGGCTTTCTACACCCAAATCACACAACCTCCTTAGTTGGGGTCTTGTCATACTTGGGCTTATCATCCTGTCTGGATGATTTCCTTCTGAAATCCTTTCTAGCCATCTTGTAGAACCTTTTTGCAAAGAGGCTCATGAGTTCCTCATTGGAAGTTGATGTCTCACTGTCCTTAGATGCTTTGAAGGCTATGATATGCTCCTTTATCATTGCAGTTGTTGCCTTCTGTTCTGCTACTTCTCTTGATTTTATCAGCTGCTCATAGGATTTTAATTTGCCTAGTAGAGACTCAGTTGATATCTCATTGAGGATTCTGGCTTCCTTGATTGGTCAGATTCTGGAATCCCAAGAGCTAGGGAAGCACATCAATGTCTTGTCATTCACCTCTGTCAAGGTGATGTCTTTATCCAAGGTCTTGAGCTCATTGATAATTGAACTCAACCTGTTATACATTTCAGCCACTGATTCTGTCTCATCCTTTTTGAAGTTCTCAAATAGGGAAATGAGATTGGATCTCTTGTCTTTTCTCTCATCTGCTGAGTCAGCTACCATTTGGTTGAGGGAATCCCAAATAGCCTTGGCTGAGGTGCACTCAGCCACCTTTTGGAATATGTCATCTGACATTGTCTGAGCCAAGATATTCATTTCCTTAGCATCTGCCATCTTGGCTTTCTTGTAGGCATCATTGTTTTCTCGAGGGGGCACTGCAGTCATGTTGGTTGAAGTGCTGGTAGAAGCTACAGGTGCTGGAGGTACCCCTGTCAAGATAACAGAAAATATATCCTCATCAATAGAGTTCATGTATAACCTGATTCTTGCCTTCCAGATGGCAAACTTGTTAAGATTGCATAATGGAGGTTTGATGCTTGCATAGTCTTTGTTTTGGGCCATTTCTGTGAAGGAATAAATCTAACAATAGAAACAAAATAATCAGATCTCACCAGTGGGATCTTTGTGGTTCAGGTGTTAGCCTGTACAACCAATAAGGTGTGGTATGTTAACCAACCTCCCTCTGATACCAATTGAAAGTGCAAGGTGGATCTGATATACTCTAGAGGAGGGGGGTGAATAGAGTATTGTGCTCTCTTAAAAAATCTTTACAACTATTGTTGTATTCCTAAGTGAACAAGTCAGCAAATAAAATAAATAAGCACAGCAAACTAAGCAATCACAGAGCACAGCCAAAACAAAAGAAAAGGGCAACCAAACGACGCAAGAAATTTTATAGTGGTTCCCCAACCTGGGTACATCCACTCTTCTACCACCCTGGTAGGAATCCACTCAGGTTTTTGATCAGGTGCCTGATACCAATGAGCTTTTGTTCAGGTGCTCAAAAACCAAAACCTCAAGTCTTTTGGAAGGTGACTTTCAACCAGAATAATTTTGAAGGGAATTAAAACCCTGTACAGGAATTGGAAATAAGGTGATGGTGTCTTCTCTTTCTCAAAGCAACTGAGAAGACTGTGGATTAATGTTGGCAGGTTGCTCCCCCTGAGATCAGGAAAACTGGAGCACTGCTTCAGGGTGATAGGTCTTCAAAGACCTAGAGTGCCTGGAACAGAGATGCTTCAGGAACTTCTTTGACATATTAAAATTTGTTGTCCTTTGAAGTTGTCCTGAGAATTGACAGAAGAAGACTCTTGATAGTGATTTGTTGTTCTTCTTCTTCTTCTTGAATATGTTCTCTGGTTAGGCTGATTGCAGTTAGAACTTTTGATTTCTGTGAGTTTGTTCTTCTCTGCAATCTGAGTGTCTGTCTGATTGTTTGTATTGCTTGCAGTATGTATGTAACTCTGTAACTCACTTTATTGATTCTTTCTTTTCTTTTTTATATCCTTTTTGACTGACTGAGAGCATTCGAAATTCGAATGTCGAGTAGTAATTGCAGTTGGCCTTGGAAGGAAGCGACAATCAATGATTTCCCCAACTGTCCCATGAAAAAACAACAAGTAATCATCCATAGTCAATGCGCATTCTAACGGTAACATTCCAAGAAGATCTGACATTAATAACTCCGGAATCATCGCCAAGAAATAGGACGGGAAACTTGAAGAAGACCTAATCTGGATTCGTCGAACGAAGAACAGAAATCGTCGAGCTGAGTTCACAGTTCGTCGAGCTGAGTTGAGGAGTTCGTCGACCAGACAATCTTCATTCATCGAACAGATAATCTTCATTCGTTGAGCTGAGATTCATCATTCGTCGAGGTGATAATTATCACTATCGGACAGTATTAGTCGAACTAAGATCCAAATTCGTCGAGCGAAGAAAGATTGTGGACTTAGCCAAATATTCTGCATCTGCTGATATTCAGTGTCGATATAAGTTGGTGTCGACTGATTGATCTTGGTGTCGACTCAAATCTTCTGGTGTCGACATAGATTGTCTGGTGTCGACACATGCCCTAAGTGTCGACACAAATACTCTGAGTTCAGAATTCGTCGAGTAGAGAACTGCATTTATCGACCTGAGAAGCTGAGAACTTGAGGTCCAAGTTCGTCGAGCTCAGAATCTAATTCGTTGACCAAAGCTTGAAGCTGGACTTAGAAAAATTCTGAAGTTGTCCTGAATTTGGCTTGATGAAGAAACTCAGTCTTCATCGAACAGAGATCCAAGATCGTCGAGCTCAGCACCAAGAAATGTCTCACGATCGTCGAGCGCAGAACATTTTTCGTCGAGTTGAGTTCGACGAACGTCGAACTCACTTTACTTAGTCTTGAAAACCTCTAATTCTGGAGTCTCTGATGGTCTTGTTGATAGCTGGTCCATCTGATGTTGGCTCTAAGGACTTGGCCTAGACTCTAGGACACAAACTTGACCATAGCTATACAGGTTGGGTCACATCCTAAGTCAGTGAACCTAGCCCAAATCAACTAGGGATCCAGCATAGGCTATATGCCCCACCCGTCCACACTTAATGAATGTATGAGTCTCCAGCTTTGAGGTGGCCCCCGACGTTGCTCCCGATGCAACGGTAGAAGGGGCTTGTCCAGTCGACTTGGACCTCTTGCCCCATCTCTTCTTGAAAAATGACTTCACTGGTCGGGGCACTTTGAATTCCGGTTGTGTCACAGCCAAGGCCCGCTTCCCATACACCCTCTTCATATCCTTTTCCAGCGCACACGCAGTGTCGACCAACGCCTGGAAGCCTTGGTTCACATAACTAGAGAGCAGGAATCGTAACTCGTCCCGCAGTCCTTCATATAACCTATTAGTCTTCCTTTGCTCATCAGCAAAAATATAACCCGCATATCGTCCCAACTGCGTGAACTCATGCAGGTACATGTCAACACTGACTTCTCCTTGTGTCAGCCTTTGGAACTCATTCTCCATGGCAATACGTTGTGCCGCTGGGAGGTGCTTTGCCAGGAAGAGTCTCGAGAATTCCTCAATCGACACTTGTGATAACGGTCTCCCTGCTAAGTGGTGTAGTTCCATCTCATCCCACCATAAACGAGCCTCTCCTTCCAGCAAGAAGGTGGCTAACGTGACTTTCTGATGTTCCTCCGTTCCAATCGCCGTCATAATCTGCTTGACGTGCGATAACCAATCCTCAGCCTGCGTAGGGGATCCCAAGCCCGTAAACGTAGGCGGGTTGAAACTTATGAACTGCTTCAACTGCTTCTTAGCTGCTCGAGGATCCACATCCGCTACAGGTTCTGGCCTCGCCGCAACCTATTCTGGCCTCAATGCGGGCTGCTCCAGCCCTTGCGCTTGCCCAATCGGCTGTGCTTGTATCATCACAAACCATGTCTCAGCAACTAATCGCACAGTTTCCGCAGAAGGCGGAGGTGTAGGCACCTCAGCTGGTGTTGTACTTTCATCAGAACGCTGGTGCACCACTCTGCGTCACCTATAGGTGAACAAGACACTCACATTAGCGACTGCACACAAGCAAAACAACAAAATAGGAATGTTCAGGTTCCTCAAACACATGTATTTGCATTCCCAAGGTGGACATTCCGGAGTTCATTAATGTTAACTTGGTTCGCACAGACACGTGCTCGCCACCGCACAAAAGAATTCGACAACGAATTCGAAAGGGAAAGATTGAGACAGTTGATACCAAAAATGTAACGACTCCATCCGTTCACAGGTATATACAAGAAGGTCCGGTCGGGGCCCCACAACATATACCATAAAATAGGTAGGGAAGTCACGTAGTGATACCAGAGTTGCGCATCCTAACTCATTGCATTCTAGCGGAAGCCTATAACACGAAACTGAACTCACATACAAGAATGTCCACCATATAAAAGTTCCACATTTATATAAAATAGGAATCGTAGCAAATACAAAGTCAACTGGCCTTATGGCCTTACATGGCTTTACATAACAGTGGCTTCAAACATTGGCGTGCAGGCTAGCCACGTATAATCAAACATAGTATTTTCATTTAGCCTTCGAGGGCTAGCAGTAGCAGCAGCAGCAGGAACTTCAGCCTTTATGTGTCCCGCTTGGCTCTCCAGCACCTGCACAGGGACATCCCACCCAACGGTGGCAAACAGGCAACGGTCAGCATTTAGCTGGCCAAATTATAACGCCCCCACCCCTTTCCCGGGGCGATGGTATTCTTTACCTGCAGACATAGCATTTCACAGGCAAAATGTATATCATACATTGTGCTC
The DNA here is from genome assembly GCA_039583875.1 of Platanthera guangdongensis. Classification (NCBI taxonomy): domain Eukaryota; kingdom Viridiplantae; phylum Streptophyta; class Magnoliopsida; order Asparagales; family Orchidaceae; genus Platanthera; species Platanthera guangdongensis. Next base: position 100,587,350 of record CM077165.1, read on the forward strand.
TCACACACATACATACCATCACAACCGTCAGCCACACAGCCCGACGATCCGTGCACTTAGGACACATTCTTGGTGTAGCGGCGAACCATTTGCCCACCACCGTATCAGGTTCACAACCCAACGGTAAAACATTGAGCATTTTCTCCATGGCGTGCAACCGGAGATTATAGTCTTAGTGAACTGGGATTGGCCCGTATCCCCCCATTGTATCACGGCGCGCAGGCCTAAGACTCTCGCTATGCGCTCCAACAGATCGCACTTTCAGGTCTCACATCGGACAGACATAACGCAGGTCGGATCATCAACCCCCCGTTGCTCAAATCGCCTTGTCATCACCGAGTACAGCATACTCGCGGCTAAATCAAAGGCGCGGGTCGGTTTCACCGTTCCTTTTTGGCATAAAGCCTGGGTGTTTTCCTAGGCACACCAGTACTTATTATCAAACCCATTCATATCACAACCTCAGAGGGTCTTTCCTGGGCACACCAGTACTTCCTGTTACTCCCTTCACAGGCATAACCCCATAATTATCACAAATGTCAAGGGTATTTCCTGACTTACCATGCCAGTACTTCCTGCTACTCCCCTTCACAGGTACCACCTATGAACATCAAGCATTAGAAAGGGTATTTCCTGGGCACACTAGTACTTCCTTCTACTCCCCTTCACAGGGAGAACCCAATAGCACAAGCATCACAAGGGTATTTTTCCTGGACTACCACTATAGTAGTTCCTGCTACTGCCTTTCACAGGTTTAACCCATCGACTCCTAAACTACACATTTATCACGGAGTCTTCTCCAGTGCATATATGCAACATCACCAATCCAGACCAACCTGTCTAGATGGGCTTCACACAACATTCCTATTTTATACTCCTTTTTCGGATCTATATGCCAAATGATTGGGGATTCCATGAACAACCCAAAGGACTCCCACAACAAGCCACCCTCTGGTGGGGGAATCTTATGCACATGCCAAAAAGGAAGCCTTCACATGGCTAGGAAGATAAGTCGTTACCCTTGAAGAACGCTTCGGCGCCATGAGCTCCTAGATGGCTGGAAAGAACCACAACGGCTTTTCCTCCACAGCGCTGGCCTCAGATCTCTAGCCGAAACTCTGTAGCACCACCAGTGGCCAACTCCTCTTCCTCCTCCTCCTTCTTCCTCTATTTCTCTCTCTAGGATTTTACAAAGATGAAAGCCAAATCTCAAATGAGAATTTCCTTCTCATCCACAGCCTTAAGGAAGAAGGGAGGCACCTCAACCACTGGATCCCAGCTGAAGATTTGGACAGCCAAGATTTTGCCATAAAATCATATTTTTTTCCTGACACGGCCTGTGACACGCCCGTGTCCCAGGCCGTGTACCTCAAGCGGTGCTCAACCGACTTATCAAGTCCAGTACATGTCCATGTGACACGCCCGTATCACGGACCGTGTTACCTGACACGTCTTTAGACACACCCGTGTCTGTGGCCGTGTACATCAGGCTGTACAAAAATCAATCTCAACCCGACAGGGACACGACTAGTGACACTCCCGTGTCACAGGCCATGTACCCAAGATACATCCATGTCCTGCCTGTGTTCACCAGGCCTCAATGCCTTGGGCACATCCCGAAAAGGACACGGCCTGTGACACGCCCGTATCCCAGGCCGTGTGCCCATACACGGCACTAGACACGCCCCAGCTCCACTTCATCGAGCTAAAATTCATCGAACCGCGAGGACACACCCAGTGAAACGCCCGTTTCACAGGCCGTGTACTCTGCACTTGACAATCGTCGACCAAATTTTGTCGACCACTCATCGACTAGTCACCCGAGAAGGACACGACCTGGGACACGCCCGTGTCCCATGCTGTGTCACCCAATTTTGCCAAATTCTGGGATTTGGGGTGTTACACCGACCTCCAGGGATGGGGGCACGAGGCTGGGGTGGATGGAAATGGCTCCCTAGCTAAGCCTACCAGCCCTCGCCCCCCAGCACCACAGCTCGCGCGGGGTAACCGAACTTCTTTTGCTCACTAAGAACTCCTTTATTTTCGGGGCTGCTAGAGTCCCTGTCTGTAATAACTTAACAATTTTTAGAATTCTGTATGCTATTTGAAATAATGGGATGCATAAACTAGATTCGGCTCGCACTATGATAGGCCAGGTCGCCGGATTGGTGAGCTGAGGCTGGCAAGCTGGAGCCGGCGAGCTTGACTGACCGGTTAGCACGACCATAAATTCGGTTTTCTATAAATAGGGCCCCTCACCAACCCGCTGGCCCATCGCATTTACTGCATTTCTTTCCCCTCTGCTGCTCTTCTCGTTACTTGCTCTCGCACCCCAAGCCTTTTTGCGAGCATGGGCAAAACACGACCTGATGCCGACGGCCGATCCAAATGCGCCCGTCAGTTCACCGACTACTGTTTCTTCGATGGAAACACCAACGAGCATGAGCTCGCCACCTTCAAAACAGAGTGCCTTCCCCCGGCTATGAGGCGCGCCCACCGATAGAGGGCGAGACCATCAATACCTTTTACCGGGACGAGCTCGCCTTCCCCATCTAGCACTTCGAGGTGGGGTTGCGCTTGCCCTTCTTGCCTGAAATCCGCCATATCTTCAAATACTTCGGCGCGGTGCCCATGCAACTGAACCTGAACGCGATCGCTATAATGGTCGCGTTCACCTGTCACCTCCACCGCAAGAGGATTGAATTCAACCTCACCGTCTTCCGCAAGTTCTTCACTTATCGTGTAACCAATGATGGGGTTGCCTACCTGATGGGCTCGCACATCAAGGTTCGCGAGACCGCGAAAAAAATCACAACTAGGTATCCAAGATCGTCTTCATCAAGGGCTACCTGGGTAATATACCCTTCTCCCCTTAGCAGAAGAGCGAGGAGGTATATCGCCCTCCAACACTATCCGACGACAACGCCGAGCTGCACAAGTTCTTTATGTGGAAGGACTTCGAGGTAGCCTTCCTTCGAAGGGTCCTCGACACGCTCCTCCCTGTTCCATCTCGCGAAGGTATACTTTTATTTTTTTCCTCATGTACTCGGCTACGATTATCATTCCTAATCCCGAGTCTTTTATTGCAGGGGAGCGATCAATTACCGAGCACCCACCTTATTCGGGCTTGGGACGCCACCTAGACCCGTTCGTGCATGCGCGGGCAGCCGCGGTGGACTGCCGAGGCGAGCTGGGGTCAGGCGGACCCTCCTCCAGCCAAAAACAACCTGTCCTTGAAGGGTCCAACTCCCCCGCCGCTCCTCACCGCGAAATAACAAGGCCATGGTGGTCTCCAGGGGGAACTACAACAACAAATTCGGGGGAGACCACAACAACAAAAACAAATCTACATAAGCTCGCCAGAGACCACACCTGAAGGGTCACCAGAGAGCTCGTTGAAGCGCTTGCCAGAAAAAGATCTAGTGGGTGGCAAGCACTCTGCTCCCCCTGCTACAACGGAGGTCATGGCCCGCGAGCCGGGCCCGGCAAAGAACCACCCCCTCTTTGGTTTAGGGGAAGTCAAAAGACCCGACCGACGAGCCGATGGTGTAATGGGATGAACAGATCCACCAGGTCTCCATCTCCTCACTCCATGCCTCCTGGTCGGGGGGTCAGCCCGCCTCCTGGCATGCCTACACGATGGGCTTCGGCTTGTATAGGCTCGAGGATGTCGAGGCGTATAAGGGTCCAACTCTTCGGCAGATCGGCCGAGAGGGTCTGCAGGCCCAGATGCGGGCCCTGGAGCTGCATCACATGGTGGTCTGCTGCAGCTTCAGTCTCAACCACAAGTTGCTGAAGTCTGAGCAGGAGCCCGACCTCATCAAGGATACTGCAGCCAACCTAGAGAGTCGACTACAAGTCGTCGAGAATTACTCGTGAAAGCTGCCGACGGGATGGTAAGAGGCGTCCATCCCCTTCATTTTTACTTGGGATTTTTCATGAATATAAATCTTACCTTGCCCTTCTTTCTAGGATGACGAAGCTACAAGCGGGCTGCGAGCTCACGCCGCTGAGCTGGATGCTCGCGCCGTCGAGCTGGAGAAGGAGAATGCCACGCTGAAGGAGGAGAACAAAGGACTCTGTAGCGAGCTGATCCGACAAATTGACATCTTCTTCCCCCAGTCCGATGGAGAGCTGATCCGAAAAATTGACATCTTCTTCCCCCAGTCCGGTGGCAAGCCGAGCATTCCTCCCAAATATCCAAAGGTCTTTAGCAAGGTCGAGGTCGCCGAGAGGCTGCAGGTTAACTCCATCAGCACCTCTGACTATACCCTCCAGATGATGAAAGATATGGAGGTTTTGGTGGAGGGATACGAGGAGATCGCAACGAGGGACCTTGTGCCGAATCTGTTCCCGTCGGCCACCCCTCCCAACGAGAAGGAGGAAAGCTTCAAGTCTCTTTTCAAGGATGTCAAGGGATACAAGGATGGCCACACATCCGAAGGGGAAGGCGAGGATGACCATCCATCTGGAGGGGAGGGCGAGAGCTGACTCACGCCACACTTTTTTATTGTTTTTTTGTTGTAATTCACTCCTCCCCCCGTTTAACCTCGCCGAGGCAAGCTCCCCATATGCAAAGTAACTTGTTATTGAAAAGGATGACTTAGCTCTCACTTTTCCCATCTATCTTTCTTTTTTGAATTTGCCTACTGCAAGGCACACGCATGTAAGGCCCCGAAACTCAAAAGAGTGATGGGAGGCGTTTTGCGCCAAATTTGGAATCTGGCAGGGGGCACACGGCCCAGGACACGGGCGTGTCCCAGGGAGTGTCAGGCTCGAGTTAACGATTTGGCCGTGAGGTCGACGAATTCTGGAGTCGACGATCGTCGAGCAGCGAACACGGCCCGAGACACGGGAGTGTCTCAGGGCATGTCGAGCTCATGTCGACGATCTGCCAGGGAAGTCGACGATTTTCGCTCGACAATATGTCGAGAGTGGGAACACGGACTAGGACACGGGCGTGTCCAAGGCCATGTCGGGTGGTCGACGAACTATGCTCGATGAAGTGTCGAGACAGTGAACACAGCCTGGAGCCCAGGCGTGTTCGTGTTTGACACGGGCATGTCAAATAGGACACGAGCATGTCCACCCGTGTGAGTCTCGGGTTGTTTTCGGGGCTGTGTCGATGGGGGCACACGGCCAACCACAAGGCCGTGTTAGTTTGAACACGGGCATGTCAGGTTAAACACGGGCGTGTCAGGACAAGTGTAATTTTCGTAACGCGTTGATTTTGACGGCGAATGAGGGACACGACCCTCGACACGGGCATGTCGCAGGCCGTGTTCGGCCCAGGTTTTACTTTTCAGCTACGATTCGTAGTCATTCGTTTCCTTATTTTGGGATCCGACGGTTGGGGGTTGTCCCTACTGGGATATACCCAGGATTGGGCCATTGAAACCCTCATTTCACTTGAGTGGTTCTCTTTCTAAGTCTAGAGAGAGGGGAGAGCAAAGGAGGAAGAAGGAGCCTAGATCCGGTCACCGGCGGAGCTTCGGAGCTCCAAATCGCGAACCGACTTCGGATCTACGGAGGCAAGGAGAGTGCGGTGCTTTTCATCTGCTTACATTTCCATGGCGCCAATGAAGAACGCTAGTGTAACGATTCTCTACTTGAGCATGTGAAGCTCTACTTCTTTTGCATAGGGAAGCCCGCTCTCGCGAGTTTGCGGTGAGTTTGAGGCATTCCTTCGGGTAGACATGAATAGTCCCCGTTGGGTACATGTAGAGTCCGTAATCGACAACGGATATAAGCATGATGTGTGAAGCCTACCCGGACAAGTTGGTCTGGATTGGTGATATTGCATTGCATAAATGGCCGGAGAAGACTCCGTGCGAATGTTTGTTTTTCGGGTTTACTACAAGGTAGATTGCAACAGGGAGCCTTGGGTATTAACTCCAAGGTGCACCCCGAAAACTAGGAGGACGCATGGTTCTACCGTCATGGTGGCCTGGGAGCCAACCTGAACATAACTGGGTTATGTGATATGTATGGGAGATACGGGACTTGGGGAAGCTTGACCTGCGCAGATGACTTAAGTTGACGTTGCGGTGTGAGCAACGGGTCAGGTGGAACCGTACCCGATCTATGTCGTTCGGTTAAAGAGACCTAAAGTTACTTGACACTTACCATTGGCATAGATGGAGGGTCTTAGGCAGTGGCCAGAAAGACCAGATTGCTCACGAGATATTGCCGTCCTGGGAGAGGTGGTGAGTCGGCGGACTTTGACCGTGATCACCGAGAATGTGCCCTGTGAGCATGGGGCGGGTGGCCGTGCGTGCCAACGCATGTGATGCAATGTATTTATATACTGCTTGGTTATGCTAATAAAGTACAGGGAAGGAGCATTGCCGCCCCGAATTGGGGGCGGGATCGTTATAATTTGGTCAGCGTGGCTGACCGTTGCTTTGGTTTACCACCGTTGCGGTGGATTGTGCTTGCAGGTGCTGCGGAGCCAAGCGGTAAATAGCGGGCTAAAGCACAAGTTGTTGAGCTGGCCCTCGAAGGCCTAATTTTTGAGTGTTTTCTTTTATTCATGTATGGCCGGCCTGCGTGCTGAGGTCTGAAGACATGTAATTTGTGAAAAACAATTGTAAGGCCATAAGACCAGTACTGGTGTATTTGTACTTCATTCCTTTTTGCGTTTTATTGGACATTCATGCTAGTTTTGGGTTCTTTATTAATGCAACAATTTTAATTGCTTCCGCTAGAATGCTCTGTGTAGGACGTTGGATTGGTTGGATGGTTTCCATTGAGTAACCACCCGGTCTGTCTGTGGTATATAGTGTCGGGCACTGGCCGGACGTACTGCTATATGCTATGCGACGGATAAGGGTGCTACAATTTGGTATCAGACTACTGGTTTCGGTCAGGCTTCAAATGAATTCGTGGGCGAATTATTTTAAGGGATGGTGAGCATATGTGTGTGCGTCATCGTTATAACTACAAAAGAACCCATGAATGTCCACTTAGGAAAGAAAAATACACGTGTTTGAGGAACCTGCGTGTTCCTATAATTGCGTTTTACAATTTTGTTTGGTTGCTTAACGGTGTTTTGTACCACTATAGGTGACCAGAAGCGGTGCTGGGCCGTCGGAACGCCGGGTTTCTGAGGCTAGTAGTGCCCCAAACGATGCTCTTACAACATCTCCATCGGCTGAGACCATACGATTGGTGGCCGAAGCAGTGTTTGCCATGATTAATGCGCAGCCTACAAGGCAAATGCAGCAGCCCGCTCCTGCGATGGAGCAGGTACCTCTTCCAGAGATTGAGCCGAGAAGAGTGGAGAAGGTAGTAGTGGAGCCGTTGGTGCCAAGGAGGGCAACCAAGAGACAGCTCAAACATGTCATGAGCTTTAATCCTCCGGTATTCTCGGGGTTGGGAACCCTATCTCAAGCTGAAGACTGGCTCTCCCGTGTGAAGAGAGTCTTGACAGCGACGGAGATGGAGGAGTGGCAGATGACCACTATAACTACGTTCCTGTTGGATGGAGACGCTAGGATGTGGTGGGAGGGTTTGGAGCTGCATCTATTGAGAGGAAGGCAACTTACAGACGTCTCTATGGAGGAGTTCTCGAGACTGTTCTTTGCTAGGTACCTCCCTTCGACTTAGAGGATAGCTTTGGAGAATGAGTTCCAGAGGTTGGTACAAGGAGAGAGTAGCGTGGATGTGTATCTCCACGAGTTTACTCGGTTGGGTCGGTATGCTAGCTCCACCATCGCGGATGAGGAGCGTAAGACCAACCATTTCTACGAAGGTCTAAGAGATGACTTGAGGCTACTACTCTCGGGGCTGATGACGTAGGGTTTCTTGACCTTGGTCAACACGGCCCGGTCCTTGGAGAAGGACATGAAGAATGTTCAAGCGAAGACGAGCTTGGGTGATAAGAAATCTGAGTTCAAGGTGCCCACTACCTCAAAGTTTAGGCACCGTAAGTTCTTTAAGAAGGCTAGGACTTCGGGTCCAGCTCCATCTACCGGTGCTTCTGGGGCGACTACGGGTCGGACCCCGGGTGCATGTTTTACTTGTGGGAAGCCGGGGCACTTTGCCCGTGATTGTTGGAGCGGACGTCCCAAGTACGAGAGAAAGCCGGGAGCAACTTATGAAGAGAAGGGCAAGGCGGTGGAGTTAACTGCGTCCCATTATGCTCCGACTCAACCAAGGGTTTATAATCTTGGCCAACAGGAGGCCATCAAACAAGCGGATGTGGTGACAGGTACAGTTTAATTTGTAGCAAGTTAAATTTCTTTAAATACTTGTTATGTGTATGTTACCTTACCACTGCTTGTTTAGGATTTGTGTTGATTTGTGAGTTTCCGGCGAGAGCACTCTTTGATACGGGAGCTTCACACTCCTTCTTGTCCGAAGGATTCATATCGCGCATCAGAGTGCCTTCTTCGATGGCGAAGGACAAGTTCAATGTTTTGTTACCGAATGGGTGTTCGATGCGCGCGGATAAAATCTGTGGTGGTAAGATTCGCATTGGGAATCAAGAGTTCGATCTGCAAGCGTCGTTACTACAGCTGGTGGAGTTTGACGTTATATTTGACATGGACTGGCTCTCGGAGCAGCAAGCCTATATTGATTGCAGTCGCAAGGAAGTCAAGTTGGGAGCAAGTCGTGAAACGACTTTTACGGTCTTGAAAGGGTCGAGCAAGACGTTGATGTCTGCTCTTCAGGTGGTGAAGGCGGTTCGTGCTGGTTTAGAGCTGTTCTTTACACCAGTGGAGGTTGCAAAGCCGAAGCCTACGTTGGATAGTATTTTAGTGGTAGCTGAGTACCGTAATGTGTTCCCCGCAGATCTTCCTGGAGCCCCGCCTCAACAAGAGATAGATTTCACGATTGATCTAGTGCCAGGTGCAAAGCCTGTGTCACGATCTCCTTATCGGCTAGTGCCTAAGGAAATGACGGAGCTGAAGGTGCAACATCAAGAGTTGTTGGAGCAAGGTTTTGTGCGTCCAAGTTCATCTCCTTGGAGCGTACCGGTCCTTTTTGTAAAGAAGCAGGACGGGAGCTTGAGACTTTGTATTGATTATCGGGAGTTAAACAAGCTAACGGAAAAGAACAAGTACCCAATCCCAAGGATCGATGATCTTTTTGATCAGTTAGTCAGGTCGACGGTGTACTCTAAGTTGGATCTCAAGTCTGGTTACTATCAGCTGAGGATAAGGGAGAGTGATATCCCTAAGACAGCGTTCAGTACAAGATACGGGCATTACGAGTTTACAGTCATGCCATTTGGGATGACGAATGTGCCGTCAGTGTTTATGGATTTGATGAACAGGACCTTCAGGGAGTACTTGGACCATTTTGTGATCGTCTTCATCGACGATATTTTGGTGTACTCGCAGAGTGAGGAAGATCACTTCAGGCATCTTCATTTGGTTTTGGAGACGCTAAGGAGGAATCAATTGTATGCCAAGTTCTCGAAGTGGGAGTTTTGGTTGTCCTCAGTGGCGTTCCTCGATCATATAGTGAGTGGGGAAGGTATTGCAGTGGATCCGACGAAGATTGTTACGATACGAGAGGGGCCTGAGCTTTCTACGGTAGCGGAAGTCCGGAGCTTTCTGGTGCTTGTCGGCTATTATAGGGGCTTCGCAGAGAACTTATCGCGGATAGTGTTAGCTCTCACTACTTTGACGAGGAAGGAGCAGAAGTTCATTTGGACGCCGGAGTGCCCGCGAGCTTTTGAGGATTTGAAATGTCGGTTGACCACGACTCCTGTGTTGAGTTCGCCGAGTGGGACCAAAGGTTATGAGATTTATAGAGATGATTCGGGCAGTGGTTTGGGTTGTATGCTGTTACAGCATGGAAGCGTTATAACATATGGCTCGAGACAGCTGAAGGTGTACGAGAGGAACTATGCGGTCCATGACTTGGAGTTAGCGGCCGTGATTTTTGCCTTGAAGCTATGGAGACATTATTTGTACTGTGTGAAGATTGATATCTACACCGATCACAAGAACCTGAAGTATTTGATTGATCAGAAAGATCAAAACATGCGGCGGCGTAGGTGGATGGAGTTCCTGGGGGACTATACATTCAAGATCCACTACGTGCCTAGTAAAGGCAATGCGGTTGCGAAGGCGTTGAGTCGCCAGGCCCCAGCTCAAGCCAATTGATTGTAGATCTATGACAAGTGGTTGGTTCGGGAGTTAGGGGCATTGGAGATCTTTTGCATTGATAATCAATCAAGTGCTGAAGCAGTATTGAATTGGATTGAAGTCCAATATGACCTGGCTGATCGGATTCGACAGGCGTTGGATATGGATGTCCACATGAAGTAACTCATGATAGAGGCTCTGGATGGGTCAAATTCCCAATTCGTTGTGGAGGACGGATTACTTTGGAAAGACGGTCATCTGTGCGTCCCAAGCGTGGGCAATTTGCGGGTGGAATTATTGTACGAGGCGCATCATACCAAGTACTAAATTCACCCGGGGAGCACGAAGATGTACCGCGATGTTAAGAAATTATTCTGGTGGCTAGGACTGAAAAAGGATGTGGCGCTCTACGTGGCGAAGTGTCAAACTTGCGCCTTGGTGAAGGCGGAATGCCAAAAGCCGGGAGGATTCTTGAAATCCTTGCCTATTCCGGAGTGGAAGTTCGACGACATTACTATGGACTTTGTGCACGGGTTGCCAAGGTTGCAAAAGGGGAACGATGCCATTTGGGTGGTCGTAGATCGTCTAACGAAGGTGTCGCATTTCATTCTGCATAGGAAGGATGATCCGGTTGAGAAATTGGCAAAGCTATATGTGGATAATATTGTACGGCTTCATGGTGTGCCCCGCAACATCGTGAGTGACCGAGATGGGCGGTTCACGTCCAATGATTGGAGGCTGGTGCAGCAGATGTTGGGAACAAAGCTGAGTTTTAGCACAGCCTTTCATCCGCAAACGGATGGGCAGACCAAGAGGGTCAATAGGACAATGGAAGACATGCTTCGCATGTGTGTCATGGACTTTGGAAAGCAATGGGAAGATCACCTATACTTTGTGGAATTCGCTTACAACAATAGCTACCAGGCGAGCATTCAAATGGCGCCCTTCGAGACCCTTTATGGTAGAAAATGTCACACGCCGTTGTCCTGGTTGGAAACGGGCGAATCAAAGTTATATAAGCGACTAGAGGTGGAGGATGCTACTTCTTTGGTGAGAACCATTCGGGAGAGGTTGTTAATCGCTCAGGACTGCCAGGCTAAGTACTAAAATGCCAAGCACAGGAACGTGGAGTTCGCTGTTGGCGATTTGGTGTACTTGAAGATCAAGCCGTTCAATGGTGTCTCGTGGGTGCGACTTTTGAAGAAGCTAAGCCCGAGGTACCTTGGACCGTTTGAGGTTCTGGAGCGGATTAGTGAAGCAGCGTACCGGTTGAAGCTGTCTGTGGAGGTTAGTGGTCTACATGATGTATTCCATATATCGGTGCTATGGAAGGCGGTACAAGAGCCTACGCAAGTGATCGCAGTCGATCAAGTGGCGGTTGATAGTGGGTTGACGACGAAGGTCAAGCTCGTACGTGTTGAGGACTCAGAAGTCAAGCGTCTACGCAATAAAGAGATCAGGATGGTCAAGGTCTATAGGGACAATTGCGGTCGGGAGGAGCTCTCTTGGGTGCGAGAGCAGACTATGCTTGAGGAGTACCCGGAGTTGTTTCACTCAGGTACCATTTAAGTTTTATGTTTCTTTCCATTATGTAATTTCAAGGACGAAATTCTTTTAAGAGGGGGAGATTTGTAACGCCCCGAAACTCAAAAGAGCGATAGGAGGTATTTTGGGCCAAATCTGGAATCTGGCAGGGGGCACATGGCCTGGGACACGGGCGTGTCCCAGGGCATGTTAGGCTCGAGTTGACGATTTGGCCGTGAGATCGACGAATTCTGGAGTCGACGATCGTCGAGCAGCGAACACTACCCGAGAAACGGGCGTGTCTCAGGGCGTGTCAAGCTCGTGTCAACGATCTGCCAGGGAAGTCGACGATTTTCGCTCGACAATATGTCGAGAGACGGAACACGGCCTAGGACACGGGCATGTCCAAGGCTGTGTCGGGTGGTCGACGAACTGCGCTCGACGAAGTGTCGAAAGAGTGAACACGGCCTGGAGCTCAGACGTGTTTGGGTTTGACACGGGCATGTCAAATAGGACACGTGTGTGTCCAAGACCCATATGATTCTCGGGTTGTTTTCGGGCCTGTGTTGATGGGGGCACACAGCCAACCACACGGCTGCGTCAGTTTGAACACGGGCGTGTCAGGTTAAACACGGGCGTGTCGGGACCCGTGTAATTTTCGTAACACATTGATTTTGACTGTGAATGAGGGATACGGCCCTGGACACGGGCATATCGCAGGTCGTGTTCGGCCCAGGTTTTACTTTTTAGCTACGAATTGTAGCCATTCGTTTCCTTATTTTGGGATCCGAAGGTTGGGGGTTGTTCCTACTGGGATATACCTGGGGTTGGGCCTTTGAAACCCTCATTTCACTTGAGTGGTTCTCTTTCTAAGTCTAGAGAGAGGGGAGAGCAAAGGAGGAAGAAGAAGCCTAGATCCGGTCACCAGCGGAGCTTCAGAGCTCCAAATCGCGAACCGACTTCGGATCTTCAGAGGCAAGGAGAGTGCGGTGCTTTTCATCCACTTATATTTCCATGGCGCCAAGGAAGAATGCTAGTGTAACGATTCTCTAATTGAGCATGTGAAGCTCTACTTCTTTTGCATAGGGAAGCCCGCTCTCGCGAGTTTGCGGTGAGTTTGAGGCGTTCCTTCGGGTAGACATGAATAGTCCCCGTTGTGTACATGTAGAGTCCGTAATCGAGAACGGATATAGGCATTGTTGGAACACCCTATTACTAATTTGGGTCAGGATCACTATGTCTCTACGAAACCTGTTTTTTACCTCATTGTATAGATCTAAAGGTCAATTAGGGTTGAGTCTAAGGGTTAGTAGTTAGGTTTGGAAGCTGCCCTCAAGACCAAGGTTTTTTCAGTTTGGAGACTAAGTCATTTCATCAAGCTCAGTACGACGAATCGTCGAACTCCAATCGATGATCGTCTAGCTCAACTTCGACGGATCGTCGAACTCCATTCGACGATTGCTGAGCTCAACTTCAACAAATCGGCGAACTCCATTCGACGATCTTCAAGCTCTGTTCGACGATCTTGACTCCAGTATTGATTCTCTATCTCTGAGCTCAGTTCGACGATAGTTGAGCTCAGATCGACGATCTCTGTTTCTGTCTAAGTCCAATTCGCTAAGCTCAGTTCGACGATAGTAGAGCTCAGTTCGATGTTTTTCTGAAGAGTTAAATGGTTTTCGAGATTCAAATTCAGAACAGTTAAGGAGTTATTGTCAGCAATTAATTCAGAAGATTTGCTAGCCGTTTTCATTTATTCTCGAGCAAGTTTCAAGGGATCATCAAGGAATGTTTCTTTGGACTTTCCCCCAGAAGACAAAAGCAATTAAGGAAGTCATTTAATGACAGGCCAACGTCTATTCTTGACAGAGGATCATTTTCTATTCAGAACAAAAGGAATAAAACACAATATTGTTGAATTTCTCTCACAGCACAGATAAGCAGAACAAGAAGAACAAGAACAAAATTCTCTCTGGAACAACATCTTTCTCAACACCAACTGTTCACAAGAGAAAAAGAGAAAGAGCTGTAGACATTCTCTGTCTCAAAGAATTCATACAAGAACACACAACCAAGGAGATCAACCAACTGAAATCTTCAGATCTCTGCTAATTCAAGTGTTCAAGGCCATCTTCATTCAAGACTCCAGACATCTAACATTTTAGCTGTTGCTGAAATTATCAATTGCTGGAGATCAATTTTTGAAGGCCTATCACCCTACAACAAAGCTTCATTTCCTGAACATCTCAAGAACTCAGGGGGAGCTTTGACAACATCAATATCTACATAGTCTTCTCAGCTGCTTTGAGAAAGAGAAGACTTCCATCACTCTCTCATCCCCATCTCTGTAAAGGGTTTTTCAAACTCCCTTCAAAAGTTTGTGTGTGGTGTTTGAGCACCTTATCAAAAGCTCATTGGTGGCAAGACACCTGATCAAAAAATCTGATTTGGTTTTTGAGCACCTTATCAAAAGCTCATTGGTGCCCAGGACACTTGATCAACTCATCCTGTAGTGGATTCCTACCAAGGGTGGTAGAAGAGTGGATGTACCCAAGTTTAGGGGAACAACTATAGCTCTTTGTGTCTTCTGGTTGCTTATCTTTATTTTTGTTTCTGGCTGTGATCTGTGATCTGTGATTAATTTCTTTTGTAGGTTGCTTTGTGACTAGATAGTTTCTGTGATTAGATTTAATATTTGCTTCCCTGTTCACTCACATTACAACAACTGTTGTAAAAAGTTTTTTAAGAACCATACTCTATTCACCCCCCCCCCTTCTAGAGTATATCAGATCTAACTCGCACTTTCAGGCATGATGTATGAAGCCTACCCGGATAAGTTGGTCTGGATCGGTGATGTTGCATTGCATAAATGGCCGGAGAAGACTCCGTGCGAATGTTTGTTTTTCGGGTTTTTTACGAGGTAGATTGCAACAGGGAGCCTTGGGGATTAACTCTAAGGTGCACCCGAAAAACTGGGCTGACGCGTGGTTCTGCCGTCATGGTGGCCTGGCAGCCAACCTGAACATAACTGGGTTATGTGATATGTATGGGAGATACGGGACTCGGAGAAGCTTGACTCGGACAGATGACTTAAGTTCACGTTGCGGTGTGAGCAACGGGTCAGGTGGAACCGTACCCGATCTATGTCGTTCGGTTAAAGAGACCTAAAGTTACTTGGCACTTACCGTTGGCATAGATGGAGGGTCTTAGGCAGTGGCCAGAAAGACCAGATTTCTCACTAGATATTGCCATCCTGGTGGCGGTGGTGAGTCGGCGGATTTTGACCGTGATCACCGAGAATGTGCCCTGAGAGCACGGGGCGGGTCGCCGTGCGTGCCAACGCCTGTGATGCAATGTATTTATATACTTCTTGGTTATGCTAATAAAGTGCAGGGAAGGAGCATCGCCGCCCCGAATTGGGTGCGGAATCGTTATAATTTGGTCAGCATGGCTGACCGTTGCTTTGGTTTACCACCATTGCGGTGGATTGTGCTTGCAGGTGCTGCGGAGCCAAGCGGTAAATAGCAGGCTAAAGCCCAAGTTACTGAGCCGGCCCTCGAAGGCCTAATTTTTGAGTGTTTTCTTTTATTCATGTATGGCCGGCCTGCGTGTCGAGGTCTGAAGACATGTAATTTGAGAATAACAATTGTAAGGCCATAAGGCCAGTATTGGTGTATTTGTACTTCATTCCTTTTGGTAATTTAGTGGACATTCATGCTAGTTTTGGGTTCTTTATTAATGCAACAATTTTAATTGCTTCCGCTAGAATGCTTTCTGTAGGACGTTGGATTGGTTGGATGGTTTCCATTGAGTAACCACCTGGTCTGTCTGTGGTATATAGCGTCGGGCCCCGGCCGGACCTACTGCTATATGCTTAGGTCCTCCTTCATAGAGCGACTTCACCTGGATGGAGCGAGCAGCTAGAATGCATTTGAGTTAGGATTCGTGCTCGTGGAGAGGCCTTGAGGGCTTTCCACCCCAGGACAATTAAGGGTGGATTACTCGTCGTGCTAAGTTCGTGACTACCCAGCTCGCCAGCGTCAAACCGAAGTTGTTAGAAATTCACAAGTAAAATCTTAGGAGGATATAAATATACTGCTGAGAACCACCTCCCCTTTGCCTTCCTTAGTAGATGCCGAGACCTCAGCTCGCCACCACTTTTACCCTGCCTTTAGATATTTAACCCACGATAATTGGGCTGGATCGTTTGTCGAGTTAAATGGGTGAACACATAGCTCGCTTATAGCGGTTCTTCTTTTTTGAGACTTGGCAAAAAAACCAAGAATCTTCCAAGTAAAATTTTGGCGAGCTGGAGTGTAACTACTGATAGTAGTCTCAGCTTGCCAACTACCGAGGCTTCGGCTCGCCCCTTCCGGCTCGCAGTCCTACCGGGCTCAGCTCCTTGTTATCCATATAATCTTTGCCTCTAGTTCAAATGCCTGTGTCCTAGCTTTTAGGTACTGCCTTGTCTATCGAGAAACTCCAATCCCGCCAGCTAGGTGGAAGTCTGGCAGCTGGAGCATCTCGAGACTGAACCCTAGGATGATAAGACTAGTTATTCATCAACCTCTGGGCGCTACCACCTGCCCAATCAGCTCGGTGAGAGCCTGACGGCGGGTGTTGAGCATCAACCTGACTTAGCCCTCCAGGTTCATAATGACGTCACTTGAGGATCCCGACCCTTCCAGATAGGTGGGAGCCTGGCAGAGGGAGCGTCTCGGGACCTAACCCCAGAGCGAGAAGACATACGATCCATCAACCTTCGGGCGCTACCACAGTCCCAATCAGCTCGGTGAAAGCCTAACGGCAGGTGTTGAGCATCCACCGGACTCAGCCCTACAGGGTCATAACAACATCACTCGAGGATCCTGGCCCTGCCAGCTAGGTGGAAGCCTGGTAGCGAGAGCGTCTCGGGACCTAACCCCAGAGCGAGAAGACTTGCTATCCATCAACCTCCGTGCGCTACCACTGGCGCAATCTGCTTGGTGGGAGCCTAACGGCGGGTGTTAAACATCCATCAGACTCAGCCCTCTAGGGTCATAATGATGTCACTCTAGGATCCCGGCCCTGCCAGCTAGGTGGGAGCCTGGCAGCGGGAGCGTCTCAGAACCTAACCCTAGAGCGAGAAGACATGTTATCCACCAACCCTCGGGCGCTACCACCGGCCCAATCATCTAGGTGAGAGCCTGACGGCGGGTATTGATCCTCCACCGGACTCAGTCTCCAGGGTCATAATGACGTCAGTCGAGGATTCCAGCCCTGCCAGCTAGGTGGGAGCCTGGCAGCGGGAGCGTTTCGGCACCTAACCCTAGAGAGAGGAGACTTGCTATCCATTAACCTCTGGGCGCTACCACAGACCCAATCAGCTTGGTGAGAGCCTGAAGGTGGGTGTTGAGCATCCACCGGACTCAACCCTCTATAGTCATAACGATGTTACTCGATGATCCCGGTCCTGCCAGGTAGGTGGAAGCCTAGCAGCGGGAGTGTCTCGGGACCTAACCCTAGAGCGAGAAGACTTGTTATCCACCAACCTCAGAGTGCTACCACCAGCCCAATCAACTAGGTGAGAGCCTGACGGTGGGTGTTGAGCCTCCACCGGACTCAACCCTCTAGGGTTATAATGACATCACTCGAGGATCCCAACCCTGCCAGCTAGGTGGGAGCCTGGCAGTGTGAGCATCTCGGGACCTAACCTCAGAGCAAGGAGACTTTCCATCACTGACCCATGCCCTGCCAGCTTGGTGAGAGCCTGGCAGCGGGAGCATTTCAGGACTTATCTTGACAAAGACAACTTGCCACAAACTTGATCTGTAAAAGAGTTGGAGCATCAAAGGATTTCTTATTCATTAAAAGAAAGGACGTATATATTTTCACGGATAGAAACACTTCAAGTAATCACCACTCTGGGCGTGACTTAGGGTCTCGCCCTCCATATTTCGGAGACGATACCCCCCGGACCTTAGAGCTTCCTGCATGATGTATGGACCCTCCCAGTTCGGTTTGAGTTTACCCACTATCGCTGATCTTCCTGCCGCATCCACCTTACTCAGGACCAAATCCCCTTCCGCGAACAGTTTGACCCTGATGTGCTTGCCAAAGTACTTATCCATTCTTCGTTTTACCTCTTCCTGTCAGATAGGGAGAGATCTTGCAGTTCCTCCACCAAGTCAAGGGATAGCCGCAACTCCTCCTCATTTCAACTTGTCATTCTTCCCTGCCTTCCTCTGTGTCGACCACCCGAGGTATCCAGAACTTGTCATTTTCAACTCTATTGGAAGCATGGCCTCACATCCATGGGAGAGCTCGAAGGGGGTCTCCCCCGTGGCTGTATTGGGAGTGTTTCTCAGGGCTAGAGAACCGAAAGAAGCTGCTCCACCCAGCTACCCTTCAAATTATCCACCTTCTTCTTGATAAGGTCGACAATGATTTTGTTCGCCTCCTCCACCTGCTCGTTGCTCATAGGATGATGAACCGAAGCAAACCTAAGATCAATCCCAAGCTGTCCGCAAAAGTTGATGACCTCGACGTTGGCGAATTAAGGCCCATTGTCTGTGACGATGGCCTGCGGCAATCCGTGCCGGCAGATGATCTCCCCCCCAAACAAAGTTCCTGATTACCTGAGAGGTCACCTAGGTCAGCGCCTTCACTTCCAACAACTTAGAAAAGGAGTCGATCATCACCAACAATAACTGATGAGTCCAATATTTATAGGGTTTTTTAGACTCATCTGGGCTGGTTTTCTCACTCGTGTACTTCATTTCAACCAGTTATCGGTTATATTTGCATCGTTCGGTCATGTACCACTTTGTGCACTGTTTTGGCCCGAGGGTGTGCAATTGTGCTTTCTGTTGTTGGGGGTATGCATATGGTGCTCCCCATGGCTCTTTCCGGCTTTTCTTTGCTGTATGTTTGGTGCTGGGAGCTTTTGATCCAGCTTTGGTTTTGATGTGCAGGTAGTGTATTTTCCACAAGGCAGGAATTATGAATTGTGGAAACGCATGGTCGTGCGTTTCTTTCATGCACGGTTTGTGCCCGATTGTTCGTTTTGTTGAGCTGGAGAAACGTCGAGTTAAGCTCGACGAATTTCGTCGAGCTGAGCTCGACGATCTTCACGTACGGTTGACGCATGATTTCTTCGTAACCGTGTACGAAGGAAATGCACAGTTTTCCCGTAGTTTTCTTGTGTGTTCCATTCTGTGGTTAATTGTGCGATTTGTTCATGCACGGGCGGCAGCGCCCGTGCGCGAGTAAAACGCACGGTTCCTCTGTATTTTCCTGAATTCCAGCTTTCTGTTGCTACCCGTGTGATTTCTTTCACGCACGGGGGGAAACGTCCGTGCGCGAGTAAAACCCACGGGTCAACGCTTCTCCTTCCGCAGGCTTGTTCTGAAAGTTAATATCGCATGGTTTGTGCGCAGTCATGCGCCAAACAGTGCGTGCCTATTTTTCTGAGCTGCATCTATTTAAAGCGCAGATTTCTTCTTCCTGAAAGATAGTTCCGATCCAGTCCGACCCAGCCCGCCTTTTCTGCTCCTTTGAGCGGGAAAACATCCCTCCAGCCGACATTTTCTCTCTCCTCCTTGGAGAGTTGATCCGTCCACCTTTCTCCCTCCAAAAGCTTGCAATAGCTTCATCTCCAACCACCATTTTCTTCCCCAAATTCCAAGCTCCGTTTCAAGCTCATAAGGTGCTGCATCCATGGAGTTCTCCGGATAAATTTAGCCCAGCAACTATTCACGAAGAAGACGGGTTATTGGAAGGAGGTGACAGCCCTTCTGGACCCCGGACATCATCCGTAGACTGAGCTCGGACAAGGCCCGACAACCCTTGACTCCGGCCACGAATCTCGGAAAGCCTTCCTGTATTTGGTTGTATTTATCCCCCTCCTCTTGTAGTTACTTTGTTCTGAACTTGTGGTTGTTTGATTGTTTCTTAAGAACACTGTTTAATTTAAGTATTTCGGCATATATATGTGTTGTTATATTTTAGATCATGATTGTGTTGCTGAGCTTCAATTTTTCATGTTCTTGTTGATATAGTGTCGTTCTAGCGATTGCTAGAAGCATGCGTGGCGAAGAGGTGATTGTGACCCTCATTGGCTCATCCATCTTTCATAGTACTCTCGTGAGTAATCCACCAAAGAGACGCGGTGACGGCGACCCACAATATGTTTATTAGTGTTAAACATAGGAAACTCCAAACCAAAACCCCCCTTTTTTACTTTAACACTTGCAATCACTTTATCAATAGCAAAATCACACTTCCTACTTGCACTCCTCGAGAGATCGATATCCGGGGATTCAACTCCACAACTTTATTACTTTACTATGATCGATACACTTGCCAACGCATCAATAACCTCCTCTGTCCGCTGGACTGGGGGAAAGGTCCTACCAAATCCATTCCCCAAATGGCAAAAGGCTAGGGGGCTGAGATACTCCTGAGCCACTGAGCTAGTTGAAGTTGGAGGGGGGCGAACAGGTGGAACTTGTGGCATTTCCTGGTGAACTCTGCAGCGTCCCGACTTAGGGTTGGCCAGAAGTACCCATGTCGAACTATCCTTCCCTCCAAGGTTTTGCTTCACGAGTGACTTCTACA
Organism: Platanthera guangdongensis; assembly: GCA_039583875.1. NCBI lineage: Eukaryota > Viridiplantae > Streptophyta > Magnoliopsida > Asparagales > Orchidaceae > Platanthera > Platanthera guangdongensis. Next base: position 100,607,572 of record CM077165.1, read on the forward strand.
CTCACCTGAATAGACCTCTTCCAGGATCCTCTAAACCTCCCTCTCGTCCACGCAACGCTCCAACATCCCTGAGAGAGTCTTCTTATACAACTCTCCATCGCGCATAAGGTAATAGGGTGACTTGTGCTTGAACTTCTTCTTATCCATCCCTTTTAGGAACTCCCCTGAGGAAAGAAAGGTCGTGAAGGGGTCCATAAACGAGGGGTGTTGGTCCACCTCCATCAGCTCCCCCTCTTGGATGGACGGACGAAAAAGGTCAATGACGGTACCCCCCACCCGGGTAATAGGCCATTGCCGGCGAGTGTAACCGTTGCGTGTATTTTTCTTTTGAAAAAGTTTGTAAGTGTTTTTGGTATTTTGAAAGGATTTTTTGTGTTGTATGACAGATCCCAACTCCAGTGATAGGGTTAAAGATCTTGTGTGTGAGCTTGAAACCGCACGTGCGAGGCGAGCTCGCCTGCATGTTGCTGCTGCTGAAGAAAGGACGCAGGATCTTGGCCAAGGAGGAAATGGCCACAGTGAACGGGTTGTTGAGGGCCAAGAGGTGGTCGAACCACGCATTAGGACAATGCGTGATTTCACAACCCCTACTGCGTGAAGTGTTTACCCTGGCTTTAGACCGGCCACTGTAAACAACCATTTTGAGATAAAGCCCGCCATTCTGAACATGATCCAAAATAATACGCAATATTCCGGCTTGCCGAGTGAGAATCCGCAGCTCCATCTGGCGGAGTTCTCGGAGATTTACGACACATTCCGTTATGCCGGTATTTCTGATGATGTAGTAAAGCTGAGGTTGTTCCCGTTTTCGCTGAGGGATAAGGCCAAACCTGGCTCTATACTATTGTTCCTGGGACTGCTACTACATGGGAGTCCCTGTCCTCTATGTTCTTGGCTTTGTTCCACCCGGTGGATAAGATTGTGAATGACCGTAGGGATATTGCAACCATTCAGCAGCTAGACCAAGAAACATTGTCTGAGGCATGGGAGAGGTTCTCTGACTTGCAGCGTCGATGCCCCCAGCACGGCTGTGAGTCGTGGAATTTAGTTGAAATATTCTACTTTGCTATTGAGCCTAATTTCAAGGCTATGATCGACAAAGCAGCTGGAGGCAAAATAATGAACCTATCTGCTGACGAGGCATTGAGGCTACTTCGCGACACTGCCTCCCATAGCACATAGTGGACCATCGAAAGAAATTCTCCTAGAGGGGCGAGGAATTTGTTTGAAGTAAATGTTGTGGTGCAACAAGTTGAGGCGAGCGGTCATACTTTGGATGGAATGATGATGTTGACCAGATCGGCCCCTCCTCCAGCTCAGTTTATGGACATATCATGTCAGGGCTGTGGTAACCGAGGCCATCATGCTTATGAATGCACTACTGGGGAGACCTTTGCTAAGCCGTCAGGCATAACTTTTGATGAGAATATAAATTTTATAAACAGTCAAAATTGCACTGCTCCTTATAATAATGTGAATAACCCCAACGCGAGAAATCATCCTAATTTCTCGTGGAATCAAAATGCCCCCGGTCAAAGGTGGCAGGGTGGCCAGCATCAATTTGATGCTCAAGCACCTACTAGCCAGCCGTGACCGCCATATACGGGTTATAATCTGAACGTTCAAGGGACTCATAAGAGTGCGCTGGAGGAAATGATGTAGAAGTTTGTGGATATGGCCCAATCTAATATGGCCACTCAAACCGCTTCCATGAGGAACTTGGAGACACAACTTGGGCAACTGGCCCAAGTGTTCTCCGAGCGTACTCGCGGCACCCTCCCAAGTGAAACGGCGAAGAATCCCCATGAGCAAGTGAAGAGTGCTAGGGATGCGGAGGAGTGTGATAAAAATGAAATGGCTGTTAAATGTGAGATTAATGCAGTGGAGACGATAGCTTTATATGATTCTGGATCATCGTGCAACATTCTTGCTTTGCAAGATGCCGAAAAACTGAATTTAAATATCGAATCTGATGTCCGGAAGTCACTAGTGCTAGCTAATGGATTGGTAGTAAAGACCGATGGAGAGATTAAAGATGTGGAAGTGATTCTGAATGGGGCTGTTGTAGTCACTAACTTTCAGATGTTAGGACCCATGGGAAATACATTGAAACCCATCTTAGGGGTCCCATTCCTAAAAACTAGTGAAGCTACATTGCAATTTAATGTGAGCAGTGTCAGCTTGGCTTCTAAGGTCGATTTGCCTTTACCACCATCACTTCCCCTGGAAATTTCAAATGAACCTGGAGAACTTCTGAAATTGAATGTTTTGTTATCTAATGATTTATTTAGTGCTGCTGAGACAGGTTATCTACTGAATGAGCAAGATCGAGTTAAGAAAGTGGTAGAACCGCTGTCGTTAGCTGAGGGAGAGACAGAGTCACTTGGCATGAAACAAGATTCAGTTGAGAAGAAACATGAGCTGAGCACGGCTGTAGAAAGCGTGCGGAAGACTGATTTAAAAACATCGATTTATTCGAACAAAGTTTGTAAGACTTTTAAAGAGGTGACTCGGGCTGATCTTTCACCCGCCGCGGGTGAGGAAAGGATGCCCCCGGATGAGAAAGATAAACATGCTGATGAATTGGTTGGTGTGGTTATACCACCATGGCGATCCCCATCAGTGGATCTGAAAAGAAAAGAAGTGCTCATGCGCAAGGCGCAGAATTTTACTCGCCAGCGCGTGAAGGAAGAGGTTAGGGGTAGGGGAGATTCGTCTTCCCTGGGCCCTAAAGCTTTCGCCTTGCTCTCATCTCGCGTGATTGGGGGGATCTACCACAAGTCAGCGTTCAGCTGAGGAGTGAAGGATCTCTGCGGCCCCTTTCCTGCTTTTTCTAGTTTTATTTATTGCTTAATATTGTGTGTAGCGTTAGACTTTTTCGTTGTTTTTTGAACTTATGCTCTGAATAATATTTATATAACTGCTAAAACAGTTATTTGGTCCACCTTAAGGACGACAAAGAAAAGGGATTATGGGAGACAACCCAGTTTTGCCGCTTTTAATTTGTTCAAATATGCTGCTATGATTATATGTTTTTAGTATGCGTGGTTGGAGATATTCACTTGTGCAGGTGGAGTTCGTTTGGGTCGTGGACCTTCTTCTGAAATTAACACCAATCTTCTGGTATGCTCATTTGCTGAGCATGGGGTAACCTCTCCCTCAACTTTTATTTCTGTATTTTTATTGCAAATCTTGGATAGATTGTTTAGTTTAAGTCTGGTGGGGGAGAGTTATGAGGGTTACCCATGCACATGCACTATTAGCACTTTCCTACCAAAAGTATATTTTCATTTTCTGTTTCTATATTATCTTGTACGCATTGTGCACCTGCACCCACATGACCGCGATCTTAAGCACTCGCTCGACTCAAGTCAAATTTATTTCTTTTGTGTTAACATCAAAATAGTGGTGTTGGCTTAGGATTTTAGGATAGAGTAGTTCGAAACTCGTGTAGTGCTCCTAATCGAGTACTCATGGTGTGTATAAATAGTATAGATTAAATTTTTCTTTATGCTCGTAGATTTATACTTTTCTACATTTGTAAATATTGTTTGTACTACTCAAAAGTGTTGAATCTGGAGTAATCGAACGGTGGTGTAGGAATGTGTGTAGCCGTCACTAACCTCGTATTTCTCGAATCAGGAGGAAGGATCATTTTTCTTTGTGGCTAAGAACTTGCCCCAAGCTACTCTCGAAGCATTGGTGCATGGTTAGTCTAGCGTGAGCGTGATGTAGGCCATGTTTTTGGCCCGATTGAGCCTTATACCCGCTCCTAGCGTCTTATCGTCGCTAGCCCCGTTGTGCCTACCCTTCTTTTGATTCAGCTCCACCATTATTTCACCAAAGCCTCATAGTTGATCCTAGTCCCACACCCAAGTTGAGCTTTAGTGTTTTACATTTTCATGATCGGGTGTGGATGTGGTGATATTCCTTGTGAATATGTGGATGTGCTCCAAAGGTTTTATTTGCTGAAGTTGTTAAAATAATAAAAAAATGATGTGAAAAAAAATAATATATACAAATTAATTGCAAAAAAGAAAAGTGAAAAGAAAATGTGTAATTGAAAAGTCTATTTGAGATGTTGTGGTGGTAGGCGGTGCACACACCTGTGTTTTCAAGTTCAAGTCTGGTGGTGTGGTGCACCTGCATGTATTGTTGGAGTGAGGATATCTTTTTGTTGAGCTCATTTGGGTTAGGTGCGTAGCCTTCTTTTTTATCTTTGTTTACCTCACCGGAACCCAAGCCCCATTATTTTCCTAAAGTCCTACGGATTCACACCTGAGTCAAACTAGCACTATGGAGAGAGTGTGAACGGGCAAGCGTATGTACCCGACATTGATGGATTTACGTGGAGGTGATACCGAGCCCCGGTCTTTGGCAATGCTCAACTGAGTGGCCTGCCTACTTTCTTCCTACGCATGACCGAACGATTCTCCAGGATTATATTTTTGAATAGTTACAATACTTATTTACGTCTGTCGAAATTTATAAACTTTGTAGCTCAATTACAAATTGTATCTATTATATTTTCTATGCCCATGCTGTTTTCGATTTCTCGCTTTACTTTATTTGGAAATTTCTAAGCCAGCTAGCTGTTTTCTAGTTCACGAAGAGATGATTTGCTCGGGACGAGCAAATGTTTAAGTCTGGTAGTGTGATGAGTCCGATATTTATAGGGTTTTTCTGACTCATCTCGGTTGGTTTTCTCACTCGTGCACTGCATTTCAACCGCTTATCGGTTATATTTGCATCGTCCGGTCATGGACCATTTTGTGCATTATTTTGGCCCGAGGGTCTGCAATTGCGCATTCTGTTTTTGGGGGTATGCACATGGTGATCTCCATGGCTTTTTTGGCTTATCTTTGTTCTATGTTTGGTGCTGGGAGCTTTTGCTCCAGCTTTGGTTTTGATGTGCAGGCAGTGCATTTTCCCCAAGGCAGGAATTCTGATTTGTGGAAAACGCACGGTCGTGTGTTTCTTTCACGGACGGTTTGTGCCCGATCGTCTGTTTTGTTGAGCTAGAGAAACGCCGAGTTGAGCTCAACGAATTTCGTCGTGCTAAGCTCGACGATCTTCACGCATGGTTGACGTACGGTTTCTTTGTAACCGTGTGTGAAGGAAACACACGGTTTTCCTATAGCTTTCTTGTTTGTTCCATTCTGTGGTTAGTCGTGCGATTTGTTCACGCACGGGCGGCAGTGCCCGTGCGCGAGTAAAACGCACGGTTCTCCTGTATTTTCCTGAATTCCAGATTTCTGTTGCTACCCGTACGATTTCCTTCATGCACGGGCCTAAACATCCGTGCGCGAGTAAAACACACGGGTCAACGCTTCTCCTTCGCAGGCTTGTTCTGAAAGTTAATATCACACAGTTTGTGCACGGTCGTGCGCCAAACCGTGCGTGCCTATTTTTCTGACCTGCTTCTATTTAAAGCACAGATATCTTCTTACTGAAAGATAGTTCCGATCCAGTAAAACCCATCCCGCCTTTTCTTCTCCTTTGAGCAGGAAAACATCCCTCCAGCCGATATTTTCTCTCTCTCCTCCTTGAAGAGTTGATCCGGCCACCTTTCTCCCTCCAAAAGCTTGCAATAGCTTCATCTCCGACCACCATTTTCTTCTCCAAACTCCAAGCTCCGTTTCAAGCTCATAAGGTGTTGCATCCGTGGAGTTCTCCGGATAGATTTAGCCCAGCGACTATTCACGAAGAAGACGAGTTATTGGAAGGAGGTGACAACACTTCTGGACACCAGACGTCATTCGTAGACCAAGCTCAGACAAGGCCCGACAACCCTTCACTCCGGCCGCGAATCTTGGAAAGCCTTTGTGCATTTGGTTATATTTCTCCACCTCCTCTTGTAGTTACTTTGTTCTGAACTTGTGGTTGTTTGATTGTTGCTTAAGAACACTATTTAGTTTAAGTATTTCAGCATGTCTATGTGTTGTTATATTTTAGATCATGATTTTGTTGCTGAGCTTCAGTTTTTCTTGTTCTTATTGAGATTGTGTCATTCTAGCGATTGCTAGAAGCGTGCGTGGCGAAGAGGTGATTGCGACCCTTAATGGCTCATCCATCTTTCATATTACTCTCATGATTAATCCACCAAAGAGACTCGGTGATGGCGACCCGCAATAGGTTTATTAGTGTTAAACTTAGGAAACTCCAAACTAAAACCCCCTTTGTTTATGTTAACACTTGCAATCACTTTTTCAATAGGGAAATCACACTCCCTACTTGCACTCCTTGAGAGATCGATATCTGGGGATTCAACTCCTCAACTTTATTACTTGACTACGATAGGTACACTTGCAGACGCATCAATAACCACCTATGTTCCCTGGCCTGGGGGAAAGGTCCTACCAAATCCATTCCCCAAATGGCGAAAGGCCAGGGGCTGAGATACTCCTGAGCCGCTGAGCTGGTTTAAGTTGGAGGGGGGCGAACAACTGACACTTGTGGTATTTCCTGATGAACTATGCAGCGTCATGACTTAGGGTTGGCCAGAAGCACCCATGTCAAACTATCCTTCCATCCAAGGTTTTGCTTCCCGAGTGACTTCTACACTCCCCTGAATAGACCTCTTCCAGGATCCTCTGAGCCTCCCTCTCGGCCATGTAACTCTCCAACATCCCTGAGAGTCTTCTTATACAACTGTCCATCGCGCATAAGGTAATATGCTGACTTGTGCTTGAACTTATTTTTATCCATCCCTTCTGTGAACTCCCTAGAGGAAAGAAAGGTCGTGAAGGGGTCCATAAACGAGGGGTGTTGGTCCACCTCCATCAGCTCCCCCTCTTGGATGGACGGACGAAAAGGGTCAGTGATGGTACCCCCACCCGGGTACCATGCTTGGCTAGCTAATCAACCTGCTCATTTTCTTCCCACGGAACATGTCAGATGGAGAAGGTATGGAACATACTGATGGCCCCCTTCACCTTCACCAAGTATAACAGGAGGGTTGGTTCCCTTGTCTCAAACTCCCCACAAATTTTAGAAGCCACTACGATGAAGTCAGTGAGGACCTCCACATCATGAACCCCCTGCTCCCTGGCCAGGTGCAATCCTGTTATCACCACATCGTACTAGGCCTGATTGTTTGTGATGGGAAAGTGCACCATCACCGTTTGCTCGATCCTCGTTCCCTGGGGCTCTCCAAGATCAACCTACCCCTAGGGAATGCCTTCCTAAAGCATCGTCCACCATTACCTTCCAGGGGATGGGATGGGTGAGTTCTACCTCTGCCACCTCGACCACATAATCAATCAGAAAGTCGGTCATTGCTTGGGCCTTAATCAAGAGGCGGGGGATGAAAGAGAAATCAAACTCACTCAGCTCTATCGACCACTTTGCCAGCCTTCCTGAATGCTCCACCCCCTCGAAGATGTTGTAGAGGGGTGGTCAGTCACTACTCAGATGGAGTGTGCATGGAAGTAAGGCTGGAGCCTTCGGGCCGAGATGACCAAGGTGAAGGCTAGCTTCTTTAAGATGGGATATCAGAGCTCTGCCTTCCTCAAGACCCTACTTACGTAGTATATAGGCAGCTACTTCTTCCCCTCTTCCCGAACTAAGTCAAAGCTCACTACCTCGCCTCTGACTCCGAGATACAGGGATAGGTCCTCCCCCTCCTTAGGCCCTTGGAGCAGGGGGCCTGAGTTAACTCCCTCTTCAATGCCTAGAATGCCTCCTCACACTCCTTGTACCATTCAAACTTTTGGCCCCCTCTCAATGCTTTGAAGAAGGGAGAGCGCTTCTCCCCAGCCCGGGAAAGGAACCTGCTCAATCCGGCCAACTTCCCCGTCAGCCGCTGGACCTCCTTAGCATTCCGAGGCGATCCTAATTCCATTATAGCCTTGAACTTATCAAGATTCGGTTCCACCCCTGTGGGGGTGAGAAGATAGCCCAAAAACTTGCCCCTGCTGGCCCCAAAAACACATTTCAAGGGTTTCAGCCTCAACTTGTATTTGCGCAAGGTGCCAAAGGTCTCCTTTAAATCCCAAAGGTGGGAGTACACCTCCCGGCTCTTGATCATCAGGTCATCCACATATACCTCGAGGTTCCTCCCCTTTTGCTCCTAGAAAACCCGATCCATCATCTTTTGGTAGGTCACCCCTGCATTTTTCAGCCCAAAAGGCATCATCTTGTAGCAGTAGCACCTGTCCATAGTGATGAAGGAGACAACTTTCACATCGGGGGGGTGGGGGGTGGGGATGGGGTGCATCCTAATCTGATGGTAACCTGAAAAAGCATCTAAAAAACACAGTACAGAAATACCGATGGTTGAGTCAATTAGCTCGTCGATTCGGGGCAAGGGGTAACAATCCTTATGACATGATTTATTAAGTAAAGAGAAATCTACACACATTCTCCACCGGCCGTCTCCTTGTTTTACCATTAAAACATTGGAGACTCAGCCGGGGTATTGAATTTCGGATACAAAGCCGGTCTTCAGGAGCTTGGCCACCTCCTCCCTGATGGGCTCGGAGAGCTTGTCTGTTGTGCGAACAGAAAAAAGTAGACCGAAAATTTGGAGTAACACAACTTTTATTTTCCAAAAATGTTAGTATTACAAAGGTATGACCTTCCTTTTATAGAATGGAGGAGATGAGAGAGATTACAAATAAGCAATGTGAGACTAAATAATTACAGGTATAAGAGGCTTTACACAAAAATAGATCGAACAAGTCGCACGGCTAGACGAATAGGCTAACCTCTAGAAAACCACTCGAAGGAGATAACAAGCCGCCAAAGAAGATGTTTAGACGACCGGTCTTTAAGTCGCCTGAGACAAACCGCTAGACCGCTCGAACACCAAACAACAACAACCCGGCTACCAAGCCACTGGGAGAAACTGCCAGACCGCCAGACAAACCGCTAGACCACCCGCTCTCCATACTACAACACTCACCCTCAAACTGGAGCATAGATTGCAATCATGTCCAGCTTTTCACAAATGTGAAACATGAAAGCGGACACCGGCTTGGTGAATATATCTGCCAACTCGTTGTTCAAAAGTGATGAACGGAGTACAAATCTGTTTCTTCAAAATCTCTTCCCGAAGAAAATGACAGACGACTTCTATGTGTTTTGTTCTCTAATGAAAGACCGGATTTTTCGAGATGTATATCGCGGCCTTGTTGTCGTAGAACATAGGAAGAGGATAGTTCTAGACCTCTCCTAAGTAAAGCATGAGAGCCCATAACCACTTTAACTCACATGTGGTCGACGCCGTACTATGATATTCCGCTTCTGCACTAGACCAGAAGACAACAGACTGTTTCTTGTTCTTCCAGCTCACAAGATTTCCTCCAACAAACGTGCAAAATCCCGATGTTGACTTGCGGACTCCTTTGTCATCAGCATAGCTCGAATCTGACTACGCTTCAACCCTCAAGTGACCATTCATCTGAAAAAACAATCCTTTCCCTGGTGCTGCTTTAACATACTCCAATATCCTCAGGGAAGACTGTAGATGGCACTCCCTAGGAGATTGCATTAATTGGCTAACCTTGCCTACAACATAAGAGATGTCGGGTCTGGTCACCGTGAGATAAATGAGTTTGCCAAACAGATGCCGGTACCTCGCAGTATCAGATAGAGGAGGCGAGTCATCTGTCCAAGTTTTGTCTTCTCCAGTAGTCATGGGAAATCGGGCAAGTTTAGCACCAGTTAACACTGCCTCTTTTAGTAAATCAAGAGCATACTTCCGTTGGGAGAGGACCAAAGAGTTGGGCTTCCGAGAGATTTCAATCCCCAGAAAGTATTTGGCGGAGCCCATATCCTTCGTGACCAGGTGTTGACGGAGGTGTTTCTTTGTCAAGGCTACCCGAGCCTGGTCATCGCCAGTAAGAAGAATATCATCCACATATACGTCAAAAATCACCATACCAGAGGAGGTTTTGCGGATGAATAAGGAGTGATCGGCAGAACTTCTTGCAAAACCAATGGCCGCAACAATGCAGCTAAACATGTCAAACCAAGCCCGAGGGCTTTGATTTAGGCCATAGATGGCCTTCTTCTGCCGGCATACTCGTGTCTCCTCCTAAGCAACATACCTAGGAGGTTGCTCCATGTAAACATCCTACTGAAGATCACCATAGAGAAAGGAATTCTTGAAATCCAGCTGGGAAATGGGCCAATCCCTGTTGACAGCCACAGAGAGAAGAACTTGAATGGTGCTGAGACGAGCAACGAGAGATAAGGTGTCAAAGTAATCAACACTATAAGTCTGAGTAAAGCCTTTGGTGACCAGGTGGTCCTTATATCGATCCATGTTGTCGTCCGTAAAGAACTTCACAACAAAGAACCAGCGACAGCCAACCACATCAGTGCTCAAATGGGGAGGAACAAGAGTCTATGTGCCCCTTTCAGTGAGGGTAGCAATTTCCTCATCCATAGCAGTCTTTCGATGAGGAACAATAAAAGCTTCCTGGTAGGTACGGGGAGTGGAAGTAGCAGAGATAGCCAAGGCAAACGACCTACGAGAAGGAGTTAGATGATCATAGGAAACAATAGCAGCCAACGGGTGTTAGGTACACGTCCGCACCCCTTTGCGAAAAGCAATGGGAAGATCTAGTGAATATTGGGGGTTAGACCTGATTTACTCTAGAGGGGGGAGGGAGTTGTGAATAGAGTAATTAAAAATCTTTTTGCTGTTTTTCAAATTATCATAGTAAGAAAAAAATGTGATACCAATATTAACAGAGAAGTGATAATCTAAGCTAAACTAATCTAACATAGCATATAAATATATCACAGCATAACTAACCTATCACAGCAATAGCAAGAACAACAAGAAAAGGGCAACCAGACAACACAAGAACTTTTATAGTGGTTCCCCAATGTAGGTACATCCACTCTTCTACCACCCTGGTAGGAATCCACTAGCAAGTTTTGATCAGGTGCCCAAAAACAAAATAAACTTTTGAAGGGAGTTAATAAGCCCTTTATACAAGAGGGGGGAGAGAGATTGATGACGTCTTCTCTTTCTCAAGCAACTGAGAAGACAAGTGGATTGCTGTTGTCAAGGCTTCTACAGAAATCACTTGAAGCCATGCACATGGTGTAATAGGACTTCTCCTTGACTCGTGAAAATCCAGAAACTCTCGACTAATTTGAATATGTTGTCCTTAAGAGCTCCTGGAGTTGAAGATTGAAGAAGACTCTTGATTTTATTTGTTGTTGTTCTACTTCTTTAGTGAGGTCATGGAGAAAACAAAATGTTTTCTATACAGAGAAGATGGAGATGATCTTGAGTATGCTTCTGTAAGTCTTCTCTGTGTATCTTGTGCTTCTTATTTTGACTGAGAAGAAAATCTCTTTTATATATCTATGTCAAATTCTCCTTCGAATTTTGAATTGTCTGCATTAATTGCTGACGTCCTGGAGAATGAAAATCGGCTGGAGAATATTTACATTGATGAGTTTCCCCAACTGTCCCAATTAATTAAGCAAGTAATTTACCTGATGAAGACCAAAATTAATGCTGCCAAATAACGGCTATATTCAGTGAATATATGCATTAATTACTCAGGAATTATTGCAAAATAATATATGAAATAGGACAAGAAATTGAGGGAAATTTCTAAGTCTAGAACTTCATAGAAATTGTTGACCAGAGAAAGTTTGTTCATCGACCTGAGAACCAAGTTCGTCGACCCGAGATCCAAGATCGTCGACCAGAGCTTAGCAAACTGCTTTCTATGAATAACTTGCCAATTATATGGCCACAGTTCGTCGAGTTGATAAATGGACTTCGTCGACCTTAGTTCAGAGAAAGTATTCTGGACAGAATGTGTTGAAGTTGAACTTCCAGACTTCGTCAACTTGAGCTTGAATATCGTCAAGCTCAACTCAGAGAATTTACTCTGAGTTCGTCGAGTGAAGCACGAATATCTTCGAGCTAAGTTCGACGAATGTCGAACTCACTTTCTGAACTTGATTTTCTTCTAAGTATTGAGTCTTCTGAAGTCTTCTGTTGTCTGGTCCATGTAAGGTTGATTCTAAGGACTTATCCTAAACTCTAGGAAAAAAATACATGACCCTGTATATACATGGTGGGTTAATCATCCTAATTAGTGAACCTAGCCCAAATCCAAATAGGGATCCAACATCCAGGCCAGCGTGTTCCTCAGTTTTCGGGGCATCCGTAGCAGAGAGAGCTGGCCCGGGAGTAGAGAGAGATGGCTGCGGAGAGGAGTGAGATATCTCGGGAGGTGGACACGGTGGAGGAGATGGTGGAGACGGTGGAGGTGGAGGTGGAGGAATCTCGGTAGGTGTAGATGGGACAGAAGGGGTGGTATGAGAAGCAGGAACATCAAGAGGAGAAGAGGAGTCGTGAGAGAAGTAGGATGCATTTTCAAAGAAGGTGACGTCCGTAGAGACGAACTGCTTACGAACAACCAGGTCAAAGCAACAATAACCTTTTTGAGTGGTAGAGTACCCCAGAAAGACACATTTGGTGGCCTGTGGTGAGAGTTTGTCATGGGTGGTTGAGGGAGAGTGCATAAAGGTTGTGCACCCAAAGACACGCAGAGGGAGAGGAAATAGATTCTTGCCCGGATAGAGAATGGAGAAGGGGGTTTTTCCATGGAGAATGGTGGACAAAATGCGATTGATAAGATAGCAGGAGATGAGAACAACATAGCCTCAAAAGGAGCGAGGAACCTGTATTTGTGTCAGCAGAGTGCACGCGACATCAAGGAGGTGACGGTTTTTGCGTTCTGCTACACCATTTTGCTGTGAGGTATAAACACAGCTAGTTTGATGAACAAGACCATGTTGCATACAAAAAGAGGAAAAATCATGACAAAGATATTCTTTTGCATTATTAGAGTGAAAGATTTTAACAGAGACATTAAATTGATTCTTAATCATAAAATAAAAAGATGTCCATACATTGAATAATTCAGAGCGATCTTTTAATAGATACACCCACATATATCGGGATAAATCGTCAATAACAGTTACAAAATATGAACTACCCCAACCTATGGTGATGGTCGGATCAGGACCACAGATATCAGAGTTAATTAGATCAAACGGTCGGGAAGATCCACATCCTTACTTTGGTGGGAAGGAGGAGCGGTGATGCTTGCCAAGCTGACATGTGTCACAATTGAGGGGAGGACTCTGCGGAGGAAGGTGGGGCACAAGCTGACGAAGAAGTCGTGGAGGAGCATGACGAAGACGAAGGTGCCACTAGATAAGATCAGTAGAAGAGGAGTAGAAGGCGGACAATGCGGAAACATTGTCGAGGAAGTAGAGGCCGACGCTCTCAGACCTAGTAGCAATTGTCCATTGGGAGCCCGGATCCTGAAAAGAACAAGAAGTAGGAGTGAATGTGATGGAACACTGTAGTTGCTTGCACAAAGAAGTAACAGATAATAATTTGCAATGGAACTTGGGCATGTAAAGGGTATCCGCCAAGCGAAGAGACAGAGTGACTTGAACTACTCCCGTTCCATTGACCGGTAAGGGAGAGCTATCAGCAATAAAGATCGGGGGCAACCGATCATGCTTTTCTAGGAGAGAAAAACACTGAGGATTGTCGGTCATGTGATTGGTAGCACCAGAGTCGATCAGCCATTTACCTTGAGTAGCGACTTGTGAACTACCTGAAGACGTGACCACCGAGGCAGACTGCTTTGAAGAGGAGGTGGAAGTGTTGTCAGTTGGTCGAAGATGAGGATGCTTCTTCCAGCAGCGATCAACCTTATGGCAGGTGTGGCCACAATGAGAGCAGAGAAAATGGGAAGCACCGCGTTTGCCGGATTGGTGGCTGCGGCCACTAGAGCCACTCCACTGAGTCTGGTGAGCGTAGTTGTCCGGTTGAGGAGGGGAGGATAACAACGGACATTATAGCAGAGAGGTAACTGCGGCTATGCGAGCAGCAGAGGCATCCAGGGTGGGAGACTCTACCTCGCTAAGGATCTGTTGACGGATAATTTCATAAGACTTAGGAAGTCGCAGAAGGTAGCACACAACCAAATGGTCCTGGAAGTGCTTGTATTGCTCAGCCAGATCCGCAGAGAAGGGGCGATTCTGGAGAATTTTGGCTCCGAGATCCTGAACTTGTTGGTAAGCAGCCGGAGATATGGAGGGACGGGCAAAGAAGTTCGCATACAAAGAATAAATGCATGACTTTTGAGCCCCCTTTGAGTAGAGAGCGGCAAGATGAAGCCAAGAAGCCTTGACCGTTTCATCATGACGGATGATGGGTAGGCATTCATCAGAAAGACTATTAGCTAGCCATGTGCGAACAAGAGCGTTGATGGCATCCCAATCATCAAAGAGAGCGGAGACTTTTGGAGGAGGGTCATCGGTAAGATGATGGCGTTTGCATTGAGAGCAGAGAAGGAAGATGAAGGAGACACTCTAGTCTGGGTAGTTGGGGCCGATGAGTTTGGAAACAGTGCCAAGGTTGCCCGAAGGAGTAGGAGGAGTAGTAGGAACGAAAATGGGAGTAGTAGTGGTAGAAATATCAGAGGTTGCCATAGAGGGAGCAGAGAGCAGCGAGAAGAACAAGTCATGGCTAGAAAAGGACGGCGCGATGACAAAGCATAGCTTGCGGCAAGAAGAACAGGTCGTGATGACTTAAGAACAGGTCGCGACGATAAGAATAGGTCTCGGCGACTTAAGAATAGTTCGCAGCGAGAATAAAGGGCAATCATAGAGGTCACGCACACAAAGGGCAACGACAAAGAGAGAAAGAAACCGCACGAATAGGGCGCAAACAGGCAGAAGAAACAAGTCGCGAAGGCAGGTTGCAAGAAGATGGGTCAAGCCGCGCGGACATGTCGCGTGGTCAGAGGAAGCTCACAGAATCAGGAGGAAAAGATCGAGTCCTATGATACCATGTGCGAACAGAAAAAAGTAGACTGAAAATTTGGAGTAACAAAACTATTATTATCCAAAACAGTGAGTATTACAAAGGTATGACCTCATTTTTATAGAATGAAGGAGATGAGAGAGATTACAAATAAGTAATGTGGGACTAAATAATTACAGGTATAAACGGCTTTACAAAAAAACAGACCGAACAAGCTGCACGGTTAGACGAATAGGCTAACCGCTCGACAACCACCAGAAGGAGATAACAAGCCGCCTATTACAGTATGGAGGTCGGGCGGTCTAATGTTGTTTGGAGGCCGGGCGGTGTAGCGGTCTCCTGTGGCGGCTTGTTCTCTGTGGAAGCTTGTTCTCTCCTTCTGGTGGTTGTCGAGCGGTTAGCCGTCTTGTCTAACCGCGCGACTTGTTCGGTTTGTTTATTTGTAAAGCAGCATGTACTTGTAATTATTTAGTCTCACATTGCTTATTTGTAATCTCTCTCATCTCCTCCATTTTATAAAAGGGAGGCTATACCTTTGTAATACACACCCTTTTTTGGATAAAAAAATTTATGTTATTGCAATTTCCGGTTTCTACTTATCTGTTCGTACATGGTATCAGAGGAATCGATCTTTTCCTCCTAGATTTGTGAGCTCTCCTTGTCTGCACGACCTGTCCGCGCGGCTTGACTCCTCTTCTCGCGACCTATCTTCGCGACTTGTTTCTTCCGCGTGTTTGCGCCCTGTTCGCGTGGTTTCTTTCTCTCCTTGTCGTTGCTCTTTTGTGTGCGCGACCTCTCTGTTTTCCCTTTCATCTAGCCGTGACCTGTACTTTAGTTGGTGTAATCTTGTTCTTCAGTCGCCGCAACCTTTCCTTAAGTCGTCATGACCTGTTTCCCGCGATCTCTCTTATTGTATGGTTTTGCCTCTGTTCGCACGGAATCTGGTTATCCGTGTGACCTCCCTGCCTGTTTTACTTCATGCATTCTCCTTTGTTCGCATGACTTCTTGCCCCCTTCTTTGCTCTGCTTCTTAGTAGTGGTTCTTCTTGCCGCTGGTGTTGCCACCATGACCGCTGTAGTTCTCCTCATCTTCATCCGCTGCGGTCTTTCTTCCTTATCCGCTGCAGTCTCCCTTATTCTTGCGGCCTCTCTTTCTATAGATCGCGCTCTCTTCTGCCTGCTGTTTGTGCGGCCTTACTGCTACTCGTGTGAGTTCCTTTTTCTTCTCTCTTCGCTTGTAAGGATCCTCTTTGCCCATCTGGTGACGCTTCCTCCTCCTTCTCGAGGTCGTCTACCTCCATGGTCACCACGTCCTGTAGTTCCCACATGGCTACTCAAGGAAAATGGCTGATAGACTCTGGCGCTACTAATCACATGACCAGTAATCCTCATTGCTTTTCTCTCCTAGAAACACATGACCGGATGCCCCCGATCCTCGTTGCAGACGGCTCTTCCTCCACGGTCCATGGCATGGGTATGGTTCAAGTCACACCATCTCTTTGCTTGGCAGACACTCTTTTTGTGCCCAAGTTCCCATGGAATTTATTATCCATTACCTCTCTATACAAGCAACTTCAGTGCTCTGTCACATTCACTCCTACTTCTTGTTCTTTTCAGGATCCGAGCTCCCAATGGATGATTGCTACTGGGACTGAGAGCGGCGACCTCTACTTCCTCGATAACGTTTCCGCTCTGTACGCCTTCTCCTCCTCTTCTACCGATCTCCTTCAATGGCATCTTCGCCTTGGTCATCCTCCTCCCTGGCTTCTTCGACAGCTTCTGCCCTACCTCCCTCCGCATCATCCACCTCTCAACTGTGACACATGTTAGCTTGGCAAGCATCATAGCTCCTCCTTCCCACCAACGCAAAGTCGTGGCTCTTCTCGTCTGTTTGACCTCGTTCACTCTAATGTATGGGGTCCTCTCCCACCCTTACCATCAGTCGGGGTATGAAAGTTAGGGTTAGATCTGATATACTCTAGAGGGGGGGTGGTGAATAAAGTATCTGAAACTTTTAAGGCTTTTTGTTGTTTAATAAAATCTACTAAGTAAGAAAGCAATTTGATACCAAAATATGCTGTAAGTAACAGAACAGTCCTAAGATAAAATACCCTACCACAGGCACAGCAAAATATAAACTAATTAATCACAAACACAATAAACCTAACTAGAACAGCCATAGCAAGAACAAAAGAAAAGATGAAAACCAGACAACACAAGAATTTTATAGTGGTTCCCCAACCTTGGTACATCCACTCTTCTACCACCCTGGTAGGAATCCACTCAGGTTTTTGATCAGGTGACTGCCACCAATGAGCTTTTGATCAGGTGCTCAAAAAATAATCTCAAGTCTTTTGGTCAGGTGACTTGCAACCAGGAATAACTTTTGAAGGGAGTTAAAGAAGCCTTTTTACAGTGGGGGGATGAGAGAGTGTTGTTGTCTTCTCTTTCACAAATACAACTGAGAAGACTTTAGTGGATCTTTTGATGTTAACAAAGTTCCCCCTGAGATATTGATTTGTTCAGGAAGGTTGGAACTTTGCTACAGGGTGAGTAGGTTTTCAATATTTCAGCCTTGACCAGAAGGTATCCATGAACTTCTTGACTGATAGAGTATTTGTTGTCCTCTGAAGAATCCTGGAATGAAGAGAGAAGAAGACTCTTGATTTTTGATTGATGCTATTCTTCTTCTTCTGTGTCTGATATTATTTCTCTGGACTAGGGTTTTTCTTCTTTACTGTTTTTTTGCCCTGTCTCTTGTTCTTTGTGTTCACTTTATTCTATATGTCGTCTATATTGACAAGGAAGAAGAAAAAATCTTTTTATATTTCTTATGACAACTTCCTTTTGAATTTTTGAATTCCTTCAGCATTGATTGCTGACGGCCTGTATAATGTCTGCATTAAATGATTTCCTCAACCGTTCCATTAAAAAGGGGCAAGTAATAATCCTGATGAAGACCGTAATCAATGCTTGCTTTTAACGGTAACATTCAGAGAATATTAAGCATTGATTACTCAGGAATTATTCCAATAAAATAAGGATAGAGGGAGAGAAATTTCCAAGTCTGGAACTGCACAGAAATCATCGAGTAAAGAACAGAATTCGTCGACCTGGGTCCAGAGTTCGTCGAGTTGAGAAGTTATCTTCGTCGAACAGATAATCTTTGTTCGTCGAGCTGATATCCAAGATCGTCGAACTAAGAATAGATAACTGCTTTCTCTAGAGCCTTGCCAATTCTGTGTATCAAGATCGTCAAGCTGAGAATATAAGTTCGTTGACTAGTGTTCAGAGAAATAGTTCTTGGACTATATAATGTTGAAGTTGAGTGTCCAGAAATTGTCGACCCGAGAATTAAGTTTGTCGACCTGAGAACTGCTAACAGCTACTTGATAAACTTGTCAATATTGTTTTCTAAGTTCGTCGAGCTGAGAACATGAATTCGTCGACTGAAGTATGATTCTGGACATAGAATATTTAGATGTTTCTGGGCTTAGAATGTTGAGGTAGACCATACAGAGATCGTCAACCTGAGAACCAAATTCATCGAGCTGATATTTTGACTTCGTCGACTGGAGTTCAGAGAAAGGAATTTTGGACTTGGTGTGTTGAAGTGTAGTGTCCAGAGATCGTCGTCTTGAGAACCAAGTTCGTCGAGCTGAGCATGACTTTCATCAACCTGAATTCGACGAACGTCGAACTCATTTTCTGATTCTTTGAAATTTCTCTAAGTCTTGAGTCTTCTGCAGCCTGTTGATGGCTGGTCCATGCAGTGTTGACTCTAAGGGCATGGCCTAGACTCTAGGACATAAACATGACCCTGTCTATAAATGTTGGGTCAAACATCCTAGCATAGTGAACCTAGCCCAAATCCAACTAGGGATCCAACAATCTCCCCCTATTTGGGTAAGGTCACTAAATACAGACACAAATATTCACAAAGAAAGAAAACATATATCTGGCAAAAAATATTTAAACTATGCAGCAGATATATATGTACAGAGAGCTTTGTATTAGGAATTAATCAGACAGTTTTAGAATAACATAAAGACTAAAGTAATTCAAAATTTATTTCTTCTTCTTTTGTTCCTTATGCTTCTCCTCTTTAGATGTTTCCCAGGCTAAGTGAATTTGATTTTCCTATTTGGATTTGATGCTTGAGCCTTTGTCATTGTCATATCAGCTGCTCCAATTATATTCAGGGAAGTAGCTCTTGGCACTACAGCTTCTGGATGTAGTTTCATATAATCATCAACATTAAAGAATTTGTTAGCTTTAGCAAACCTGTTGAGTTCTTCCTTCATGTATTTGGACATGGTTAAGTATTATGAAGGATCCTTTCCTTCATCTCTTTCCTTATTGATCATGGATAGGCCAACCAATTCTTAGAACCTGGCTATCCTTGCTGTTGTAGCTGTTTCTGGATCTTCAAAAGGTACAGGAGGGGAGGCAGGTCTCTTTGGGCTTTCAGCTTTCTGATGTTCAGTGATTTGTTGTTTTTGTTGTTGTTGATGTTGTTGTTGATGCTGTTTGACAGATGAATATTGCCTCTGCTGGCTGCTTCCTGAAGAAGAGGAGGACCTACCCTGATGTCTCTGATATGTTTGATACTGGGTAGTCCTCTAAGTTGATGAACCTGAAGCACCAGCAGCAGGTGGAGGAGGAGGAGGAGGGTCTTTCCTGAATATTGGAGGAGGAGGTGAGTATCTCCTGCTTTTCTTTCTTTCTTTTTGTTGGTTCTTGGACAACCACATCCATGCTGGCATGCCCTTGTATGGTGTGATTTTTTGCAGTATATAATAGGGAGTATCATTTGTTGGATTTAGTTTTGGGGCAGGAGGTGGAGGAGCTTTCCTTTTCTTGGAGACTTTCTTCTTAGCCTTGGGCTCATCATCAAAATATTCTTCCTCATCTTCATCATCAGAAGTGTCTTGAGCAATATCATATAAAGCATTTATTTCTTTAAGAGCCTCTACAGATATCAAGGGTTTCTCTACCTGGGAAGGAGGTAGAGGAGGAGCTGGAGAGCTATACACAATAGTGCTTTCAGCAACTGTTTTATTTTCTTCTTCTATATCAGCCATGATCAATTGACCAAGATCAAGCATTGGAGAGTCATCCATAACAAAAGTTGGAGCAGAAATGTCTCCAGGAGGGGATGACGTAATGAGGGAAGCAGCTTTTTGTGGAGATGGAATAGCTGGAACCTCTGTTATAGCAAAACTAGCCTTTAGTTACTTGGTAACCTTGGAGCTTATCGGAGAGGTATAAGGGACTATAGCCAAAGATGGCTTTATGTTGTGCTCTTGCAGAAAGTTCAAATGAACTGTATCAAAAATGCTCAACAAATTCAAAAGATCAACTGTGGGATTTATAATATAATCACCAACATTGTCTATCTCAGCCAAAATAGGCTCATCCATATCAGTATCTGATTCTATTAAATCTATTATGTCAGAGGGATCTGCTACATCTTCTGAAGATTCAGTCATGAAAGAATCAAGTGATGTTATTGCTGCCTCTGCTTCTGCTGCTGCTTTTTCTGCTGCTGCTGCTGTTTCCGCTGCTACATTCACTGGAGCTTCTTCATCATGAAGCATCTCCCCCTAATTGGCTACAGAAGGTCCTGGAGCCAGTCCCCCAAAAGAAGGGATAGGGGATAGAGCATCAATTGTGGTAGAGAGAGTTTGGATGGAAGCAGTGAGAGGAGCTAGAGCATTAGTTAGAAGTTTTTGAAGAGTGGGAGAGATGAAAGCAAGCAAATCCTTAGCAATATCAGAAAAGTTTAAGTAGAGGGATTCTGGAGCAGTGGAGGAGTAGGGATTGTGGTGACCATAATTTGAACAAACAGAAAATGCACTAGACATATCTTGGTGTGTATGGTCAGGTGCAGAAGATGGAATTTCAGTTGTGGGGAGGGATTCTTGATGTGGGGATGATGGGGGAATCACTAGATTGAATGTGTGGGAGGAGATAAAGGTGTCACGAGCTATGGTAGTTAGATGAGGTGGAAGGGGGGATTGAGGTGGGGATGGTTGTGGTGATTGGGAAAGGGAGTGTTGTAGGGATTCCTGAATGGGGGAAGATGGGGTTTCAAGTGATAGGATTGCAGTGAGACTTATTTGAGGAGAGGATGGATGTGGAGTATGTGCAGGAGATGAAGATGGTATAGAAATGTGAAGTGGTTGTTGTTGTTGATGTTGAGGCAAAGA
The DNA here is from genome assembly GCA_039583875.1 of Platanthera guangdongensis. Classification (NCBI taxonomy): domain Eukaryota; kingdom Viridiplantae; phylum Streptophyta; class Magnoliopsida; order Asparagales; family Orchidaceae; genus Platanthera; species Platanthera guangdongensis. The sequence continues at coordinate 100,628,611 of CM077165.1, forward strand.
AGGAATGTTGGAGGTGGAGGGGGCTTCTTATGGGTTTAGAGGAGCGGCTGTGACAGCCCTAGTGCTTTCAGAAGGCCTAGAGGAGGAAGAAGACTTGGTTGGCTTGGTGATGTTCCTCTCCCACCTACCAAAGAGGGAACAGGTGAGCCTCTTGGAGGCATTTATGAATATGGTCGGGGTGACCAGGGATTCAGCAGCCTTTTCCTTAAGGAAGATTCCTAGAATCCTTCTAAAGCAAACCTCCTTTTTAGTATTCTTTTTATTAATCAGGTCAAACATAATTTGAGCCCAGTTCACTGTTTTCTTATTCACCACTGCACACATTACAAGAAATTGGTGCCTGGTGATATAGTCATGGGCTGTGTGCTTGCCCAACAATACTTTCCCTACAATATCTGCTAGAAATTTATACTGAGCAGATAGATGTTTCTTCTGTAGTTTATTGGGGGTTGCTCCAGAATAACCCATTTTATTCAACATGTCATTAAATTCTTCAGTATCAATTTCCAGTTCTTCTGTACCATTGTTTAATCCAAATATTTCAGTTAAAACGGTGGGGGTAAGAGGGACATCATTACCTGATATTGTGTCGGTCATGGTGTCTTCATCTGTGGTAGTGGAGGTGTATACCCATTCCCTGATTTCAGTGCTGGCTAGTTTGATTCTGGTGGACATCAGAGTCTTCAACTGCTGATCTTCAAGAAATTTCAGAATATCCAGGAATATGGGGTCTGAATGTTGAAATGATTCAATGTCCACATCAAATCCTGTATCAAATTTCATTGTTGCAAGACTGCCTGCTGGAATCACCATTAGTTCACCTGCAAGAGAAAAACGAAGATCAAGTGCAAAGGAACTGAAAGCGCGGGACGGAGGTCGAAGAAAACCTAGATATAAGGTTTTCTAGAATATGAATCGACAAACTCCGTTCCACGAAAAATAAAAGAATTCTTTGATCTGAGGTCGACGAAATGATTTGTAGTTAAATAATTCATCGAGCTCAGTCTGAAGATGTGAGAACATTTCGTCGAGCTCCGTTCGACGAAAGTTTTCTGAAGCAGATTCATCGATCTGTATTCGACAAAAATAACTTGACACACAAAGAGTTCGTCGATCTCCGTTCGACGAATATCTCTAGAACCTTTCACAGTTCATCGATCTTCGTTCGACGAACTTTGAGAAATTCGTCGACTTCAGACAGAAATCAATTTAAATCTTCTTCATTTATCATACCAAGCTGATTTATAAAGAACAAGTAATTTCTTTCATCTAGGGTTTGGTGAAAATATCAGCTCTTTGTAGATCAGTGTAGATATAGACAAGATTAACTTTATTTTTTTCTACACACTCTCTAATGAAATGGTGCCTAATGTATATATGCTTAGTCCTACTATGATGGACTTGATTTTGTGCTATAGATATAACACTTGTGTTATCACAAAATAGAATTGAATTCTTTAAGTTGAACCCATAGTCCAGGAGTTAGTTTTGAATACACAACATCTGGGAACAATAACTGCCAACTGCTATATATTCCGCTTCAGCAATTGATGTAGACACAGATGATTGTTTACTGCAGAACCAAGACACTAATCTCATACCAAGGAACTGACAAGTCCCTGAGGTACTTTTTTGTCTACCCTGCATCCAGCAAAGTCAGCATCTGAATATCCAGTTAAGTCAAATTCTGACTCAGTAGGATACCAGAGTCCTAGAGTAGGACAACTCTTTATATATCTCAAAATTCTTTTTAGAAAAACTAGATGAGATTCTTTATAGTTCACTTGGAACCTAGCACAAAGACATGTGGTAAACATTATGTCAGGTCTGCTTGCTGTAAGATATAGTAGGGACCCAACAATGCCCATATATAATTTCTGATCAACTGGTTTCCCATGTTCATCAGTGTCTATTACAGCATTAGTGGCCATAGGTATTTTCTTTGCTGAGGCATAAACCATCCCAAACTTTTTAATAAGCTCTTTAGCATATTTAGCTTGGGAGATGAAGATGCCATCAGGCAGCTGCTTTACTTGGAGACCAAGGAAGTAGGAGAGCTCACCCATGCTACTCATTTCAAACTTACAATGCATGAGGTCAAAAAACCTCTTACATAGTGTGGAATCAGTAGTCCCAAATATAATGTCATCTACATATATTTGTACTAACAATATTTTATCCTTATGGTGCCTAGTGAATAATGCCCTATTTATAATGCCTCTAGTGAATTTATGCTCTATCAGGAAGCTAGCTAGGGTCTCATACCAAGCTCTTGGAGCTTGCTTTAAACCATAAAGAGCTTTATGCAATCTAAATACATATGAAGGATGGGTTGGAGAGATGAAACCTGGAGCTTTTTCAACATAAACCTCTTCTTTAAGTACTCCATTCAGGAATGCACACTTTACATCCATCTGATAGACTTTGAACTTCTTGTATGCAGCATAAGCAAGGAAGATTCTGATTGCTTCCAACCTTGCAACTAGTGCAAATGTTTGATCATAGTATATCCCTTATTCTTGTCTATAACCTTGAGCAACAAGCCTAACATTGTTCCTCACAATTACACCATGGGCATCTAGTTTGTTTCTATATACCCATTTAGTTCAATGACTGGGTAGTATTTGGGTCTTGGAACTAAATCCCAAACTCTACATCTCTCAAATTGATTGAGTTCCTCTTGCATTGCAATGATCCAGTGGGGATCTTGCTCAACATCTCTTATGGATTGGGGCTCAACTTGAGAGAGAAAACAGGCATGCATCACATCTTGGTTGAGTTGATGTCTTATCTGTACACCTGCTGATATGTCTCCAATCACCTGGGATCTAGGGTGATCCGTTAGTGTGACAAGATCAGTGGGTGGCGTTGGTTCAGCAATAGTATTTGGACTTAATTCCTCTTGTGGAATTATGTCTGCTGTTGAATGAAGTTCAACCACTTTTGTGCTTTCTTCTTCACTGTCTTCATCAACTTGTGAAGGAGAAGGTGCTATAGCTTCTTGTGGAAGGTTTAATTCACCCATTTTCTCACACAAGTGAGGTACCTACAAGGTGCTATTTGTATAAATTTCTTTCTCCTTATAAGACATGTTAGCCTCATCAAAAGTAACATGAATTGATTCTTCAATTTTTAAAGAGGATTTGTTAAACACCCTATAAGATTTTCTTACTTGGGAATATCCTATAAAAATTCCCTCTTTAGCCTTAGCTTCAAACTTTTTAGTATATTTCTTGTTGTTATTATGTATATAACATATACAGCCAAATACTTTAAAATAGGTGATTTTAGGTTTCTTTCCTTTAAGCAGTTCATAGGGAGTCCTTTTCTTAAGTTTATGTATTAGGCTTATGTTTAGTAAATAGTTTGTTGTGCTTACAGCCTCTGCCCAAAAGGATATGGGCATGTAAGCATCTACAAGTAATGTGCCTGCAGCTTCAATTAAGGTTCTGTTCTTCCTTTCAGCTACCCCATTTTGTTGGGGAGTTCTAGGAGCTGAGAAGCAGTGTTTGATACCTTCCTTCTCACAGAACTCATGCATAAGAAGAGACTCAAAATCTATACCATGATCACTTCTGATCAATGCAACATGAGTAGAGTACTCAATCTGTATGGTCCTGAGAAAATTTGTAAGAACTTTGAATGTATCTGACTTAGATCTCAGAAAGAACACCCAAGTGAATCTTGAGAAGTCATCTACAATAACTAGAGTATAAGATTTCCCTCCTAGGCTTTGTACAATAATAGGTCCAAATAGGTCCATGTGTAGCAAGTACAAAATCCTAGGTGAATCACTTTTGTTTACTGATTTAAAGCTAGATTTAGTTTGCTTGCCTAGTTGACAAGCCCTGCAGAGGCCTTCCTTCTTGTAGGGACCAGAAGGTAAACCTCTCACAAGGCTGTCTTTAGATAGCCTAGCAATGTTTTTCATATTTACATATCCTAGCCTTTTATGCCATAATTCATTTTGACTACTGATAATATTAAGTAGACAAATGTCTGAAGGTACAGAATAAAAATCAACTAAATATACGTTTCCTTGTCTATTTCCAATTAAAACATTTTGTTTTTCTTTATTAGAAACAATACAAGATTTTGAGTTAAAGTGTACCTGATAACCTTCATCACATAATTGTCTTATAGAGATGTGGTTATGCTTGAGTACACTTACATATATCACTTTTTTAAAAGTGACTGCTCCAATCTTTACTTCTCTAAAGCCTTCTAACTGGCCACACTTTGAATCACCAAAGATCACCTTTGGTCCCAGCTTGGACTTATAGTTAATTAAGTTATCCTTGCTGCCAGTCATATGCTTGGAGCATCCACTCTCCAGGTACCATTTTTGATTAACCACTGGACAACACTTTTCCTGCAATGAAAACAGTTAGTGGTTCTTGACCCAGATTACCTTGGGTCCTTTATATTGTTATAAGAGAAACTAGATATTACTGAAAATTCAGGTTGTGATTTATACCCTAAGAGATGATATCTTCTAGGAGGAATTATCTAATCAGCTAGTGGATTAAAAGGTTTCCTAGATTTATTAGAGTTGTTGTTTTAGTTATGACTTTTATTAAGTCTTTCTGGGTTCGAGGAAACGTTGTGAGTTCGTCGACCAGATTTCGACGAAATGGGATGAGATCGTCGATCTCTACTCAGAGAATGAACATACTCATTTTCTGTGCCCCAAGTTCGTCCATCTATGCTCGACGAACCATACACAGTTCGTCGATCGCAGTAAGATGAATAATTATTATATAGATTTGCGTTCAGAGTTCGTCGACTTGAGTTCGACGAACTGGCCACATTTCGTCGATCTGAGTTGGATGAAATCTGCTGAACTTTGTTTTTATCTAAGGTTTTTTGATTTTGATTTTTCTTGTTTTTGTGTGTGATTTCAGTTTGATTGGGATTGTTATTCTATATCTTTTCTTTACCCTTTTCAGACACAAACTTTATTAGTGTGGTTAATATATTCTTCTTGAGTATGGGGGGTAAACTTGATGATGCACCCAAGCCTAGTTTGCCATTCAGTCTGGCATTGACTGTGCTTGTGATGTCCATCAGCTTAAGGCTTATCTCATTGAGAGATTCCTCAAGTTATTTTACCTCACATAGCTCTATTTTTAAGGAAGTGATTTGTTCATTAGCTAATGTTAGTTCTTCCTTTAGCTTAGTGTTTTTAGAAATCAAGTTTTCTTGATTAGTTAATTTTTCCCTAAGAGTTTTGATTTCCTTTTCAGAGTTGATTAAATCAATACACAAGGTTTTAAATTCAGATTTGAAGCTATTAGAACTATAATCAAAATTTGAAAGTACCTGATCAGCTTCTGACTCTGAAGTTCCTTCATTATCAGATTCTTCTTCATCTAATTGACTTCTAGAGGCATCAATGGCCATGAGGCAGACTTCCTTGGACCTTGCCTCTTCTTCTTCTTCACAGGAACTTGAAGATGTGGATTCATCTTCATTGTCACTCCAGCTTTCAGCCACAAAGCCCTTCTCCTTCTTTTTGTATTTATTGGAAGAAGGCCTTGAGCTTTGTTGTCTTCTGGAGTCCTTCTCTCTTCTCCTATCTTTCTTTTGATTCTATGGACACTCTGAGATAAAGTGTCCAGGTTTCCTGCAGCCAAAGCAAACTACTTCTTTAGTGGGGGTTTTATCATACCTTTGCTTATCATCCTGCCTGGATGATTTTCTCCTGAAGTCTTTCCTTGCCATTTTATAAAATCTTTTGGCAAGGAGACTCATTAGCTCTTCATTAACTATTGAAGCTTATGTCTCTTCAGCAGCCTTGAATGTCAGGTTGTGCTCTTTCCTAGCTTATGGAGGAGTCCTTTGTTTAGCTGCTTCTCTGGACTTGATTAGTTGCTCATAGGACTTGAGCTTTCCTAATAGAGATTTTGTGGAAATCTCATTTAGGCTCCTGGCCTCCTTGATTGGCCAGATTCTTGAATCCCATGAGCTTGGGAAGCACATGAGAATTTTATCATTCACCTCAGTGAGGGTGATGTCCTTATCCAAGGTCTTTAGCTTATTGATTATTGAGCTCAGCCTGTGGTACATGTCTGCAACAGATTCTGCTTCATCTTTCTTGAAGTTCTCATACTGGGATATGAGATTTGACCTTCTGTACTTCCTTTCATCAGCAGAACCAGCCACCATTTGGTTGAGGGAGTCCCAAATGGCCTTGGCTGAAGTGCATTCAGCCACTCTTTGGAAAATGTCATCAAACATTGTTTGAGCCAGAATGTTCATGTATTTAGCATCAACAACCTTGGATTTCTTCTGGGCATCAGTCCACTCACGTGCTGGAACTGCACAAGTGCTGGAAGTTGATGTGGATGCAGCTGGTTGAGGAGGACCTGTCAGGATAGAGTTCTAGATGTCCTCATCAATAGAATTCATATATAGTTTTATTCTTGCCTTCCATATGGCAAACTTATTTAAGTTGCATACTAGAGGTCTGGTGCTTGCATAATCTTTGTTCTTTGCCATACTGTGAATATAATCCTAATAGAAAAAAAAATTAGATCTAACACAGGATATTTTGGTTCAAGGGTTAACTTGTACAACCAAAGGAACCTTGCTCTGATACCAATTGAAAGTTAGGGTTAGATCTGATATACTCTAGAGGGGTGGGGGGTGAATAGAGTATCTGAAACTTTTAAGGCTTTTTGCTATTTAATAAAATCTACTAAGTAAGAAAGTTATTTTATACCAAAATATGTTGTAAGTAACAGAACAGTCCTAAGATAAAATACCCTACCACAGGCACATCAAAATATAAACTAATTAATCACAAACACAACAAACCTGACTATCACAGCCACAACAAGAACAAAAGAAAAGATGGCAACCAGACGACATAAGAATTTTATAGTTGTTCCCCAACCTGGGTACATCCACTCTTCTACCACACTGGTAGGAATTCACTCAGGTTTTTGATCAAGTGACTGCCACCAATGAGCTTTTTATTAGGTGCTCAAAAACAATCCCAATTCTTTTGGTCAGGTGACTTGCAACCAGGAATAACTTTTGAAGGGAGTTAAAGAACCCTTTTTACAGAGGGGGGATGAGAGAGTGTTGTTGTCTTCTCTTTCTCAAATACACCTGAGAAGACTTTAGTGGATCTTTTGATGTTAACAAAGCTCCCCCTGAGATATTGATTTGTTCAGGAAGGTTGGAACTTTGCTACAGGGTGAGTAGGTCTTCAATATTTCAGCCTTGACCAGAAGGTATCCAGGAACTTCTCGACTGATAGAGTATTTGTTGTCCTCTGAAGAATCCTGAAATAAAGAGAGAAGAAGACTCTTGATTTTTTATTGATGTTCTTCTTCTTCTGCTGTGTCTGGTATTATTTCTCTGGACTAGGGCTTTTCTTCTTTACTGTTCTATTGCCCTATGTCTCTTGTTCTCTGTGTTCACTCTATTATGTATGTCATCTATATTGAGAAGGAAGAAGAAAAAATCCTTTTATATTTCTTATGACAACTTCCTTCTGAATTTTTGAATTCCTTCAGCATTGATTGCTGACGGCCTGGAGAATTTCTGCATTAAATGATTTCCTCAAATGTTCCATTGAAATGGGGCAAGTAATAATCCTGATGAAGACCGTAATCAATGCTTGCTTCTAATGGTAACATTCAGAGAATATTAAGCATTGATTACTCAGGAATTATTCCAATAAAATAAGGATAGAGGGAGGGAAATTTCCATGTCTGGAACTGCACAGAAATCGTTGAGAAGAGAACAGAATTTGCCCACCTAGGTCCAAAGTTCGTCGAGCTGAGAAGTTATGTTTGTCGACCAGATAATCTTTGTTCGTCGAGCTGAGATCCAAGATCGTCGAACTAAGAATAGATAACGGCTTTCTCCAGAGCCTTGCCAATTCTGTGTATCAAGATCATCGAGCTGAGAATATAAGTTCGTCGACTAGTGTTCAGAGAAATAGTTCTTGGACTACAGAATGTTGAAGTAGAGTGTCCAGAAATCGTCAACCTGAGAATTAAGTTCGTCGACCTGAGAACTGCTAACAGCTACCTGATAAACTTGTCAATACTGTGGTCTAAGTTCGTCGAGCTGAGAACATGAATTAATCGACTGAAGTATGATTTTGGACTTAGAATATTTAGATGTTTCTGGACTTAGAATGTTGAGGTAGACCATCCAGAGATCGTCGACCTGAGAACCAAATTTGTCGAGCTAATATTTTGACTTGTCAACTGGAGTTCAAAGAAAGGAGTTTTGGACTTGGTGTATTGAAGTGTAGTGTCCAGAGATCGTCGTCCTGATAACCATGTTCGTCGAGATGAGCACGACTTTCTTCGACCTGAGTTCGATGAACGTCGAACTCATTTTCCGAGTCTTTGAAATTTCTCTAAGTCTTGAGTCTTCTTCAGTCTGTTGATGGCTGGTTCATGCAGTGTTGACTCTAAGGACATGGAGTAGACTCTAGGACACAAACATGACCCTGGCTATACATGTTGGGTCAAACATCCTAACTTAGTGAACCTAGCCCAAATCCAACTAGGGATCCAACAGGGTAGTTCATATTTTGTCACCTTTATTGATGATTTATCTAGTTGTACGTGGGTGTATCTTCTAAAGGATCGCTCTGAACTGTTCTGTGTATGGACATCATTTTATTATATGATTAAGAATCAGTTTGATATATCTATTAAAATCTTTCGTTCTGACGATGCTAAGGAATATCTTATTCAAGATTTCTCTTCCTTTTGTATGCAACATGGTGTTCTTCATCAAACTAGCTATGTCTATACCTCACAACAAAATGGGGTGGCGGAACGCAAAAACCGTCACCTCCTTGATGTTGCTCGCACTCTGATGACACAGATGCACATTCCTCGCTCCTATTGGGGCTATGCTATCCTCATCTCTTGCTATCTCATCAATCGCATTCCCTCCACAGTTCTCCACGGTAAAACCCCATTCTCCATTCTCTATCCGGACAAGAATCTGTCTCCTCTTCCTCTGCGTATCTTTGGGTGCACAACCTTTGTACACTCTCCCTCAGCCACCCGTGACAAACTCTCACCACGGGCCACTAAATGTGTCTTTCTGGTGTACTATACCACTCAGAAAGATAATTGTTGCTTTGACCTCGTTACCCGCAAGCAGTTCATCTCTACGGACATCACCTTCTTTGAAAATGCATCCTACTTCTCTCACGACTACTCCTCTCCTCCCAATGTTCCTACTTCTCATTCCAACCCATTTATCCCCTCTACACCTGCTGACATTCCGCCACCTCCACCACCTCCACCCTCTCCTCCACCGTGTCCACCTCCCAAGAAATCTCCCTCCTCTCTGCAGCCGTCTCTCTCTACTCACGGGCCAGCTCTCTCCTCCATGGATGGCTCGGCAACTCCCGCACACACCGACCTGGATCTTCCCATTGCTCTTCGCAAAGGGGTGCGGTCTTATACCCAACACCCGCTAGCTGATGTTGTTTCCTATGATCATCTAACTCCTTCTCGCAAGGAATTTTACTTGGCTATCTCCGCCACTGCAACTCCTTGCACATACCTGGAGGCCCTTACTGTTCCTCATTAGAAGACTATCATGGATGAGGATATTGCTACCCTCACTGAAAGGGGTACATGGATCCTTATTCCTCCCCCTTTGGTCATTGATGTGGTTGGCTATCGCTGGATCTTTATTGTGAAATTCCATCCATACGGCATCGTAGATCGATACAAGGCCCGCTTGGTCACCAAAGGCTTTACTCAGACTTATGGCATTGATTACTTTGACACATTCTCTCCTGTTGCTTGTCTCAGCACCATTCAGGTCCTTCTCTCTGTTGCTGTCAACGGGGATTGGCCCATTTCCCAGCTGGATATTAAGAATACCTTTCTCTATGATGATCTTCAGGAGGACATTTACATGGAGCAACCTCCTAGGTATGTTGCTCAGGGGGAGACATGAGTATACCGGCTGAAGAAGGCCATCTACGACCTAAAGCAAAGCCCTCGGGCTCGGTTTGACAAGTTCAGCGGTGTTTTTGCGGCCATTGGTTTTGCAAGAAGTTCGACTGATCACTCCTTATTCATCTGCAAAACCTCCTTTGTTATGGTAGTTCTTGCTGTATATGTGGATGATATTCTTCTGACTGGCGATGGCCCCATTGGAGTAGCCTTGACTAAGAAAGACCTCTATCAACACCTGATCACGAAGGATATGGGATCCCCAAGTACTTTCTGGGGATTGAAATATCTCGGAAGCCCAAATCTTTGGTTCTCTCCCAACGAAAATATGTTCTTGATTTACTAAAAGAGGCAGGGTTGACTGGTGCTAAACCTGTTCGATGTCTCATGCCTACTGGAGAAGAAAAAACTTGGACAGATGACTCGCCTCTCCTATCTGATAATATAAGGTATAGGAGTCTGGTGGGCAAACTCATTTATCTGACGGTGACCAAACCTGACATCTCCTATCTTGTAGGCAAGGTTAGTCCATTCAAGCAAGCTCCTAGGGAGTGTCATCTACAGTCTGCACTGAGGATATTGGAGTATGTCAAAGCAGCACCAGGGAAAGGATTGCTTTTCGAGAAGAATGGTCACTTGAGGGTTGAAGCGTACTCAGATTCGAGCTATGCTGAAGATAAAGGTGACCGCAAGTCAACATCAGATTTCTGCACATTTGTTGTAGGAAATCTTGTGAGCTGAAAAAGCAAGAAACAATCCATGGTCTCCAGGTATAGCGCAGAAGCGGAATATCATAGTATGACATCGACCACATGTGAGTTGAAATGGTTACAGGCTCTCATGCTTGACTTAGGAGAGGTCTACAACTATCCCCTTCCTATGTTCTGCGACAACAAGACCGCGATATACATCTCCAAAAATCCGGTCTTTCATGAGAGAACAAAATATATAGAAGTCGACTGTCATTTTATTCGGGAAGAGATCTTGAAGAAACAGATTTGCACTCTGTTCCTCACTTCCGACAACGAGTTGGCAGATATCTTCACCAAGCCGGTTTCCGCTTCCTTTTTCCACATTTGCAATAAGCTTGGCATGATTGATATCTATGCTCCAGCATGAGGGGGGGGGGGGGGTGCTGCAGTATGGAGGCCGGGCGGTCTGTTATTGTTTGGAGGTCGGGCGGTCTAGCAGTCTCCTATGGCGGCTTGTTCTCTGTGGCAGCTTGTTCTCTCCTTCTGGTGGTTGTTGAGCGGTTAGCCAGCTTGTCTAACTGCATGAATTATTTGGTATGTTTATTTGTAAAGCCGCATATATTTGTAATTATTTAGTCCCACATTGCTTATTTGTAATCTCTCCCATCTCCTCCATTCTATAAAAGGGAGGCTATACCTTTGTAATACACACCTTTTTTGGATAATAAAATTTCTGTTATTCCAATTTCCGGTTTCTACTTATTTATTCGCACACCGCTAAAGGAGATGTTTAGTTCGTCGGTCTTCAAGTCGCCTGAGACAAACCGCCAGACCGCTCAGACACCAAGCAACAACAGCCCGGCTACCAAGACACTGGGAGAAACCTCCAGACTACCGGACAAACTACCAGACCGCACGGTCTCCATACTGCAACATTCGTGATGGACCTCTTCTTCTGCTGGATAGGGCGAGCCTCCGGGTTTAATTTGAGGTGGTGGCAGGCAACATCCGCATCGATCCCTGGCATCTTTGTTGCGCTCCAAGCAAAGATATCCACGTTCTTCTGGATGCATGTCAGCATCCTCTCCTGGTCCACCGGAGTCAGCCCCCCGCTAATGCACACCTTCTCTGCCCTGCATCCTAGGGTGAGAACTTCCATCTCCACCACTTCTTCTGTAGCTTCCAGACGAGACTGCTCTCCCCATTCTCCCACGTCCCCCTCTTCCGGGATAAGGACCTCCTCCTCAGCCTCCCCCATGACCATCACCTCGACCGGCTCTCCCTGAACTCCCTCCAGCACCTTCACCTAGGTGTATCTCTCCTCCACCTCCATCTCCATCTCCACTCCTCCAACTTCCTGCTCCGCCTCTTCCATCCTCCGCTCCATCTCCTTAGCTCTCCCTTGCCAAGAGATGGATTTTACCACGGTGACGTAGCACTCCCTTGCCACCTTGGGGTCTCCTCAGGTTCGGACCTGGATCCCCCTGGCATTGTACTTCAAGCACTGGTGGAAGGATGAGGGGATACACTGGAAGGCACTAATGAGGGGCCTCCCAAAGATGGCAATGTAGATACTGGGGGCGTCCACTATGACGAACCTATAGTTTCAGGATTCCCCCTTAGAGTATCCCCACTCCCCTTACAACCTCTTTCCTCTCCCCCGAGAATCTAAACAGAGGCCCATCTGAGGCCAACACCCTCTTGGCTTCCATCTTCATTATGTCAAACGCCTTCTTGAAGATGACGTTAACTGAACTCCCGTTGTCGATGAGGATTTGGGAGATGGTGAAATTCTCGACTGCGATCTGGATGGCCAACGCATCCAAAAAGGGATCCTCATGATCTGGCATGTCACTCCTGGAGAAGGTTATCCTCTCCTCTGGGGGTGGGGTCTAGGATGTGGATCCAATGCTCCTTCGGTATATGGTGTGGAGGCTTGACTTCTAGGAAGCCTCAACTCACCCACCCCCCCCCCCCCCCCGTAGATCACTCTAATCTCGCCTCGGCCCCAAACATTAACTAGGTCCTCACACCCATCCACCTGTACCCGAGGCAGTACTTCCTTGATACGCACCCCCTAACGGTCCTGCTACTACTACTGCTCCCTCTTTCCTCTCAACTCGAGCAACTCCGGGCACGTGACCGTAGCTTGCCCCTCTTCTTGATGGAAGTCACAATAGGGTAACTCCACCCTGACTTCCCTTCTCCTCCTCTACTGACCCACCCTCCTCTGCATGGCTATCGCCATAGCCCGGTGCTAATCAGGGAGAGGAGGCCTCTGACCCTGTCTTCCGCCGGGATGGAAGAACAGGCCCTGACCTCCCCAGCTATAGTCCCCTCCGTGAAACCTCTCCATTGGCCTTGGTCCTGCCACTACGGCTGCCTCCAGCCGATCCGGTTATTCGGCTCCTGATGCCCCCAGCTGGGCTGCTGCTGCTCCCTTTATCGGGGTTCGGCTCTCTTCGCCTCCTGACCCCGGCCACCTCCTGGCCCCTTCTCCTCTTTCGTGGCCCACCTGGCCAACTTATTTTCAAACTCGTGGTTTGACGCCCCCCCCCCCCCCCCCGTCGACTTCCCTCGCTGCCCTCTCCATCAGCTCCTCATAGGAGAGAGGCGGCACCCTCTTCAGCTCCATCCTGAAAAAACCTTGTTGCAGCCCCAAGGTGATGGCCATCATCAGGGTGTGCCCTGACATCTCCTGGACCTGGGTGACCTCCTCCTAGAACCGGTCCACGTAACTCCCTAGTGTCTTGTTCACCCCGTGATTGATATGGAATAGGGACTCCAACTTCTTCTTCCTCTTCTTTGAGGTGGTGAACCTCAACATAAACTCCTGGTGCAGGTCCTCAAAGCAATAGGTTGATTTGGCTGGTAGCTGGTGGAACCACTCCCACGCCTTCTTTTTGAGGGTGATGACGAAGAGTCTGCACATAAAGGCATCCGACATCTGTCTTATCGACACCACATCCTCGAACCACTAGATGTGCTGGAACAGGTCATACTTCCCGATGTAGTAGGATATCTCCGGTTCCCTGAACCCCTTTGGAATTGGGGCAGAAGAAACCATCTCGCTGAAGGGGCTGCCTCCCCCTGCTAGGCAAGCTGGAGGGTCTCGCACCCCCATCTTGCCAAAACAGCCTCCGCTCGCCGAGCCCGGAAAGAGCACTCGCCCGGGGAGCTCACACCTGCTCCCCTCCTCTACAACCTCCTTACCAGCTCGTCGAGCCGGGTCATCCTCGCCTAGAGCCGGGGTGGCAGCTACTGAAATAGATGGTGTCGATCACTCGACTCGTGCGCCGAGTACGAACCTGATGTGGTTGAGCACTTCCTGCCTATAGTTTTCGAACATCCCCACCGTGGCTAGAGGGGTAGCGGGTGGTGAGTCGGCCCTATCAGAACATTGCCCTTCTCCTCCAGTCATCGAGCCTGCTGAAGATTTTTTGTGCTGAGCACGTTCCACGCTCAACGCACCAAAAATTTTGAAACTGAAAACTTAGTTTTTGTGGAGTTCACCCTTGGGGAAGGGGTGATCGCGCACTTACTTCTCTCTTGTGAGCTAAATGACTAAGGAAAAAAGAACTGGGGACAAACCCAAGGGCTCTGCATGGAGGTCCCAACACACACCCGAAAGATCTTACAGTGCTTCCCCTCCCTGGCCAAATCCTGAGCTAAAGGTATCTCAGAAAGCGCAAGAAGTCCGGGGCACAAGTAAGCCTGCCTTCTGAGGTACCCCTTGGGTCTATTTATAGATTTATGAAAACAACCTGCAAAATAGCCAACCTTGCTGTTTTGAACAGCTATGTGCAGCCCAACTGTGTCTGCCAACAGTGTAACTCCGATGTTCTGACTGGTTATAGACATACTAGCGGTAGTAGAATGGTAAAAACATATCACAAGAGACTGGGAAAGTGGCACTCTGGAACCTCCACTCGCCGGAGGATGCGAGTGCTCGATGGAGCTGGCACTCGCCGCCTCTATCCTCTCTGGATTAGTGCGGGCCCGTCCTGCCCCACTCGCCCGCTACATGCCGAGCCTCCTAGGGCGAGTGCGAGCCGGCCTACCCAACTCGCCTGCTACTCGTCGAGCCCTCGGGGAGAGTGCAAGCCGACCTGCTCTACTCGCCCCTCAAACAGTACACCCCACTTTGGGCGAGCCAAACTACTGGACTTTGGCCGATCTGACTCTTGTCGACCACTACTCGCCGGATATGGGGTTGTACATGTTGGAAGATCTTGTAAAGAGCAAGAAGCTTGTCAAAGAATAAGCTATAGAAATTGCGTCACTTAAAGGTCTTGAGTATCATCATAAGATGAATACTCAGAAGATTGGTCTTCAAAGTTCTAAGTTGACAAAGCTGACTAAGATCATTGATGAACAAATCATATTGCTAAAACAAAAGGATGCAACTATACAGGAGTTAGAATTCAAACTTCTGAATGAGAAAAGATACCTTCTCAGGAACACCTGGAAGTGGTCTTGGGTATGTTAAACCCGATAGAAAATGAGGCGAAAAGATGACAGGACAAAAGGGTCCAGTCATTCCACAATCTGTGTTTCAGACTAAGGGAAAAGAAACCCAGAATTCTGGACCAGTTGGACGAAGTTCATATGTGAATAGGAAAGCTATTCATAATGTGCCTGCTCCAAGGAAACCTGTTGTAATTGAGAGACAAAACAACCTTTTTGCTCCTAGTCAAAATACAACATTCAAGTTTGTTGATTCTTATTCTAAGAAATGTTAGCACAAAGTTCCTTCTGTTCCTCCAAAGAGGAGGTACAACAGATATGAATGCTGGTATTGTGGAAAGGTGGGACACTTTTGCCTTGGACTGTTGGTTCAATAACACTGTGTCTCATGTTTAGAAAAGATATCCAATTAAGAAGTTTACAGGTGGTCTCAATGGAGCCACAACTAACAAAAACCAGGACCCAAAACAATTTGGGTTCCTAAGGAAAAAATAAATTCTTATTTTGTAGGAATGTCCAAGCACCAGAGATAGACCAATCTGGTACTTGGATAGTGGATGTTACAGACACATGAATGAAACAAGAAGAAATTTTAGGGAATTTATCCCCATAAAAAATGGACCAAAGTTGATCTTTGGTGGAGGTGACAAAGGAAATACCAAAGGTTATGGTAAGATCACAAATGGCTGAGTCACTTTCACCAATGTAGCTTATGTGGAAGGGTTGTAACACAACCTTATAAGCATAAGCCAACTTTGTGATCTTGGCTATGACATTTCATTCCACAAGGATGAGTGCCTCATAAAGAAGTCAAGTCACCAAGAGGTTATCTTGACAGACACTAAGTATGGTAATGCATATTGCTTGAATTTTCTTTATTTAAAGTCAGACTCACCCTTATGTCTAGTTGCAAATGAGAAAGCTTCACATAGTGTCAAATGGCACAAGAGGCTAGCTCATTTGAACTATAAGGCCATAGGTAAACTTTACAGAAATGAGATAGTTAGGAATGGTCCTAACATTAAATGCTTTAAGGAGAGCATTTTCTCTGCATGGCAAAAAGGCAAGCAGACCAAAACTTCATTCAAAAGTATTGATTCCAAAGACTCAATGAGGTGTCTTTACCTCTTGCATATGGACTTGTTTGGTCCTATGCCAGTTCATAGCTTAGGAAGGAGAGTCTACACTTTTGTGATTGTAGATGATTATTCCAGATTTACTTGGGTTTTCTTTCTAAGAAAAAAGTCTGAAACTCCTGATGTCTTCAAGACATTTATCAAACAAATACAGAATGAATTGAACAGTTCTGTGGTCAAAATCAGAAGTGATCATGGAACTAAATTTCAATCTGAATATATGACAGAGTTTTGTGAAAAACTTGGGATTCAACAAGAGTTTTTCTTTCCAAGAACACTCCAGCAAAATGGAATTGCTGAGAGAAAGAACATGACTCTCATTGAAGTTGGAAGAACCATGCTGAGTGATTCTTCTCTACCAGAATATTTCTGGGCTGAATCCATTAACACAACATGACATGTTCTTAATAGAGCTTCAATCAACAAACGGTTGAATAAGACTCCTTATGAACTAATGAAGGACAAAAAACCAAACCTGGCTTATTTCAGAATCTTTGGATGTAGATGTTTTGTCCTAAATAATGGAAAAACATACATAACTAAGTTTGTTGAGAAGTCCGATGATGATATATTTGTTTGTTATAGTAACCACAGTAAGACCTATAAGGTCTACAACTTGAGGGATCAAGTTGTGGACGAGTCTGTTCATGTTGTATTTGATGAAAATTCTATGTTTTACAATGATAAGATAAAAACATCAAGCACAACGGAGAAGACTTGAAGCTAAATGAGCTATCTATAGAAGATTCAGTTCCATCAAACCAAAATATACAAGATAGAGTCAACATTGTTGAAGAAGTGATTGCACAGGAATAACCAGAAGAAGAATCTCAGTAACAAGATGTAGATGGTCCAAGAAAAGAAGTCACACTACTAGTAGCTATCAGACATCCAAGAGATCATCCAAAGGAATTGATCATTGGAGATACAGCTCAGGGTGTGACCACAAGAAGCAAATATCACAACATTATGATGTAATCAAGTTTTCTATCTCAAACAGAACCAAAGAAATTTGAAGAAGCTAATATATATTCTTTTTGGATAGGTGCAATATAGGAAGAATTGAACCAGTTCAAGAGATGTAAAGTTTGGAAGCTAGTTACCAGACCAAATGACTGTAACATCATAGGAACCAAATGGATCTCTAGAAACAAATTAGATGAGAATTGTGTTATAGTCAGAAATAAGGCTAGACTGGTTGCAAAGTGCTATAGACAAGAAGAGGGCATAGACTTTGATCAAACCTTTGCACCAGTGGCTAAATTGGAAGATATAAGGCTTTTCATGACATATGCAGCCTATAAAGGATTCAAGGTTTACCAAATGGATGTGAAGTCAGCCTTCCTTAATGGTAACCTTAAAGAAATGGTCTATGTTGATCAACCCTCAGATTTTGTTGATTCTACTAAACCAACTCATGTTTATTTGTTATTAAAAGTTCTTTATAGATTAAAATAAGCCCCAAGGGCTTGGTATGAGACTCTGTCTAAGTTCTTTCTGGAGAATAAATTCTCAAGAGGGAAAATAGACAAAACATTATTCCTAATGGAAGTCAAAGGCAAGATCATCTTAGTACAAATATATGTTGATGACATTATATTTGGCTCTACTGATGAGTCACTTTACGCTATGTTTGCTAAACTTATGCAAGATAAGTTTGAGATGAGTAGCATGGGTGAACTAAAGTTTTTCTTGGGACTCCAAGTTAAGCAAACTATAGATGGACTTTTCATTAGTCAATCTAAGTTCACCAAGGAGTTAATCAATAAGTATGACATGGAAACAACCACTTCCATGAGAACTCCTATGTGGTCTTGTATGTCTTTGGACAAGGATGATGCTGGCAAGCCAGTTGATATCACCTTATATAGGGGCATAGTTGGATCACTACTCTATCTAACAGCCAATAGACCAGACATAATGTATACCACTTGTGTCTGTGATAGGTATCAAGCATACCGTAAAGAATCTCATTATACAGCAATTAAAAGAATATTGAGATATCTAAAGGGCACACCTAATCTTGGCCTATGGTATCCCAGGAATAATGATTTTAAACTGATAGGCTTTTCAGATACATATTAGGCATGATGTAAAGAAGACAAGAAAAGCACATCAGGATCATGTCAATCCTTGGAAGGAGGCTAGTATCATGGAGCAGCAAAAATCAAACAAGTGTAGTAATATCCTCAGCTGAATCTGAATACATTTCAGCTCGAAGTTGTTGTGCACAATTGCTTTGGATTCAGCATCAGTTACAAGATTACAACTTACAGCTAAGTAAAATTCATTTATTTTGTGATTCTACTAGTGCAATATCAATTGCAAATAATCTTGTTTCACATAGTAGAACAAAATATATTGAAATTAGATATCACTTCATTAGGGAGCATGTAGAAAATGAAGATATTAGTTTATAATTTGTTCCAACAAATAAACAAATTGCTGATATTTTTACTAAGCCCCTAGAAGAAGAAAAATTTAATTTCTTTAAGTTTGAACTTGGAATGTTGAATCTTGAGTAATTGATACACATAAAAAACTGATATGAAATAAGAAAAAAAATAATTAAGTTTACTCATTTAGATATCAAGTATAGACATCATAAATGTCAAGAATCTAAAGTTCACAAAACAAAATTTTGACCAAGTCAAAAATTATGTCGAGACACCAGAGAATGTGTCGAGATAGTTTAGAAAGTGTTGATATAATAGAAAGTGTGTCGACACTATAGAGAGTAATATGTCATGTGTCGGGACATTAGAAAGTGTGTCGATCCTGTATAAATGATGAGTGTCGAGATAATAAAATAAGTGTCGAGACATAAGGGTGTCAAGACCTTAAGGTATGTTTCGAGAGACATAATCCTTTTGTCGACTTGTGTCGACCCATCTTGACAGACAACGTTTCCCTGTGTCAACATTAGGTATTTACCTAAAAATTTAGAATAGTCTAAATACAGTGTGCACTTTCGTCTTCAAAGAAGATTAGACTATAAATAAAGTGTGAGAGTAGGAATTGACTATGCTTTCTTGATTTCTTGAGCTTTTGATATCTGAGTGTTGAGACCTAGAATCCTGATTAGTTGACACTCATAAATCCTCTCTCAACTCCAATGGCTCCCAAGAATGACGACAACATCTTTAAAGGTTATGAACTAGTGAACAATGGATTCATCTTGGCGCAAGAAGAAATTAGGAATGTCATTGACCTAATCAATGAAGTTGGATTAGAATATCTACTTTCAGAACCGACAAACATCTGGAAACGAGAAGTTTCGGATTTCTTCTCTAATGCTAAACTTGATTAAAACTCAGCAAAGATTAAGTTAAAAGTGAATGGAGCTAAGATTAAACTCACAACCAAAAGTCTAGTAAGGATATTTCACATATCAAGAATCGATCAGGAAGATGACATAGACTCCACCAGGACTACAGAAGCATTTATGCGGTGTGGATTGTCTCCAACCACTAAGATTGGAAGCACCCTGAATAGGAAGGGTATGAATTCATAAGGAAAATTCCTATCATAAATAATTGGGAAGGTGATGATGTGTAAAACATGAGCACATGACAGGATATCTGCTCAGATGTTTGATCTTATGACTAGAGTAATTTTCAAAATCAAGACTAACTGGAGTAGAGTGGTGTTTGAAAAAATTGTAAAAAGAATTCGACCACGCGCAGCGGAAGCATGGTGGGCCCATAACCCACAGGTCCCAGGATCAAAACCTGGCTCTAATACCAAAAATGTAACATCTCCATCTATTCATATAGCATATAATAGAAGGTCCGGCAGGGGCCCCACACCATATGCCACAAAACAGGCGGCGAAGTCACGGGTTGATATCAGAGTTGCGCATCCTAACTCATATCATTCTAGCAGAAGCTTATAATAGAAAAAATGAACTCCAACCATGAATGTCCACTAATATAAACACCCACATTTATATAGGAATGTATAACAAATACAGTAGTGTTTGGCCATATGGTCTTACAGTTGCTCTTTACAAAAGTGGCTTCCAAACATTGGCGCGCTGGCCGGCCACACATGAGCAACACATAATATTTTCAGCTTAGCCTTCAAGGGCTAACAACAGCAGCAGCAGCAGGGACTTTAGCCTTTATATGTCCCGCTCGGCTCTCCAGCACCTGTACAAGGATAGCCCACCCAACGGTGGCAAACAAGACAACAGTCAGCATTCAGCTGACCAATTTATAACGACCCTACCCCTTTCCCGGGGCAGTGGAATTGCTTCCCTGCAGGCATAGCAATTCATATGAAGATATATATATCACACATGGTGCCCTAATGCACAAACATTCCATCACAACCGTCAGCCACATGGCCCGACGATCTGTGCACTCAGGGCACAATCTTGGTGTACCGGATAAACCAGTCGCCCACCGTCGTTCAAGGCCCGAAGCCCAACGACAAACTTGAGCATTTTGCTCCATGGCGTGCAACCGGAGACTTTAGTCTTATAACGACCCGGGATTGGCCTGTAGCCCCCCATGGTGTCGTAGCGCACATGCCTAAGACTCTCGCTATGCGCTCAAACAATTCGCACTTTCAGGTCTTCAAGTCAGACGGACATAACGCAGGTCGGATCAACTATCCCCTGTTGCTCAAATCACCTTGCCATCACCGAATACTAATGTACTCGCGGCTAAGTAAAAGCCGCGGGTCGGTTTCACCTTACCTGTTTAGAATAAAGCCTTTTTAAGAGCTCATCAAGCTCACACATAGCCAGACCGTCCTCAAGGGACGGGCTTTACATTCATAGGTTAGCTAGGAGCCACGCCTCGTGTTAAAGACAGAACTCATTTTCCATCCCTCGGCTTAATCGTGCATTCATAGCATACACTTGAGGATCTTTTCCTGGACTGGCAAGCCAGTATTTCCTGCTACTATCCTTCACAGGCACAACCCATCAAGCGACATAAGCATTACAAGCATCAGAGGGTTTTTCCTAGACTTCCGCACCAGTACTTCCGGCTATTACCCTTCACAGGTCCAACCCATCGAGCATCACAAGCATCACTGATGCTTAAGATCACGGCAGTGAACCGATCGCACAAGTAATATAAAATGGGGGCTTTCCCAAGTATCGATCTCTCAAGGAACACAGTAAGGTGGAGTTAATTTCGAGGAGGACTTGAGATTGAAGTCCTTAGGTCGGAGGTAACGATGGGGGCTTTGATATTGCAGACAAAGAAAATAAAACGCTATCAACTACTCCTATGCAACGCCACTATGCGATGCTTTGCTAGGCGGGATGGAAGACTAGTCGGGCCGCTATGCACCGAATCACTAGGCGGATGGGCGAGTAGGCTTGCGGATGAGGTGATGAGAATGGCAGAATGAGGGTCGTGAGCACCTCTTCGCTACACACGCCACTAGCAATTGCTAGTGCGACAAGGGTGGATGGTGGTAGATGGAATATGGCGCACCTCATTAAATTAACAAAAATAAGAAATCACATAGACATGATTTGATACAAATGTATATCAAAATAAGTACAACTTCATCATACACAAGAGATCAACTATACTATTCAACAACAAGAGAAGAAAAGGTGCGAAATCGACCGAATCTGAAGCCTTGCTGAGGATTCACGGTTGGAATCGTCGGGTTGTCAATCCGCGTCCAAGCTCGGTCCACAACTGCGTCCGGGGTAGATAAGGGTTGTCACCACCTTCCAATGGCCCGTCTTCTTCGTGTCACATTCCGGTGGAGGATGGCACAACTTCTCCTAGCTTGGTGGAGAAAGCTAGGTCAAGCTCTTCTTGTAGCTCAAGGATGAAGGAGGAGGCCGAAAGGAAGCTTCGGCTTGGATTTGGCGGTGAAAGCTTGCCCGGAGCACCTACCTAGGGTGGAAGATGAAGGGGAACGGCAGATCCCTTCCTCGGAGACGAAAATGGCGGAGAAAAGTCGAGCGATCACGAATTAGGGCGGAACCTGCGAATTTATAGATTGCATAAATTATAGTGCACACCACCAGTGGCGCACGACCAGTGGTCGTGCGCACTATGTCCAGTGGTAGTGCATTTGCCCCAGGCAGATTTTGGAAGAAAATGGAATCAATGCACACGATCAGTTGCGCACGACCAGTGGTCGTGCGCACAGTGTCCAGTGATAGTGCGCATACCCCAAGCAGATTCTGGAAATCAGGGAACATTGCGCACGAGCAGTGGCGCACGACCAGTGGTCGTGCGCACTATATCTGATGAGCATGCGCAGTATTCCTACTTCCAAATGCCCCCGGAACATGCACACAACCCCTAAACCCAACACTGATATGTGCAGACATTCTAGGCAATCACAAAAATAGAATATAAACATTAAAAGTACAAAAAATACACAACCACGGGCCTAAGTGTGCACTTCCTATGAAAATAAAGACAAGATGAAATATGAACGATATAGAACTAAAAGTGAAGTGCAAACGCGTGAATACTAGCCCAGATGAGTCCGAAAATAGGTATAAAAAATGGACTCATCACACCCCCAGACTTAACTGTTTGCGCGTCCCGAGCAAACAAAATCTAAGCAGATAGGGAAAAATACTAGTTAACAAAGAAATTGCGATACGGAGAACCATGCGAAGTCGCATGCTCGCACGCGTAAAAATATAATAGAAGAAATTTCTAAGTATGCAAAATAGTTTATCTTTGTCACAATGCGTATCAATATTTTATTATTACTCAAAAATGGAATCACAGTGAATCATCCGGTCATGCGTAGGGAGAAAGTAGACTAATCGCTAGGCGAGCATTGCCAAAGATCGGGGCTCGGGATAACCTCCAAAGGAATCCACCAATGTCGGTGACCATATGCTTGCCCTTTCGCATTCTCTCCACGGCACTGGTTTGGTTCACACACGAATCAGTAGGACTCTAGGTGAAGAGATGGGGCTTGGGTTTCGGTGAGGTAAACAAAGATAAACAGGAAGGCTATGCACCTAACCCAAATGAGCTAGTATAAAATGAATCCCTTTACTAAGCAAAATACACGCGGGTATACCACACCCCCAGACTTAATTTTTCAAAAATGGGTGTGTGTACCGCCTACTCCAAATACAATCTCATTTCCAAACAGATTTTCAATTTAAACTTTTTCTTTTCACTTTTTTTTTGACAAATATATATATTTTTCTTTTTCTTCATTTTATTTTCACAATTCAGCAGATATAAACTTGGGAGCACTTCCACATTTTCACAAATAATATCACCACATCATATCCAAACATGAAAATATAAAACACTAAACTCGACTTGGGTGTGCGACTAGGATTGGCTATGAGGCTTTGGTGAAATCATGGTGGAGCTGAATCAAAAGGAGGGGTAGGCACAACGGGGCTAGCGAGGATAAGACGTTAGGAATGGTACAAAGCTCAACCGGGCCAAAATGATGGCCTACATCACGCTCTTGCATGACTAACCTATACCCATGCTTCGATAATAACTTGGGGCAAGTTCTTAGCAAACGAGAAAGACTATCCATCCTCCCGACTAGAGCAATATGAACCTAACGGCCATCTACACACATCCATAAGCTACCGTCGGATTCACACCGGATTCACCAATTTTTGAGTAGAATAAAAAGTATTTACGCAATTAGAAAAATAAAAAACTATAAGCATACAGAAAAATTAAATCTACTCAAATTTCTACATGAGACGAGAGCACTCGACTAGGAGCACAACAAGGTCAACATTTTACCCCGTCTCATAATCCTATGTCAGCACCATAATTTTCCCAAATCTAACGAAGAAATGAGTTTAACTCGCGGCACACTAACAGCTAAGCACGCGCTCATGTGGGTGCAGTGGTGTGTGATGCAATGAACTAAGCAAAATAAAATAATAAAGGCTTCTAGTATGCACAAGAAATGTGTGCGTGCAAAAGGGAACAAATCTCTCCCCTAGACTTAAACTAAACTACACAGCAGATGATATAGAAATTAAAATCATGAGGAGCTAAGGGAAGAGGTTACCCAATGCTCAGCCAGTGAGCATACCAGTAGACGCGTGGAAACCTGAAGCAGGCCTGCCATACGAACAATCACAAACCCGCCAATGCGATTTGCTATGAATACCTGCAGTGGTGAGTTCCGCAAAAACAAAAGAAAAATAGAGCATACAAAAAATGCTAAAACTAAACTAGACATGAAAAATAAAAATGCAGGAAATAAAAGATAAGTACTGGGGTTATTGTCATCCCAGCACGACTTATTCGGCTACGAAAAGGTTCTAGCTAATGGGCCTATGAAAAGAAAAATGCACAGGTAACTGTTCTAATATCCGTTTCGGTAACGGGTACCGATACGGCGATAGAACAGTTACCCCTCTGTCTAAATAATCATACCTGCTCCTCGCAGGCAGAGGAAATAGGAAGTAGGATGAGGAGGAGGCCTGGTCCTCACTCATCTCACCACAAAACAAATCCTTGCCTAGCAAGGTTTCGTCCACCACAAGTTCGCTGGGGGCGAAGGTGACGGCACGGGCTTCCACTATGAAGGAGGTAGGAACCTCCTCACACAAGAGGATGTACTCGTCTACAGCTTGAGCGCAAGTCTCAACGTCAACCCAACTTACCCATGGAGATTCATCCTGCACAGGCTCAGATAAAGAAGGGGGGTCAAGAAAAAAAAGAGATGAAGAACATAAAGAAATAATCGGGGGAGTGATCCCGGTGTCACTCCCCAAAGGCTGAGGTAGAAAAATATCGTCAGCAATGTCGACAATGCTACAAGGCTCGGCCGGATCCATAGAGGCGTCCACCAAGACTTGGACTTCCTCCTTTGGTATCAAGGGAGAATCCTCGACACCAGGAAGGTTGTCCTCCTCCATGGGAGTGGAAACAACCCATGTATCATAAGCCTCAACTTGTGTTGCATCTTCGAAAATGTCGTCAGAGATGACTGAAGTAGAATGCACAAAAGGCGGAAGAACTTTGCTTGGATAAAATTCAAGCGCAGGTTCCTCATAAAGAATCGGCTCCACGCTTAGAGATGTATGTACAGGAGAGATGGGCTCAGCCACGTCGAAGCCCAGATCAGCCACACATCTGGCGGTTGTGTCCATATCATTCCCTTCAACATATGAAGGTGACAGGGATACATAACCAGAAGATGAAGGTGTGTCACCAAGGGTAGGAGTCGGAATGATCCGGATGTCCGGCTCATCATCCTCTTCCATAACACGGACGTACTCGGCACAATCCTTCAGGACATGATCTGTTCTACGACAATACAAACACTTTCTCCCATTACTCTGCGGTCCTTGTGGGGCAAGAGAGGAATAAGAGAACGGTGTATGTGGTGAGGACGGTTGACCATAAGCTCGGGGCACAGTGTTTGAAATGCTGTACGAATACAGCATCTCATGCATTGTGCGCTGAGGCTTATGCTCAATATCTCTCGTAGGGCATTCATGACTCGCGTGGGAAGGCTTTCCACACCAATGACATTGGGCATACGAATATCCCCACATGGTGTCGAAACAGCAGATTCAAAATAAATTGTGCAAATTACTAAATCCAACAATATATTCCTAGAATTGCCTAAACAAACAAGAAAAAGGCAGGCAAAACAAAAATAGAACAAAACAAAATCGATTTACAAAGGAAAAGGAAATAAATCTCACGTCTTTCAATCCAGAACTCACACGACTGTGTTCCCCGGCAACGGCGCCAAAAACTTGATGCTTAAGATCACGGCAGTGAACCGGTCGCACAAGTAATATAAAATGGGGGCTTTCCTAAGTATCGATCTCTCAAGAAACACAGTAAGGTGGAGTTAATTTCGAGGAGGACTTGAGATTGAAGTCCTTAGGTAGGCGATAACGATGGGGGCTTTGATATTGCGGACAAAGAAAATAAAATGCTATCAACTACTCCTATGCAACACCACTATGCGATGCTTCGCTAGGCGGGATGGAAGACTAGTCGGGCCGCTATGCACCGAATCACTAGGCGGATGGGCGAGTAGGCTTGTGGATGAGGTGATGAGAATGGCGGAATGAGGGTCATGAGCACCTCTTCGCTACACACGCCACTAGTAATTGCTAGTGCGGCAAGGGTGGATGGTGGTAGATGGAATATGGCACACCTCAAGAAATTAACAAAAATAAGAAGTCACATAGACATGATTTGATACAAATGTATATCAAAATAAGTACAACTTCATCATACACAAGAGATCAACTATACTATTCAACAACAAGAGAAGAAAAGTGTGCGAAATCGACCGGATCTGAAGCCTTGCTGAGGATTCGCGGTTGGAATCGTCGGGTTGTCAATCTGCATCCAAGCTCGGTCCGCAACTGCGTCCGGGGTATAGAAGGGTTGTCACCACCTTCCAATGGCCCATCTTCTTCGTGTCACAATCCGATGGAGGATGGCACAACTTCTCCTAGCTTGGTGGAGAAAGCTAGGTCAAGCTCTTCTTGTAGCTCAAGGATGAAGGAGGAGGCCGAGAGGAAGCTCCGGCTTGGATTTGGCGGTGAAATCTTGCCCGGAGCACCTCCCTAGGGTGGAAGATGAAGGGGAACGGTGGAACCCTTCCTCAGAGGCGAAAATGGCGGAGAAAAGTCGAGCGATCACAAATTAGGGCGGAACCTGCGAATTTATACATTGCAGAAATTATAGTGCACACGACCAGTGGCGCACGACCAGGGGTCGTGCGCACTATGTCCAGTGGTAGTACGTTTGCCCCAGGCAGATTTTGGAAGAAAATGGAATCAATGCACACGATCAGTTGCGCATGACCAGTGGTCATGCGCACTGTGTCCAGTGATAGTGCGCATACCCTGGGCAGATTCTGGAAATCAGGGAACATTGCGCACGAGCAGTGGCGCGCGACCAGTGGTCGTGCGCACTATATCTGATGAGCGTGCGTAGTATTCCTGCTTCCAAATGTCCCCGGAACATGCACACAACCCCTAAACCCAGCACTGATATGTGCAGACATTCCAGGCAATCACAAAAAGAGAGTATAAACATAAAAAGTACAAAAATACACAACCACGGGTCTAAGTGTGCACTTCCTATGAAAATAAAGACAAGATGAAATATGAACGATATAGAACTAAAAGTGAAGTGCAAACGCGTGAATACTAGCCCAGATGAGTCCGAAAATAGGTATAAAAATGGACTCATCAATCACAAGGGTCTTTTCCTGGACTACCACTCCAGTACTTCCTGCTACTACCCTTCACAGGTCCAACCCCTCGACTCCATAAACTACACGTTTAACCACAGAGTCTTCTACGGTGCGCAAATGCAACATCACCAATCCAGACCAACTTGTTCAGATGGGATTCACACAGCATGCCTATTCCGTACTCCATTTCCGGATCTATATGCCAAACTATTGGGGATTCCAAGAATCAACCCAAGGGAATCCCTTAGCAATCCACCCTCTGGTGGGGGAAACCCATGCAAATGCCAAAAAGGAAGGACTTCACATGTCCAAGGAAGAAAGATCGTTACCCTTAACGACCTCTTTGGAGCCATGGAATTCTAGCTGGCTGGAAAGTATCGCAGCGGCCTTGCCTCCACAACGCTGGCCTTGGATCTCGAATCGGAACTCAGCAGCTCCACCGGTGGCCGGCTCCTTCCCTCCTCCTCTTCCTCCTCGCTCTCCCTTCTCTGTCACTTCCTTAGAAAGAGAATGGCTAAGTTAACAATGAGAAAGACCTTCTTTTTCTTGGCCTTAAAGCTGCAGGGAGAAGCTTGGCCCCTCAGTTCCTAGCTGAGGAAAATGGACGGCCACGATTGTGCCACAAAAGGATAATTTTTGGCTTACACGGCCTGTGACACGGTCACAGGCTATGTACCTGAAGCGGCACACAACCGACTCATCCAGAACAGTACACGACCATGTGACATGCCCGTGTCACAGGCCGTGTGACCTGACATGCCTTCAGACATGGCCGTGTCTGTGGCCATGTACCTCAGGTGGTATACACCCATCTCAACCCGAGCAAGACACGACCAAGTGACATGCCCGTGTCACAGGCTGTGTTCCCAGAAACACATCCATGTCCTGCCCGTGTTCACCAGGCCTCACTGCCCTGGCCAAATCCAGAAAAGGACACGGCCTGTGACACGCCCGTGTCACAGGCCGTGTGCCCTTACACGGCAGCAGACACACCCCCAGCGTGCTCTTCGTCGAGCGAAGTTTGTATACCAGAGGGGGACACGGCCTCTGACATGCCCTTGTCGCAGGGAGTGTTCCCTCTCGAGAACTCGTCGAGCACAGTTTGTCGAGCACTCGACAGGCGGCTCAAACAGACAGAGCACGACAAGCCCTGGGACACGCCCGTGTCCCAGGCTGTGTCACACAACTTGAACCCAATCCTGGGATTTGGAGTGTTACAACCCTCCCCTCCTTACAATAAATTTCATCCCGAAATTTCCACACAGTAAGGAAATCAAAAACAAGATGTTATGAATTCACCAAAGTATAATACACCTTGACACGCACTGCATAACGATTTACACAAACAGCTCGGGAAACTCAGCTCGCATGGTCTGCACTAGCTCCCATGTTAGCTCCTCATAGCCACAGTTGTCCCACCGGACTTTGATCATCCCAATTGTTTTGTTGCACAACTGTTTATCTGCGCGATCCTCAATCCGAATGGGCCGAACCTTCGTCATTAGCCCATACTCCACCGGCACCCGATCATTCTAGATCACTTGAGCTGGATCCTTGACGGCTTTCTGAAGCACAGAGATGTGAAACAAATCATGTAGTCCACCCAAGTCTACCAAAAGTGCTAGCCGATATGCAGCTTCCCCAATTTGCTCTACCACTTCAAACGGACCAAGATATCTTAGACTTAACTTTTTCAGACGCCGAATCCTGGACACGCCTTTGAAGGGTTTGATCTTCAAATATACCCAATCTCCCACCGCGAACTACACATTCTGATGTTTGGCGTTGTAGTATTTCACTTGTCGATCCTGGGCTATCAGTAGCCTCTCCCGAAAAGCGCGTATCGTCGAGTTAGCTTCATCGACTTCTTTATGCCTATATAGTTTGGATTCGCCTGCTTCTGCCCAAGCTAACGGTGTACGGCACTTCCTACCATATAGAGCTTCAATCGGTGCCATACCGATGCTCACCTGGTAGCAGTTGTTGTAGGCACCCATATAGAGATGATCTTCCCATCTCTTACCAAAGTCTAGGGCGCACATTCAGAGCATGTCCTCCATTGTTCTGTTGGTTCTCTCAGTTTGGCCATTCATTTGGGGATGAAAGGTCGTACTAAACGTAAACTTCGTGCCCAACAGCTGATGGATTAGCCTCCAATCATTTGATGTAAATCGCCCATCACGATCGCTCACGATGCTATGAGGAACACCATGTAGCAGTACAATCTGTTCAACATAAAGTTTTGCCAAACTTTCCACTGAATCGTCACGCTTGTGCAGAAGGAAGTGTGCCCCTTTCGTTAATCGGTCTACAATCACCCAGATTGAATCATTCCCATGTTGAGATCTTGGCAACCCGTGCACGAAATCTATGGAAATATCATCTAACTTCCATTCCGGAATCGGCAACGACTTCAAGAAACCACCAGGCTTCTGGCATTTCCCCTTCACCAAAGCACAAGTTTGGCATTTAGCTACATAATGGGCGATATCTTTCTTGAGTCCTGGCCACCAGAATAGCTTCTTCATGTTTCTGAACATCTTTGTGCTCCCGGGGTGAATTGAGTACTTTGTAAAGTGAGCTTCGTACATCAACTCTTCACGCAACTTCCCCATATTTGGGAGGAACAAATAGCCCTCTTTCCGTAAAAGTCTGTCATCCCAGGAGAATCGGCCATCCAGCCCATCTTTTGCATAGCGTTGGAGACTTTCATACAGCTCCGTTGCTCGTCAAATCTTGTCTCCAAGGTCATACTGTACCTCCGTCTAGTTCAAACATGCATCGGCTGTGGAATTCTTGTCAACACAAGAAATCTCTAACGCTTCCAACTCATGCATCAGACGCTCATCATGCATCTACAACCAATTTTCCCTCGACGGAGTCCTCCGGCTCAAGGCATCAGCGACCACGTTTCCCTTCCCGGGAGTATAATGAATCTCAAAGGTGTAGTCCCCAAGGAACTCCAGCCATCTTCGTTGTCGCATATTCAGATCCTTCTGCTCCAACAAATACTTTAGGCTCTTATGGTCTATAAAGATATCCACTTTTACGCCATAAAGATAGTGCCGCCATAACTTCAGTGTAAAGATCACCGCCGCCAACTCCAGATCATGGACGGGATAATTTCACTCATGCACTTTCAACTAGCGTGAGCCATAATCAAACACTTTTCCAAATTGCAGAACAACGCAGCCTAAGCCGCTTCCGAAAGCATCACTATAAATCTCATAGCCGTTTGTACCACATGGCTATGTCAACATAGGCGCCGTGGTCAAACGACTCTTTAGCTCTTCAAAAGCTCGCGCGTACTCCGGCGTCTAAACGAACTTCTGATCCTTTCGCGTCAGTGTGGTCAGAGGCAAAACAATCCGCGAGAAGTTTTCAACAAAGCGTCTGTAATAGTCTGCCAGTCCAAGGAAACTCCTGACTTCGGCCACCGAAGACAACACCGACCATTCCTGTATGGCTTTGATCTTTGACGGATCTACTGCTATGCCCTCTCCACCTACCACATGGCCAAGAAAAGACACTAACAACAGCCAAAACTCGCACTTCGAGAACTTGGCGTAGAGCTTATTCCTTCACAAGGTATGCAACATCAACCGCAAGTGGTTTGCATGATCAGCTTCAGATTGACAGTATACCAGAATATCATCAATGAATACAATCACGAACAAGTCCAAGTACTCTCGGAATGTTCAGTGCATTAGGTCCATGAATACCGATGGCGCATTGCATAGCCCAAACGACATTACTGTGAACTCATAATGACCGTATCGTGTTCCAAATGCGGTCTTGGGAATGTCACCTTCCTAAATCCTCAACTGGTAATACCCAGATTTCAAATCCAATTTGGAGTAGACGGTTGATCCTACCAACTGATCGAACAATTCATCTATTCGTGGAATCGGATATTTGTTCTTCTCGGTCAGCGTATTCAATTCACGGTAGTCAATACATAACTGCAACCCACCGTCTTTGTTGGAACACCCTATTACTAATTTGGGTCAGGATCACTATGTCTCTAGGAATCTGTGTTTGACCTTCTGTATAGCTTAATAGGTCAATTAGAATTGAGTCTAAGGGATCAGGAGTCTAGGTTTGGAAGCTGCCCTGAAGACCAAAGTTTTTCTGGAGACTAAGTCTAATCGTCGAGCTCAGCACGACGTTTCGTCGAACTCCGGTCGACGATCGTCTAGCTCAACTTCTGCAGATCGTCGAGCTCCATTCGACGATCGCTGAGCTTAAACCTCATAATATCGTCGAGCTCCACTCGACGATCGCTGAGCTCAACTTCGCAATATCGTCGAACTCCATTCGACGATCGGTGAGCTCAGGTCGACGATTTTGACTCTGCACTGGATCCTTATCTCTGAGCTCAGTTCGACGATCTTTGAGCTCAGATCGACGATTTCTTTGCTGCTTGCATTTTCCAGGTCGCTGAGCTCAGCTCGACGATAGCAGAGCTCAGTTCGACGATTTCAGTTATCTTTCAGAATTCAAATTCAAATCAGATAGAAGTTATTCTGCATTTAATTCAGAAGATCTGCCAGCCGTTTTCATTTACTCCTGGAGCAAGTTTCAAGGGATTTTTCAAGGAACAATTCAGTGGACCTTCCTTCAGAAGAAATTATGCAATTAAGGCTGTAATCAATGCAGACCAACGGCTATCTTTGACAGAGTGATATTCTATTCTGGTACAGAGAATAATAGACAGAATGTTTTTGAATGAAACAGAGAAGAAACACAGAGATTGACAAGAACAGAAAACACAACTCAGAATACAGAGACTCTCTCAATCTTCTGTCAAAAAGATTTCTGAAGAACACTCATCAGAGAGATCAAGCTTTCAAAAATTTTCAGATCTCTTCAGCTCTTAAAGTGTTCAAGGCCAACATCATTCCAAGACTCCAGACACTCAACATTTCAGCTTGCTGAAATCATCTTTTGCTGGAGATCTATCTTTGAAGGCCTATCACCCTCAGCAAAGCTCATCTTCCTGAAGATCAAGGACTCAGGGGGAGCTTTGACATCAATCCACTTAGTCTTCTCAGTTGCTTGAGAAAGAGAAGACTGCCATCACTCTCTCACCCCCACTCTGTAAAGGGTTTTTCAAACTCCCTTCAAAAGTTTGAATCTGGTTTTTGAGCACCTTGTCAAAAGCTCATTGGTGGCAAGACACCTGATCAAAAAATCTGTTTTGGTTTTTGAGCACCTTATCAAAAGCTCATTGGTGCCCAGGACACCTGATCAACTCATCCTGCAGTGGATTCCTACCTAGGGTGGTAGAAGAGTGGATGTACCCAAGTTGGGGAACCACTATAATTCCTTGTGTCATCTGGTTTTGCTTGTTTTCTTTTTGTTTCTGGCCTAGAATTTCTTGTGCTTAGTTTCTGCATAGCTTAGTTTGTGATTAGTTTTATTTCTGCTTCCCTGCTTACACTCATTACAACAATTGTTGTAAAGCTTTGCAAAAGTTTTTCTTTGTGTTTTAAAAAGCACCATATACTCTATTCACCCCCCTCTAGAGTATATCAGATCTAGTTTCCCCTTTCAATTGGTATCAGAGGCAGGTTGGTTAAACATACCATATCTGTTTGGTTGTACAGGCTAACACCTGAACCCCAAGATCCCAATCTAGATCCTTCTTTTATATTTCATTATTAGATTTAACTTGCACAAGTCATGGCCCAAAACAAAGATTATGCTAGCACCAGACCTCCAGTGTGCAATCTGTCAAAGTTTGCACTTTGGAAAGCAAGGATTAGACTCTACATGAATTCTATTGACGAAGACATTTTTAATTCTGTTTTGACAGTGTGTCCAAGACCTCCAGAGGGCACAAGCACAAATGCTGTTCCACCTCCATCAGGAACAGATGCTGACATCAAAAAGTGGAAAGTAGCTGATGCCAAGGCAATGAACATTTTAGCTCAGACAATGTCAGATGACATTTTTCAAAAAGTAGCTGAATGCAATTCAGCCCAGGAGATTTGGGACAAGCTCTCAGAAATTGTCTCTGGCTCAGCTGATGAGAGAAAGGACAGAAGATCACATCTCATCTCCCAATATGAGAACTTCAAGAAGGGAGAAACAGAGTCAGTGGGAGACATGTACAACAGACTGAGTCTAATTGTCAGTGAACTGAGGACATTAGACAAAGAGATCTCACTGACAGAACTTAATGACAAGATCCTAATGTGCTTCCCCAGCACTTGGGATTCAAGAATCTGGCCAATTAAAGATGCCAGAAGTCTGAATGAGATCACCACTGAAGCCTTGTTGGGTAAGCTCAAATCTTATGAGCTACTCATCAAGAACAGAGAGGAAGAACAGAAGGCTGCTTCACCAGCCACAAGAAAGGAGAAGACTATAGCATTTAATGCAACTGAAGATCTGCCTGAAGAAAAAGGAACAGGCAATGATGAACTTCTCAGCTTGCTGGCCAAAAGATTCTATAAGATGGCCAGAAAGGATTTCAGAAGAAGATCATACAAGGAGCAGGACAAGCCAAGGTATGACAAGTCCATTGGCAATAACAAAGACATTATTTGCTTTGGTTGCAGGAAACCAGGGCATATAGTTCCTGACTGTCCAGAAAACAAGAACAAGGACAGAAGGGACAGAAAAGAAAGAAGAAAGGAGAAAGACTCCAAAAGGAGTGGCAATAGCAAACCCTCTTCCAGCAAAAATAAGCATACAAGGAAAGGATTTGTTGCTGAATCCTGGAGTGAGACTGAAGAGGAGTCAGAAGCCTCTTCCAGCTCCAGTGATGATGAGGATGATGCAGAAGAAAAGGAATTCTGCATGATGGCAATTAATGCCTCACAGCACAACTCAGAGGAAGAAGAGTCAGAGTCAGACTCAGAGATTCAACCTGAAGAAGATCAGGTAATCAGTTCTTTTGATTTTACTTCAGAAGATTTTAAATCTGAATTTAAAGCATTGTGTTTAGATCTGCTAAAGTCTGAGAAAGAGATCATCTCTCTCAGAAATCAATTATCTGAACAAAGTGTTTTAAAATCAGAAAACCTCAAACTCTCTCAGGAGTTGGAGAACTATAAGGAACAGATAGCTTCACTGAAGAGTGAGCTCTCTGAGGCCAAGAAGCTTGAAGAATCCTTTAATGGGAGAAGCATCAAGCTGATGGACATCACAAGCACAGTGAATTCTAGACTTAACAGTACACTGGGCTTGGGTGCTTCATCCAGCCAACCTATAGTCCTAACAACTCCCATCAAGTTTATTTCTAGCAAGGGAAAGGGAGTTGTAGAGGTTGCCAGGAAAAATTCTGATCTGCCTCAGAAATTTAAGTCCCAGCAGAAATCGTCGAACGAAGCTCGACGATCGCCGAATGAAGATCGACGATCGCCGAACGCAGCTCGACGACCTCAGGGAAAATCGTCGAACGCTGGTCGACGATCTCAGCCAAGATCGTCGAACGCTGGTCGACGATCCCATATACCTGACCTCAGCCATAGTCGACCGTCGAACGGAGCTCGACGATCTGACCCAAGATCGTCGAACTCAGCTCCAAGATCGTCGAACAGAGGTCAGAGCTCTGGAAATTTTTTCAAAGGCAAGTCAAAATTGAATCCTGAGGGTTCTTCATCCCAAACCTTCAACCCTTATACTGAATGGATTTTACCTCCAAGGAGATATCATCCTGAAGGATATAAGAGTCATCCAGGGATGTCCTTCATTTCTGAATTTAGAGGTTATCAACCTAGGCCCAAGGTAAACTGGGTCAAAAACAAGTAAATTGTTTCATGTGCAGGTGAAGACCTATCCAACATCTAACCAGCAATGGTATTTGGATAGTGGGTGCTCTAAGCACATGACAGGGAACAAGGACAACCTCAATTCCTTTAGAGCCAAGCTTGGACCCAAAGTTATCTTTGGTGACTCCAATTTTGGACAAACTAAAGGTTATGGAGCAGTCCAGATTGGTTCTGTAACCTTCAAGAAAGTAGCATATGTGGAAGGACTGAAGCACAACCTAATCAGCATCAGTCAGCTATGTGATGAAGGCTACCAGGTGACCTTCAGCAAAACCTTATGCAAAATCAAGTCAGAGGACAACACAACTGTGTTAACAGGTAAAAGGAAAGGTAACATCTACCTAGTAGATTTTCTTTCAACTACTATAGATATCTGTTTATTCAATTCAGTTTGTAGACCAAATGTTTTATGGCATAAGAGATTAGGACACCTAAACCTTAGAACTATTGCTAGGCTCTCCAAGGACAACCTTGTTAGAGGACTACCTTCTGGCCCCTACAAGAAGGAAGGACTCTGCAAGGCTTGTCAATTAGGCAAGCAAACTAAAAACAGTTTCAAGTCACTTAATAAGAGTGATTCACCTAGGATATTGTATCTGTTACACATGGATCTATTTGGACCCATCACAGTACAAAGCCTAGGAGGGAAATCCTACACTTTGGTGATTGTAGATGACTTCTCTAGATTCACTTGGGTGTTCTTTCTAAGGAAGAAGTCTGATAACTTTAAGTGTCTGACAGAGTTTCTCAAATGCATAAAGATTGAGTTCAATACTCACATTGCCCTGATTAGAAGTGATCATGGGACAGAGTTTGATTCTCTTCTTATGCAAGAGTTCTGTCAGAGTGAAGGGATCAGGCATACTTTCTCAGCTCCTAGAACTCCTCAACAAAATGGGGTAGCTGAAAGGAAAAATAGAACCCTTATTGAATCTGCCACTACATTGTTGTCAGATGCTCATCTACCTCTATCCTTCTGGGCAGAGGCAGTGAACACCTCCAACTATGTGCTGAATAGAAGTCTAATACATAAACTGAAGGGAAAGACTCCCTATGAATTACTCAAAGGGAAGAAACCTAAAGTTGACTATTTCAGAATTTTTGGCTGCACCTGCTATATTCACAATAATGATAAAAATATTTAGCAAAATTTCAAGCCAAAGCTGATGAAGGAGTGTTTCTGGGATACTCCATGATCAGCAAGGCCTATAGGGTATATAATAAATCATCATTGAAAATTGAGGAATCTGTTCATGTTTCTTTTGATGAAACTAACATGTCTTTCAAGGAGAAGATCTCTTCTAGCATAGAACCTTTGCAGGAACACTCTCTAGTTGAAGATATGAACAAGCTACAGGTTGCTCAAGAAGAAGAAAGCAGTGAAGATGAAAGCAATGCTCAACACATTGAAGCTCAACATGAAGAGCCAGTTGTTGTACCACAAGAGGAAACAACAACACAGGTTGGTGAACAATCAACACCCCCTGTTGATTTAGTAACATCAAGAGACCATCCAATTACCCAAATAATTGGAGAACTCTCAGCTGGTGTGCAAACCAGAAATCAGGTCAACCAAAACCTGTTGCACACCTGCTTCCTTTCTCAAATTGAACCTCAGTCCATTCAAGATGCAGAGCAAGATCCACACTGGATCATTGCCATGCAAGAGGAGTTGCATCAATTTGAGAGGAACAAAGTATGGGAACTAGTGCCAAAGCCAAAGGATCATTCTATTGTTGGAACAAAATGGGTATTCAGAAATAAACTGGATGATCAAGGAGTAATAATAAGGAACAAGGCAAGGCTAGTTGCCCAGGGATATTCTCAAGAAGAAGGAATTGACTACGACCAGACTTTTGCACCTGTTGCAAGATTGGAAGCCATCAGAATTTTTCTAGCTTATGCAGCTCACAAAGGCTTCAGTGTTTATCTGATGGATGTCAAGAGTGCCTTTTTGAATGGAGACATCAAAGAGGAAGTCTATGTCAGACAACCTCCAGGTTTTATCTCTCCAACTCACCCTGATTATATATTCAAACTACATAAAGCATTATATGGTCTCAAGCAAGCTCCTAGAGCATGGTATGAGACCCTAGCATGCTTTCTCTTGGAAAATGGTTTTATAAGGGGTAGAGTAGACCAAACTCTTTTTATTAGAACCCATAAGTCCCATACCCTACTAGTACAGATTTATGTAGACGATATCATTTTTGGTTCTACTGACTCAAAATTGTGCAGAAGGTTTTCTAACCTAATGCATTCTAAATTTGAGATGAGTAGCATGGGTGAGCTATCCTTCTTCCTAGGATTGCAAGTCAAACAACATGCTGAAGGCATCTTTATTTCTCAAACCAAATATGCAAATGAACTGGTTAAGAAATTTGGTATGTCTGAGGCATCTTGTATGAAAACACCCATGCCTACCAATGCTGTATTGGATGCTGATGAACATGGGAAACCTGTTGATCAGACAACATATAGAGCAATGATTGGCTCTTTACTGTATCTTACAGCTAGTAGACCAGATATAATGTTTGCTACATGTATATGTGCTAGGTTCCAAGTAAGCCCTAGAGAGTCACACCTCACATTAGTAAAGAGGATTCCTAGGTATGTTAAAAGTTGTCCAAATCTAGGCCTCTGGTATCCAAAAGATTCAGCATTTGAGTTAACTGGATTCTCTGATGCTGATTATGCTGGATGCAGAATTGACAGGAAAAGCACCAGTGGAACTTGTCAGTTCCTTGGTGATAGACTTGTCTCCTGGTTTTGCAAGAAACAAACATCTGTGTCAACTTCAACTACTGAAGCTGAATATATGGCTGCAGGCAGTTGTTGTTCACAAATACTGTGGATTCAAAACCAACTCCTAGACTATGGTTACAACTTAGAGAAGTCAAAAATCTTTTGTGACAATACAAGTGCTATTTCCATAGCTCAAAATCCAGTCCTCCATAGTAGGACAAAACACATAGAGATTAGGCATCATTTCTTAAGGGACAATGTTGAAAAGAACAAAATTGAACTGCAGTATATCCCAACTGATTTACAAAGGGGAGATATTTTCACCAAGCCTTTGGATGAAAAGAAACACACTTTCTTCCTAAATCAGTTAGGAATGTTAGATGGAGGAAGTCTTAAATAATCCCCAAGATTTTGAAAGCTAAAAATGGATCAAGACTAGGCAAAATTCTGATTTTTCTTAGTATTTAGGATTTTCTGATCTCTGAACTGCGCTCGACGATTTTCCCAAAGATCGTCGAACGGAGATCGACGATTTCCAGAATCGTCGAACTGAGTTCAGCGCCCCTCAGACAGCATGAACTGTCTCCTTCGGTCAACGATCGTCGAACGGCGCTCGACGATTTTGTTCCCTGAACGATCGTCGAACGGAGCTCGACGCTTCCCAAGATCGTCGAACGGAGATCGACGATGTCGGAGTCTCTTCAGATTCCTTTAGAAGCCTCGATCGTCGAACTGAGTTCAACGATCTTTCCAATTCTGCGTCGAACCCTAATATAAAACTCATTTTTCGCCGTCGTTCTCTCTTGCGCTTTCAATTTCTCTGCAGAAATTTTCTTCCCTCCAAACAGTTCTACCTTGGTCGTTTTGTTTGTTAAGTTTTTGCAGGTACCATGGCCGTCTCAGTTGCTGTCCTCGCCGCCATGAAGTTTGATGCAGGGTTTGACATCGATTTGGACTCCTTCAACACCACTGATCAAATCTTCCAGGACATCCTGAGTCTATTAAAGGATCAACATTTGTCTGCCCTCATGACCACAAGAATCAAACTTGCCTCAGATGAAATAAAGGAATGGGTATATACTGCACACAACCTTGACAACAACACCATAGTTGGATCTATTGGTGGCACCCAGGTACCTCTGACCCCAACAGTCTTAACAGAGGTTTTTGGTTTTAGAAATGGAGATGACTCTGCTGAACTTTCTGGAGAAGAGTTTACTGATATACTTGCCAGGATGGGTCATCCTGAGGGAAACCCTAGCAAATTGTTTAAGAGGAACCTGTCAGTTGAATACAGGTTTCTGGCAGATGTTGTAGGCAAGGTCCTGTTGGCCAAACATTCTGCACATGACACCATCTCCAGACATCAGCTCTGCCTCATGGGAGCTCTGGTAGATAAGAAAAATCTGAATTGGGGAGAGGTCTTCTTTGACCTGATAAAGAAGAAAATAAATAAAAGCTTTGTAAATTTTGGAAGAATCCTTGGAGTTTTCCTTCAGGCTAAGTGCCCTACTCTGCTGGTCTCCTCTGGAGTGCACATCAATGCCTCCAAGAGACTCACCTGTGCCCTTTTTGGCAAATGGGACAGGCAGATTAGCAAGCCCAGCAGGCCCTCTTCAGCTGCCCCTTCAGGCACCAGGACTCACAGAGTTACTCCCCCCCAGGTCTCTGCACCTGCAGAAGACCTGCCTGCTGCTAGTGCTGCTTCTCCTCCTCCTCCAAGTTCAACCCTACCTCCAGCTCCATCCACCATTCCAGCCTCATCCCCCATTACCATATCCAGCCCATCTCCAACCTCAATTCCATCCCCAGCAACCACTTCATCACCTCCAGTAGACCAATTCCACCCATTGTTCTCCTATCCACCACCAGATGTCACCTCATCTCCATCCATACCATCATTCACCCTTCTGGATGAATCCTACATGGATGATTCCCCCTCTTCTCCTCCAGACTTCCCCTCCTCCTCAACATCTTTCCAAGATCTCCTCCACCACATCCTTGACCAACCATCATTCACTCCATCCATATTTATACCCTTGTCCTCCATCTCCACAATTCCCACACCTCAGCCCTCTATCCCTTCACCATCCAGCACTCCACTTCCAGCATCCTCAGCCATCCCAATACCCTCTACCTCTGCTCCTGCCATTGAGTATGTAGATCTGCCAGCCTTGGCTGACAAGTTGTATGAGCTACTGGCCCCCAGGCTCTCTATTCTCATGGAGGCCTCCTTAGCTCCTCTACAACAGTCAGTGGCAGCCCTGTCTGCCAGGCTTTCCTCCCTCATTCCTCCAGCAGCACCTCCAGCAGTTTGCCTTGATACAGAGGTATCTGCATCCAGGCATGGGGAGATGCCTTATGAATCCAGCCTTCATGCTGCTGTTGCTGTTGCTTCTGCTTCTGCTCCTGCTGCTGCTGCTGCTGTGCCTGTATCTTCTGCTCCAGTTGCTGTGCCTACTCCAGTCTTAGCAATAGACCTAAGGTCTTTGCTCTTAGCCTTTGATCCTGCATTCTACAGCTGTCTGCCAGAAGTTCTTGCTGTCCAGCCCCCAGAGGATCTGTCCAAGGCTCTGGTGCCCTTCTCATGCTGTGACCCCAGTATCATTTCTGCTTTTATTCATTCAGTGACTGTTGCTTCTGATGATGTTACTGCTGCTGCTGCTGAAGACAAGGCTGTATCTACTTCTGAAATTGTTGTTGCTGCTGAAGAAGAAAATGTTCCAACTGCTGCTGATGAGCCCTTTTCCCAGGATTCTCTGATGACAGAGGCTGTTGTTTTTGAGCCTGCTGTAGATGTTGTTGTTGTTTCTGAACCTGCTACTGCCATAATTCCTGAAATAACCTCTGTTGCTTCTACTACTGCTCCAGTACCTGTTGTTATATCTGCTGATGTATCTGTCTCTGTTGCTCCTTCTGCTTCTGCTTCTGCCCCATCTGCTGCTGTTCAACTGAAAGAAAATTTGATGAAAAGGATTGATGCCTTATATGATGCACAGAGTTCTGAATCTGAGGATTACAACACTACTTCTGATGATTCCTCTGCCACCATTGCAAGGAAAAGGAAGGCAAGAAGTAAGGCATTGAAGAGGGTTCCACCTGCCAAAGTTAGAGATGATAATGATGTTCCTTACTATATTCTGCACAACTGCCCAATTTCTGAGCATTGGATGCAGTTCTCTAAGAATCAGCTAAAGGCTATGAAGAAGAAAAGGAAGTATGAGAAAGGTTCCACTCAGTTCAAGCACCCTCATCCTCCTCCACCACCTCCACCTGATGCAGGTGCAGGTGGCAGCTCTGCAAGTTCAGGCCCAGCTAGAAGTCAGGCTCCCTACCAACTTCATGCTAGAACATATCAAAGGGAAAGCCAGTCTAGGGGCTCTTACTCTAGAAGGGGAGGATATAGGGGAAATCAAAGAGAGACTCAGGTTTACTCCAAAGGGCATTCCAGGCAGCACCCTTATTCCAGGGGAGGACATGTTCCTTCTGATACATCTTCAGGTCCATTCCCCTATAAGCTCAGAGAAACTGTGACTGCCAGGACTCCTCAAGATACTTCTTCCAACAGGTATGAGCCACCTATTCCATTTGAGGATCCTGAGAAGAATCCTGTTGCTTGGACTGCTAGAATGAAAGAGTTGGCTGCTTTAGACCAGATAAAGAAAGCCAGAGAGCAAGGCCTAGACACCTCCAATATATCTACAATGTCAGAACAAAGACAGAAAGAACTAGAAAGATATGCCTCCAGTAAATTTTTTGATGCAGACAGGTACATGGAGTTGCATCCAGCTGCAGTGGTTCCCAGGGC
This sequence comes from Platanthera guangdongensis, assembly GCA_039583875.1. Lineage (NCBI taxonomy): Eukaryota > Viridiplantae > Streptophyta > Magnoliopsida > Asparagales > Orchidaceae > Platanthera > Platanthera guangdongensis. The sequence goes on from CM077165.1 coordinate 100,670,359, forward strand.
TTCTAAGCAAATTTATTTGGGTGCAGCTGATGACACCAGATCCAAACAGGAAGCTTTAAATCCTAACAGAGAAATCAAGATGGTAAAAGGCAAAGAGAAAAAGTAACTCTGTAAGGTGACATTTCTTGGTTTTTCTGACTGATATCTGGATGACATATATATATATCTGTGTGATGGTTCTGTAATGTCTAGCTACTGTTGTTCTTGTGTTTTTCTGATTGTATGATGTTGTTTGAATTTCCAAAGTCTGTAAATAGTTTTCCTAACCCAAATAGGGGGAGATTGTTGGAACACCCTATTACTAATTTTGGTCAGGATCACTATGTCTCTAGGAATCTGTGTTTGACCTTCTGTATAGCTTAATAGGTCAATTAGAATTGAGTCTAAGGGATCAGGAGTCTAGGTTTGGAAGCTGCCCTGAAGACCAAAGTTTTTCTGGAGACTAAGTCTAATCGTCGAGCTCAGCACGACGTTTCGTCGAACTCCGGTCGACGATCGTCTAGCTCAACTTCTGCAGATCGTCGAGCTCCATTCGACGATCGCTGAGCTCAAACCTCATAATATCGTCGAGCTCCACTCGACGATCGCTGAGCTCAACTTCGCAATATCGTCGAACTCCATTCGACGATCGGTGAGCTCAGGTCGACGATTTTGACTCTGCACTGGATCCTTATCTCTGAGCTCAGTTCGACGATCTTTGAGCTCAGATCGACGATTTCTTTGCTGCTTGCATTTTCCAGGTCGCTGAGCTCAGCTCGACGATAGCAGAGCTCAGTTCGACGATTTCAGTTATCTTTCAGAATTCAAATTCAAATCAGATAGAAGTTATTCTGCATTTAATTCAGAAGATCTGCCAGCCGTTTTCATTTACTCCTGGAGCAAGTTTCAAGGGATTTTTCAAGGAACAATTCAGTGGACCTTCCTTCAGAAGAAATTATGCAATTAAGGCTGTAATCAATGCAGACCAACGACTATCTTTGACAGAGTGATATTCTATTCTGGTACAGAGAATAATAGACAGAATATTTTTGAATGAAACAGAGAAGAAACACAGAGATTGACAAGAACAGAAAACACAACTCAGAATACAGAGACTCTCTCAATCTTCTGTCAAAAAGATTTCTGAAGAACACTCATCAGAGAGATCAAGCTTTCAAAAATTTTCAGATCTCTTCAGCTCTTAAAGTGTTCAAGGCCAACATCATTCCAAGACTCCAGACACTCAACATTTCAGCTTGCTGAAATCATCTTTTGCTGGAGATCTATCTTTGAAGGCCTATCACCCTCAGCAAAGCTCATCTTCCTGAAGATCAAGGACTCAGGGGGAGCTTTGACATCAATCCACTTAGTCTTCTCAGTTGCTTGAGAAAGAGAAGACTGTCATCACTCTCTCACCCCCACTCTGTAAAGGGTTTTTCAAACTCCCTTCAAAAGTTTAAATCTGTTTTTTGAGCACCTTGTCAAAAGCTCATTGGTGGCAAGACACCTGATCAAAAAATCTGTTTTGGTTTTTGAGCACCTTATCAAAAGCTCATTGGTGCCCAGGACACCTGATCAACTCATCCTGCAGTGGATTCCTACCTAGGGTGGTAGAAGAGTGGATGTACCCAAGTTGGGGAACCACTATAATTCCTTGTGTCATCTGGTTTTGCTTGTTTTCTTTTTGTTTCTCGCTTAGAATTTCTTGTGCTTAGTTTCTGCATAGCTTAGTTTGTGATTAGTTTTATTTCTGCTTCCCTGCTTACACTCATTACAACAATTGTTGTAAAGCTTTGCAAAAGTTTTTCTTTGTGTTTTAAAAAGCACCATATACTCTATTCACCCCCATCTAGAGTATATCAGATCTAGTTTCCCCTTTCAGTCTTTCTTAAGACAAATAGAACAGGTGCGCTCCAAGGTGACATACTTAGGCGTATATATCCCTGCTCCAGCAATTCTTGTAATTGGACTTTCAACTCAGTCATTTCCTTTGGCGCGACACGATATGGCGAGCGGGCCGCAGGTTTCGCACCTGACACCAACTCGATCGTGAAGTCGATCTCCTACTGGGGTGGTAGCCCAGGAAGATCCTTAGGGAACACATCCGCAAACTCCGATAGAACCGGAACATCACTCACACTGGCCTTGGGCTAACCAGCCTGAATCAGCGTGAAGTATAACTCTGCGCCCTTCCGAATAGCCTTGACGACTTGGAGTGCGTACAACAAGGTCCCGCCTACTCCTCGCATACCAGCGAACTTAGTCTCATGCTCGGTATTCTGGCCCAGTGTGATCTCTTTTGACTAGCAATCAATATAGGCACGCTGCTCTGCGAGCCAGTCCATACCAAATATCACATCAAATTCTGATATCAGTAGTACAGATGCAGTCAAATAGAAATCCTGACTTCCAATTTGAACTGCCACATCGCAAGCCCGATCCGCAAGCATCAAATAACCATTCGGTAATAACACCCTCACGCTCTCTATCTTCACATAACTAGGTACTCCAATTTGAGCTACGAAGTCCTTAGACAGAAATGAATGCGAAGCACCCGTATCAAACAGTGCTCTCGCCAACGTGTTCTGAATCATTACAAAGCCTGTGGCACACACATCACACACAAGCCACACACAAAGTAGGTAATAAGACAAACAATACAATAACCTAAATCGTACTTGTGACGACATCACTTTGCTTTATGGCCTCCTGCAGGCCAAGGTTGTAGACTCGGGGCTGCACCTGGGATGCAGAGGACTCCACCACTGCCTTTCCCTTCTCAGCATAAGACGCTCCCGCCTTCTTTTCTCCCTTTGGCGGACCAACCCGACAGTTACGGGCTATATGCCCCACTCTTCGACAAGTAAAGCAAGTACGTGTCTCTGGACTCAAAATGGCCCCCGACGTTGCACCCGATGCAACTGTAGAAGGAGCTTGTCCAGAAGACTTGGACCTCTTGCCCTATTTCTTTTTATAATCCGATTTCCCAGGTCGGGGCGCTTTGAATTCTGGCTTTGTCACAACCAAGGCCCGTTTTCCTTGCACCCTCTTCATGTCCTTCTCCAGCGTGCACGCAGTATCAACCAACACCTGGAATCCTAGGTTCACTGAACTCGAAAGAAGGAATCGCAACTCATCCTGCAATCCTTCATAGAACCTATTAGTTTTTCGCTGCTCATCGACAAAAATGGAGCCCGCATACCGTTGCAACCGTGTGAACTCATGCAGGTATGTCTCCACACTACCTTCTCCTTTTGTTAGCTGTTGGAACTCATTTTTCATGGCAATGCGCTGTATCGCGGGTAGGTGCTTGGCCAGGAATAGGCGCGAGAACTCCTCAATCGACACTTGTGTTAATTGCCTGCCATCCAAGTGGTGTAATACAATCTAGTCCCAGCATAACCGGGCCTCTCCTTCCAGCAAGAAGATGGCCAAGGTGACCTTCTGATCTTCCTCCGTCCTGATCGCCATCAATATACCCTTGACGCGCGATAGCCAGTCCTCCGCCTACGTAGGGGATCCAACACCCATAAACGTCGGCGGATTGATTCTCATGAACAACTTCAACTGCCTTTCAGCCGCTCGAGGATCCACAGCTGCAACAGGTTCTGGCCTTGCCGCAACCTGTTCTGGCCTCAATGGGGGTTGTGCTTGCACTTGCTCTTTCCCAGTAGGCTGTGCTTGAATCATCGCAAACATGGCCTCAGGAACTAATCAGACAGTTTCCGCAGCAGGGGGAGGTGTAGTCACCTCAACTGGTGTCGTACTCTCATCAGAACGCTAGTGCTCTGACTGCCCATCACCACTCCGAGTAACCTATAGGTGAACAAGACACACACATTAGCGACCACACACAAGCAATAACAACAATATAGGAACGCGCAGGTTCCGCAAACAAGTGTATTTGCATTCCTACGTGGACATTACAGAGTTCATTAGTGTTAATGCGGTTCGCATGTACACGTGCTCGGCACCCTACAAAAGAATTCGACCACGAATTTGAAAGGGAAACACTGAGACAGCTGATACCAAAAATATAACATCTTCATCTGTTCATATAGCATATAATAGAAGGTCCGGCCGGGGCCCCACACTATATGCCACAAAACAGGTGGCGAAGTCACGGGTTGATATCAGAGTTGTGCATCCTAACTCATAACATTCTAGCGGAAGCTTATAATAGAAAAAACTGAACTCCAACCATGAATGTCCACTAATATAAACACCCACATTTATATAGGAATGTACAACAAATACAATAGTGTTTGGCCTTATGGCCTTACAGTTGCTCTTTACAAAAGTGGCTTCCAAACATCGACACGCAGGCCGGCCACACATGAACAACACACAATATTTTCAGCTTAGCCTTCAAGTTCTAACAGTAGCAATAGCAGCAGCAACAACAGCATGGATTTCAGCCTTTATATATCCCGCTCGGCTCTCCAGCACCTGTACAAGGACAGCCCACCCAACGGTGGAAAACAAGGCAACCGTCAGCATTCAGCTGACCAATTTATAACGACCCTACCCCTTTCCTGGGGCAGTGGTATTACTTCCCTGCAGACATAGTAATTCATATGTAGATATATATATCACACATTGTTCTCTCACGCACAAACATTCCATTACAACCGTCAGCCACGCGGCCCGACGATCCATGCACTAAGGGCACATTCTTGGTGTACCGGATAAACCAGTCGCCCACCGCCGTTCAAGGCCCGAAGCCCAACGACAAACTTGAGCATTTTGCTCCATGGCGTATAACCAGAGACTTTAGTCTTATAACGACTCGGGATTGGACCGTAGCCCCCCATGGCGTCGTAGCGCGCAGACCTAAGACTCTCGCTATGCGCTCCAACAGACCGCACTTTCAGGTCTTCCAGTCAGACGGACATAACGCAGGTCGGATCAACCACCCCCCATTGCTCAAATCGCCTTGCCATCACCGAATACCAACATACTCGCGGCTAAGTAAAAGGCGCGGGTCGGTTTAACCTTACCTATTTGGCATAAAGCCTTTTTAAGAGCTCATCAAGCTCACACATAGCCAGATCATCCTCAAGTGATTGGCTTTACATTTATAGGTTAGCTAGGAGCCACGCCTCGCGTTAGCAATAGAACTCATTTTCCATCCCTAGGCTTAATCGTACATTCATAGCATGCACTTAAGGGTATTTTCTTGAACTGCCAAGCCAGTACTTCGTGGTACTACCCTTCACAGGCACAACCCATTAAGCGTCATAAGCATTACAAGCATTAGAGGGTTTTTCCTGGACTTCCGCTACAGTACTTCCTGCTACTGCCCTTACCCGCAACTGGTGATCAGGTGCAGGGGGAGACAATCCCAGATAGGGATCGAATTGAGGGGGAGAACCTCAATATTCTGCCTGATATTGATTTGGATATTATACATACTATAATAATGGAACTAGTATAAGAATTAGATCAAGAAATGACTGATAAAGAATATGAGGAAGTAGTCTCCAAGGAGAGAGAGGAAGCAATTATTATGAATACAGATCTAGATATCCATGAAAAATAACTTTTATTCCAGAAGACCCTGTTCCTGATGATGAAGTTCAGCAAGATGAGGCTAACTTGGAAAACATTAATATTAATGAAGAAGGTACAAGGGTTGAGGGGGAGTTAGCAGATCAAGCCCCAACTACTGAAACAGTCAAAGAGCCTACATCTATTGAGATGCTTGGTTCATCAGAATCTGAGGAGGAGGAAGCCTCTCAATTAGAGAAGAGAAAATTATCTGAAAATAAAAAGAGAATTAAAAGTTATAAGAAGATTATTCAGTCTGGCACAACTCCAACTAATGATGTGGATTCAAGCACACTTCTAGTTCAACTACAGATAATGCTTGACCAACAAAGAACTCAACTTGAGAAGTATGTAGATGAAAGCAACAAGGAGTTGCAGTTTCAGCTGGCTCAGGACATCAAGTCTATTAGATTTGAAGCAAATCTGCTAAAGAAAGATATGACAGATTTCTTTGAAAGAGGAGCAAATGTTGTGGTATATATTGCTAAACAACAAGAGGCATCCAAGAAAACTGAAGATGAAATAGCTGTAAAATAAGGCTATGTCCTTGAAAATCAAAATATGATGAATAAAAACATGATTGAATTGAATAATGCTTCACTGGTCAAGCTGGCTGAGCAGACTATTTCTTTGGAAAACAAGATAACTTCTACTTCCAAGGAAATTGAAACTCAGTTAATAACTCACTCAGCCTCTTTGATTAAGGATATCAAGGCTTCTAATAAAGAATTAGATGAACATTTACTCAAAGTCAAGAATGCTTTAACCTCAGGAATCAATCAACTGGAACGTCATAAAGGGGGAAATGGTAATGATAAAGGCAAGCTCTGAGCATGCTACTTAGATATCAAATAGCATCAGAGACACTCTAGGTCTTCCTCCCCTATGGTATGATGGAGACCAAACCCTGAGTCTGCTTGCCAACCATCTACTTTTGAGGCTATTCAATTTGTTGTCCAATCCATGTATAGTCCTCCAACACAAATTCAAAATATAGTATGTGAGGAAGTGGACATGACTGATTTTGCATTGTTAAAGGAAAAAGAAGCTCAACTATCAAAGAACAGATTCAGGGAACAAGCTAAAGCTAAGCCTGATTTTGTATAGTGGAGTCCAAAATCTAGATCAATTATACTCACTGCATAGAAAACAATCAATAATAATACAACTGATAAGGGAAAATGGTATTCAGAGCAAGAGTGGGCCAAGCACACAAAGCAGCAGGAGATCATCCACAAATTCAGAGATGATCTGAAGGCAAGGAAGATTCCAGTTAATTCTATTGAGCCCAGCAAATATTTTCCCAAGCCTTAACATTATTTTGAAAGGCAAAGGCTCAAGTAAAAAGAAATTACTAAACCCAAGAATGTCAAGGGAAAGGAGAAAGTGGTTGATGACAAAGTGCCAGAAGTCAAAGATAAAATTCAATCTGGAAAAGGCTTTGTCATCAGAGAGCCAGAGGATTCTTAGAATATATTTTCTAGGCATTATGTAAATTTGCTTTAAGAATAGTGTAACAAATTGAAAAATGTAATCTTTGAAAAAATTTAAATGAAAAAATTGGTTGAACTTGGCGATATCTGTGTTATTATTGTTGTGTTCCTTTATATTTTGTTTAGCATTTTTCTTATACATCATAATTATTATATTTTGGTATTGTAGTGTATATCATTGAATTGAGGTTATGACTTCTCTAAATAGGGGGAGATTGCTGGGTACATTAGACACAATATTCTTAATTTGAAGAAGCCCTTTCAACTCAATGATATACGCAAGTATGTATCTGATATATGTCTCAGTTTATGTGTAATGACTCCATCCGTTCACAGGTATATACTAGAAGGCCCGGCCAGGGCCCCACAACATATACCATAAAATAGGCGGGGAAGTCATGTAGAGATACCAGAGTTGCGTATACTAACTCATTGCATTCTAGCTGAAGCCTATAACACGAAGCTGAACTCACACACATGAATGTCCACCATATAAAAGTTCCACATTTATATAAAATAGGAATCGTAGCAAATACAAAGTCAACTGGCCTTATGGCCTTACAGGGCTTTACACATCAGTGACCTCAAACATTGGCGCGTAGGCCGGCCACGTAAAATCAAACATAGTATTTTCATTTAGCCTTGAGGGCTAGCAGTAGTAGCAGCAGCAGGAACTTCAGCCTTTATGCGTCCCGCTTGACTCTCCAGCACCTACACAGGGACAGCCCACCCAACGGTGGCAAACAGGCAACGGTCAACATTCAGCTGACCAAATTATAACCACCCCACACCTTTCTCGGGGCGGTGGTAGTCCTTCCCTGCAGGCATAGCATTTCACAGGCAAAAATGTATATCATACATTGTGCTCTCATGTACATACATGCCATCACAACCATCAGCCACGCAGCCCGACGATCCGTGCACTTATGGCACATTCTTGGTGTACCTGCGAACCAGGGTCCCACCACTATATCAGGCTCGCAACCCAACGGTAACTTTTGAGCATTGTACTCCATGGCATGCAGCCAGAGACTTTAGTCTTAATGCACCGGGATTGGCCCGTAGCTCCCCATTATGTCATGGAGCGCAGGCCTAAGACTCTTGCTATGCCCCCAATAGACCGCACTTTCAGGTCTCAAATTGGACGAACATAGCGCAGGTCGGATCATCCACCCCCTGTTGCTCAAGTCGCCTTGCCATCACCGAGTACGGCATACTCGCGGCTACATAAAAGTCGCAGGTCGGTTTCACCTTGCCTGTTTCCTTTAGGTGAACTCATCAGTTCACACATAACCAGCCCATTCTCACAGAACTGGCTTCACATTCATCGGTTACCTATGAGCCACGCCTCGTGTTAGCGACAGAACTCACTTTCAATCCCTAGGCTTAACTGTACATCACTTGAGGGTATTTTTCTGGTCTGCCAAGCCAGTACTTCATGCTACTCCCCTTCACAGGCACAACCCACCAAGCATTCCAAGCATCAAGGGTATTTCCTGGCTTACCACACCAGTATTTCTTGCTACTGCCCTTCGCAGGTACAACCCAACAACACAAGCATTATACGGGAATTTTCCTGGACTACCACTCCAGTACTTCCTGCTACTACCCTTCGCAGGTATAACCCGTTTACTCCTTAAACTACATGGTTATCACGGAGTCTTCTCCGATGAGTATATGCAGCATCACCAATCCAGACCAACCTGTCCAGATGGGCTTCACACAGCATGTCTATTCCGTACTACTTTTTCGGATCTATATGCCAAATGATTGGGGATTCCATGAATCAACCCAAGAGACTCCCATAACACGCCGGTCTCTGGTGGGGGAATCATATGCACATGCCAAAAAGGAAGCCTTCACATGGCTAGGAAGAAAAGTCATTACCCTTGAAGATCGCTTCGGTGCCATGAGCTCCTAACTGGCTGGAAAGAACTGCAATGACTTTTCCTCCGCAACACAGGGCTCAGATCTCTTGTCGGAACTCCGCAGCACCACCAGGGGCCAACTCCTCTTCCTCCTCCTCCTCCTTCTTCCTCTCTTTCTCTGATGAAGGCCAAATGACAAATGAGAATTTCCTTCTCATCCACGACCATAAGGAAGCAGGGAGGCCCCCCAGCCATTGGATCACAGCTGAAGAAAAGGACAGCCACGATTTTGCCATAAAATCATATTTATTGCCTGACACAGCCTGTGACATGCCCATGTCCCAGGCCGTAAACCTTAACCGGTTCTCAACCGACTTATCCAATCTTGTACGTGCCCATGTGACACTCCCGTGTCATGGGTCGTGTCACCTGACACGCCTTCCGACACGCCCGTGTCTGTGGCCGTGTTCTTCAGGCTGCACAAAATCGTGATCAACCCGAGAGGGACACTGCCTGTGACACACCCGTGTCCCAGGCCGTGTGCCCATACACGGTACTAGACACGCCCCAGCTCCACTTCGTCGAGCTAACTTCGTCGACCCGCGAGGACACGCCCTATGATATGCCCGTGTCACAGGCCATGTACTCCACTCGACGATCGTCGACCTAATTTTATCGACCACTCATCGACTGCTCACCCAAGAAGGACACGCCCTGGGACACGCCCGTGTCCCAAGCCGTGACACCCAATTTTGCCAAATTCTGGGCTTTAGGGTGTTACAACCCTCCCCTCCTTACAAAAATTTCATCCCTGAAATTTGCATAAAGTAAGGAACTCAAATAGATGTATTTCATTCCATAAACATTCATTATAACTCGATAGACACTGCATAACAGTTACACAAAGAGCTCGGGAAACTCAGCTCGCATGGTCTGCTCTCGCTCCCATGTGAGTTCTTCATGGCTGCAATTGTCCCACCGGACTTTGACCATCCCGACTGTCTTGTTCCGCAACTGTTTCTCAGCACGATCCTCGATCCGAATGGGCATAACCTTCATCATTAGCCCATACTCCACCGGCACAAGATCCTTCTCGATCACTTGAGCTTGATCCTTCACGGCTTTCCGCAGCACTGAGATGTGAAACACATCATGTAATCCACTCAATTCTGCCGACAGAGCTAGCCAATATGCAGCTTCCCCGACTCTCTCCACCACTTCAAATGGACCAAGGTACCGTGGACTCAACTCTTTCAGACGTTGAATCCTGGATACGCCTTTGAAGGGTTTGATTTTCAAGTATACCCAGTGGCCCACCGCGAACTCCACATTCCGGTGCTTGGCGTTATAGTATTTTTATTGATGATCTTGAGCTATCAGTAGCCTTTCTCGAATAGTGTGTATCGCCTAGTTCGCTTCATCGACTTCATTACGCCTATACAAATTGGATTCGCCTGCTTCTACCCAAGCCAAAGGAGTACGACACTTCCTTCCATACAGAGCTTCATACGGTGCCATACTGAAGCTCGCTTGGTAGCTGTTATTATAGGCAAACTCCACCATGTAGAGATGATCTTCCCATCTCTTCCCAAAATCTAGGGCGTACATCCGGAGCATATCCTCCATCGTTCTGTTGGTTTTTCAGTTTGGCCATCTGTTTGGGGATGAAAGGCCGTACTTAACATCAACTTTGTGCCCAACAGCTAATGGACCAGCCTCCAATCATTCGAAGTGAATTGCCCATCTCGATCGCTCACGATACTCCGAGGAACACTGTGTAGTCGTACAATCTGTTCAACATATACCTTTGCCAATCTTTTTACCAAATCATCCCACCTATCCGGAAGGACGTGTGCCACTTTCGTCACTCGATCGATAATTACCCAGATGGAATCATTTTCATGCTGACATCTCGGCAACCCGTGCACAAAATCCATGGAAATACCCTCGAACTTCCACTCCAGAATTGGCAATGACTTCAAGAATCCGCTAGGTTTCTGGCATTCCTCCTTCACCATAGCACAAGTTTGGCATTTGGCTACATAATGATCAATATCTTTCTTCAGTCCTGGCCACCAGAATAGCTTTTTCATGTCTTTGAACATCTTTGTGCTCCCAGGGTGAATTGAGTACTTCGTATAATGCGCTTCGTACATCAATTATTCCCTCAATTTGCCCAAACTCGGGACGCACAAACGACCTTCTTTCCTCAAAGCCCGTCATCCCAGGATAATTTTCCCTCTGGCCCATCCTTGGCATAGCATTGGAGACTCTCATCTAGCTCCGTTGCTCGTCTAACTCTATCTGCAAGGTCACACTGCACCTCCGTCCAGTTCAAACATGTATCAGCTGTAGCATTCTTGTCAACACAAGAAATCTCTAACGCTTCCAACTCCAGGATTAGACGTTCATCATGCCTCTGCAACCAGCATGCTCTTGTCGGAGCTCTCCAACTCAAGGCATCCACGACAACATTTCCCTTTTCGGGCGTATAATGAATCAAAAAGGTGTAGTCCCCGAGGAACTCCAACCACCTTCATTGTCGCATATTCAAGTCCTTCTGCTCCAATAGGTACTTTAGGCTCTTGTGATCTATATATATCTCCACCTACACACCATAAAGATAGTGTCGCCACAACTTCAGTGCAAAGGTCACCACCGACAACTCTAAGTCATGGACGGGATAATTTCTCTCGTGCACCTTCAACTGGCGAGATCCATAAGCAATCACCTTCCCATTTTGCAGAAGAACGCAGCCTAAGCCGCTTCCTGATGCATCACTGTAGATTTCAAATCCATCAGTACCACATGACGACATCAACACCGGTGCTGTGGTCAACCGACACTTCAGCTCTTCAAACGCTTGTGCGCACTCCGGCGTCCAAACGAACTTCTGAACCTTTCTCATCAGTGTGCTTAGATGCAAAGTGATCCGTGAGAAGTTCACAACAAATCTTCTATAGTAGCCTACTAGTCCAAGGAAGCTCCTGACTTCAGCCATAGAAGACAATACTGGCCACTCCTGCATGGCCCTTATCTTTTCCGGATCCACTGCTATGCCATCTCTGCTTACCACATGGCCCAGAAAATCCACCGACGATATCCAAAACTCGCACTTCGAGAACTTATCATAAAGCTGATTCTTCCTCAACGTCTGCAACACCAACCGCAAGTGGTTTTCATGATTGGCTTCAGATCGAGAGTAGACCAGAATATCATCAATGAATACTATCACGAACAGGTCCAGGTACTCTCGAAACGTTCGGTGCATCATATCCATGAACACCAATGGCGCATTGCACGGCCCAAACGGCATCGCTGTGAACTCATAGTGCCCATAACGTGTTCCAAATGCGGTCGTGGGAATGTCACCTTCCCGAATCCTCAACTGGTAGTAACCAGACTTCAAATCCAACTTGGAGTAGACGGTTGACCCCCCCAGCTGATCGAATAACTCATCAATCTGTGGGATCAGATACTTATTCTTCTCGGTCAGCTTGTTCAGTTCACGGTAATCAATACATAACCGCAGACCACCGTCTTTCTTTTTCACAAACAGAACAGGCGCGATCCAAGGTAACATGCTTCGGCGAATATAACCCTGCTCCAACCACTCCTGCAGTTGAACTTTCAACTCCGCCATTTCCTTTGGCGCAATGCGATATGGCGAGCGGGCCACAGGTTTCGCACCTGACACCAACTCGATCGTGAAGTCAATCTCTCGTTGGGGTGGTAGCCTAGGGAGATCCTTGGGAAACATATCTACAAATTTTGATACCACCGAAACATCGCTCACACCAGCCTTTAGCTCAACAGCCTGAATCGGTGCGAAGTAGTACTCCGCGCCCTTCCGAACAGCCTTGACTACTTGGAGTGCAGACATCAACGTCCCGCCCACTCCTCGCATACCCGCGAACTTCGTCTCCTGCTCGGTATTCTGGCCCAATGTGATCTTTTTGGCATTACAATCAATCAAGGCATACTGCTCCGTGATCCAATCCATACCAAAGATCACGTCGAATTCCGATATAGGCACTACAAATGTAGTCAAACAGAAATCCCGACTTACTTTTTGGACCGCCACATCGTAACCTCAATCCGCGAGCATCAAACAACCATTCGGTAACACCACCCTGACGCTATCTGTCTTTGCACGACAAGGTATCCCAAGCCGCGCTATGAACTCCACAGACAGAAAAGAATGTGAAGCACCCGTATCAAATAGTGCTAGCGCCATCGTGTTCCGAATCATCACAAATCATGTGACAATCATGTCACACACACAAGCAGGATACAAATATGCAACACAAAGCAGGTAATAATCAAAGTAATACAATAACCAAACTAGTACCTGTGACGATGTTGAATTTGGTGACCGGGCGGTCTGGCGGTTTGTCTTGGCAGGTTGAAGACCGCGCGGTCTGGCGGTTTGTCTCAGCAGGCTTGGAGACCGAGCGGTCTGGCGGTCTACCCTGGCAGTCTCTCTTCCTCTCTGGTGGTAGCCGTGCGGTTAGCCCTGCTGTCTAACCGCGCGGCTTGTGCGGTTTGTTTTGTATAGTCCGCTTAGTCCTGTAAATTAGAGTCCCACATCTCTTATTTGTATTCTCTCATCTCTCCTCCATTCTATATAAAGGAGGGCATACCTTTGTAATAGATACCTTTTTTGGATAATAAAATTTCAATTATTCAAAAGTCTATCCGTTTGTTCTTTTCTATTCGCTACTTTTAACATGGTATCAGAGGACACGGTCATTTCCTCCTGATTCTGTGCGCTCTCTGCTTCTAGCGGCTTGTTTTCCGCTATCCGCGACCTCTCTCGCGGCTTGCCTTCTCTTCTGTCCGCCGCCCTGTTCGAGCGGCTTGTTTCTGTCCGCTGCCCTGTTTGCGCGGCTTGCTTCTTCTTGGTTCTCTTCTCCTACTGCTATTCGTCGCAGCGACCTGTTTCCTTGTCGCCGCGCTCCTCGCTCTTTCTTGCCTCTCCGACTTCCTAGTCTTTGCGGCTTGTCTCTACCCGCTGCGGACTTCTTCTCCCTGTCCGCTTCTGCTTTCCCCATATCCGCTTGTCCCATTACTCGCGGTTTGCTGCTGTGATCTGCCTGACCGTGCGGGTTGTTCCTTTCTCACCCGCATCTTGGTCGCGGTCACCTGCTCTTCTCCTCTCTTCTGTTCGCTCGGCCTTTTCAGTCCGCGCGACCTCTTCCCCGATGTGCCTTTGACCTCTTGCTAGCCGCTACTGTTCGCGCTCTCCTTGTTGTTGCCTTCTACCCGCTCCTGCTTGCTAGTCGCGCCGGCCTCATCTTTTGCCGTGCGACCTGTTCTCCTCTGTTCGCCCGACTTTTTCAAGTCGTGCGACTTCTTTCCCTCTGCTTTGCTCTGCTTCTTGGTAGCGGCCTTCCTAGCCGCCCGACCTGTTTTCTGTTTGCCCGGCTTGGTGCTCTTTTCTCTTCTCACGGCTTGTTCTTATCGTCGCGGCTTGCTCCTCTCTTGCTTCCATGGCTTTCCCCTCCTCCAGCCTGTCCGCCTCCGTGGTCACCTCTTCTGGTAGTGCTCATGTTGTTACTCGCGGAAGATGGCTAATCGACTCTGGTGCAACCAATCACATGACAGGCAATCCTCAATGTTTCTCTCTTCTTGACACACATGCTCAGTTGCCCCCGGTCATTGTTGCTGATGGATCTCCCTCCCCGGTCCATGGGACGGGCATGGTTCAAGTCACTCCATCTCTCTGCCTGGCTGATACCCTCTATGTGCCCAAGTTTCTGTGCAAATTATTATCGGTTACTTCTTTTTGCAAGCAACTACGGTGTTCTGTCATATTCACCCCTAGCTCTTGTGCTTTTCAGGATCCGGACTCCCAACAAACGATTGCTACCGGGACTGAGAGTGGTGGCCTCTACTTCCTCGACAACGTTTCTGCTCTATCCGTCTTCTCCTCCTCCTCTACAGATCTTCTCCAATGGCATCTTCGCCTTGGACATGCTCCTCCCCGAATTCTCCGCCAGCTCCTGCCTCACCTCCCTCCTCATCATCCTCCTCTAAACTATGATGCATGTCATCTTGGCAAACATCACCGCTCATCCTTCCCACCAATGCAAAGTCGGGGCTCTTCCCGTCCGTTCAACCTCGTTCACTCTGACATATGGGGTCCCGCCCCTAACCTCACCATCGGTCGGGGTAGTTCCTATTTTGTCACCTTCATTGATGATTTCTCTCGATGTACGTGGGTATATCTTCTCAAAGATCGCTCCGAGCTGTTCTCTGTTTGGACCTCCTTTTATTCTATGGTTAAGACTCAGTTTGATACGTCTATTAAACTCCTTCGTTCTGACAATGCTAAGGAGTATCTTAGCCACGACTTCTCCTCCTTTTGTATTCACCATGGTGTTATTCATCAAACAAGTTGTGTCTACACCTCCCAGCAAAATGGGTTGGCGGAACGTAAAAACCGTCACCTCCTTGATGTCGCTCGCACTATGATGACTCAAATGCATGTTCCTCGCTCCTATTGGGGTTATGCTGCCCTCCTCTCCTGCTATCTCATCAATCGCCTTCCCTCCACAGTTCTCCACGGTGCTACCCCCTTCTCCATTCTTTATCCAGACAAGGATCCCTTTCCTCTTCCTCTACACATCTTTAGGTGCACCGCTTTTGTGCACTCTCCCGCTGCCACCCGTGATAAACTCTCACCACGTGCCACCAAATGTGTCTTTCTGGGCTACTCTCCCACTCAGAAAGGATATTGCTGCTTTGACCCTGTTACCCGCAAGCAATTTGTCTTTGCGGATGTCACCTTCTTTGCCAATGCCTCTTACTTCTCTCCCGCTTCCTCTTCTACTCCTCCTGATCCTACTTCTCATACCAGCCCATCCATTCCCTCTGCTCCCACTGATGTTCCGCCCTCTCCACCCACTCCACCGTCTTCCCCATCCTCATCATCTCCACCCTCTACTCCGCTTTCTCCCTCCACTCCGCTGCCATCTCTCTCTACTCCTGGGCCAGCTCTCTCCACCACGGATACTCCGGATACTGAGGCACCTGCTGACCTGGATCTCCCGATTGCTCTTCGCAAAGGGGTTCGGGCCTGTACCCAACACCCGCTTGCTGCAGTTGTTTCCTATGATCGTCTTACCCCTGCTCGCAGAGCTTTTGCACTGGCTATCTCGGCCACTGGCACCCCCCGTTCCTACCAGGAGGCCCTTACTATTCCTCATTGGAAAGTTGCCATGGATGAGGAGATTGCTACTCTCACTGAACGGGGTACCTGGACCCTTGTTCCTCCTCCTTTCGGCACAGATGTTGTTGGCTGTCGCTGGGTCTTCGTGGTGAAGTTTCTCCTGGATGGCAGTGTGGCTCGTTATAAGGCTCGCCTAGTTGCCAAGGGTTTTACCCAAACTTATGGGATTGATTACTTTGACACTTTCTCTCTCGTGGCTCGTCTCAGCACTATTCGGGTTCTTCTCTCTATGGCTGTCAACAGGGATTGGCCCATCTCGCAGCTAGATGTTAAGAATGCCTTCCTCTATGGTGATCTGCAGGAGGATGTTTACATGGAGCAACCTCCTGGGTATGTTGCTCAGGGGGAGACACGGGTATGCCGGCTAAAGAAGGCTATCTATGGCCTCAAGCAGAGTCCTCGTGCCTGGTTTGACAAGTTCAGTGGCATTGTTGCGGCCATTGGTTTTACAAGAAGCTCAGCAGATCACTCCTTGTTTGTTCGGAAAACCGCCTCTGGTCTTGTTGTTCTTGCGGTTTATGTTGATGACATTCTTCTTACTGGCGATGACCAGGATGGGGTATTGATGACCAAGAAACATCTTCGTCAACATCTGGTCACAAAGGATATGGGCTCCCCGAAATACTTTCTGGGGATTGAAATCTCTAGAAAGCCCAACTCCATGGTCCTTTCACAACGGAAGTATGCTCTTGATCTTTTAAAGGAGGCAGGACTGACTGGTGCTAAACCAGCACGTTGTCCTATGGCTGTTGGAGAAGACAAAACTTGGACAGATGACTCACCTCTTCTCTCCGATCTTACGAGATACCGGCATCTGGTGGGCAAGCTCATATATCTCACGGTAACCAGACCCGACATCTCTTATGCTGTTGGCAAGGTGAGCCAGTTCATGCAAGCTCCGAGGGAGTGTCATCTACAATCTGCTCTGAGGATATTAGAGTATATTAAAGCTGCTCCAGGGAAAGGACTCCTATTTCAGAAAAATGGTCACCTTAGGGTTGAAGCGTACTCTGATTCAAGCTATGCGGATGACAAAGGGGACCGCAAATCGACTTCAGGTTTTTGCACATTTGTTGGAGGCAATCTTGTGAGTTGGAAGAGCAAGAAACAGTCTGTCATTTCCAAGTCTAGTGCAGAGACGGAATATCGCAGCATGACATCGACTACATGTGAGTTGAAGTGGTTGCGGGCTCTCATGTTTGACTTAGGAGAGGTTTACAACTATCCTCTTCCTATGTTCTGTGACAATAAGGCCGCGATACACATTTCCAAAAATCCGGTCTTTCATGAGAGAACAAAACACATAGAAGTCGACTGTCATTTTATTCGGGAAGAAATATTGAAGAAACAGATTTGCACTCCATTTGTCACTTCCGACAATGAGTTGGCAGATGTCTTCACCAAGCCGGTGTCCGCTTCCTTTTTCCACATCTGCGACAAGCTGGGCATGATCGATATATATGCTCCAGCTTGAGGGGGAGTGTTGAAGTTGGTGACCGGGCGGTCTGGCGGTTTGTCTTGGCGGGTTGAAGACCGCGCGGTCTGGCGGTTTGTCTCAGCCGGCTTGGAGACCGAGCGGTCTGGCGGTCTACCCTGGCAGTCTCTCTTCCTCTCTGGTGGTAGCCGTGCGGTTAGCCCTGCTGTCTAACCGCGCGGCTTGTGCGGTTTGTTTTGTATAGTCCGCTTAGTCCTGTAAATTATAGTCCCACATCTCTTATTTGTATTCTCTTATCTCTCCTCCATTCTATATAAAGGAGGGCATACCTTTGTAATAGATACCTTTTTTGGATAATAAAATTTCAATTATTCAAAAGTCTATCCGTTTGTTCTTTTCTATTCGCTACTTTTAACAGACGACGTCACTCTGCTTAATGGTCTCCTGTTGGCCAAGATTGTAGACTCGGGGTTGCGCCTGCGAGGTAGAGGACTCCACGACTGCCTTTCCTTTCTCCGCATACGACGCTCCCCCCTTCTTCTCACACTTTGGTGGACCACTCTGGTAGTCACGGGATATATGCTCAACTTTTCCACATGTAAAGCACGTACGAGTATCCGGCCTTGAAAAGGCCCCCGACGTTGCACCCGATGCAACGGTAGAAGGAGCTTGTCTAGTCGACTTGGACCTTTTGCCCCCTCTCTTCTTGAAAAATGACTTCGCTGGTCGGGGCACTTTGAATTCCGGCTATGTCACAGCCAAAGCCCGCTTCCCCTACACCCTCTTCATATCCTTTTCCAGCACGCATGCAGTGTCGACCAATGTCTGGAAGCCTTGGTTCACAGAACTAGAGAGCAGGAATCATAACTTATCCCGCAGTCCTTCATAGAACCTATCCGTCTTCCTCTGCTCATCAGCAAAAATTGAACCCGCATATCGTCCCAACCTCGTGAACTCATGCAGGTACATGTCAACACTGCCTTAACCTTGCGTTAGCCTTTGGAATTCGTTCTCCATGTCAATACGATGTGCCGCCGGGAGGTGCTTTGTCAGGAAGAGTCTCGAGAAGTCTTCCATAAACACTTGTGTTAACGGTCGACCCGCTAAGTGGTGTAGTTCCATCTCATCCCACCATGAAAGAGTCTCTCCTTCTAGCAAGAAGGTGGCGAAGGTGACTTTCTGATGTTCCTCCATTCCAATCGACGTCATAATCCGCTTGACGAGCGATAACCAATCCTCAGCCTGTGTAGGGGATACCAGGCCCGTAAATGTAGGTGGTTTGAAACTCACGAACTGCTTCAACTGCTTCTCAGTGGCTCGAGGATCCACAGCCGCTACAGGTTCTGGCCTCGCTGCAACCTGTTCTGGCCTCAATGCCTGCTGCGCCTGCCCCTGAGCCTGCCCTTGCGCCTGCCCAATCGATTGTGCTTGGATCATGGCAAACAATGCCTCAGCAACTAACCACACAGTTTTCGCAGAAGGCGGAGGTGTAGGCACCTCAGCTGGTGTCGTACTTTCATCAGAACATTGGGGCTCCGATTGCCCCGCACCACTCCGCGTCACCTATTGGTGAACAAGACACTCACATTACCGACCACACACAAGAAATAACAACAAAATAGGAACGGGCAAGTTCCTCAAACACATGTATTTGCATTCCTAAGGTGGACATTCACGAGTTCATTAGTGTTAACATTGTTCGCACAGACACGTGCTCGCCACCCCACAAAAGAATTCGACCACGAATTCGAAAGGGAAAGACCGAGACACCTGATATAAAAATTGTAACGACTCCATCTGTTCACAGGTATATACTAGAAGGTCCGGCCGTGGCCCCACAATATATACCATAAAACAGGCGAGGAAGTCACGTAGGGATACTAGAGTTGCGCATCCTAACTCATTGCATTCTAGCGGAAACCTATGTCACGAAGCTGAACTCACACACATGAATGTCCACCATATAAAAGTTCCACATTTATATAAAACAGGAATCATAGCGAATACAAATTCAACTGGCCTTATGGCCTTACAGGGCTTTATACATTGTTGAAGTTGGTGACCGGGCGGTCTGTCTTGGCGGGTTGAAGACCGCGCGGTCTGGCGGTTTGACTCACCGGCTTGTAAACCGGGCGGTCTAGCGATCTTCATAGGCGACCTCTCTGCTTCTCTTATTGTAGCCGTGCGGTTAGCCCTTCTGTCTAACCGCACGGCTTGTGCGGTTTACTTTGTATAGTCCGCTTAGCTTGTAAATTTTTAGTCCCACATCTCTTATTTGTATTCCCTCATCTCTCCTCCATTCTATATAAGGGAGGGCATACCTTTGTAATAGTTATCTTTTTTTGGATAATAAAATTTCAATTATTCAAAAGTTTATCCGCTTGTTCTCTCTTTTTCGCTACTTTCTAACATGGTATCAGAGGACACGGTCATTTCCTCCTAATTCTGTGCGCTCTCTGTTGTTCGCGGCTTGTTTTCCGCTTTCTGCGACCTGTCTCGCGGCTTGCCTTCTCTTCTGTCCGCTACCCTGTTCGAGCGGCTTGTTTCTGTCCGCTGCCCTGTTCGCGCGGCTTGCTTCTTCTTGGTTCTCTTCTCATACTGCTATTCGTCGCAGCGACCTGTTTCCTTGTCGCCATGCTCCTTGCTCTTTCTTGCCTCTCCGACTTCCTAGTCTTTGGCTTGTCTCTACCCGCTGCGGACTTCTTCTCCATGTCCGCTTCTGCTTTCCCCTTATCCGCTTGTCCCTATACTCGCGGTTTGCTGCTGTGATCTGCCTGACCGTACGGGTTGTTCCTTTCTCACCCGCATCTTGGTCACGGTCACCTGCTCTTCTCCTCTCTTCTGTTCGCTCGGCCTTTTCAGTCCGCACGACCTCTTCCCCGCTGTGCCTTTGCCATCTTGCTAGCCGCTACTGTTCGCGCTCTACTTGTTGTTGCCTTCTACCCGCTCCTGCTTGCTAGTCGCGCCGGCCTCATCTTTTGCCGTGCGACCTGTTCTCCTCTGTTCGCCCGACTTTTTCAAGCCGTGCTCCTTCTTTCCCTCTGCTTTGCTCTGCTTCTTGGTAGCGGCCTTCCTAGCCGCCCGACCTGTTTTCTGTTCGCCCGGCTTGGTGCTCTTTTCTCTTCTCGCGGCTTGTTCTTATCATCGTGGCTTGCTCCTCTCTTGCTTCCATGGCTTTCCCCTCCTCCAGCCTGTCCGCCTCCGTGGTCACCTCTTCTAGTAGTGCTCATGTTGTTACTCGCGGAAGATGGCTAATCGACTCTGGTGCAACCAATCATATGACAGGCAATCCTCAATGTTTCTCTCTTCTTGACACACATGCTCAGTTGCCCCCGGTCATTATTGCTGATGGATCTCCCTCCCCGGTCCATGGGACGGGCATGGTTCAAGTCACTCCATCTCTCTGCCTGGCTGATACCCTCTATGTGCCCAAGTTTCCGTGCAATTTATTATCGGTTACTTCTTTATGCAAGCAACTACGGTGTTCTGTCATATTCACCCCTAGCTCTTGTGCTTTTCAGGATCCGGACTCCCAACGGACGATTGCTACCGGGACTGAGAGTGGTGGCCTCTACTTCCTCGACAATGTTTCAGCTCTATCCGCCTTCTCCTCCTCCTCTACAGATCTTCTCCAATGGCATCTTCGCCTTGGACATGCTCCTCCCCGAATTCTCCGCCAGCTCCTGCCGCACCTCCCTCCTCATCATCCTCCTCTAAACTGTGATGCATGTCAACTTGGCAAACATCACCGCTCATCCTTCCCACCAACGCAAAGTCGGGGCTCTTCCCGTCCGCTCGACCTCGTTCACTCTGACATATGGGGTCCCGCTCCTAACCTCACCATCGGTCGGGGTAGTTCCTATTTTGTCACCTTCATTGATGATTTCTCTCGATGTACGTGGGTATATCTTCTCAAAGATCGCTCCGAGCTGTTCTCTGTTTGGACCTCCTTTTATTCTATGGTTAAGACTCAGTTTGATACGTCTATTAAACTCCTTCGTTCAGACAATGCTAAGGAGTATCTTAGCCATGACTTCTCCTCCTTTTGTATTCACCATGGTGTTCTTCGTCAAACAAGTTGTGTCTACACCTCACAACAAAATGGGGTGGTGGAACGCAAAAACCGTCACCTCCTTGATGTCGCTCGCACTATGATGACTCAAATGCATGTTCCTCGCTCCTATTGGGGCTATGCTGTCCTCCTCTCCTGCTATCTCATCAATCGCCTTCCCTCCACAGTTCTCCACAGTGCTACCCCCTTCTCCATTCTTTATCCGGACAAGGATCCCTTTCCTCTTCCTCTGCACATCTTTGGGTGCACCGCTTTTGTGCACTCTCCCGCTGCCACCCGTGATAAACTCTCCTCACGTGCCACCAAATGTGTCTTTCTGGGCTACTCTCCCACTCAGAAAGGATATTGCTGCTTTGACCCTGTTACCCGCAAGCAATTTGTCTCTGCGGATGTCACCTTCTTTGTCAATGCCTCTTACTTCTCTCCCGCTTCCTCTTCTACTCCTCCTGATCCTACTTCTCATACCAGCCCATCCATTCCCTCTGCTCCCACTGATGTTCCGCCCTCTCCACCCACTCCACCGTCTTCCCCATCCTCATCATCTCCACCCTCTACTTCGCTTTCTCCCTCCACTCCGCTGCCATCTCTCTCTACTCCCGGGCCAGCTCTCTCCACCACGGATACTCCGGATACTGAGGCACCTGCTGACCTGGTTCTCCCGATTGCTCTTCGCAAAGGGGTTCGGGCCTGTACCCAACACCCGCTTGCTGCAGTAGTTTCCTACGATCGTCTTACCCCTGCTCGCAGAGCTTTTGCACTGGCTATCTCGGCCACTGCCACCCCTCGTTCCTATCAGGAGGCCCTTGTTATTCCCCACTGGAAGCTGGCCATGGATGAGGAAATGGCGACCCTCACGGAGCGGGGTACATGGACTCTTGTTCCTCCTCCCTTCGGTACTAATGTTGTTGGCTGTCGCTGTGTCTTTGTGGTCAAATTTAGCCCAGACGGCACTGTGGATCGGTATAAGGCTCGCCTTGTTGCTAAGGGCTTTACTCAGACCTATGGGGTTGATTACTTTGACACCTTCTCCCCTGTGGCTCGTCTCAACACTATCCAGGTCCTTCTCTCTGTGGCCGTCAATCGGGATTGGTCGATTTCTCAACTGGACGTCAAGAATGCCTTCCTTTATGGTGATCTTCACGAGGCCGTTTACATGGAGAAACCTCCTGGGTATGTTGCTCAGGGGGAGACACGAGTATGCCGGCTGCAGAAGGAAATTTATGGCCTCAAGCAGAGTCCTCGATCTTGGTTTGACAAGTTCAGCGGCATTGTGGCGGCTGTTGGTTTTGTGCGAAGCTCTGCTGATCACTCTCTCTTTATTCGCAAAACTCCTTCTGGGCTGGTTGTTCTTGCTGTGTACGTCGATGATATTCTTCTCACTGGCGATGACCAGGAAGGGGTAGCCCTGACAAAGCGACATCTTCGCCAACATCTGATCACTAAAGATATGGGCTCTCCAAAGTACTTTTTGGGGATCGAACTCTCTCGGAAGCCCGACTCCTTAGTTCTCTCTCAGCGTAAGTATGCCCTTGATCTTTTAAAAGAGGCAGGATTAACTGGAGCAAAACCTGCCCGATGCCCCATGGCTACTGGGGAGGACAAAACCTGGACAGATGATTCGCCTCCTCTTTCAGATAGTTCGCGGTACAGGCGTCTGGTTGGTAAGCTCATATATCTCACAGTGACCAGACCCGACATTTCCTATGCTGTGGGCAAGGTGAGTCAATTCATGCAAGCGCCTAGGGAGTGTCATCTACAGTCCGCCTTGCGGATCTTGGAGTATGTCAAAGCAGCGCCTGGGAAAGGATTACTTTTTCAGAAGAATGATCATCTGAGGATTGAAGCCTACTCAGATGCAAGTTATGCTGATGACAAAGGGGATCGCAAGTCAACCTCAGGTTTTTGCACCTTTGTTGGGGGAAATCTGGTGTGCTGGAAGAGCAAGAAGCAGTCTGTTGTCTCCAGGTCCAGTGCAGAAGCTGAGTATCGCAGTATGGCGTCAACCACTTGTGAGTTGAAATGGTTGCGGGCTCTCATGCTAGATTTAGGAGAGGTGTACAACCATCCTCTACCTATGTTCTGTGATAACAAGGCCGCCATATACTTCTCCAAAAATCTGGTATTCCATGAAAGAACAAAGCACATTGAGGTTGACTGCCATTTCATTCGTGAAGAGATTTTAAAAGAACAAATTTGCACTCCGTTTGTCACGTCTGATAAAGAGCTGGCTGACATCTTCACCAAGCCAGTTTCTGCCTCGTTTCTGCATGTTTGCGACAAGCTGGGCATGATTGATATATATGCTCCAGCTTGAGGGGGAGTGTTGAAGTTGGTGACCGGGCGGTCTGTCTTGGCGGGTTGAAGACCGCGCGGTCTGGCGGTTTGACTCACCGGCTTGTAAACCGGGCGGTCTAGCGATCTTCACAGGCGACCTCTCTGCTTCTCTTGTTGTAGCAGTGCGGTTAGCCCTTCTGTCTAACCGCGCGGCTTGTGCGGTTTACTTTGTATAGTCCGCTTAGCTTGTAAATTTTTAGTCCCACATCTCTTATTTGTATTCTCTCATCTCTCCTCCATTCTATATAAGGGAGGGCATACCTTTGTAATAGTTATCTTTTTTTGGATAATAAAATTTCAATTATTCAAAAGTTTATCCGCTTGTTCTCTCTTTTTCGCTACTTTCTAACACACATCAGTGGACTCAAACATTGGCGTGCAGGCCGGCCACATAAAATCAAACATAGTATTTTCATTTAGCCTTCGAGGGCTAGCAGCAGCAGTAACAGGAACTTCAGCCTTTATGCGTCCCGCTTGGTTCTCCAGCACCTGCACAGGGATAGCCCACCCAACGGTGGAAAAAAGACAACTGTCAGCATTCAGCTGACCAAATTATAACGACCCCACCCCTTTCCCGGGGCGGTGGTAGTCCTTCCCTGCAGGCATAGAATTTCACAGGCAAATATGTATATCATACATTGTGCTCTCACGCGTATACATGCCATCACAACCGTCAGCCACGCGGCCCGACGATCCGTGCACTCAGGGCACATTCTTGGTGTACCGGCGAACCAGGATCCCACCGCAGTATCAGGGTCGCAACCCAACGGTAACTATTGATCATTGTACTCCATGGCGTACAGCCAGAGACTATAGTCTTAATGCATCGGGATTGACTCATAGCCCCCCATTGTGTCATGGCGCGCAGGCCTAAGACTCTTGCTATGTGCTCCAATAGACCGCACTTTCAGGTCTCACATTGGAAGGACATAGCGCAGGTCGGATCATCCACCCCCTGTTGCTCAAGTCGTCTTGCCATCACCGAGTACAGCGTACTCGCGGCTATATAAAAGGCGCGGGTCGGTTTCACCTTGCTTGTTTCCTTTAGGTGAACTCATCAGTTTACACATAACCAACCCATTCTCACAGAACTGGATTCACATTCATCGGTTACCTTGGAGCCACGCCTCACGTTAGAGATAGAACTCACTTTCCATCCCTAGGCTTAACCGTACATCACTTGAGGGTAGTTTCCTGGATTGCCAAGTCAGTACTTCCTGCTACTCCCCTTCACATGCACAACCCACCATGCAGTCCAAGTATCAAGGGTATTTCTTGGTTTACCACGCCAGTACCTCCTGCTACTACCCTTCGCAGGTACAACCCAATAGTACAAGCATTATACGGGTATTTTCCTGGACTACCACTTCAGTACTTCCTGCTACTACCCTTCGCAGGTCTAACCCGTTGAGTCCTTAAACTACACGTTTATCACGGATTCTTCTCCGATGCGTATATGAAACATCACCAATCCAGACCAACCTGTCCAGATGGGCTTCACACAACATGCCTATTCTGTACTCCTTTTCTGGATCTATATGCTAAATGATTGGGGATTCCATGAATCAACCAAAGAGACTCCCATAACACGCCACCCTCTAGTGGGGGAATCATATGCACATGCCAAAAAGGAAGCCTTCACATGGCTAGGAAGAAAATTCGTTACCTTCGAAGATCGCTTCAGCACCATGAGATCCTAACTTGCTGGAAAGAACCACAACGGCTTTTCCTCCGCAACACTGGGCTCGGATCTCTTGTCGGAACTCCACAGCACCACCAGTGGCCAACTCCTCTTCCTCCTCCTCATTCTTCCTCTCTTTCTCTGATGAAGGCCGAATGACAAATGAGAATTTCTTTCTCATCCACGACCATAAGGAAGCAGGGAGGCACCTCAGCCATTGGATCACAGCTGAAGAAATGGACAACCACGATTTTGACACAAAATCATATTTTTTGCCTATCACAGCCTGTGACACGCCCGTGTCCCAGGCCGTATACCTCAAGCGGTGCTCAACCAACTTATCCAATCCCGTACACGCCCATGTGACATGTCCGTGTCACGGGCCATTTCACCTGACATGCCTTCTGACACGCCCATGTCTGTGACCGTGTTCTTTAGGCTGCATAAAATCGAGATCAACCCGAGAGGGACACGACCTGTGACACACCCGTATCCCAGGCCGTGTGCCCATACACGGCACTAGACACGCCCCAGCTCAACTTTGTCGAGCTGACTTCGTCGACCCGCATGGACACTCCCTGTAACACGCCCGTGGCACATGCCATATACTCCACTCGACGATCATTGACCTAATTTTGTCGACCACTCGTCGACTGCTCACCAAAGAAGGACACACCCTGGGACACGCCCGTGTCACAGGCCGTGTCACCCAATTTTGCCAAATTCTGGGCTATGGGGTGTTACATTATGTGTGCAGGTTACCTATTTCATATTGATTGGACAGGTGGTTCAAGTCATATTGACAGGTGGACTTAAAGAAGCTGACTAGTGTTGAAGTATTAGACCGGGCGGCTTAGCGGTCTGATCCAGCGGTTTGTTGACCGGGCGGCTTAGCGGTCTGATCCAGCGGTTTGTTGACCGAGCGGTCTGGCGATCTCACTCTGAAGCCTGGAGACCGGGCGGTCTAGCGGTCTACCATTGCGGCCTGTTCTATCCTGCTGGAGTTGCCGAGCGGTTAAGCCATCTGTCTAACCGCGCGGCCTGTGCGGTCACCTTTATTCTAGCCGCTCAGTATTGTAAATGTTTAGTCCCACATTGTTTGTATACTCTCTTTCTTATCTCCTCCATTCTATATAATGGAGGTCATACCTTTGTAAATGATATCTTTTTTGAATAATAAAATTTCAATTATTCAAAAGCTTATCCGCTTGTTCTCTCTTTTTCGCTACTTTCTAACATGGTATCAGAGGACACGGTCATTTCCTCCTGATTCTGTGCGCTCTCTGTTGTTCGCGGCTTGTTTTCCGCTTTCTGCAACCTGTTTCGCGACTTGCCTTCTCTTCTGTCCGCTGCCCTGTTCGCGCGGCTTATTTCTGTCCGCTGCCCTATTCGCGCGGCTTGCTTCTTCTTGGTTCTCTTCTCCTACTGCTATTCGTCGCAGCGACCTGTTTCCTTGTCGCCGCGCTCCTTGTTCTTTCTTGCCTCTCCGACTTCCTAGTCGTTGCGGCCTTATCTCTACCCGCTGCGGACTTCTTCTCCCTGTCCGCTTCTGCTTTCCCCTTTTCCGCTTGTCTCTATACTCGCGGTTTGCCGCTGTGATCTGCCTGACCGCGCGGGTTGTTCCTATCTCACCTGCATCTTGGTCGCGGTCACCTGCTCTTCTCCTCTCTTCTGTTCGCTCGGCCGTTTCAGTCCGCGCGACCTCTTCCCCGCTGTGCCTTTGACCTCTTTCTAGCCGCTACTGTTCGCGCGGCTTCTTCTGTTTTCTAACCGCTTCTGTTCGCGCGGCTTCTTATACTTGCCGGGTTCTATGACTACCTCCGGTCTCACCACTACTCCTGCAGCTCCTTCTCCTCCTCCTCCTTCGGGCAACCTTGGCACCCTTTCCAAGCTTGTTGGCTCCAACTATCCCGATTGGAGCGTTTCTTTCACCTTTCTCCTTCGTTCTCAACGTAAGCGTCATCACCTCACCGATGACCCTCCTCCTCGCACCTCTCCTGAGTTTGATGACTGGGATGCAAGTGATGCTCTTGTCCGCACCTGGCTGGCCAACAGCCTTTCTGATGAGTGCCTTCCCGTCATTCGCCATGATGAGACGGTCAAGGTCTCCTGGCTTCACCTCGCTGCTCTCTATTCTAAGGGGGGCCAGACGTCCCTCATTTATACTCTCTATGCGGACCTCTTCACCCGCCCTTCCATGTCACCGGCTGCGGCTTATCAGCAGGTTCAGGCTCTTGGTGCTGAAATCCTCCAGAATCGCCCCTTCTCCGCGGACTTGGCCGACCAGCACAAACACTTCCAGGAACTCCTGGTTGTTTGTTATCTTCTTCGTCTTCCCGACTCTTATGATATGATCCGCCAGCAGATCTTTGGTGAGGCGGAATCTCCTACTTTGGATGCCACTGCGGCTCGCATTGCCGCTGTTACTTCGCTACTCCAGCGGCCTCTGTTGGCCTCCCCCCCTTCCCAGGACTCCTTTGCTCACCAAGCTCAGAGGGGGGGGGGGCCCTAGTAGCCGTGACTCCTCTGGCGGACGAGGTTCATCCTGGTTCCTCTGCTGTCACTGTAGTCGTACTGGCCATACTGTTGACCGCTGCTGGCAGAAACATCCTCACCTTCGCCCTTCCGGTGATGCTCCTTCTTCGGCCTCCGCCTCTTCTCGGCCGTCTGCCTCTGTGGCCACGACGTCAGGTAGTGCCCACGTCGTTACCCAAGGTAAATGGCTGATTGACTCCGGTGCCACAAATCATATGACGGGCAACCCTCATTGCTTCTCCCGTCTTGAGACCCATGACCGCTTACCCCCGGTTCGTGTGGCGGATGGTTCCCCGTCCCCGGTTCATGGGACGAGCATGGTTCAACTCACCCCATCGCTTTTCTTGGAGGATACCCTCAATGTCCCGAAGTTCCCGTGCAATTTGTTATCAGTTATTACTTTATGTCGGCAACTTCAGTGCTCCGTCTAATTCACTCCCATTACTTGTTCTTTTCAGGACCCGAGCACCCAGCGGACGATTGCTACTGGGACTGAGAGCGGCGGCCTCTACTTCCTCGATGTTGTTTCCGCTCTCTCTGCCTACTCCTTATCCACCGATCTCCTTCAGTGGCATCTTCGTCTTGGACATCCTCCTCCTCGGCTTATTCACCAGCTTCTGCCCCACTTACCTCCTATCAGTTATCCGCTCAACTATGATGCGTGTCAGCTTGGCAAATATCATCGCTCCTCCTTCCCACCAAAGCAAGGCCGTGGCTCCTCTCGCATATTTGATCTTATTCATTCTGATGTATGGGGTCCTGCTCCTACCCTCACAGTTGGTCGGGGCAGTTCCTATTTTGTCACTTTTATCGATGATTTTTCTCGATGTACCTGGGTGTATCTGTTAAAAGATCGCTCTGAACTATTTTCTGTTTGGCAATCATTTTACTTTATGATTAATACTCAATTTGCTACTTCTATTAAAGTCTTACGTTCTGATAATGCCAAAGAATATCTGACTCATGAGTTCTCCGCATTCTTTCACCAACATGGCCTCCTTCATCAAACGACTTGTGTTTACACCTCCCAGCAGAATGGGGTGGCGGAGCGTAAAAACCGTCACCTGCTTGATGTTGCGCGTACTCTCATGACGCAGATGCACGTCCCTCGCTCCTACTAGGGCTACGCTGTGCTCCTCGCCTGCTATCTCATCAATCGCCTTCCCTCCGCGGTTCTCCACGGCCAGACTCCCTTCTCCCTTCTCTACCCCCACCAGGAACCTTTTCCTCTTCCTCTCTGTGTCTTTGGCTGTACGGCCTTTGTTCACGCTCCCTCCGCTACCCGCGACAAGCTTTCCCCCTGTTCCACCAAGTGTCTTTTTGGGGTACTCTACCACTCAAAAAGGCTATTGCTGCTTTGACCCCCTTCTCCGCAAGCAGTTTGTCTCCGCGGATGTGACTTTTTTGGAAAATGCTTCCTATTTCTCTCCTCCCTCTTCTCTTCCTTCTGATATCTCCGTTCCTTCCACACCTCTCCACGTTTTCCCACCTTCGTCTCCTCCTCCACCCACTCCTTCCCAGTCCGTCTCCCCACCCACCCCTCCACCCTCCTCTCCGCTGCCGTCTCTCTCTAGTCCCGGGCCAGCCTTCTCCGCCACGGACGCTCCGGTCGCTGACGCTCCCGTCGCCGACGCTCCCGTTGACCTGGATGTTCCCATTGCCCTTCGCAAAGGGGTGCGGGCGTGTACTCAACACCCGCTCATGGCTGTTGTTTCCTATGATCAGCTTTCTCCTTCTCGTAGGTGTTTTACCTTGGCTATCTCTGCTACTTCTACTCCCTGTACCTACCAGGAGGCTCTTGCTCTCCCTCATTGGAAGTCTGCCATGGATGAGGAGATGGCTACTCTTACTGAAAGGGGTACCTGGACCCTGGTTCCTCCTCCCGTGGGCACTGATGTGGTTGGCTGTCGCTGGGTCTTCGTTGTGAAGTTTCGCCCCGACAGCACTGTGGATCGCTATAAAGCCCGGCTGGTGGCCAAGGGCTTCACTCAGACTTACGGCGTTGATTACTTTGATACCTTCTCTCCGGTTGCTCGCCTCAGCACCATCCGGGTTCTCTTTTCTGTGGCTGTTAACCGGGCTTGGGCCATTTTCCAGCTTGATGTGAAGAATGTCTTTCTCTATGTCGATCTTCAGGAGGACGTCTATATGGAGCAACCTCCTGGGTATGTTGCTCAGGGGGAGACACGTGTATGTCATTTGAAGAAGGCCATTTATGGCCTAAAGCAGAGCCCTCGGGCATGGTTTGACAAATTCAGTGGTATTGTGGCTACCATCGGCTTTCAAAGGAGATCGGCCGATCACTCCTTATTCATTCGCAAAACGGCCTCGGTACTGGTTGTTTTGGCCGTATATGTGGATGATATTCTCCTTACTGGCGATGACCGAGATGGGGTGGACTTGACGAAGAAGCACCTCCGTCAGCACTTGGTCACGAAGGATATGGGCTCCCCAAAATACTTTTTGGGGATTGAAATCTCTCGGAAACTTGACTCCTTGGTTCTCTCTCAATGGAAGTATGCCCTTGATCTTCTACGAGAAGCAGGATTGACAGGTGCCAAACCAGCTCGTTTTCCCATGGCTGTTGGAGAAGAGAAAACGTGGACGGATGACTCGCCTCTTCTATCTGATGTCACAAGGTACAGACGTTTGGTAGGCAAACTCATCTATCTCACGGTGACTAGACCCGACATCGCCTATGCTGTAGGCAAGGTCAGTCAGTTTATGCAAGCTCCCCGGGAGTGCCATCTTCAGTCCGCCCTGAAGATTTTGGAGTATATCAAAGCAGCACCGGGCAGAGGGTTACTCTTTCAGAAGAATGGTCATCTGAGGGTTGAGGCCTACTCAGATTCAAGTTACGCGGATGACAAAGGCGATCGTAAATCCACATCAGGTTTTTGTACCTTTGTTGGAGGTAATCTCGTGAGTTGGAAGAGCAAGAAACAGTCT
Source organism: Platanthera guangdongensis (assembly GCA_039583875.1). Classification (NCBI taxonomy): domain Eukaryota; kingdom Viridiplantae; phylum Streptophyta; class Magnoliopsida; order Asparagales; family Orchidaceae; genus Platanthera; species Platanthera guangdongensis. The sequence continues at coordinate 100,701,489 of CM077165.1, forward strand.
GTTGTCTCCAGATCCAGTGTCGAAGCCGAATACCGGAGTATGGCGTCAACCACGTGTGAGTTAAAGTGGTTGCGGGCTCTCATGCTTGACCTGGGCGAGGTATATGACTGTCCTCTCCCTATGTTCTGTGACAACAAGGCAGCTATACACATATCCAGAAATCCGGTCTTCCATGAGAGAACAAAGTATATAGAGGTTGACTGTCACTTCATTCGGGAAGAGATTTTGAAGAAACAGATTTGTACTCCTTTTGTCACCTCTGACAAGGAATTGGCAGATATCTTCACCAAGCCGGTTTCTACTTCCTTCTTCCGCATTTGTGACAAGCTGGGCATGATTGATATCTATGCTCCAGCTTGAGGGGGAGTGTTGAAGTATTAGACCGGGCGGCTTAGCGGTCTGATCCAGCGGTTTGTTGACCGGGCGGCTTAGCGGTCTGATCCATCGGTTTGTTGACCGAGCGGTCTGGCGATCTCACTCTGAAGCCTGGAGACCGGGCGGTCTAGCGGTCTACCATTGCGGCCTGTTCTATCCTGCTGGAGTTGCCGAGCGGTTAAGCCATCTGTCTAACCGCGCGGCCTGTGCGGTCACCTTTATTCTAGCCGCTCGGTATTGTAAATGTTTAGTCCCACATTGTTTGTATACTCTCTTTCTTATCTCATCCATTCTATATAAGGGAGGCCATACCTTTGTAAATGATATCTTTTTTGGATAATAAAATTTCAATTATTCAAAAGCTTATCCGCTTGTTCTCTCTTTTTCGCTACTTTCTAACAACTAGAAAGTGAAGAAAATTGTTTAAGTACAAAAGCGTCGAGTGAAGTCAGCACAGTGCTGAGTGAAGTCAACACAGTCTACATTTAGAAACTTGCAGTGCAGAAAAATGGCTAAGTACAAAAGTGTCAACACACTTCAACTGTGTCAACACCTTTGCAAGGGTAGAGTCGAGACAAGTCAGCTAACTCGACACTTTGAAGGCTAAGTCAGCAGTGTCGAGACAAGTTTACTAGCTCGACATCTTGAAGACCAAGTCAGCAGTATCGAGACATGTTAGCTAACTCAACACTTTGAAGGTTAATTCAGCTGTGTCGAGACAAGTCAACTGTCTCGACACAAAGAAGACTGAAAATTATACTAAGTAAAATAATGTCGAGACAAATCAACTGCCTCGACACAATGAATGATTAAACCATAAAAGTGTCGACACCGGCAGACTGGAGTGTCGAGATAATTCAACTATCTCGACACAGTGAAGAAATGAAGAACGCTTAAAAGTGTCAACACTTGCAGACTGGTGTGTCGAGATAATTCAATTGTCTCGACATAGTGAAGAAATAAAGCAAGCATAGAAGTGTCGTCACCCGGCAGACAGTTGTGTCGAGATAATAAACTGTCTCGACATAGTGAAGAATTAAAGATGTTGACAGAGATGATAGTTGTGTCGAGACAAGTCAACTATCTCGACACTTTCAAGTTCAGATGAAAATTTTCTAAGTAAAATTATGTCTAGACTGCTAAGCTGTTTCGACACAAGTGTCGAGACACATTGGACATCTCGACACTTATGTTTCTGAAGATGTGTAGAGTCGACACTGAAGTGTCAAGACAAGTAAGAACTGTCACATCAGCTACAATAATGTGATATCTTAACAAAAACAGATTAAGGTATAATTTGGAGTATGATGTCACATGCTAATGTCATCAATCAGAAACCAGCAATCCGCGAAGGCTATAAATAGAGGGGTTGTCTACAAAGAAAGCATGAATAAAAAAATCCTTCTATTCTCTCATTTTGATTGTTCTAAGTTAGTGGAGGGCGTCAATCTCGAGAAGAAGGAAGATGAACATCTTCAAGAAAATCTACCGATCCTTTCATCTAGTTGATCTGAAGATTAAGGTGGATCTGATCTACAATTTCTTCAAGGAAATCAAGCCAATCATCAAGAACATTTCATATCATGAAAAGTATCTCTTTAGCCAGATTATTCATCAATATTTAATCAAATACAGCTGAATTGAAGAATCTGAATCCATTCAGATAAGTCAGATTATAGATTTGTTTTCTGATTATTTTTACCTCTTCATTTTGTAAGATCTCCTTGAGATCTGATTGGGTAGGAGAGTTAATCTTTGAGTTGTAAGCCTAATTTATAAAGGCTGAGATAGGGTCCTTGAGGGACCTTAGGTAGGTGATTTGAGTGGGATCACTGAGGTGTAAGCCTGTATTATAAAGGCTGAGGTAGGGTTCTTGAGGGACCTGAGGTAGGAGATTGGGTGAATCTCTGAGGTAGGACATGTTGGTCTGAGTGTAGGTTTCTTAACAGAAACTGAGTCTGTAAGATCTTTGGATCTGAGTTGAAGTGGAGGAGTTGTAACCTTATCTATCACATTGCTAGTGAGGAAGGAGGAAAGTGGATGTACCCTAGATATGGGAACCACTATAAATTCTTTGTGTGATGTGATTTGTTTGTGCTTGTGTTGTGTTCTGAGATTTACATGTATTGTGGTTCAATTGTGCTGAGTTATTGTGAAGCTATTTTCTCAAGTATATCATCTACTGCACTTAATATCTGTTGAACAGTTAAGTGACAAAGAATTGATAAAGTATTTTAAAAGACACCTATTCACCCCCTCTAGGTGATTATCTACCAATAGGATTATCTTTCAGATCTGTTCTTCTTCTTTACGAACAAGACGGGAGCTCCCCATGGTGAAGAACTCGGTCTAACAAATCCTGCATTGACCGGCTCCCGTAGCTGAGTCTGGAACTCTACAAGCTCCTTCGGTGCCATCCAGTAAGGTGCCCGGGAGACGGGCCTCGCGTTGGGTACTAACTGTATTTGGAAGTCTACCCATCTATCCGTGAGTAGTCTGGTCAACTTATCCAAAAATACGTCGAGGAAATCCCAAACCACCATAATATCACCAATGGAGGCCTCCGTCATCTCGAAACAAACTATGTATACCTCGTCTCCCTGCTCATGGGCCTTAAAGCTTGTACATATGATAATAATAATCGGGAGATAGGCATAATACCTTCAAAGACCACCTCCAAGTTTTCGTGTTTCAATGTGATCCTCTTAGATGTGCAGTCGATCTTAGAATGGTGCCAGTATAGCCACATCATGCCCAGAATCAGGTCATGTCTGGTAGCGGTAAGATTGTCGTTAACATGTCAACCAACTTCCTGCCAATGTATACGGACATATTACACTTTTAAGTAGACTGCACCTCTGATCCGTCTAGAAGTCAGACTATCCTGAGGAGTCCGGTGAAACATTGGTATCCATCCAAATCTTTCTTGAAGTCTTCCGAGACGAAAGAGTGCGATGATCCTGTGTCAAATGGGGTGAGGGAGGGCTTACCACACAAATTTATTATGTCTGAGGTTGTTTGTTTCGATTTTTATGAGTTATCTATATAAAGGGGTTACTAAGGTACTACATAAATAATTCAAAGCGATAACCTCCTCACGGTTCCTAGGCTGGGCAAGATCCAGGGCATACATCTGATTTGGCCTTCGGCCGCCACCGTGAGGTCCTCGTCCACGACCTCATCCTCAACCTCTACCCCGCTGTGCCGGAGGAAATGCTGGAGGTGGAGGGTGTGGATGGAAATGTTGTGGGCAGTGGGCACTGATGTGTCTAAGCTGGTGGCATCCAAAGCATACCACCGGAGGGTATCCTTTGTCATCAAATCTCCACGACAAGTGTGGTGGTGGTGCTGGCACTGCGGGAGGTCGCTGCTCTGGCCTAACACCAGGACGGGGACGTCATCTACCTCCCTTGTGCCTCATGAACCTGCCCCGCTACGGCCCTCTACTGCTCTCACCATGATACATATCCTCAGCCGGTCTCTTCCCTCTACCCTACACCATCAGATGATCTGTCACCCATTTCTTCATCGTCTCGATAATCTTCGCCAAACTGGCCTCTGAGATGAATAAAAGATCCTGCATGAGCGTGTCTTGAAGCCCTCTATAAAATTTCTTTGCATAGTCCTTCTCACTTAGGGGACTAGTGAATCCTGCCAAGTGTGAAAACTCCCGCTGGTATTGCAACACTGACCAGTTTCCCTACCTGAGGTGCAGAAATCAATCCTCGATCATATCTCTATCCGTCGTAGATACAAAATGCTCCAATAAGGTCTCTCTAAATTGGTTCCAGCTGATCTGGGAAAACTCATAATCAGCAAAGGTGGAGTCCATGAGAGACTTCCGCCACCTCTTGACATGGTCTGCCAGTGTCATAACTACCTAGGCTACTGCCTGGTTCCCCGGGCAAAGGATCCCCTCTAGCAACTCCTGGATAGTGTCCAGCCACTCCTCTGTCTTGTCTGCCGTCTCTATTCCATAGTAAGTCTGAGGGGAGAGGCCTCGGAAGGTAGTCATCTAGTTTGAGCTCGGGTTCGACTGCAGTGTCGGATCCTGCTGAGCTCTAAAGGCATCCAGGATGGCTGTGAGAGTCTGGCCCAACTATGACTGGTGAAAATGAACAACAGCTAGCAAAGGGGGAACTGTAGCCTGCAATTTGAAACACTTCAATAGTTAAATAAGGTTGGCCTCATCTAATTTATGTGGACAAAAGATGTGATTTTCTCACAGGGCACATCATAGCCTTCTTAGTTTGTCTGCAAACTAAAGCTCGAACGTGGTGGCCCAGTGGTTGTGGACTTATTTCGCATATGATCGTGGTGGTACGGTGATACAAACTGTAAAATCCCTCCTCCCGGGAATTAGGCATGTCTGAGGAGAGATTTTATGCCCAGGACCATCGCCTTAGAATGACACCAGCTACGAGTTAGTTTCCACCACAAGACAACAACCCTGCCAGCAAACACGATCATTCACATAGCCAACAAAAGAAGAAGTAGGTCTACACATCACATCATAGATATAATAAACATCTAATCAAAAGGTCCACAAGATATAAATGAAATGGTAATAAGGCTTATGCCCAGTAAATAGCCATCATAAATATCTCTCTCTCAACTAACAATGCGGAAGCTAAACCATATGACCATCAACCTGACATCGGGTAGTAGTAGTGGTAGTGCACGGCTCCGGCTTCTCAATCACTGGTTGTGCTTGGTCGAACTGCGGCGGTGTCTCCACGCGTCCCTAAAATGATGCGGTCGAACGACCGTCAGTCAAGCTTGACTTAGCTGCTTTGTCCCCGCCTCACCCCCGTGACTCCTAGGCACTGCGCGGGAGGAAGAAAGTGGAGGAATAATAATAGCAGAATCTACAAGCATGTGACAGTGGTATATATATATAATTCTCTAGCAGTTCTATATCAATATGAGCAGTAAAGAAGTGTAACAACTAGTGTAGTATAAGAGTATAGTAAGAGGAGCTGACTAAAACTAGTAAAGTAGAGCAACTACACTACCATCACAGAAGCGTACCCTAACTTATATGAATGCCCATACAAACATATAAGTTAAGGTTTCCTAAAAAAGTAACTCATCATATAAAATAGCTCATATTAATTTATATGATGAGAATCTGCAAGTGCGTATGCTATTCCATGTTATGCAATGCAATGATTATGTAACTCACACAATTGACTTTATGCACAGACCTTTCATGCATCCCCACTTTTTGGAGGTGTCCAACCTCTCAGGTACCAATCGTCATGGCTCACGGTGGTAGTGGAGCGGGTGTCTCCACTCCTAGGCGGGCAGACACACTATCGATCCTAGACCTCTCGTACGCCTCAATGCTAAGAACACAACAGAGGAGCCCCTGCATACTCTTGCTGGCAACTACCAGTCTTTTATGGTCGGGTGTGCTTTTATGTGACATAAGCTTCCATACCTTGGTATAAATATCCTACTGATCTCCCCAAAGGTCTACACTCTACACCAGAGTCATCGTACTTCCATAAGTGTGCCGACTGAACCAGTACCGAGTGAACCACCACATAAGCACAAACCAGGTATAACAATACCCTCTGGGCATCCAGCTCGCAGGACTAACTCGTCCTGATATCAACCAACAACCCGAGCCAACAGCTCATAGGACTAGCAAGCCCTATATCACTCCAAACCACGCATGGGTGAGATGGATATAACATTCCTTCATCCTATCAGACTACACTTGTCTAACTTCCAGATTACTTAGCGATTTATGGTTAACCTTGGACTTCCCGAGGTCTACCATGTGAAGGGCTCGCAGCGGTACTAGGAACTATGATGGGCTGAAGCTCATCGCTCCCTTTCTCAAGGCACTTAGTAATGTTATGTTGCCCTTAACCAAATCCACTCCCAGAGTTACTAAATGTGTGACCTCTCCAAAGTATAATCTGCTGAATTACTAATTTTTCAAAATTGTTAAATGCAGACCATATGAACTTGTATGTGTGTATGAATAGGAATCCTCCAAATACTTGACCCAAGGACCTAAGATTATTTTCTGAGACCTATCATAACATCTTAGACCTAATTTCAGAGTTTTATAATTTTCCTAAAATAATCATCAATTATTATAATTTTCTCAAATTATTGCTACATATGATTTTAGACATGGAGTGTCACACTCTCTTATCAAACTAGCAAGATATAATTATCCTAACATCATCATAAGTAATAATGGCCCTGGACCAAATTTCGCACCATTCCAATAATATTTCATATTTAATTTCTAATTATTAAAATCTGATCCACTAGGTCAAAATACACATGAAGTACTATAACTATTCATCAAATAATTCCATAAAATTACTGAAGGTTAAAAATGGTAAATAATTATTTATTCCAAAAATTTTAATTTTACAACTCAATTTGAGCATAATTATCTCAATAATATAGAAGGAGCAAAAATGATAAATAATTGTTTATAATATTAAATAATTGTTATTTGCATGATTTCATAATTTTTGCAACTATTTTAGTCACCCTAATTTCACTAATACACTTGTATAACAAAATTACTAATTAAATCATTTGTTAAGCAAATCAATTCCAAATGTTCTAAAACTTCATGAGGAGGTGTACTTTCACTAAATAATTGCATGTATAAAATTTCATTGGATTTAATTAAGCCAATCTTGCTAAATTTACAAGATACACCTTTTTGGCTAAACGCACACCATATAACATACAACATGACAACTTTCAAGTGGGATTCGCCAACCTACACAGGTACAAAGGACCTGAAAGTTTTACCATGGTCTTTTAACACCCTAACGAACCGCTCAGCAAAATTTGGGATTAAAATAACTATTTGCCACCAAAATATTTCAGTTTTTTTAAAATTCACATTTTACCTAAAACTATAGACAAATGTTGTCCAGAAATTCCCATTTTTAGACTGTAGGTGTACCTATGGTATATTCCAATATGCCCCAAATTTCATGTGAATACCTTTAGCGAAAAAAAGTTATTAGAGAAATAGTGACTGTCCTAACCTAAGTACCAGTTCCACGAGAATTGCCCTACAGGGAGCTACAATGCTCCAAATGCCCTGATTTCAATTTCTAATTAAAGTAGACTCACATGTATACCTTTGTCATGTTGGGCACTTTTCATGGTTCAACACATAAGGGCCTCATTTTCTGGTTCTAAAAGGTATACAGTAAAGGTTATATATAATATATTACATATAGTAATTTATATAGGAAAACAATGGACGACCTAGATTGTGTCTTCCCCAAACAGCCAACCACCGTGATCTGCCCAACGTGAAGCTTTTCTAGCGACTTTTGATGGACACCCGACTACTTCCCCGGCCTGCCACCGCCCCACCACCTCCATTGAGGTGGTGTCTATCGCCCGACGGTGGTTTGGCAGCCGGAGGTGGCGGTTTCCGACAAAACCGAGAGGAAGCCCAAAGCTTTGTTTTTCCATGGAATTAAAAATGGAAAATTGCTCCTTTTAGCCCGATTTCATTCCCTATAGATCTAGGAAGCTAGCACAAGGGGAGATGAGGAGAAGTATGCCTTATTCCGGGCTTGGAGGCAGATACTCCGGCGGGTGGCCATGGATTTTGGCGTTTTCTTGCGAACCTCTCCTGATCTCAGTTCTCCCCCAAAAGATTAGATCCAAGAGTCAATTTCAACTACTTGAGGACTTCTAAAGCTGATGAAAGGGTCGAATTGAGCTTTGGAGGACTCTATATAGGATATCCATGAATGGGAGGTGGTAGGTCATGACCATTAATGGCCCTCCATGATGGTGGCCGACCTTGAACTGCTAGAAACTCCTCTTCATTAGGGGAGATGAAAGAAGGGGTTGGGGAAGAAGAAGGGATTGTCACTTGGCCTCCCTCCATTATTCCTCCCTCGAAATGAAACTTACCCTTAATTACCCTCATTAAACCCCTATTAAACTCACCTAATTCAGATTAAATAAATTTAATAAGCTTAGAGGGCCTTAGGTTGGGCCTTGGGCAAGGCCTTAGTCCATTTGAATTGGTTTGGGCTCTCATTTAGCCTTTAGGGGTTAATTTGACCATGACTGACCTTGGGGTTGAGCTTGGTCAATTCAGCCCACTAGATTGACCTAGCCTTGAGTCCATTCCTCTATTTCCTCTCTCTTAGGGTTAGGGAAGTGTTAGGGAGCTTATCTTGAGGTGGTGAGTTCATGTGAGTGTGATTTGGCCTAGGTTGACTCGTGCACATTGGAGGTGCACATAGTAGTTTCCCTAAGTTCAAGCTGAGCTAGGGTCACATTAGGGCCTCCATGCACCACTTAAGCCCTAAACCTAACTTTAGGGGGCCTAAAAGTGTGGGGGATGTTACACACTGAAAGAACTCCCACCGGAAAAACACCATTTAACCTTTGCTACGGCCCTGGACAATAATCCCTATCGACATCAGGGTCCCGGTGCCTGCGTACAAACGTTTGACCCCAAAACGAACGATGAGCAACTTTGGGAAAACCTAGACTTTATTTATGTACTCCGAGACAGGTCAGCATAGTGAATCGCAGCCTACCAGAGGGGAGTGGCCCAATTTTATGATCGATGGGTCAAACCTGGACCAATCGCCATTAGAGTTCTGGTTTTGCGAAGCATCGAAGCAGTTGACAAGGGTCCAAGCAAAGAAAAACTATCGTCAGCATGGGAGGGACCATTCTTCGTCACCTCGGTCAACATGCAAAGAACACACAAGCTCAGGACCGTAGAAGGAAAAAACTCTGCCTCGTATATGGAATGCGCAAAATTTGCGCCGGTTTTATCAATAACAACTTTCATTTTGGCTACAATTGTGAACTTATAAAGTCGCAAGCACTTGCTTATCCACAAGATATCAGCTCCATTGTAGGGCGCTTCGTCAACTAAAGCACATAAGCTGGTACCAAACTCCCAACTGGGGAGCCAGCAACAATATCAACTCCTTGATATCACCTCGAAGATGAGCCCTAACACCACCACATTATCGTGGATCGAAGGTCACTTCAAATAGAAGATTACGTTAGGATTTACCCCTGACTCTTATCCAGGGCTCCCAGCCCCTCGTGCCCTCAATGCCTGCGATCAAAGTCTTGCCCTTCTCCCGTAGAGGATCACGATGTCGCCAGGGCATGCCCCCTCGCGCTCGCCAGAAATCTGCAAGTTTTCAAACTTCACCATTTCTCCGGGGCTCCCAGCCCCTCTTGCCATCACTGTCTGCGATCGAAGGTATGCCCTTCTCCCGCAGAGGGTCACGACATCGTCAGGGCATGCCCCCTTGTGCTCGCTAGTGGTTTGCAAGTTTTTGAACTTTAACGTTTCTCCAAGAATCCCAGCCCCTCGTTCCCTCACTTCATGCGATCGAAGGTTTGCCCATCTCCCACTATGGGTCATGACATCATCAGGGCCTGCCCACTCACGCTTTCCAGCGGTCTGCAAGTTTCCAAACTTCGCCATTTCTCCAGGGCTCCCAACCCCTCATGCCATCACTTCCTGCGATCGAAGGTTCACCTTTATCTCGTAAAGGGTCACAGCATCGCTAGGGCCTGCCCACCTCATGCTCGCCAGTAGTATGCAAGTTTCTAAACTTTGCCGTTTCTCTAGGGCTTCCAACCCTCATTCCCTCACTGCCTGCGATCAAAGGTTTGCCCTTCATCCACAGAGGGTCACAACGTCGTCAGGGCCTGCCCCCTCATGCTCGCCAACAATCTGCAATTTTCTAAAATTCAATGTTTCTATAGGGCTCTCATCCCCTTGCAACCTTTACTGCATGTGATCGAAGGTTCTCCCTTCTCATGCATTCGGTAGCGACGCCACCAGGGGGTGCCCTCCTCACAATGGCACTACTCCGAAGACCTTCATTACATCGCACCAAGAATATTACCAGCCTCAAAAGCGCATTTGATAATTGTGTGTATGACATCATAACACAACACAACAAATTATATGTTGAGCAGTAATAACCAGTATAAAATGAGACAAGGCACAACATACAAAAGTACGACAAGATAAGTACACAAATATGCCACAAGGGCTGACAAATACATATCAAATAAGGAAATCTAAATAAAGAGGACCACGTATCCTCAACATCCGCAATCTCATCCTCAGACAAATCGTCAAAACCAAGATCAGTGGCATCGCACTTTCCCTTGTGGGAAACCATCTTGAGGGACTTCAACATATCACTATGGAAGGCCACCTCACCCACCTTAGCCATGTCTGGATCAACCTCCTGTTTCCATATCTCCTAACGGATCTCCTTAGAAAGAATACAATGGTCTCGCATGAACTCGATAGAATCTCTATACTATGCAACCCCTACCTCTCACAGCTCGGCCAAGCGCTCCTCCGAAGAGAGGCGGTGTAATGCCCCGAAACTCATAAGAGGGAAGGGTAGCATTTTGAGCCAAGTTTGGGATTTTGTAGGGGTCACACGGCCTGGGACATGGGCATGTCCCAAGGCTGTGTCATGCTCGGGTTCGACGATGGCCATGGGGTCGACGAAAATCCAGTCGATGATCGTCAAGACAACGAACATTACCTGAGATACGGGCGTGTTCCAGGCCATGTCCTACTTGGGTAGTTAGCCGAGTTGTGTTGGGGGAGAAACACGGCCTAGAGCCCAGGCGTGTTCGGGTTTGACACGGGCGTGTCAAATACCCTTGTTCTCCTCAGGGTATGTTTGGTCCTGTGTCGATGGAGGAACACGCCCCGCAACACGAGCGTGTACTGAATGACACGAGCGTGTCAGGTGTGATATGGGCGTGTCAAGTGCCCGTGTCCGGGCCTGGACGTGATGGTTTCAGCGCCGATTGAGGCATACTGCCTTGGACACGGGCATGTCACAAGCCGTGTTCGGCCCAGGAATCTGATTTTAAGTACGAATCGTGGTCGTCTGTTTCCTTCTTTTGGGATCCAATGGCCCAGGGCTGTTCTTGCTGCGATATACTCGGGAATAGGGTTAGAAACCCTCATTCCTTTTTTGGGTTTTCTCTTTCTAAGACTTCTAGAGAGAGGGGAGAGCAAGGAAGAAGAAGGAGGAGAGATTTGGGCGCCGGTGGAGCTTCGGAGCCCCAAATCGCAAGCCGAGTTCAGATCTACGGAGGCGAGGCCATTGCAGTGTTTTTCATCCGTCTAGATCTTCATGGCGCCAAAGGGAAATGCTAGGGTCACGATTCTCATCTTGGACATGTGAAGTCCTCTTTCTTTCTGCACAGGAAACCCGCTCTCGCGAGTATGCGGTGAGTGTGAGTTGTTCCTTCTGGTGTATATGAATAGTCCCCCCTTGTTTTGCATGTAGAGTCCGGAATCGAAGTACGAACATAGGCATGGTGTGTGAAGCCTACCTGAACAAGTTGGTCTGGATCGGTGATGTTTCATTATGCATGGATAGCTGGAGAAGACTCCGTGTCAATGGTTGTTTTCGGGTTTTCTACGTGGTAGATTGCAACAGGGAACCTTGGGGACTAACTCCAAGTTGCACCCGGAAATCTGGGCAGAAGCGTGATTCTACCATCTTGGAGGCCAGGGAGCCAACTTGCACATAACTAGATTATGTAATATGTGTGATCGGTTTGGGACTCGGGGAAGCTTGACCCGCGTATATGGCTTAAATTAACGTTGCCGTGTGAGCAACGGGTCAGGCGGAACCGTACCCGCTCTAAGTCATTCGTTTAGAGAGACCTAAGGTACGTGGTACTCGCCGTTGGCATAGATGGAGGGTCTTAGGCATAGGCCGTTAAGACTATAATGCTCACGAGATTTGTCGTCCAAGGGGCAGTGGTGAGACTGCGGATTTTGACCGAGTTCACCAAGAATGTGCCCTGAGAGCACGGGGTGTGTGGCCGTGCGAGCCTATGCCTGTGATAATGTGTAATTTCACTACTGTTAAGCTATTCTAATAACGTGCAGGGAAGGAGCATTGCCGCCCCGAGTTTAGGGGCGGGGTCGTTATAATTTGGTCATCTTTAGGTGACCGTTGCTTTTGTTTGCCACCGCTTCGGTGGATTGTTGCTTGCAGGTGTTGTGGAGCCTAGTGGCAAATAGCGAACAAAAGCCCTTGTTGCTGAGCTGGCCCTTGAATGCCTAGATTTGAATGTTTACTTTTATTCTCATGTGTGACCGGCCTGCGTTCCGAGGTTTCGAAGACACTTTTATTTGAGTAAACTCTTGTAAGTCCATAAGGCCAAGTACTTGTGTATTTGTACGTTCATTCCTGTTGGGTTTATGTAGTGGACATTCATGCTGTGGTTGGGTCCTTAATTTTCAACTTTTAAATTACTTCCGCTAGAATGTACTATGTGTAGGACGTTGGTTTTTGGAAGGATGGTTCCATTGTGTAACCCTTCGGTCTGTCTGTAGTATATGGCGTCGGGCCCCGCCGGACCTACTGCTATATGTTATGCGACGGATAGGGGGTGTTACAATTTGGTATTAGACTAGTGGTTTCGGTCAACTTAAATGAATTCGTGGACGAATTCCTTTTAAGGGGTGGTGAGCACACGTGTGTGCGTCATCGTTATAACATAAAAAGAACCCATAAATGTCTACTTAGGAATGAAAATACACATGCGTGAGGAACCTGCGTGTTCCTATAATTGATTTTTGCAATTTTGTTCGGTCACTTAATGGTGTTTTGTACGACTATAGGTGACCAGGAGTGGTGTAAGGCCGTCAAAACGCTCGCTTTCTGAGGAATACAGTGCACCCAGCGACATGCTCGAGACCCCTCCTTCGTTTGAAACCATAAGAAGGGTCGTTGAAGCGGTGTTCGTTGTGACTAATGCACAGCTTGGAATGAGTGTGCAACCCTTTGCCCCTTATGTGGCTTCAACGCTGGGTGGCGTGATGGATCAAATGACATTTGGTAGACCATCGGGTCAGCAGTTGAACATGCGTTTAGTGCAGGGAGCGCACTCAATTGACGAATATTTTCAAGCATTTCTTATGATAAGCTGCTACCCATGCTTTGAGTTGGAGAACAAGCAGTCTATAGTCGATAGATTTTATAATGGTCTGCATGGCGAGCTGCGAATTCTACTACTAGGACCAAAACTATTGGGATTTCGAGTCTTGGTGGATTCGGCTAGATCTTTGGAAGTAGATTTGAGGAAGACTCACTAGATGTCAGTGAGCACGGTATCGAACTATGCAAGTCCTTTGAGAGTTGCATCCCGCAGAATGCTGAAAAAGGGGGCTAGAACATCGACTAGCAAAGCTACTTACACTTGTCACACTTGTGGCAAGAAAGGGCACTTTGCCCGAGATTGTCGGGATGGTGCTCAGAAGACAAATAAAGCTATGTCAGGAGTAGTTGAGGACTCTAGTGCAAAGGAAATGGTGTTCAAAATGCCGAGCTCCTCAAAATCTGTGTTCCGTAAGTGGTATAAGAAGGTTGGGACTTCGGGTCCAGCCCCTTCTTCCGGTGCATCGGGGGCAACTACGGGTCGAACCCCGGGCGCATGCTATAACTATGGAAAGCCAGGACACTTTGCCCGAGACTGTTGGAGAAGACGTCCAAAGTCCGAGAGGAAGCCTGGGGAAACGTACGAGGAGAAGAGGTCAACCACATCCCACTATGCTCCAGCCCATCCTAGGGTGTACAATTTTGGCCTGCAGGAGGCCATAAAGCAAGCGGACGTGGTAACAGGTATGAGTTAAATTTACAGTAGTTTAGCTTTAAATACTTGTTGACCTTGCGCTTGTTAACTTAGGACTATTTGTGCTAGGCTTTGTTTTGCTTTTAGATTATCCGGCGAGAGCACCGTTCGATTCGGGAGCTTCGCACTCCTTTTTGTCCAAAGGATTTATATCGCGCATCAGAGTACCTCCTTCGATGGCAAAGGACAAACTGGATGTGTTGTTGCCAAATGGGTGCTCAATGCGCGCGGGTAGAGTTTGTTGCGTTTAGTTATGGATTTGGAGTCAAGAGTTTGACTTGCAAGCGTCGTTACTGCCGATAGTAGAGTTCGATGTGATCTTTGGTATGGGTTGGCTCTCGGAGCGGCGGGCATACATTGATCGCAAATGCAAGGAGGTCAATTGGGCTCTCGCGGGACGACTTTTGCTGGCTCGAAGGGATCGAACAATACTTTGATGTCTGCTCTTCAGGTGTTTAAAGCAGTTCATGCTGGTGCAGAGCTGTTCTTCAAGCTAGTGGAGGCTTTGAATCCGAAGCCTACTTTGGACAGCATCCCAGTGGTATTTGAATACCCTGATGTGTTCCCTGGCGATCTCCCTGAAGCCCCGTCTCAGCGGGAGATAGACTTCACTATTGAGCTGGTGCCAGGTGCCAAACCTGTGTCACACTCTCCGTATCGTTTAGGACCTAAGGAGATGGCAGAACTAAAGGTTCAACTTCAGGAGTTGTTGGAACAGGGTTATGTGCGTCCAAGTTCGTCGCCTTGGAGCGCACCAGTCCTTTTTGTGAAGAAGAAGGACGGAAGCTTGCGACTCTGTATTGATTATCGAGAGCTGACCAAGTTAACGGAGAAGAACAAGTAGCTGATCCCAAGGATTGATGACCTGTTCGATCAGTTAGTCGGGTCATCGGTGTACTCGAAATTGGATCTTAAGTCCGGGTATTATCAGCTGAGGATAAGAGAAAGTGATAGCCCAAAGACAGCTTTTAGTACGAGATACGGGCATTATGAGTTTACGGTCATGTCATTTGGGCTGACTAATGCGTCGTTAGTGTTCATGGATCTGATGAACAAAACTTTCATAGAGTACCTGGACCACTTTGTGATCGTCTTCATCGACAATATATTGGTGTACTCGCAGAGTGACGAGGATCACTTTAAGCATCTGTATTTGGTGTTGGATACGCTGAGGATGAATCAACTGTACGCCATGTTCTCCAAATGCGAGTTTTGGTTATCTTCAGTAGCAATCCTTGGTCACATAGTTAGTGGAGAGGGAATTGCGGTGGATCCGGCGAAGATTGTTGTTATATGAGAGTGGCCTGTGCTGTTTACGGTAGCGGAAGTCCAGAGTTTTCTGGGGCTTGTCGGCTATTACAGGCGCTTTGTGGAGAACTTCTCGCGGATAGCGTTACCCCTCACGACTTTGACGAGGAAAGAGCAGAAGTTTGTTTGGGCGCTAGAGTGCGCACAAGCTTTCGAAGATTTCAAAAGTCAGTTGACCATGGCACCTGTGCTGAGTTCGCCAAGTGGGACCGAAGGCTTTGAGATCTACAGCGATGCTTCGAGCAGTGGATTGGGTTGTGTCCTACTGCAGCACAGAAGTGTAATAGCTTATGGCTCGCGTCAGCTAAAGGTACACGAGAGGAATTATTCGGTCCATGACTTGGAGTTAGAGGCCGTGAAATTTGCCCTGAAGCTGTGGAGGCATTACTTGTACGATGTGAAGGTCGATATCTATATCGACCACAAGAACCTGAAGTACTTGTTGGA
Source organism: Platanthera guangdongensis (assembly GCA_039583875.1). NCBI lineage: Eukaryota > Viridiplantae > Streptophyta > Magnoliopsida > Asparagales > Orchidaceae > Platanthera > Platanthera guangdongensis. The sequence goes on from CM077165.1 coordinate 100,717,299, forward strand.
TCAAAATGATCTAAACATGCGACAACAGAGATGGATGGAGTTCCTGGGGGACTACATGTAACACCCCCTATCCATCACATAGCATATAGCAGTAGGTCCGGCCGGGGCCCGACGCCGTATGCCACAGACAGACCGGGTGGTTACTTATGGAAACCATCCAACCAATCTCAACGTCCTACACAGAGCATTCTAGCGGAAGCAGTTTATAAAAGTTGCAAGAAATAACCCAGCATTAGAGCATGAATGTCCACTATTATAAATTAGGAATGTTATACAAAACACCCAAAATAAGCCTTAAGGCCTTACAAAATGTTTCACTTCATATTACATGTTTTACAAACCACGGCACGCAGGCCAGTCACACATGAATAAAGCAGTAAACACTTCCAAATAGGCCTTCAAGGGCTGGCTTCGCATTTGGGCTTTAGCCCGCTATTGACTGCATGGTCCAGCAGCACCTGCAAGCAACATAACCACCGCACGGTGGCAAACAAAAGGCAACGGTCAGCAATGCTGACCAAATTATAACGATCCCGCCCCCAACTCGGGGCGGCAATGCTCCTTCCCTGCAGTTTTATTAGCACAAGCGAGCAATAATAATAACATTCATTACATCACAGGCGTAGGCTCACAAGGCCACACACCCCGTGCACTCAGGGCACATTCTCGGTGAACCGGTCGATGTCACGTCAGTTAAAGCCATGGACATTCCGGACGCACCACCGCCACTTTGACGGCCAAACATATGAGCAATTTGTCTTCCCGGCATGGGTCACGTCAATTTAAGCCATTGACCGTCGAAGACTCTCATCTATGCCAACGGCAAGTGCCACGTAACCTTAGGTCTCTTTAACCCGAACGACATAGATATGGGTACGGTTCCATCTAACCCGTGCTCACGTCGCAACGACAATTTAAGCCATTTGCGCAGGTCAAACTTCTCCCGAGTCCCATTTCGTCACATAATTTCACATAACTCGGTTATGTTCAAGTTGGCTCTCAGGCCTCCATGTTGGAAAGATCTCGTATCCGCCCAGTTTTCCGGGTGCACCTTTGAGTTAGTCCCCAAGGCTCCCTGCTGCAATCTACCGCGTAGAAAACCCGAAAAACAAACCATAGCACAGAGTCTTCTCCGGCATTTATGCAATGCAACATCACCGATCCAGACCAACACGTCCGGGTAGGCTTCACACATCATGCTTATGTCCGTTCTCGCTTACGGACTCTAAATAACGGGGACTTCACATATCTACCCGAAGGAACGCCTCCAACTCTCCGCAAACTCGCGAGAGCGGGCTTCCTATGCAAAGAAAGAGAGCTACTCATGCTCAAAATGAGGATCATTACCCTTGCGTTCTTCGTTGGCGCCATGGAAAAGTAATCGGATGAAAACCACCGCACTAGCGTTGCCTCCGTGGATCCGGAGTCGGCTCGCGATTCGGAGCTCCGAAGCTCCTCCAATGGCGGGATCTAGCTCCTTCTTCCTCCCTTGGCTCTCCTCTCTCTCTAAGGCTTTAGAAAGAGAACACTTAAGAAAAGTGAGGGTTTTGAAAGCTCAAACCCGGGTATATCCCTTCAGGAACAACCCCCAGCCGTTGGATCTCAAAATATGGAAACGAACGGCTTTGATTCGGGGCTGAAATGCCCAATCTGGACCGAACACAGCCTGGCACACGCCCGTGTCCAGGGCCATGTGCCACATTCGCCGTCAAAATCGAATCTCCTGGAACCTCACACGGGTATCGAACACGCCCGTATTCGAGCTGACACGCCCGTGTTCCACCTCACACGGCCGTGTGGCCGGCCGTGTACCCCATGATTTTTCCCCAAAATCAACCCGAGCATTGCACGGGTTCTAGGACACGCCCGTGTCCTTACCCGTGTCACCTTGACACGCCTGGACCCCAGGCCGTGTACACGGTCTCGACATTTCGTCGAGCGAAAATCGTCGATCTGATGACACGACCTTGGACACGCCCGTGTCCTAGGTCGTGTGCCTTGTCTCGATGAATCGTCGAGTAAAGCTCGTCGACTCACCGGGACGATCGTCGATCTGATGACACGGCCTTGGACACGCCCGTGTCCTAGGCCGTGTGCCTTGTCTCGACGAATCGTCGAGTAAAGCTCGTCGACTCACCGGGACGATCGTCGAGACAGGTCGACACGCCCTGCGACACGCCCGTGTCGCAGGCCGTGTGCCTTGTCTCGACGCATCGTCGAGCGAATCTCGTCGACTTCGCGCCTAAGTGTCGACACGGGTCGACACGCCCTGGGACACGCCCGTGTCCCAGGCCGTGTGCCTGCTGCCAGAACCCAAACTGGCCCAAAACGTCCCCCTTTTGCTCCCTTGAGTTTCGGGGCGTTACACTACACATTCAAGATTTATTATGTGCTTGGGAAAGGAAATGCGGTTGCGGACGTGTTGAGTCACAGGGCCCCAACTGGTTGTCGGTTCATGACGAGCGTTTGGTTCGGGAGTTGGAGGCATTGGAAATCTCTTGTGTTGACAAGCAGACTAGTGCCGAAGCGCAATTGATCTAGACAGAAGTTCAGTGTGACCTGGCTGATCGGATTCGGCAAGCTTTGGATTTGGATGACCACATGAAGCAAATCATGGTTGAGGCTTCAGATGGGCAAATTCCCAATTTGATGTTGTGGATAGATTGCTATGGAAGGACAGTCGTGTGTGCATCCCAAATATGGGCAAACTGCGGGTGGAGTTGATGTACGAGGCTCATCATACCAAGTACTCGATTCACCCAGGGAGCACAAAGATGTACCGTGATATGAAGAAATTGTTCTGGTGGCCAGGACATAAGAAGGATGTGGCATTGTACGTGGCGAAGTGTCAAACATTCATTTAAGCGGTTTCTTGAAGTCCTTGCCTATTCCGAAGTGGAAGTTCGACGACATTACAAGGGACATTGTCCATGGTTTGCCAAGGTCGCAGAAGGGTAACGACGCCATCTGGGTGATCGTAGAACGTTTGACAAAATTGTCGCACTTCATTCCGTATAGGAAGGATGATTCTGTGGAGAAATTGGCAAAATTGTATGTGGATAACATTGTTCGGCTTCACGGTGTGCCCGGCAGCATCGTGAGTGACCGAGATGGGCGGTTCACGTCCAATGATTGGAGGTTGGTGCAACAGATGTTGGGAACAAAGCTGAGTTTCAGCGCCACCCTTCATCTGCAGACGGATGGTCAGACCGAAAGAGTCAACAAGACGATGGAAGACATGATTTGCATGTGCGTCCTGGATTTCGGGAAGCAGTGGGAAGATCACCTGTACTAGGTGGAATTTGTGTATAACAACAGCTACCATGCGAGCATTCAAATGGCGCCCTTCGAGGCCCTTTATGGTTGGAGATGTCGCATTCCATTGTCATGGTTGGAAACGGGTGAGTCGAAGCTATACAAGCGACAAGAAGTTGAAGATACAACCTCATTGGTACGAACCATTCGAGAAAGATTGCTAATCGCTCAGGACCGGCAAGCTAAGTACTATAACTCCAAGCATAGGAACGAGGAGTTCTCTATCGATGACTGGATATACTTGAAGATTAAGCCATTCAAGGGTGTCTCATGGGTATGACACTTGAAGAAGCTAAGCCCGAGGTACCTTGGACCGTTTGAGGTTCTGGAGCAGATTGGTGAAGCAGCTTATCGATTAAAGCTATTGGCGGAACTGGGTGGTCTACATGACGTATTCTACATATCGGTATTGCGGAAGGCGGTGCAAGAGCCTTTGCAAGTGATTGCGGTCGATCAAGTACCGGTTGATAAGTGGTTGATGACGAAGGTCAAGCCATTCGCATTGAGGACTCGAAAGTCAAGTGACTGTGTAACAAGGACATCAGGATGGTCAAGGTCTTTCGGGACAACTGTGGTCGGGAGGAGCTCTTGTGGGAGTGAGAGCAGACCATGCTTGAGGAGTATCCAGAGTTATTCCACTCAGGTACCGTTTAAGTTTCATTTATATCTTTTCCTTTCTGTAATTTCGGGATGAAATTTTTTTAAGAGGGAGAGAGTTGTAATGCCCATAAACTTAAAAGAGGGACGGGTAGCATTTTGAGACAAGTTTGGGACTTGGTAGGGGTCACACGGTGTGGGACATGGGCGTGTCCCAGGGCCATATCATGCTCGGGTTTGACGATGGTCGTGTGGTCGACGAAAATGCAGTCGACGATCATCGAGACAATGAACACGGCCTGAGACACGGTCGAATCCCGGGCCGTGTCCTACTCGGGTAGTTAGCCGAGTTGTGTTGTGGGAGAAACACGGCCTGGAGCCTAAGCGTATCCGGGTTTGACACGGGCGTGTCAAATATGACACGGGCATGTCGAATACCCATGTTCTCCTCGGGTTATGTTTGATCCTGTATCAATGGAGGAAAACGCCCCGCAACACGGGCGTGTACTGAATGACACGAGCATGTCAGGTGTAATACGGGCGTGTCGAGAGCCCGTGTCCTGGTCTGGACGCGATGGTTTCTACATCGACGGAGGCACACGGCCTTGGACACAGGCGTGTCACAAGCCGTGTTCGGCCCAGGAATCTGATTTTAAGTACGAATTGTGGCCGTCCGTTTCCTTCTTTTGGGATCCAATTGCCCAGGTCTATTCTTGCTGGGATATACCCGGGAATAGGGTTAGAAACCCTCATTCCTTTTTGGGTTTTCTCTTTCTAAGACTTCTAGAGAGAGGGGAGGGCAAGGAAGAAGAAGGAGGAGAGATCCAGGCGCCGGTGGAGCTTCAGAGCCCCAAATCGCAAGCCGAGTTCAGATCTACGGAGGTGAGGACATTGCGGTGCTTTTCATCCATCTAGATCTTCATGGCGCCAAAGAGAAATGTTATGGTAACGATTCTCATCTTGGACATGTGAAGTCCCCTTTCTTTCTGCACAGGAAACCCGCTCTCGCGAGTATGCGGTGAGTGTGAGGTGTTCCTTCGAGTGGATTTGAATCGTCCCCCCTTGTTTTGGATGTAGAGCCCAGAATCGAAATTCAGACATAGGCATGGTGTGTGAAGCCTACCCAGACAAGTTGGTCTGGATCAGTGATGTTTCATTATGCATGGATAGTCGGAGAAGACTCCATATCAATGGTTATTTTCTGCTTTTCTACATGGTAGATTGCAACAGGGAACCTTGTGGACTAACTCCAAGGTGCACCCAGAAATTTGGGCAGAAGCGTGATTCTGGCATCTCGGTGGCCTGGGAGCCAACTTGCACTAACAGGATTATGTAATATGTGTGATCGGTTTGGGACTCGGGAAAGCTTGACCCGCATATAGGGCTTAAATTGACGTTGCGTTGTGAGCAACAGGTAAAGCGAAACCGTACCCACTCTATGTCGTTCGATTAGAGAGACCTAAGGTACGTGGTACTCGCTGTTGGCATAGATGGAGGGTCTTAGTCATAGGCCGGTAAGACTATAATGCTCACGAGATTTACCGTCCAAGGGGCGGTGGTGAGATTGTGGATTTTGACTGGGTTCACCGAGAATGTGCCCAGAGAGCACGAGTTGTGTGGCCGTGCGAGCCTACGCCTGTGCTGATGTGTAATTTCCCTACTGTTAAGCTATGCTAATAAAGTGCAGGGAAGGAGCATCGCCACCCCGAGTTTATGGGTGGGGTCATTATAATTTGGTCAGCTTTAGCTGACCGTTACTTTTGTTTGCCACCGCTTCAGTGGATTGTTGCTTGCAGGTGCTGCGGAGCCTAGTGGAAAAGAGCGGGCAAAAGCCCTTGTTGCTGAGCCGGCCCTTGAAGGACTAGATTTGAATGTTTACTTTTATTCTCATGTGTGACCGGCCTGCGTGCCGAGGTTTGGAAGACACTTTTATTTGAGTAAACTCTTGTAAGGCCATAAGGCCCAGTACTTGTGTATTTGTACGTTCATTTCTGTTGGGTTTACGTAGTGGACATTCATGCTGTGGATGGGTTCTTAATTTGCAACTTTTAAATTGCTTCCGCTAGAATGTACTCTGTGTAGGACGTTGGTTTTTGGAAGGATGGTTCCATTGCTTAACCCTTCGGTCTGTTTGTGGTATATGGCGCGGGCCCCGACCGGACCTACTGCTATATGCTATGCGACAGATAGGGGGTATTACAGGCGGTCTACCTTAGATTTCAGAGAGGTTTGCTCAGACTGAAGAAGTCCATTCTCCTCCTACACGCCCTCTAAAAGTCATGTTGTCTTCTCCACAAAAGTATAATCCCCCTGAAACTCCTCTTGCATCCGCGATGCCTTGGCATTCATCTCTGCCTCAAATTGGAAAAAGCGAGAGATGTCATGATCTCGCCTCCCTCTCAGGTCCGAGCAAGAGATCTCCATAGCTTGACATTTTTCCTGAAAGGAACGATAGTTTTCCTTCAAACCCCCTAGAAAAGCGTCCCAAGAAGGGTGGATAACGGCTTGAACGCCGGCCTGCAACGAGAAAGTAAGTCAAAAAGAGCTGAAAGTATCTAGTTGCCTACCTAAATCACCTAGAGGGGGTGAATAGGTGGGTTCTTTGTCTTTTGCGGATTAAAAATTTGAGAGAAATCAACACAGAAAATGATCAAGCATAACCCAGACGACACAAGGAATTTATAGTGGTTCCCCAATCTTGGGTACGTCCACTCTCCATCTCGCCTATCTAGCACCACAGCTAGCCCTAGCTACTTCACTAAATCTCGGATTCCAACAATCATACAACTCGGAGCAATGCTCATACAGCTATGAGATAACACACTCCTACAAACTCGGAGAATAAAGCTCCTACAAACTCAGAGAACAATGTTCCTACACACTCAGAGACAAGGCTCCTACAAGAGTTGAAATAATTTTATAACAAAAATAAAAACTTAACACACTCAGATCTGAAATCTTCAAAGTTCTTCCTTCTTGAAAACTGAAAATCTCTGTGAAGAAGTTGAGGAAGAAATCCGTAGAAAACAAAGATCTGAAAATCTTAGGACCCGACACGATCAAGTAGATGTTTCAAAAAGTTGAATCTATAATCTGCCGACTCTTTTCTCGAGAAATGGTCATAGCCTTCTCGAGAAAAATACTTTACGCAAGATCTTTGAACTGATGAACTGATTTCTCGAGAAAGAACTTGGTTTCTCAAGAAGAAGAATTAGCTTCTCGAGAAATAAATTTGACTTCGCGAGAACTACTTTGCTTTCTCGAGAAATTAACTTGGTTTCTTAGGAATTCTTCAAGGCTTTCTCGAGAAAAAACTTGGAGAATGTTTCTGAGAATTTTTCGAGAAGTCTTGAGGTTTCTCGAGAAAAGCATTGCTTTCTCGAGAACTAAACTTAGACTTCTTGAGAAACACACATTATTTCTCGAGAAAAGAACTCAGAAGATTTTCTCTGAATAACTGATTCTTCTTTCTTGAAAATAGCAACCCTTCCTTTCTTTCATTGCTTTAGTACTTGAAAATGAAGTACATCCTAATATAGAGATTAGACATGAGTCAACACCATGGGTCACACAATGAGGGATTACATTGCATGGTCCTGTGTTTAGTGACTCATTGTAAACTGACATTGATCTACACTTAGTAATAATTACCTCCAAGCACTCAACTAAAGAATAATATCAAATACATAACTAATTCAACTTAGTTCAAGGGTGACTTCACACAAATCTAGGTTATTGGGGATACAATACCCAACAATCTTCTCCTATTTATAGAAGTCAGAACCCTCTATACTAAGGTGAATTATATCAAGATAATCAAAGAATTAACTAACAAATAAAACAGTATATGCAATGATAGTTAAGAGATAATTAGATCATCAAAATTCAAATATATATATATAGAATTTGTCCATAGAAATATCTAGGTCCACAAAATTCCATAATATTGACAATCATAAATTATTTGTACTGTTTTTAGTGTTGTCTTTCCTTCTTCGCTTGTTGCCTTTTCTGGTAGCTGAAGGGCTTGGGATAGTATTTAGGAGGACGAGGAGGAGCATTTTGATTATTGCGGCCATACTCATGATCATAAATCCTTTGTTTTGTCATAGATTTCTCATATAGATCTCACTCCTTATAACTGTAATGATCATTTTTATTATCATGAAGGTCCACAACTAATTTCAGAGTGTCTAGTATTAAGGACTTGGAGGTTGGACTCCAAACTTCAGCAAATTCCTTTTTTATCCTTTAGGCGGCTGCTTGACTTGGGATGGATCGATTGGCTGAGGCACCATCACCATACTTTGTTTTCGTAGGCATTTGCACTTCAGGAGGTAGGTCCCGAGGTATCTCTGGCTGATCAGAAGTCCAGACTTGAGAATAATTATCGGGAGGAAATCTATGTTGTTCAGGTGTGGGATAAAATGTAGGCTTACAAACATTTTGATCAAGATGAGTAGGTGGAGCTTCATTTGGATCAACTTGAAATTCTGGAAAGGTTTGATTGTGCATCCACACAGCAGTATCATAAGTATAAATGTTTACACCCTTAATTTATGTCTCTACACTTTTACTGATCTCTTTTAGTTGATTGTCCCACTGAGTCTTCATTTCTTGAACTTTACTTTCTAGATTCTCTTTCACCTTATCCTCCCCCTTTCTGACTTCTATGGTTAAAGTCTTTATGGCTTCTTTCTTGAATGTCCTGACCTCTTCACAAGTTTTGAAGTTCTGTTCTTTAGTTTTCTTTAGCAAGAGTATCTAATTGTTAGCCGCAGTAACTACCTGATTCATGACTTCACCAACACTAGTGATAGTGTGGTCCAAAGCCTTGCCACCAATATTTAGCAGTCTATTGAATTCGTCTGTGTTATTCTGAATCTCAGCAAATCATCTGCTCATTTCTTTCTCAAGATCATTTACTCTATCAGTTACATCTTTGAGGGACTTGTCAAAGTACTCTCGCTGCTTTGGTCAAAATAGACTCAATCTTACCCAAAAGGGTATCATCAGGAATTACTGGAGATGGAGGAGATGGAGGAGGTAGTATTGGAGCTGTCTAGACTGGTATTTCTTCAATAACAACTGAACTTTTGCCTCTTTGGGCAGTTGTCATCACATCCCCTTCCTCACCAAGAAAATAGGGAGAGACAAATCTAAATTCCTGAGAGGAGGTTCTATAGGTTCTGGGGTAACTTCATCCTCATCAGAGAGCATAACCTCATTCTCCCCCTCAATTTGTTCCATGGGCTGAGAATCTTCTAGAATCTATTCAGGAATCTCTTCACAAAGATTTTCCTGATCAGAGGAATAGTCAATATCCATACCTGAGCCACCATCATGCATAGAGGTGCTCTTCGCATCATCAGACTGAGCAATGTTTTCCTGTTCCACCACCACATCATCATCAAGAACTTTCTCTGTCAAATGATCTATAGGAACATCTGAAAGAAACTATATTTCTGGTACCTGTGCTTGTTGTTCTTCCTCATAAACTAAAGGAGCAGGCTCCCACTCAACAGCTGCAACAGATGTGCCAACTGTATCAATATTAGGAGGAGATGGGGTCCTGTCCTCATCAACTACAGTCCTTGGAACTGCTGTAGCTTGGCCTGGCTTCTGAATTATGATTTCCCATCTAGTGATGGATGAGAGTGAGACTTTCTTCAGGTGGTGAATGGACACACCTTTAGACAAGTCAAAATTTTCCGGGTGCGGTTGATTCAGATAAAGAGAAATGATCCTTGCAAAATTGGGTGCTTTCATGCTTTCCTTAACCTTGTCAGATAACATGTGTCCCCATTGGAACTTTTTGCGACACACCACAGTAGTCAACATGCAGAAGAAGTCTGAGAAGATATATCCAATAGAACCTGTTTTGCATAGGAGAACTTTTCCAAGAATATCAGCCAATAGCTTGCTTTCATCATTCATGTGCTATCTTTGAATTGAGGAAGTAGATTGGGAAAGGCCACAAAAAGACAGAGTCATGGAGTAATCGAGTTATTCTAGATAGTCTTCCTCATCAATGAAGGGTAGCCTCAGAAACTTTGTTACGGTGAACAACTTCATCTTGATCTTCACATCTTTAACTTAGGTTTTCAATAATTTCCCAGACCTTTTAAGCTTTGCATTTCTGAAGAACTCTTCAACTTCTGGAACCAATACTTTGCAAGGATACTCGAGAATGAAAGAGAGGCTGGCAGTTTCAAGAAGTAGAATGACATTATGGAAATCGTCGGAGATTTATTCAATAGCTATGCGAACAAACTCACTGCTGACGCCAATCTTTGCATTGGGAGCCATCGATTGAAGAAGATGAGAGTTTTTCGACTTTTCCGAGAAGAGACGACGGAGTTTAGGAGAAGAGCGGCAGAGGCCTTTGGGGAACTGAATGGTCTTTCTCGGGAATGGGCTTTTTTGAAATGTGGATTTGGATATATTAGGGAGTTTTCTATTTATATAAAATTAAAAATTTTGAAGAATAAAGAAAGACGTACTTGAGAAATGACAGTTTGAATTATTAAAAAAAATTTATGTTGCCTGATTTGGACATTTCTCGAGAAGTCTATGAATTTTCCGAGAATCTATTCAAGTTTCCCAAGAAGTCCATTAAATTTTCCGAGAAATAAGTAAGTTTTCCGAGAAATCTGATATTTCTCGAGATGTCTAATAATTTTTCGAGAACTCCAATAATTATTCAAGAAATTCCGTTCTGAGCTTGAATTTATCTGAAGGTTTACTGTGTAAGAATTCTCTTGGAATTTTCTGAGTGGTTGATTGCATAATCATCTCTTGTCTTGAAATGTGAACTTTTCAGGACTCCTTGTTAAGCATACCAAGTTCTATCTTGAAGAAAGAGAACTTGGCCTCGTCCAGCGACTTCGTGAAGATATCTGTAACTTGCCTATCTGTTGGAACATAATCGAAGTTGATGTCCCCATTCTCCACATGCTCACGGATAACATGGTATCTTAATTCGATGTGCTTTGTCCGGCTATGAGAAACTGGATTGTTGGCAATTGCTATAGCACTGGAGGACTCACAAAACATGGGAATGTCCCTGAACTTCAAGTTGTAGTCTTCAAATTGATTCTTTATCCTGAGAAGTTGTGCACAACAACTGCCTGCAGAAATATATTCTGACTCAGCGGTTGAGATTGCAACATAATTCTATTTCTTGCTACTCCAAGATATGAGACTTCTTCCTAGGAATTGCCAAGTCCTGAAAATGCTCTTTTTGTCGTCTTTGCTTCCTGCAAAGTTTGCATCTGAAAATCCAATTAGTTTGCTATCATTACTTCTTGGGTACCATAAGCCAAGATTTGGTGTTCTCTTATGGTATCTCAAAATACGCTTTGCAACAGTGTAGTGAGATTCCTTAGAGTTCATCTAATATCTAGCACACACGTATGTTGAAAACATTATGTCAGGCCTACTAGTAGTAAGATAGAGGAAGTCAATCTTGTACTTATGTTGGGTTCATTGCCCACAATGTCCAAGATTTGAGGAAGTTGATCTTGTAAATGATATGCATAAAGTTGTATTTGATGAGTGTCTGAGTTCATGCATGCAGGGATATCCTAGCAATAATGATGGGACAGGTAGCCTAAGTTGCTAGGTCAGGTAAACACTTACCTAAGGTGTGAATAGATAAAAACAATCTATGTCCACAGACGTTGAGTGAAGGTCATTCACTCAACGCCAGATGACTTATAGTGCTTAGTGGAGCCTATACAATCAAAGCCAAAGTAATGGCAAGCTGAGAAAGTGACTAAGTCCACAGGCATTGAGTGAAGTCAACTCACTCAATGACATACAGCAAAAGGCTATGAGATAGCCTAATGCAGTAAAAGCATAAGAAGAAATGAGCAGAAAAGTGGCTAAGTCCACAGGCGTTGAGTGAATATCACTCACTCAATTCCATACTCTATATTCGTTGAGTATTGCCTTATAAGACAAAGCCACGGAAAAATCTATGTTGATATTTGGCTAAGTCCAAATGCATTGAGTTTAACTTACTCACTTAACACAAGATAAACAGAATAAAATCAGTTAAGTAGTTTGGCATTGAGTGGAGCTTACTCACTCAACGCCAAGGAGCAGAAAAATCTGGCTAAGGCAGAAAGCATTGAGTGAGACATGCTCACTCAATGCTTTATATGTCATGATTCAGAAAATCTGGCTAAAGTAAAAGGCGTTGAGTGAGGCATGCTCACTCAATGCTCTCAATGATTAAGATGCTGAAGAAGCAGGAAATTGGTTAAGGCAGAAAGCATTGAGTGAGGAGTGCTCACTCAATGCTCTCAATGCCTAAAATACAGATAACATGGCTAAGGCACAAGGCATTGAGTGTGGCGTGCTCACTCAATGCTCTCAACGCCAAGCATGCAGAAAAGGCTCAAGAAAAAGCTAAGGCAAAAGGCGTTGAGTGAGGCTTGCTCACTCAACGCTGTCAATGCCTAGATAGATAGAATTTTGTCTATGTGCCTTGGCTTTGAGTAAAGCTCATTCACTCAACTCTTATTCTACTGATGCTCGATTTTGGCTAAGTCCACAGGTGTTGACGTCAACATAATCTGCAAAATCGATAAAGTCAACTAATTTCAAATCAAGTACGGAGAAGCTAAAGAACACGATAAACTCTGTTGAGAAGCTACTGTACATCTTCTTTCGTTAAAGCAAGGTGCAGCTGGAAGCTGCAGGTGGGTGCCACTAGAGTCTTTGATCGGTGAACCACAAAAGGAAGAGACTGGCCAAGATGCAAATTACCTTTAGGGCTTTATTGATTTCAAAAGATGCGGTTGGACTTCATCTTCCTCACCATTACTGCCAAGAAAAAGTCTTCCTGCAAGAACCAAATGTTTAGTGAGTTATTGCATCTTCAACTGCTACAGCATAATCAGAAAGATTTTTGATAAAGAAAGAGAGTAGAGCCTTCATTCTCCAGTGGGCTCAGTTGACTGCTTGAAGAACTCAAGATCGAGTGATTCATCTTCTTATCCAGCAAGATCAGAATCTTCATTTTGAAACTCTTCCAAAAGAGGCAGAACTTCTTCCTGCTGCTATGAAGAGAGATAGTTCTGAGACATCTCAGCCCTAGTTGTTGACACATAGAAAGATTTCTCTGTCAAATAAAGTAAATCATTTTTCTCCCTGTAGGATCCAATTGGATCTAAGTGTAGAGCTTTTCAAGCCTGAGGTAGGGAAATCTTGCCTGAGCTATATGAGAGTTAAACTCTCTGAGTTGTAGGATCCTGCTAGATCTGAGTTGTAGGACTTGGTATCAAGTCTAAGGTAGGTGAGTCATTCTCATTGAGTTGTAGGGCACTTGTGTCTGAGTTGTAGGATCCCAAGTGGATCTAAGGTAGGGCTTAACAGCCTAAGTAGTAGGAGAGACATTCTATCTGAGGTAGGATCCCTAGTGGATCTGAGGTAGGCCTGTCCTCCCAGCCTGAGTGTAGGGCTTTTGGCCTGAGGTAGGTGATCTGCTGATCACTGAGTTATAGGCCCTTAGGGCTTTGTAAGTCTTGGAGGAGATTGAGAGATCCTGAAGGATCTAAGGTGTAAGCTCTTTGGAGCAGTGGTTTGTAGAAGTGCCTTGACCAACAGTTAGTTGGCAAGGTGGGAGGAGAGTGGATGTACCCACAAGTTGGGGAACCACTATAAATCTGTGTGTGCTTTTCTGTATTGTTTTCTTTGTGCAGGTAATTCAAAGCTATTTACTTCCAACACACTAAGTACTAAAGGAAAAATAAAATTAAAAGAAACTAATATCAGTGAGACAACCAATTCACCTCTCAGGTTGTAAGCTACCTTGAAATTAAAGACTTTCAATTGGTATCAGAGGGAGGTTGCTCAAAAAGGATCTAATCATTTGAGTGATCTTCCAAGGTAGCTAGACTATCCTTATGAGTTTAGGAGTGAACTATAATGAGATGGGTGCCATGAAGCCTCCTATCTGCAGGAAGGAGGCATTTGACATCTACAAGGAGAGAGTCAGGCTGTTCATGGAAGCAGCTGACCCCAGAATCTTTATAGCTGTTAAAGAAGGACCTTTCATCCCCATGAAAGTGTCTATCCAGGATGCAAACATCCAGACACCCAAGACTTATGATGAGATGATAAAAGATCAAGTCATTCTTGCCACCATGGACAAGAGGGCTCAGAATGTCATTGTCAGTGCAATTGATGATGCTACCCTTCAGAATCTGATTCACTAAAAAACTACAAAGGAGATGTGGGACACTCTGGTGATCTACATGGATGGCATAGAGGAGGTTAGGGATGATAGAAAGTCTATGCTCAACCAGTAGTATGTGGCCTTCAGACAGCTCAAGTGAGAGATCATATCCACCTGCCATAAAAGGTTATTTAGGATAGTAAATGAGCTAAGGACCTATGGAAGGGTCTTTAGTCATTATAAGCTAAATGACAAGCTCCTCATGTCTTTCACCAGAAACTGGTACACAAAGATTTATGCCATCAGAGAAATGGCTAAGCTGGGTGATACTCCACCTCACACCCTATTTGGAAAACTGCTCTCTTATGAGATGCAGCTAACAATCAGGAAAGCGGAAGAGACCAACTGCAAATCTCAAGCCAAAGAGAAGTCAGTGGCTTTCAAAGTTGAAGCCACAAGGAAAAGCAGGAGAAAGACCCCTTCTCCTCCAAGAAGACCAGCAGACTCAAACTACTCTGAATTAGAGGCATTAGACAGCAGCATGTCTGATGAGGACTTTGTTGTTTTCTCCAGGCAGCTCCATAGGCTAATGAAGAAAAAGCACTGGAAGAGCAGGCCCTCCACCTCATCTCATCACTAGAAGAAAACCTCCAAGGAAGACAGGTATGGCTCTAAACCCAGTAAACATAATTCATCTAATATTGTTTGTTACTGTTGCATCAAGCAAGGGCATATTATTGTTGATTGCCCTGTGAAGAGAAAGGAGGATGGTGAGAAGAAATCTCACCAAAAGCACAAGGACAAGAAAGAAAAGTCCCTTGTGTCTAGCAAAGAGAAGACTATCCTATTGCAAGGATAGGAGTTAGCCCCTCTGACACTGTTGGATAGTGACTCATAGGTAGATGTTGATGAAGAAGATGTCTACAACTGTAATGGCCTGATGGCAATGACTGATGAAGAGGGCAGCCAGGATCAGCCTATTCAAAGTAAGGTATATTCTCTATCTAGTTTTGTTTCTAGGTATGAGACAAGTCCTCATGCAGAAGCCTCTTCATCTAATGGTGTATATGATTCTTTGAAAGTGTTCAGTTGTCTACCTAAATCACCTAGAGGGGGGTGAATAGGTGAGTTGTGCGTCTTTTAGAGGAATAAAAATTTAGAGAACTATGCACACAATGATCAACCAAGAAATGATAAACGACAAAAGATTTATAGTGGTTCCCCAACCTTGGGTACATCCACGTTCCCTCACCGATCTAGCAAAGCACTAGACTCGGTTACTTCACTATCTCGGATTGAAAACCAATCCTACGCCTCGAAACAAAGTTCCTACAATCTCGATCCACAACATGGATCTACACTCGGAAGATAAAAACTTCCTACAACTCGGAGACAAAAGCTGCTACACTCGGAGAGAAATCTCCTACAAGAATTAAATTGAGAATATATGAAAATGCAAACAATAATTTCTCAGATCTGGAACCTGCCATCCTAGGTCTTCTTCCTTGATCTTTTCGGCTTTATCAGAAGATGTTGAAGAAGAAACTCGGCAAGATCTGGATCTGAAATTCCTTTGACTCACACGATCCGAGAGATGATGAGAAGTTGAAAAGCAATCTCGATCTGTAAGTCCACTTTGATCTGAATCTTCTTGAATCGAAAACCCAAGCCGATATGCACGATGAAGGTCGGCAGCTTCCGTTTTTAGAAAGAGAAAACTTGATTCAGATTTCTTAGAATAATACTTGATAGCTTGTTAGGGTTAGTCGGTTTTGACAAGACCTTATATAAGATTAGTCGGTTTTGACAAGACCTTATATAAGATCTCACTAACGGTCATAACTAACATTAATGATGTACACGTGGACCAATCACGTCAAGTCATTTGAAATTCCCGTAGATTCTGTACTTAGCAAATTTATGGAAAAATCTGGCTTATTTACTCGAGTAAAAGATTACCTACTCGAGTACTAATAAGATTACTCAAGAGAATAGAAGGATACTACTCGAGTAGAAGACTTTGACAAAATTCAGAATAGAATGAGTAATCACTCGAGTACACAAAGACTTACTCGAGTTCTAATATGATTACTCGAGACGTGGAGTAGAACTGCTCGAGTACTAGAAATAAACTACTAGAGTACTAAATATTTTACTCGAGAGGTAGAAGGATTACTCGAGTCAAAGACTTAGCGGATTTTTCTGAGAGAAGAATACGGGTTACTCGAGTACTGGAACTGGACTACTCGAGAGGAGAATAACTACTCGAGTATATGAATATTACTACTCGAGTATAGGACTTAGAAAAATTCTGAGAGATAAAAATCTTATCACTCGAGTATTAGAGCTGGACTACTCGAGTAGTAGATAGAATACTCGAGTACATGAACTTGACTACTCGAGTGGGGTAAAACAACACGAGAATCTGTCTTCTGTAGCTCGAGACAAAAGACTTATCTACTCGAGTGGTTAACATGACTACTCGACTAAATGACTTAGAAAATTTTCTGAGAGGAAAATCTATTAACTCGAGAATAAGAGAGGGTCTACTGGAGTAATGGACTTGGCTACTCGAGAGCTATATTCAGACTACTCGAGATTCATTTCCCTTACTCGAGTACATATAGATTTACTCGAGTATTAACTAATTATTCAACTCGAGTATGTAAACTACTACTCGAGTAAAAGAATTGGCAAATTTTTCTTCAACAGAATTTTATCTTCTTCAATAAACTTAGCAACACTTCTTTCTTCAATCAATCCTAGTGCTTGAAAGATAAAGTGTATCCCAATAGAGAGGCTACAAATGAGTCAACACCATGGATCACACAATGAGAGATTATATTATATGGTCCTATGTTTGGTGACCCATTGTACACTGACATTGGTCTACACTTGGCAATATAGTCCTGCAAACACATAACTCAAACAAGACATCAAATACAACTTAATTCATCTTAGTTCAAGGGTAACTTCACCAAATCTGGGTTATTGTGGATACAATACCAAACAATCTCCCCCTATTTGTAGAAGTCAGAACCCTCTACACTAAGGTGAATTATATAGACAAATAAAAAACTAGATATGCAATAGAGAAAATAGTGTAACAAGCATAAAGATTAAAATCAAAGAGCAGAGGATCAAAATTAAGAATTATATAAAAAAGATTGTCCAAAAAGTCATTTCTACACAAATCATATCCCCACTCTCATAACTTCTCTATGCTTAAACTTGATGTTGTTGTTTGTCCTTCTTCTCTTGCTGTCTTCTCTGGTAACTATAAGGCTTGGGATAGTACTTTGGAGTCTTTGGAGGAGCAGCAGAGTTGTTTCTTCCATATTCTTTGTCATATAGTCTTCTCTTTGTCATAGACTTCTCATTCAAGTCCCATTCTTGGGAGTTGTAATGATCATTCCTATTTTCATTGAAATCCATGAGAAGCTTGAGAGTATCTAGAATGAGTGACTTTGAAGTTGGGGGATAGATTTTTGCAAACTCTGGATCTTTCCTCTTTTCTGTATCTGGAACTGAAATTAATCTGCTTGCAGAGGCTCCATCACCATACTTTCTCTTCTTTGGTATGTGAATCTCAGGAGGAGCATGAAGAAAAATATCTGCTGGATCAGCCTCCCAAACCTGGGCATAAGAGTCTGGAGGAGGGCCTTCAAAGCCTTCAGGTCTAGGAGAGAAGGTAGGCTGAGGAGCTGGAGCAACAGGGTCCTGAGGGTTCAGATGATGAGGAATGATATTTGGATCAGCTAGAAAGTCAGAGAGAATCTGATTATGCATCCACACTGCTGTATCATAAGTATGAAACTTAACACTTTGAATCTGACCCAACACATCATCATGAATTTCTTTCATCTTTGCTTCCCAGAGTGTTTGCTTGTTGGCATATGATTTCTCTAGATATTCTTTTACTAAGCTCTCCCCCTTTCTGACTTCTACAGTCAGGGTATTGATAGCATCATCTTTGAATGTGCCTACCTCTTCACAAATCTTGAATTTGTAAGCTTGAGCATTCTTTTCTAATTCAATCTGGTTATTTGCAAGAGTGACACCTTGTTCCATGACATGACCAACACTAGTGATAGTGTGGTCTAGAGCTTTGCCACCAATCTGGAATAGATGTCTTCATTGATCAGTATTATGCTAAATCTCTACAAATTCTCTGCTCATCTCTTTCTCAAGAGCAGTTACTTTCTCAGTGACAGCTTTGAATGAATCATCAAAATATTTTCTTTATTCTTGGAGCAGTTCTACAAACATAGCCATAAGATCAGTGACAGTAGGAGGAGCATCAGTAGATGTAGAAGGAACTGGAGGAGGAGGAGCAAACCATGGGGAAATTTCTTCAATAACCACAGAGCTCTCAGCTCTGGTAGTATGAATAAGGGCATCCCCTTCTTCAGTGATGAAGGTGGGGATAGGGAAATCTAAGTTCTTCAAAGGAGCTTCAGCAGGTTCTAGAGAAGTTTCTTTGTCATCAGGAATCAAAATGGTCTCAACCTGCTCTTTGTCAGCAGCAGGAGAGTGGTGAACAGGGGATAGAGGAGAAGGAACAGGAGATCTGGGAGGAGAATGAGTGGGATATGGTACTGGAGTTTGCTGCTTGGAAGCTTCAGTGGTTTGTTCTTTTTGAAGTGGAGGAAGAGGTTCTTCAGAAGTGAGTTATTCAATAATCACATTGATGGCTACATCAGTGGAGAGAAGGGTTTCTTGGATCTGAGCATCTTTTGGAACTTCTTCATGAGTGGATGGAGGGAGAGATGTATCAGCTAGTGGATTAGGTACTCTGTCTTCTGGACCAGAAGGAGTAGGCTCCCCCTGAACAGTTGCACCAGATGTGTTGGAAACATGAGGTGGAGAGGGAGATGGGGTCATGTCCTTTGCAGATGGCTGATCATGGGCTATGGCATCCTGAGCAGGGTTCTTCATTTTCAACTCCCACCTCTGAATGGAGGATATAGAGACTTTCTTTATGTGATGAAGTATTGTACCTTTGGAGAAGTTGAACACCTCAGGATTGATCTCATGTAGCAGTAGAGAGATAATCCTTGCATAATTTGGTGCCTTGATGTTGTCCTTGATCTTGTCTATAATTAACATACCAAATTGATATCTCTTCCTACAAATGATAGCTGTCATGATGTCAAACATACTGAGTGAAATATCTCTGATTGAACTTGTCTTGCACAGAAGTATCTTCCCAATGATGTCGACCAACAGTTTTCCTTCTAGATTGAGTTCTGATTTTTTGATAGTGAGTACATCTAGAGAGACACCACAGAACATACATGTCATGTTAGAATCCTCAGGACCAAGGCGATCTTCTTCACCAACAACTGGCAGTCGAAGAAGAGTTCAAACAGAGGTTTTGGAGAGCTTGATCTTGATTCCCTTCACTTTGGACTTAAGTACTGTTCCATTTATTCTTACCTTGATGTTTTTGAAGAACTCTTCGACCTCTAGAAACAAAATCTTACACGATTGCTGAAGAATGAATATGAGGTCGACGGTGTCGAGGAGAATCAGAAGATTGCGGAAATCGTCTGATAGGCCGGCAATCCTACGGCGACGAGCTTAGAGCTGATTCCAATCTTTGAGGAAGGTGCCATGATCTTGAGATTTGAGAAAAATCTGTTGTGGGGTAGAATACAGCACAGGCTCTACAACTGTTGCCGGAAGGCAAAGAGTCTTTCGGCTTACTCGAGTGAGAGGATTTTGATTTGTGTAGAAAAAGAAATCCGGACATTTCTATTTATATAACCCTAATTTATCGATAATTAAGAAGTAAATTAATCTTACATACCTTGGAAAGGGCGGTATAAGCCTCAGGTTACGAATAAAGAAATTTGAATCGAAGATGAAAATTTACTTCCGGGTACTCGAGAGGATCGACAGTACTCGAGTGAAGAGTTGATAGTCCTCGAGTGAGAAAAACAGAAGTACTCGAGTGATGACTTGGAAGTACTCGAGTGAAGTCTTTATAGCACTCGAGTGGAAACATAGTACTCGAGTAGGTCTTCTATTACTCGAGTAGGTTTATTCAAGTGGCTGAAAAGGTACTCGAGTAGTTTTAATGAAGTATTCGAGTGACTTACTTCTTACTTGACTGGTCTTTATCTTACTCGAGTCATAAAGTTTGAACTTTGAAAAATTTCACCTTTTGACTGATTTCTTGATCTATGAGCCTTTTGTGAGACCACCTTCTCAAATCTTCATTGTTGAGCATTCCAAGTTCTTTTTTGAAGAATGAGAACTTGGTCTCGTCCAGCGGCTTCGTGAAAATGTCTACAATCTGCCTGTCTGTTGGGACATATTGGAGATCAATGTCCCCATGCTCCCGGATGAAGTGGTATCGCAGCTCTAAGTGCTTTGTCCGGCTGTGAGAGACTGGGTTGTTGGCTATTGCAATTGTGCTGGAAGAGTCGAAAAACAATGGAATGTTCTGAAACTTCATGTTGTAGTCTTCAAATTGGTTCTTTATCCATAGCAACTATCCACAACAATTGTCTGCAGAGATATACTCTGACTCCGCTGTTGAGATTGAAACACAGTTCTTCTTCTTACTACTCCAGGAAATGAGCATTCTTCCAAGGAATTGGCAAGTCCCGGAAGCGCTTTTCCTGTCATCTTTGCTACCTGCAAAATTTGCATCTGAAAAACCAATTAGCTCACTATCATTACTTCTTGGGTACCATAAGCCAAGATTTGGTGTACCTTTAAGGTATCTCAAAATCCACTTTGCAGCAGCATAGTGAGATTCCTTAGAGTTCACTTGAAATCTAGCACAGACACATGTTGAGAACATTATGTCTGGTCTACTGGCAGCAAGGTAGAGCAAGGATCCAATTATGCTTTTGTACTTGGTTTCATCAAAAGGTTTCCCTTTCTCATCCTTGTCCAGAGACACAGTTGAACCTATTGGAGTCCTCATAGAGGTTGCGTTCTCCATTTCGAATTTCTTAATTAGCACTTTGGTGAACTTAGTCTGCGAGATGAAAATTCCATCTTCATATTGTTTCACCTGAAGCCCTAAGAAATACTTCAGCTCGCACATACTGCTCATTTCAAACTTCCCATGCAAAAGCTTGTCTTTTATTTCCCTAAGAAATAATGTCTTATCTATCTTTCCCCTTGTGAACTTGTTCTCAAGAAGAAAGCTAGACAGCGTCTCATACCAAGCTCGAAGATCTTGTTTCAAACCGTATAATGCTTTATGTAATAAATAAACATAATCGGGAAAGTTAGAATCAACGAAACTTGGAGGTTATTCTACATACACCTCTTCCTGTATGTCATCATTAAGGAAGGTAGACTTCACATCCATCTGATAGATAGTGAAGCCCTTGAGAGCAGCATATGCTAGGAATGACCTGATTCCCTCCAGCCTTGCCACTGGAGAGTACGTCTGGTCAAAGTCGATTCCTTCTTCTTGACGATATCCTTTGGCAACGAGTCTGGCCTTGTTCTTTATGATCGTTCCATCCTCGTCCATCTTGTTCTGTAGACCCATTTTGTCCCAATGACATTCTTACCTTTGGATCTGGGAACAAGTTTCCATACTTGATAGCGCTTGAACTGATTTAGTTCTTCTTCCATCGCCATTATCCACGATGCGTCTAAGTTTGCTTCCTCAAACTTCTTTGGTTCAACCTGTGAGAGAAAACTCAAATATAAATTCTCGTTAGTTGTACCTATACGAGTTTTGACACCATCTCGAGGATCTCCTATGATTTGGTCCATTGGGTGATCCTTCAGATGTCTGAGCTCTAGAGTCCTTGCATCTGGAACGTCTTCAACCACCGGAGTGACTTCATCAACTTGGATGATTTCTTCATCTTTATCATCAACCTCTCCAAAAGGGGTTGGAATGGTGATCTTGATGAACTTTTCACTTTTATCTTAATTCGGTTCTTCCAAGTTAAGTTCATTCAACTTTGTACATGCATCTTCGATGAACACACTAGAAGAGTTGCCTTGCAGCAAGCTCGTCTCATTAAATACAACATGTATGGATTCTTCTACAACAAGAGTTTTTCTATTAAAAATCCTATATGCCTTACTATGGCTACTATACCCTACAAAAATACCTACAAAACTCTTTTCGCTAAATTTGGTAGTATGATATTTGTCATTGTTAAGCACGAAGCACTTACAACCAAAAATTCTAAAATATGAGACAGTCGGTTTCCTGCCCTTTAGAAGTTCGTAAGGTGTCTTATTATGGTTATTATTTATGAGTGCTCGATTTTGCACGTGGCATGCAGTGCTGACGGCTTCAGCCCAGAAGTATTTCGGAAGTGAATTATCACTGAACATGGTCCTGCAGGCCTCTATGAGTGTTATATTCCTTCTCTCAGCTACTCTGTTCTGTTGAGGGGTTCGAGGAGATGAAAACTCATGAAAGTTACCCAAGGTTTAACAGAATGCTGTCATAGCTCCAGACTTGAACTCTGTTCCATTGTCACTTCTGATTTTGACTACGGAACAGTTGTATTCATTCTGTACCTGCCTGACAAAATTAGTAAAGATGTTGCAGGTATCTGACTTGTGTTTCAAAAAGAACACCCACGCAAAGCGCGAGTAATCATCAACAATTACCAACGTATAATCCTTACCTCCCAAACTTCTAATTTGTAGTGGACCGAACAAGTCCATATGAAGCAAATGTAAACATCTGTTAGAATCTTTGTCAATAACGCTTTTAATGGTAGCCCTTATTTGCTTGCCTTTTACGAATGCGTGACAAGGTCTATCTTTGACGTACTTGACATTTGGGGCATCACGTACTAAATTCAGTGAAAATAATTTATTAATAGTTTTAAAATTAATATGTTCTAATCTCTTGTGTCATTGGTCACCAAGATACGCACTATCTTTAGCCATAAAACACACTAGTGTAGAAGAGTTTATACAAATGAAATTTTAACAAAATATATTTCTGCTTCGAGTGTCGGATAGAATCGTTTCCATATTGTCAATGGATTTTATCAAGCACTTATCAGCATGAAATTCAACAATATATCCTTTATTGCAAAGTTGACTTACTCTTATAAGATTGTGTTCCAATCCTTCAACATAAGCCACATCTGAGAAGGATACACTACCATTAGTGAACATACCATAGCCTTTCGTAATTCCTCGGTCTGAACCTCCAAAGATGACCTTTGGCCCGTTCAAGACTGGAGAATAGTTCTGAAGTAGGCTTCTTGTCTCGGTCATGTGCCGAGAGCATCCACTGTCCAAATACCAGATAGGCGTTTTTGTGGTCTTTGGACATACCTGCAATTACAAATTAGTTTTCCTTAGGAACCCAAACATGTTTGGGTCCTTGGTCTCTTGTTAGAACACTCCCCTACGAGTATTAGCATTATAAGTGGTCTTTCTCATATTGATAACATGAGGAGTTGCAAAATTCCTGGTATTAAACTAGTAGTCAATGGCAAAGTGACCAATCTTGCCACAGCACCAACAGTCAAACCTGTTGTATCTTTGCCTTATGTTCTCCTGCTTGACCTTTTGAGATGGTGGTCTAGCAGGGGCATCATTCTTGGAGGAAGAAGCTTCATGGTGATGGCAATCACATGATTTCTTCTCCTTCAGTGGCCTTTCCACAATAGGCTTTTCCTTTGGTGCTTTCTTGATGTTATGACCATGATTATAAGGTCCATAGCTCTGAAGAATAACTTCTTCATAAGGTGCCTTAAAGACACTCTCACCAAAGTTTTTGGGGCGAGTCCATCCTTGGTAAGGAGACTTGGGCTCTATATAAGTAGGCCTAGCGAAGTGACCATAGGATGAGTCAAGATCAAACTCATTTGTTGGAAATATGACCTTCTTAAAAGAATTCTGATCTTGAGGGGCCTTCCCCTTCTCTTTGGCAAAAGCCTTCTTGGCCGCCTTATTCTTTATTTGAGCCTTATTCCTCCTAGAATATTTACTAGAAGCTTCGACATGGATTAGACTAGCACCCTTGGCCTTAGCTGAGAATTCAGCAATGAAAGGAAGAACAGTCTTCGGCTTCGAGAAACTTTCAACAAGTTTCTTTTCGGCTTCAAGTTGTGCTTCCAGTTCTTTTATGATTTTCTCCTTAAGGTCTAGGTGCTCGAGATCCTTGTTATATTCTTCAATGGCAACATTGAAGTTTTCTCTGAGTGAGTCGGTCTTAGCGACTTCCTCTCTCAGAGTGCTCTCTTCAGCTTTCAGAGACTTTATCTCTTTAGCTTAAGTTTTCACGACTCGTCGACATTTGTCATAAGCCATGATTAACTCCTTGTGCTGGGCCATGAGTTCAGACTCATCATCAGAAGATCTGTCCTCATCATTATACTCAGAAACATCAGAATCGAAAAGAGGAGTGTGAGAGTTTACCTTCCCAGTGAATTGGAGCTCTTGTTCATCATCAGTCTGAGCCATAAGCCCGAAGTAGGCTTCTTTTTCTTCACTCGACTCAGATGAGTCAGAGTCGCTAAGAGTTTTGCCCTTCTTGGCTATTAGGCTCTTCTCTGTCCTCTTCTTATTGTATGAGGACTTCTTTTCTTCTCTCTTTCCACCCTCCTTTTTCTTATGGGGGCAGTCAGCGATGACATGACCTGGCTTATTATAGCAATAACAAATAATATCAGTAGAAATATGTTTGTTCGGTTTAGAAGTATACCTATCATGGCTGCTTGAGCCTTTTCTGTGTCGATCACAATCATGTCGTGATCTTTTGTAGGAGGCATCCTTGCCTTTTCATTTCTTCTTTGTGTTCAAAATTTCTTGAACTGACGTGAGAGTAGAGAGAACTCTCCTTCAAATAGCTCGGAGCTTGAGGTACTTGGCTCCGAGATTTCTTCTTCACTAACTTCTTATGCTGGGGCAGGAGAGGCAGCCTTGGACTTCCTTGAAGTGTCTGCCTTGAGAGCAACAGACTTCTCCTTGGACGAGGACCTGCTCTTCTCTTCTTCAGCTTTTCTCGTATTGAGTTGCAGCTCGTATGACATAAGCTTCCCGAAGAGATTATGCGGGTCTGTCTCATCTAGCTTTCAAAACTCCCGGATAGCACAAACCTTGTTATCCCATTCCTTGGTTAGGGATCTCAAGAACTTATCATTTAGTTCTCCATTTATGAAGACTCGGCCATAGACCCTTAGGCCGTTGACTATCTTGAAGAAGTTTTCAAAAGTGTCAGCAATGGTATCCTTGTGACCTTGTCGGAAGGCTTCATATTTCTGATTCAGAAGGGATCTTCTATCATCCCTAACGTCTTCTATACCTTCCATCAAGGTGACGAGGGACTGCCACATCTCCTTAGCAGACTGGCAGTGGATCAAGTTCTGCAACATGGAGTCATCAACTGCACTTGCTATTATATTCTTGGCTTTCTTATCAAAAGACACAAGTGCAATCTCATCTTTGTCTAGATCCATCAATTTCTTGGGAACTTTCTTAGTTGGATCTATAGTGGAGACGGTCATGGGAATGTAAGGACCTTCTTCAACGATTATGAAGATCCTTGGATCCACAGCTTCCATGAAAAATCTAATTCTTTCTTTCTACATGGGAAAGCTATTCTTAATGCACAATGGAAGCTTTGCAAAATCTTTATCCTTGTCCATGCTTGGATAATTCTCAAAAGACAACTGGTAAGATCTTATCAAGGTGTTAACCTTTTATTAATCAACCTGTCTCTGATACCAATTGAAAGTGTTCAGTTGTCTACCTAAATCACCTAGAGGGGGTGAATAGGTGAGTTGTGTGTCTTTTAGCAGAATAAAAATTTAGAGAACTATGCACACAATAATCAACCAAGCAACCACAGATGACAAAATATTTATAGTGGTTCCCCAACCTTGGGTACATCCACTTTCTCTCACCGATCTAGCAAAGCACTAGACTCGGCTACTCCACTATCTCGGATTGAAAACCAATCCTATGCCTCGGAACAAAGTTCCTATAATCTCGATCCACAACACAGATCTACACTCAGAAGATAAAAACTTCCTACAACTCGGAGACAAAAGCTCCTACACTCGAAGAGAAATCTCCTACAAGAATTAAATTAAGAATATATGAAAATACAAACAATAATTTATCAGATCTGGAACGTGTCGGCATAGGTCTTCTTCCTTGATCTTTTCGGCTTTATCAGAAGATGTTGAAGAAGAAAATCGGCAAGATCTGGATCTGAAATTCCTTTGACTCACACGATCCGAGAGATGATGAGGAGTTGAAAAGCAATCTCGATCTGTAAGTCCACTTTGATCCGAATCTTCTTGAATCGAAAACCCTAGCCGATATGCACAATGAAGGTCGACGGCTTTCGTTTTTAGAAAGAGAAAACTTGACTCAGATTTCTTAGAATAATACTTGATAGCTTGTTAGGGTTAGTCAGTTTTGACAAGACCTTATATAAGATCTCCCTAACGTTCATAATTAACATTAATGACGTACACGTGGACGAATCACATCAAGTCATATGAAATTCCCGTCGATTCTGGACTTAGCAAATTTCTGGAAAAATCTGACTGATTTACTTGAGTAAAAGATTACCTACTCGAGTACTAATAAGATTACTCGAGATAATAGAAGGAGACATGGAGTAGAACTACTCGAGTACTAAAAATAAACTACTCGAGTACTATATATATTACTCGAGATGTAGAAGGATTACTCGAGTCAAAGACTTAGCGGATTTTTCCGAGAGAAGAATGTGAGTTACTCAAGTACTGGAACTGGACTACTCGAGAGGAGATTAACTACTCGAGTATATGAATATTACTACTCGAGTATAGGACTTAGAAAAATTCTGAGAGATAAAAATCTTATCACTCGAGTATTAGAGCTGGACTACTCGAGTAGTAGATAGACTACTCGAGTACATGAACTTGACTACTCGAGTGGGGTAAAACAACACGAGAATCTGTCTTCTATAACTCGAGACAAAACACTTATCTACTCGAGTGGTTAACATGACTACTCGAGTAAATGACTTAGAAAATTTTTTGAGAGGAAAATCTGTTAAATCGAGAATAAGAGAGGGTCTACTCGAGTAATGGACTTGGCTACTCGAGAGCTATATTCAGACTACTCGAGAGCCATTTCCCTTACTTGAGTACAGATAGATTTACTCGAGTATTAACTAATTATTCAACTCGAGTATGTAAACTACTACTCGAGTAAAAGACTTGGCAAAATTTTCTTCAACTAAATTTTCTCTTCTTCAATAAACTCAGCAACACTTCTTTCTTCAATCAATCCTAGTACTTGAAAGATGAAGTGTATCCCAATATAGAGGATACACATGAGTCAACCTCATGGATCACACAATGAGGGATTACATTATATGGTCCTGTGTTTGGTGACCCATTGTAGACTGATATTGGTTTACACTTGGCAATATAGTCCTGTAAACAAATAACTCAAACAAGACATCAAATACAACTTAATTCATCTTAGTTTAAGGGTGAATTCACCAAATCTGGGTTATTGTAGATACAATAGCCAACATTCTTGCTCAGAAGGTGATGTCAATCAACTGATTGACAGATATAGTGAACTTTTGTATGCCTTTAAGAAATATAAGAAGTTGACCAAGAAGCAGGATAAGGAGATTATGTCTCTTCAGCCTACTGCTTCTTAGCTTGCTGAAACAGCTTCTGTGCTGAATCAGAAAATGAGGGAACTCAGTCAACTGAAAACCCTGTCAGACATGCAGATGGAGACTATCAAGAGCAAAAATAGTCTCGTTAAAGATCTTGAAGAAAATCTCCAAAAGGAGAAAGGTATCGTGGCCAGTTTCTCTCAGCCCAATACAGTGTTGCCCTTGATAGATTCCTTCTCCTCACAGCAGGGTAAGAAGGGGTTAGGTTTCAAGGGTAACACAAGACCTACCCATCCCAAAGGGAAATGGAAAGTTTTAGTTGTTTCTATGGCATCTAGGCCACCGAACCCATTCAATAGGGTGATATTCCCATCAAATAGGTATGACCAGGAAAGTATATATGGTCACTACATGAATGGTGCTTCCACAAGTGGAACAAAAGATGTTCTCAGCCATTGTGGAAGACGTAGTAGGGTAAGTGCCTTTAAGGCTACCCATGAAGAAATTTAAATGGCCCATCATGGACCATTTGTTTTTGGTGCTACAGCCCCCACCCCCTCTCAAAAATGTGGTTGCAGCCAATTTTCATAACCTATCTGCACAGAATCTGACTAAGGGTCGGTCTATTAGCTTGCTTGATATTGCTATTTCTGATGCTATCAAGAGTACAATGTTTGAAAAGAAATGTGCTGCTGATGGGATTCAGAATAGGGCACACAAGCCAGCACGCAGACTAACCTTCAGTCAAATCTATGCTAAAAGGAATCAGAAAATGGCTGCTGCACCTCTTCCTTCTATTAGGACTGCAGTCAAAACAACTGTAGGGCCTACACAGAAAAGAAGATACAACATACATGATTGTTGGTGTTGTGGCAAGGTAGGTCATTATCCCATTAACTGCTGACACAATCCTAATGTGGTCAGAGCTAGAGTCAGTCCACCAGTCAGAAAACTTGTTGGACATATTTAGTTTAAAACTAATGTGCACCTAGGACCCAATAGATATTGGGGTCCTAAGGTAAAGTAAACTTCTTAATGCAGTTTAGTTCAAGTGGTTATACCCTAATATGGTACTTGGACAGTGGTTGTTCCAGACACATGACTGGGATAAGGAGCAACTTGAAGGAGTTCACCCCAGTGAAAAATGGACCCAAGGTTATCTTTGGTGGTTCTGATAGAGGGGTAACTAGAGGGTATGGTATGATTACCAATGGCATAGTAACTATCACAAAAGTGGCTTATGTTGAAGGGTTGCAACACAACCTTATAAGCATAAGCCAACTCTCTGATCTTGGCTATATTATTTTTTTCCACAAGGATGAGTGCCTGATTAGGAGGTCAAGTGACCAAGAGGTCATATTGACTGGCACTAGGAGTGGAATTGTTTACTATTTAAACTTTCTATGTCTGGACTCAGATTCTCCTATTTGTCTTGTAGCAAATGAAAAAAAGTCTCATATTGTGTTCAATGGTATAACAGACTAGCTCACTTGAATTACAAGACTATTGATAAGCTTTTTAGTGAAGAGTTAGTTAGGAATGGTCCAAATATGAAATGCACCAAGGACAACATTTGCTCAGCTTGCCAAAAGGGTAAGCAGACCAAAGCTTCCTTCAAGGGCACTAGTTCCAAAGACCCTGTGAGGTGCTTATTCCTCTTGCATATGGACCAATTTAGTCCTATGCCTTTTCATAGTCTTGGTAGGAAAGTCTACACCCTTATGGTGGTTGATGACTATTCCAAGTTTACTTGGGTGTTCTTTCTCAAAAAAAAGAATGAGACCCTTGATATCTTAATCAAGTTTATCAAGCAAGTTCAGAATGAGTTTAACAGTTCTGTGGTCAAAATCAGAAGTAACCATGGTACTGAATTCCAGTCTGAAGGCATGACAGAGTTCTATGAAGAGCAAGGGATTCATCAAGAATTTGCTTCTCCTAGAACTTCCCAGCAAAATGGGGTTGTTGAGAGGAAAAATATAACTCGCATAGAGGCTGGAAGAACCCTGTTGTGTGACACATCTCTCCTAGAATATTTCTGGGCTGAGGCAGTAAATATTGCATATCATGTCCTCAACACGGCCTCTATCACCAAAAGCCACAAGATGACTCCCTATGAGATCTTGAAAGGCAGAAAACCAAATTTGGGCTATCTCAGAATCTTCAGTAGTAAGTGTTATGTGCTTTATAATGAAAATTCATATGTGACTAAGTTTGCTTCCAAGTCCTTTGATGGGATTTTTATTGGGTGCAACAATCATAGTAAAGCCTATATGGGATACAACTTAAAAAGCCAAGTTGTAGAAGAGTTTGTGCATGTAGTCTTTGATGAGTCTAGCATGATTAACAGGGAGCTGCCAAGCTCCTCTTCCAGAATTATAGGTACAGAACTGATGATGGACAGTCTAACCATCAAGAAATCTATAACAATTATCAAAGATGAAGTGGACACTCCAGAAGATCTACCAGACACACTTGGAGTAGAGAATGATCAGCAGAAGGTTGTTCCTGAAGCTGTTGCTGAAAGAAGATTACCTCCAGCAATAAGGCATTTAAGAGACCATCGTGTTCACCAAATCATTGGTGAACCAAGCCTTGGAGTAGTGACAAGGAGCAGAAATCTAAATACAACTATGTATGCAAGCTTCCTGTCACAAGTGGAGTCAAAGAAGTTTGAAGAGGCCAACAAACATCAATTCTGGATAGTAGTTATACAAGAGGAACTAAACCAGCTCAAAAGATGCAAAGTCTAGAAGCCAGTTCCTAGTCCTCATGGACATAATGTCATTGGAGTCAAGTGGATTTACCAAAACAAATTTGATGAAAATGATATTATAATCAAGAACAAAGCAAGATCAATAGTTAAGGGGTACAGGCAGGAAGAAGGCATTGATTTTGATCAAACTTTTGCCCATTATAGCAAGGTTGGAGGCCATAAGATTGTTCCTTGCATATGCTGCACACAAGGGATTCAAGGTATACCAGATGGATTGAAGTCAGCCTTTCTGAATGGTGACTTAAAAGAGGAAGTCTACGTAAAGCAGCCTAAAGGTTTTGTAGTTTCTAACTCAACTGATTCTGTTTATGGACTTAGGAAAACTCTATATGGGCTAAAGCAAGCCCCTAGAGCATGGTATGAGACTTTGTCTAGCTTCCTTATTGAGAACAAGTTCTCAAGGGAGAAGATAGATAAGACCATATTCCTAAGGGAGTCAAAGGGTAAGATCATCCTAGTTCAGATCTATGTAGATGACATCATCTTTGGATTTACTGATGATAACCTCTGCAGAAAGTTTGCCAAACTTATGCAGGGGTAGTTTGAGATGAGCAGTATGGGTGAGCTTAAGTTCTTCTTGGGTCTCCAAGTAAGATAGACTGGTGATTGCTTGTCCATATCTCAGTCTAAGTTCACTAGGGAGTTAATAAAGAAATTTGGTAGGGAAAATTCCTCCACCATGAGAACTCCCATGGGGTCAAGTAAGCCGATATGCAACGATAAGGCAGGGAAACCTATTGATGAAACCTTGTATAGGGGGATAATTGGTTCCCTTCTCTATCTAACTATAAGTAGGTCAGACATCATATATGCTACATGTGTTTGTACTAGGTATCAAGATTGCCCCAAAAAATCTCATTACTCTGCTGCAAAGAGAATTCTGAGGTATCTTAAGGGCACACCAGATCTTGGCATGTGGTACCCTAAGAATGAGGAGTTTGAACTAACTAGCTATTCAGATGCAGACTTTGCAGGCTGCAAAGAGGACATGAAGAGCACTTGTGGCACCTATGAATTCCTAGGTGGAAGACTAGTTTCATGGAGCAGCAAAAAGCAAACTAGTGTTGCAATTTCAACTGTAGAGTTAGAGTATATCTTAGCAGGTAGCTACTGTGCTCAGTTTTTGTGGATCCAGCATCAGCTCCAGGACTACAACCTTCGATAAGTAGAATTCCTTTATTTTTGTGATTCTACAAGTGTTATTTCAATTACTAGGAATCTTATCTCCCATAGCAAAACTAAGCACATTGAAATCAGATATTATTTCATTAGGGATCATGTGGAATGTGAAGACATCAACCATGAGTTTGTCCCAACCGACAAGCAAGTGGCTGACATCTTCACTAAGCCACCAGATGAAGCAAAGTTTAACATCTTCAAGTTTGAGTTGGGTATGTTAAACCTGGTATATCTTCAATTTCTCCTCATTTAGTTGCAGTTATTTTGTATCTTGCAGATGGAATTGTTCTTCAGTAAAATGAAGACTCTTCAAGTGATATACCTTCAGTAGCATCATGTCAACTATTGTCCAGACTGGTATAGACTAGATTATTTACTAAGAAACATGATAGATGATGTGTCAGTTGAGGGGGAGCATGTCTAACACTACTCTAGCACTCTCATGAGGATCCATTGCTACCTATTTGTTGAAGTCAAAAAGGGGGAGAAAGAGATGATCAGGTGTATGATCAAGAATGGTAGCAATAATTCAGGGGCAGTAGGTGTAGTAATGTTCACCCTGCAAACAAGGAGGTGTGGTAACTATAGATCATTCTCTAGTTATATGTTTTTTTAAATTCTTATATTCTTATTGTTGCATATTGTTGTGTATGTCAATGACTCATTTGCTTATGGGTTTTGACTTCCTCAAATAGGGGGAGATTGTTGGGTCTATTTCCCACAATGTCCTGGATTTGAGGAAGCCAATCTTGTCAATGATATAAATAAAGTTGTATTTGATGAGTGCATGTGTTCATGTATGTAGGGATGTCCTAGCAACAATGATGGGACAGGTAGTCAAAGTGGCTAGGTCAGGTAAACACTTATATAAGCTGTGGATAGATAGAAAACTGTCTATGTCCACATGTATTGAGCGAAGGTCATTCACTCAACGCCAGTTGACTTATAGCGCTAAGTGGAGCCTATACAGTCAAAGCCAAAGTAGTGGTAATCTGAGAAAGTGGCCAAGTCCACATTCGCTGAGTGAAGTCAACTCACTCAATGTCATACAGCAAAAGGCTGTGAGACAGGATAATGTAGTAAAAGCCTAAGAAGAATAGTGACTAAGTCCATAGGCGTTGAGTGAGTATCACTCACTCAATTTCATACTCTATATTCATTGAGTATTGCCTTATAATTCAAAGCCACAAAAAATCTGTGTTGATATTTGGATAAGTCCAAATGCGTTGAGTGTAGCTTACTCACTCAATGCTAGATAAACAGAATAAAATCTGTTAAGTAGTTTGGCATTTAGTAGAGCTTACTCACTCAATGCTAAGGAGCAGAAAAATCTGGCTAAGGCAGAAAGCGTTGAGTGAGACATGCTTACTCAATGCTCTCAACGCCATGATTCAGAAAATCTAGCTAAAGCAAAAAGGCATTGAGTAAGGCGTGGTCACTCAACGCTCTCAATGCTTAAGATGTTGAAGAAGCAGGAAATTGGTTAAGGCAGAAAGCTTTGAGTGAGCAGTGCTCACTCAATGCTTTCAATGCCTAAAATACAGATAGCATGGCTAAGGCACAAAGCGTTGAGTGAGGCGTACTCACTCAATGTTATCAATGCTAAGCATGCAGAAAAGGTTGAGGAATAAGCTAAGGCAAAAGGCATTGAGTGAGGCTTGCTCACTCAACGCCGTCAATGCCTAGATAGACATAATTTTGTCTAAGTGTCTTGGCATTGAGTGAAGCTTATTCACTCAATGCCTATTCTACTGATGCTCGATTTTGGTTAAGTCCACAGGTGCTGATGTCAGCAAAATCTGTAAAATCGACAAAGTCAACTAATTTTAAACCAAGTACGAAGAAGCTACAGAACACGACAAACTCTGTCAAGAAGCTACTATACATCTTCTTTTGTTAAAGCAAGGTGCAGCTTGAAGCTGCAGGTGGGCCCCACTTTCTCTTAGAGTCGTTGATCAGCGAACTAAAAAAGGAAGAGATTGGCCAAGACACAAATAACTTTTAGGGCTTTGTTGATTTCAAAAGTTGCGGGTGGACTTCATCTTCCTCGCCATTACTGCTGATAAAAAGTCTTCAAGCAAGAATCAAAAGTTCAGTGAGCTGTTACATCTTCATCTGCTATAGCATAATCAGAAAGATTTCTGATAAAGAAAGTGAGTAGAGCCTTCATTCTCTAGTGGGCTCATTTGGCTACTTGAAGAACTCAAGATTGAGCGATTCATCTTCTTCTCCAACTAGATCAGAATCTTCATTCTGAAACTCTTCCAGCAGAGGCAGAACTTCTTCCTGCGGTTGTGAACAGAGATAGTGCTGAGACATCTCAGCCCTAGTTGTTGACA
The DNA here is from genome assembly GCA_039583875.1 of Platanthera guangdongensis. Classification (NCBI taxonomy): domain Eukaryota; kingdom Viridiplantae; phylum Streptophyta; class Magnoliopsida; order Asparagales; family Orchidaceae; genus Platanthera; species Platanthera guangdongensis. Next base: position 100,751,279 of record CM077165.1, read on the forward strand.
CAGAAAAACATTTCTGTGTCAAATAAAGTAAATCATCTTTCTCCCTGTAGGATCTAATTGGATCTGAGTGTATGGCTTTTCAAGCCTGAGGTAGGGAAATCTTGCCTGAGCTGTAGGAGAGTTAAACTCTCTGAGTTGTAGGATCTTGCTGGATCTGAGCTGTAGAACTTGGTATCAAGTCTGAGGTAGGTGAGTCATTCTCACTGAGCTGTAGGATCCCAAGTGGATCTGAGGTAGATCTTAACAACCTGTGCAGTAGAAGAGTGATTCTCTATGAGGTAGTATCCCTAGTGGATCTGAGGTAGGGCTGTCATCCCAACCTGAGTGTAGGTTTTTTGGCCTGAGGTAGGCGATCTGCTGATCACTGAGTTGTAGGCCCTTGGGGCTGTGTTGTAAGTCTTGGAGGGGTGAGAGATTCTGAGGGATCTAAGGTGTAAGCTCTTTGGAGCTGTAGTTTGGAGAAGTGCCTTGACCAATAGGAAGTTGGAAAGGTGGGAGGAGAGTAGATGTACCCACAATTTGGGGAACCACTATAAATTTGTGTGTGCTTTTTTGTATTGTTTTCTTTGTGCGGGTACTTGAAAGCTATTTACTGCCAACACGCTAAGTACTAAAGGAAAAATAAAATTAAAAGAAACTAATATCAGTAAGATAACCTATTCACCCCTAGTTTGTAAGCTACCTTGAAATTAAATACTTTCAACTTGGTTTCATCAAAAGGTTTCCCTTTCTCATCCTTGTCCAGAGACATAGTTGAACCCATTGGAGTGCTTATAGAGGTTGCATTCTCCATTCCGAATTTATTTAATAACTCCTTGGCGAACATCATCTAAGAGATGAAAATTACATCTTCTGATTGCTTTACCTGAAGTCCTAAGAAATACTTCAGCTCACCCATACTGCTCCTTTCAAACTTCCCTTGCATAAGTTTATAAAACTTCTTACAAAGGTTGACATCAGTATAGCCAGAGATAATATCGTTGACATAGATTTGCACTAGCAAAATCTTATCTTTTACTTCCCTAAGAAATAATGTTTTATCTATCTTCCCCTTGTGAACTTGTACTCAAGAAGAATGTTAGACAGCATTTCATACCAAGCTCGTGGATCTTGTTTTAAACCATATAATGCTTTAAAAAATAAATAAACATAATCAGGATGGTTAGGATCAATAAAACCTGGGGGTTGTTCCATGTACACTTCCTCCTTTATTTTACCATTGAGGAAAGCCGACTTCACGTCCATTTGATAGACAATGAAACCCATGAAAGCAACATATGCGAGGAACAACCTGATGGCTTCGATTCTTGCCACTGGAGCATACGTCTGATCAAAATTGATGTCTTCTTCTTATTTATATCTCTTAGCTACAAGTCTGGCAATGTTTTTTATGATGGTTTCATCTTCATCCAACTTGTTCCTATAGACCCACTTTCTTCCAATTACATTTTTTCCTTTGGGTTTTGGTACAAGCTTCCAGACTTGGCAGTGCCTGAACTGATTGAGTTCTTCTTCCATTGCAACTCTCCAAGATGTGTCTTCATTTGCTTCTTTAAATCTCTTTGATTCAACCTGTGATAGAAAACTCAAATGCATATTTTCATTAGTAATACATCTTCGAGTGTTGCAGAATATGGACGAGATGGTCTTGCGGTCTGACTCTGGCGGATTACAGACCGTGCGGTCTGTCAGTTTATCTACAACGGTTTGGTTGCCAAACTGTTGTTGTTGGTGTCCTGGCAGTCTGATGGTTTGTCTCAAGCGACTTGGAGACCGGGCGATCAGGCGGTCTCCCCAGGTGGCTTGTTCTCTCCTTCTGGTGGATGTCGGGTGGTTAGCCTATTCATATAACCGCACGGCTTGGTCGGCTTATATTTATGTTAAACTACATGTACCTATAATTATTTAGTCCCACATTATTTAATTGTATTCTCTCTCATCTCCTCCATTCTATAAAAGGGAGGTTATACCTTGTAATACACACCTTTTTTGGATAATAAAGATTTCTATTATTGTTGGAACACCCTATTACTAATTTGGGTCAGGATCACTATGTCTCTAGGAACCTTTGCTTGACCTCATGTATAGCTTAAAAGGTCAATTAGAATTGAGTCTAAGGGTTAGAAGTCTAGGTTTGGAAGCTGCCCTGAAGACCAAGTTTTTCTGTCTGGAGACTAAGTCTGATCGTCGAGCTCAGCACGACGATTCGTCGAACTCCGATCGACGATCGTCTAGCTCAACTTCGACAGATCGTCGAACTCCATTCGACGATCGCTGAGCTCAACTTCATAATATCGTCGAACTCCATTCGACGATCGGTGAGCTCAGGTCGACGATCTTGACTCTGCCTTGGATCTTTATCTCTGAGCTCAGTTCGACGATCTTTGAGCTCAGATCGACGATTATTTATGCTGCTTAAGTTTTCCAGATCGCTGAGCTCCGCTCGACGATAGCAGAGCTCAGTTTGACGATTTCAGATAACTTCCAGAATTCAAATTCAAATCAGTTAGGAGTTATTCTGCAATTAATTCAGAGATTTGCTAGTCGTTTTCATTCAATTCTGGACCAAGTTTCAAGGGATTTTTAAAGGAATGTCTCTGTGGACTTTGCTCCAGAATAGATTATGCAATTAAGGATGCAATCAATGCAGACCAACGGCTATCCTTGACAGAGAATAATATTCTATTCTGTACCAGAGAATAAAAGACAGGATTTTTGAATCTCTCATAAGAGAGCACACACAATACAGATTACAGAGACAACCTCAAAATCTTCTGTCTAAAAGAATTCTAAAGAACACTCATCCAAGGAGATCAAGTTTTCAAATCTTCAGATCTCTTTTAGTTTTCAAAGTGTTCAAGGTCAACATATTCCAGACTCCAGACACTCAACATTTCAGTCCCTTTTGCTGAAATCATCCATTGCTGGAGTTCAATATTTGAAGGCCTATCACCCTCAGCAAAGCTTTTCTTCCTGAAGATTTCAAGGATTCAGGGGGAGCTTTGACAACAATCCACATAGTCTTCTCAGTTGTTTGAGAAAGAGAAGACTGCCATCACTCTCTCACCCCCACTCTGTAAAGGGTTTTTCAAACTCCCTTCAAAAGTTTGAACCTGGTTTTTGAGCACCTTGTCAAAAGCTCATTGGTGGCAAGACACCTGATCAAAAAATCTGCTTTGGTTTTTGAGCACCTTATCAAAAGCTCATTGGTGCCCAGGACACCTGATCAACTCATCCTGCAGTGGATTCCTACCTAGGGTGGTAGAAGAGTGGATGTACCCAAGTTTGGGGAACCACTATATTTCCTTGTGTCCTCTGGTTCTGCTTGCTTTTATTTTTGTTTCTGGCCTTGATTTTTCTGTGCTTAGTTTTTGCATAGCTTAGTACTGTGATTAGATTTATTTCTGCTTCCCTGCTCACACATATTACAATAATTGTTGTAAAAGTTTTTAAAGCACTATATACTCTATTCACCCCCCCCCCTCTAGAGTATATCAGATCTAGTTGCATTTTCAATTGGTATCAGAGCCAGGTTGGTTAAACATACCATATCTGATTGGTTGTACAGGCTAACACCTGAACCCCAAGATCCCAAACTAGATCTGTGTTCCTTTGGTATTTTATTATTAGATTTTGTTTGCACAAATCATGGCCCAAAACAAAGATTATGCTAGCACCAGACCTCTAGTGTGCAATCTTTCCAAGTTTGCACTTTGGAAGGCAAGGATTACACTTTACATGAATTCTATTGACGAAGATATCTTTAATTCTGTTTTGACAGTGTGTCCAAGACCCCCAGAAAGCACAAGTACAAATGCTGTTCCACCTCCATCAGGAACATATGCTGATATAAAAAAATGGAAAGTAGCTGATGCCAAGGCTATGAACATTCTAGCTCAGACAATGTCAGATGACATATTTCAAAAGGTAGCTGAATGCAGTTCAGCCAAGGAAATTTGGGACAAGCTCTCAGAAATAGTCTCAGGCTCAGCTGATGAGAGAAAAGACAGAAGATCCCATCTCATCTCTCAATATGAGAACTTCAAGAAGGGAGAGACTGAGTTAGTGGGAGATATGTACAACAGACTAAGTCTAATTATCAGTGAGCTAAGGACATTGGACAAAGAGATCTCTCTGACAGAACTTAATGACAAGATCCTAATATGCTTCCCCAGCACTTGGGATTCAAGAATCTGGCCAATTAAGGATGCCAGAAGTCTAAATGAGATCACCACTGAAGCTTTGCTGGGTAAGCTCAAATCTTATGAGCTACTCATCAAGAATAGAGAGGATGAACAGAAGGCTGCTTCACCAGCCACAAGGAAAGAGAAGACCATAGCATTCAAGGCAACTGAGGATCTGCCTGAAGATAAAGCCACAGGCAATGATGAACTACTCAGCTTGCTGTCCAAAAGATTCTACAAGATGGCCAGAAAGGACTTCAGAAGAAGATCATACAAGGAGCAGGATAAGCCAAGGTATGACAAGTCCATTGGTAATAATAAAGACATCATTTGCTTTGGTTGCAGGAAACCGGGGCACATAGTTCTTGACTGCCCAGAGAACAAGAACAAGGACAGAAGGGACAGGAAAGAAAGAAGGAAGGAGAAAGACTCCAAAAGAAATGGCAATAGCAAACCTTCTTCAAGCAAAAATAAGCATACAAGGAAGGGGTTTGTTGTTGAATCCTGGAGTGAGACAGAGGAGGAGTCAGAAGCCTCTTCCAGCTCCAGTGATGATGAGGATGATGCAGAAGAAAAGGAGTTCTGCATGATGTCAATCAATGCCTCACAGCATAACTCAGAAGAAGAGGAGTCAGAGTCAGACTCAGAGACCAAACCTGAAGAAGATCAGGTAATTAGCTCTTTTGATTTTAGTTCAGAAGATTTTAAATCTGAATTTAAAGCACTGTGTTTAGACCTGCTAAAGTCTGAGAAAGAGATTATCTCTCTCAGAAACCAATTATCTGAACACAATGCTCTAAAGTCAGAAAACCTCAAACTCTCTCAGGAGTTGGAGAGCTGTAGGGAACAGATATCTTCACTAAAAAGTGAGCTCTTTGAGGCCAAGAAGCTTGAAGAATCCCTTAATGGGAGAAGCATCAAGCTGATGGACATCACAAGCACAGTGAACTCTAGATTTAACAGTACACTGGGCTTGGGTGCTTCATCCAGCCAACCTATAGTCCTAACAACTCCCATCAAATTCATTTCTGACAAGGGAAAGGGAGTTGTAGAGGTTGCTAGGAAAAATTCTGATCTGCCTCAGAAAACCAAGTCCCAGCAGAAATCGTCGAACATAGATCGACGATCGCCGAATGAAGATCGACGATCGCCGAACGCAGCTCGACGATCTCAGGAAAAATCGTCGAACGCAGATCGACGATCTCAGCCAAAGTCGTCGAACGCAGGTCGACGATCTCATATACCTGACCTCAGCCATAGTCGACCGTCGAACGGAGCTCGACGATCTGACCCAAGATCGTCGAACGCAGCTCAAAGATCGTCGAACAGAGGTTAGAGCTCTGGAAACTTTTTCAAAGGCAAATCAAAATTGAATCCTAAGGGTCCTTCATCCCAAATCTATAACCCTTATACTGAATGGATTCTACCTCCAAGGAGATATCATCCTGAAGGATATAAGAGTCAACCTGGGATGTCTTTCATTTCTAAATTTAGAGGTTATCAACCTAGGCCCAAGGTAAACTGGGTCAAAAACAAATGAATTGTCTTATGTGCAGGTGAAGACCTATCCAACATCTAACCAGCAATGGTATTTGGATAGTGGGTGCTCTAAGCACATGACAGGGAATAAGGACAACCTCATATTCTTCAGAGCCAAGCTTGGACCCAAAGTTATTTTTGGTGATTCCAACTTTGGACAAATTAAAGGATATGGTGCAGTCCAGATTGGATCAGTAACTTTCAAGAAGGTAGCTTATGTGGAAGGACTGAAGCACAACCTAATTAGCATCAGTCAGCTGTGTGATGAAGGCTACCAGGTGACCTTCAGCAAAACCTCATGCAAAATCAAGTCAGAGAGCAACACAACTGTGTTGACAGGTAAAAGGAAAGGTAACATCTACTTGGTAGACTTTATTTCAACTGATGTAGATATCTGCTTGTTTAATTTAGTCTGTAGACCAAATGTTTTATGGCATAAGAGATTAGGACACCTAAACCTTAGAACTATTGCTAGGCTATCCAAGGACAACCTTGTTAGAGGACTACCTTCTGGCCCCTACAAGAAGGAAGGACTCTGCATGGCTTGTCAATTAGGCAAGCAAACTAAAAACAGTTTTAAGTCACTTAATAAGAGTGATTCACCTAGGATATTGTATCTGTTACACATGGATCTTTTTGGACCCATCACAGTACAAAGCCTAGGAGGGAAATCCTACACTTTAGTAATTGTAGATGACTTCTCTAGATTCACTTGGGTGTTCTTTCTAAGGAAGAAGTCTGATAACTTTAAGTGTCTGACAGAGTTTCTCAAATGTATACAGATTGAGTTCAATACTCACATTGCCCTGATCAGAAGTGATCATGGGACAGAGTTTGATTCTCTTCTTATGTAAGAGTTCTGTCAGAGTGAAGGGATCAGGCATACTTTCTCAGCTCCTAGAACTCCTCAACAAAATGAGGTAGCTGAAAGGAAAAATAGAACCCTTATTGAATCTGCCACTACATTGTTGTCAGATGCTCATCTACCTCTATCCTTTTGGGCAGAGGCAATGAACACCTCCAACTATGTGTTGAACAGAAGTCTAATACATAAACTAAAGGGAAAGACTCTCTATGAATTACTCAAAGGGAAGAAACCTAAAGTTGACTATTTTAGAGTATTTGGTTGTATTTGCTACATTCACAATAATGACAAGAAATATTTAGCAAAATTTCAAGCCAAAGCTGATGAAGGAGTGTTTCTGGGATACTCCATGATCAGCAAGGCCTATAGGGTCTATAACAAATCATCTTTGAAAATTGAGGAATCTGTTCACATTTCATTTGATGAAACTAACATGTCTTTCAAGGAGAAGAATTCTTCTACCATAGAACCTTTGGAGGAACATTCTCTAGTTGAAGACTTGAACAGGTTACAGGTTACTCAAGAGGATGAAAGCAGTGAAGATGAAGGAAATGATCAACATTTTGAAGCACAACCTGAAGAGCCAGTTGTTGTACCACAAGAGGAAACAACAACACAGGTTGGTGAACAATCAACACCCCATGTTGATTTAGTAACATCAAGAGACCATCCAATTTCCCAAATAATTGGAGAAATCTCAGCTGGTGTGCAAACCAGAAATCAGGTCAACCAAAACCTGTTGCACACCTGCTTCCTATCTCAAATTGAACCTCAGTCCATTCAAGATGCAGAGCAAGATCCACACTGGATCATTGCAATGCAAGAGGAGTTGCATCAATTTGAGAGGAACAAAGTATGGGAACTAGTGCCAAAGCCTAAGGATCATTCCATTGTTGGAACAAAATGGGTATTCAGAAACAAACTGGATGATCAAGGAGTAATTATAAGGAACAAGGCAAGGCTAGTTGCTCAAGGATACTCTCAAGAAGAAGGAATCGACTACGACCAGACTTTTGTACCTGTTGCAAGATTAGAAGCCATCAGGATTTTTCTAGCTTATGCAGCTCACAAAGGCTTTAAAGTATATCAGATGGATGTCAAAAGTGCTTTCTTAAATGGAGACATCAAAGAGGAAGTTTATGTCAGACAACCTCCAGGTTTTATCTCTCCAACTTATCCTGATTATGTTTTTAGATTAAATAAAGCATTATATGGTCTCAAGCAAGCTCCTAGAGCATGGTATGAGACCTTAGCATGCTTTCTCTTGGAAAATGGTTTTATAAGGGGTAGAGTAGACCAAACTCTTTTTATTAGAACCCATAAGTCCCATACCCTACTAGTACAAATTTATGTAGACGATATCATTTTTGGTTCTACTGACTCAAAATTGTGCAGAAGGTTTTCTAACCTAATGCATTCTAAATTTGAGATGAGTAACATGGGTGAGCTATCCTTCTTCCTAGGATTGCAAGTCAAACAACATGCTGAAGGCATCTTTATTTCTCAAACCAAATATGCAAATGAACTGGTTAAGAAATTTGGTATGTCTGAGGCATCTTGTATGAAAACACTCATGCCTACCAATGCTGTATTAGATGCTGATGAACATGGGAAACCTGTTGATCAGACAACATATAGAGCAATGATTGGCTCTTTACTGTATCTTACAGCTAGTAGACCAGATATAATGTTTGCTACATGTATATGTGCTAGGTTCCAAGTAAGCCCTAGAGAGTCACACCTAACTTTAGTAAAGAGGATTCTCAGGTATGTTAAAAGTTGTCCAAATATAGGTCTCTGGTATCCAAAAGATTCAGCATTTGATTTAACTGGATTCTCAGATGCTGATTATGCTGGATGCAGAATTGACAGGAAAAGCACCAGTGGAACTTGTCAGTTCCTTGGTGACAGACTTGTCTCTTGGTTTTGTAAGAAACAAACATCTGTGTCAACTTCAACTGCTGAAGCTGAATATATGGCTGCAGGCAGTTGTTGTTCACAAATATTGTGGATTCAAAACCAACTCCTAGACTATGGTTACAACTTAGAGAAGTCTAAAATATTTTGTGATAACACAAGTGCTATTTCCATAGCTCAAAATCCAGTCCTCCATAGTAGGACAAAACACATAGAGATTATGCATCATTTCTTAAGGGATAATGTTGAAAAGAATAAAATTGAATTACAATATATCCCAACTGATTTGCAAAGGGGAGATATTTTCACCAAGCCCTTGGATGAAAAGAAACACACCTTCTTCCTAAACCAGTTAGGAATGTTAGATGGAGGAAGCCTCAAATAATATCCAAGATTTCGAAAGCTAAAAATTGACCAATACTAGGCAAACTCTCTGATTTTTCTTAGTGTCTAGAATTTTCCTGATCTCTGAACAGCGCTCGACGATTTGCCCCAAGATCGTCGAACGGAGATCGACGATTTCCAAAATCGTCGAACTGAGTTCAGCGCTTCTCAGATAGTATGCACTATCTCTTCCGGTCAACGATCGTCGAACGGCGCTCGACATTTATGTTCACTGAACGATCGTCGAACGGAGCTCGACGCTCTTCAAGATCGTCGAACGGAGATCGACGATGTTGAAAACTCTTCAGATTCCTTTAGAAGCCTCGATCGTCGAACTGAGTTCAACGATCTTTCCAATTCTGTGTCGAACCCTAATATAAAACACATTTTTTCGCCGTCGTTCTCTTTTGCGCTTTCGATTTCTCTGCAAGAATTTTCTTTCCCTCCAAACAGTTCTACGCTTGGTCATTTTGTTTGTTGAGTTTTTGTAGGTGCAATGGCTGTGTCAGTTGCTGTCCTAGCTGCAATGAAGTTTGATGCAGGCTTTGACATTGATATAGAATCTTTCAGCACCACTGACCAAATTTTCCAAGACATACTGGGTTTATTCAAGGATCAAAATCTGTCTGCCCTCATGACCACTAGGATCAAGCTGGCTTCAGATGAGATCAAGGAGTGGGTCTATACTGCTCATAATCAAGACAACAACACAATAGTTGGGTCTATTGCTGGAAATCAGGTACCCTTGACCCCCACAATTTTAATAGAGGTTTTTGAACTGAGAAATGGAGAAGATATTGCTGAGTTAACAGGAGAAGAATATTCTGAACTACTTGCCAGGATGGGTCATCCAGAGGGAAACCCTAGCAAGCTATTCAAGAGGAATCTGTCTGTTGAATACAGGTTCCTGGCAGATGTGGTAGGGAAAGTGCTGCTGGCAAAGCACTCTGCCCATGATACTATATCCAGACATCAGCTCTGTCTCATGGGAGCTCTGGTGGACAAGAAAACTCTGAACTGGGGAGAGGTGTTCTTTGACCTCATCAAGAAGAAAATAAATAAGAGTTTTGTAAACTTTGGAAGGATTCTTGGAGTTTTTCTGCAGACCAGGTGCCCTGCCTTGCTGGTCTCCTCTGGAGTTCACATAAATGCCTCCAAGAGACTAACCTGTGCCCTCTTTGGCAAGTGGGACAGGCAAATAAGCAAGCCTAGCAGGCCCTCCTCTAGTGCTCCTTCAGGCACCAGGACTCAAAGAGTCACTCCTCCACAGGTCTCTTCCCCTGCAGATGACCTGGCTGCTGATGTTGCTGCCTCTCCTCCTCCTCCAATTCCATCCCTGCCCCTACCAACCACCCTTCCAGCCCCATCCACCATCACCATATCTAGCCCATCTCCAACATCAACTCCCTCTCCAGTCCCGGTTCTCCCCACACCAGAAGAACAATTCCACCCACTGTTCTCTTACCCTCCACCAGATGTCACCTCTTCACCATCCATTCCATCCTTCACTCTTCTGGATGATTCCTTTATGGATGATTCCCCCTCATCTCCTCCTGACTTCCCTACCTCCTCCTCTTCATTCCAAACTCTCCTACACCACATCATTGATCAACCAACATTCACTCCATCCATCTCCATTCCCCTGTCCTCCATCTCCACCCTACCAACACCTCAGCCCTCCATTCCCCAATTCCCCAGCCCTTCTCTTCCAGCATCCCCAGCTGCTTCCATTCCATCTACCTCTGCTCCAGCAGTTGAGCAAGTAGACCTCTCAGCCCTAACTGACAGGCTGTATGAGCTGATTGCCCCCAGGCTCTCTCTCCTATTGGAGACCACCTTGGCTCCTCTACACCTGTCAGTGGCAGCTCTTTCTGCCAGGCTCTCCTCCCTCTTCCCTCAGGCAGCACCTACAGCAGTGTGCCTTGATCCAGATGTCTCTGCATCTAGGCAGGGGGAGATGCCGCATGAAGAAAGCCTTCTTGCTGTTGTTGCTGCTGTTTCTGCTTCTTCTGCTGCTCCTCTTGTTGCTGCTGCTGCTGAGCCTCCTACTGCAGTTCTTGCAATAGACCTAAGGTCTTTGCTTTCTGCTTTTGATTCTGCCTATTTTAGCTATCTACTAGAGGTCCATGCTGTCCAGCCCCCAGAAGACTTATCCAAGGCACTTGTGGCATTGTCTTGCTGTGACCCTAGCATCCTCAGCTCTTTTGTACATTCAATAATTGCTGCTACTGAAGATGTTGCTGCTGCAGCTGCTTCTGAATAAAGGACTGACTTTGCTGCTGAGAATGTTGCTGTTGCTGCTGAAGATATTCTTACTGCTGCTGCAATTCCAACTGTTTCTGACGCACCAATATCCAAGGATCTTCTGATGTCAGAGGCCACTGATTTTGAGCCTGCTGCAGTTTTTGATGTTGTTTCTGCTGTTTCTACTGCTGTTAGTGAAGTTTCTGCTGATGTTAGTGAGACAGTTGCTGCTGCTGTCACCTCTCCTGCTATTGATGTTGTTTCTGCCTCTTCTGCCTCATCTGCTGTTGTTCAACTGAAGAAAGATCATATGAAGAAAATAGATGCTTTATATGATGATCAGAGTTCTGAATCTGATGAATTCAAAACAGACTCTGATGACTCATCTGCTACCATTGCCAGGAAAAGGAAGGCAAGGAGCAAGGCAATGAAAAGGGTTCCTCCTGCTAAAGTTAAGGATAATAATGATATTCCTTATTATATCCTTCATAATTGCCCCATCACTGAACATTGGATGCAGTTTTCCAAGAACCAGCTGAAAGCCATGAAGAAAAAGAGAAAATATGAGAAGGGCTCATCCCAATTCCAGCACCCTCATCCTCCTCCACCACCTCCTCCTGATGCAGGTGCAGATGGAAGCTCTGCAAGTCAACCCCCAGCTAGAAGCCAGGCTCCCTATCAACCTCATGCCAGATCCTATCAAAGGGAAAGCCAATCCAGGGGTTCATATTCTAAGAGAGGAGGATACAGGGGCAATCAGAGAGATATACAAGTATATTCCAAAGGGTATTCCAGGCAGCACCCATATTCTAGGGGAGGACATGTTTCATCTGATACATCATCAGGTCCTTTCCCCTACAAGCTGAAAGAGAATGTGTCTGTCAAGCCTCCTCAAGACAATCCTTCCAACAAGTATGAGCCACCTGTACCTTATGAGGACCCTGAAAATAATCCAGCTGCTTGGACTGCCAGGATGAAGGAATTGGCTGCACTAGATCAGATTAAGAAGGCCAGAGAACAAGGACTAGATGCTTCCAACATTTCTACAATGTCTGAGCAAAGACAGAAAGAATTAGAAAGATATGCTTCCAGTAAATTCTTTGATGCTGACAGATACATGGAGTTACATCCTGCAGCTGTGGTTCCCAGGCCTTCAAAGCAAACTTATTTGGGTGCAGCAGATGACACCAGGTCCAACAAAGAAGCCCTAAACCCTAACAGAGAAATTAAAATGGTTAAAGGCAAAGAGAAGAAGTGACATTGTAAGGTGACAGTTTCTGTGAATTCTGATTGTTATCTGGATGATATATATATCTCTGTGTTTCTGCTTGTCTAGCTGTTGTTTTTCTGCTTAATACTTGTATGTTGTTATTTAAATTTTTCCAAAGTCTGTAAATAGTAATCCTAACCCAAATAGGGGGAGATTGTTGGAACACCCAATTACTAATTTGGGTCAGGATCACTATGTCTCTAGGAACCTTTGCTTGACCTCCTGTATAGCTTAAAAGGTCAATTAGAATTGAGTCTAAGGGTTAGAAGTCTAGGTTTGGAAGCTGCCCTGAAGACCAAGTTTTTCTGTCTGGAGACTAAGTCTGATCGTCGAGCTCAGCACGATGATTCGTCGAACTCCGATCGACGATCGTCTAGCTCAACTTCGACAGATCGTCGAACTCCATTCGACGATCGCTGAGCTCAACTTCATAATATCATCGAACTCCATTCGACGATCGGTGAGCTCAGGTCGACGATCTTGACTCTACCTTGGATCTTTATCTCTGAGCTCAGTTCGACGATCTTTGAGCTCAGATCGACGATTATTTTTGCTGCTTAAGTTTTCTAGATCGATGAGCTCCGCTCGACGATAGCAGAGCTCAGTTCGACGATTTCAGATAACTTCCAGAATTCAAATTCAAATCAGTTAGGAGTTATTCTGCAATTAATTCAGAGATTTGCTAGCCGTTTTCATTCAATTCTGGACCAAGTTTCAAGGGATTTTTAAAGGAATGTCTCTGTGGACTTTCCTCCAGAAGAGATTATGCAATTAAGGATGCAATCAATGCAGACCAATGACTATCCTTGACAGAGAATAATATTCTATTCTGTACCAGAGAATAAAAGACAGGATTTTTGAATCTCTCATAAGAGAGCACACACAATACAGATTACAGAGACAACCTCAAAATCTTCTGTCTAAAAGAATTCTGAAGAACACTCATCCAAGGAGATCAAGTTTTCAAATCTTCAGATCTCTTTTAGTTTTCAAAGTGTTCAAGGCCAACATATTCCAGACTCCAGACACTCAACATTTCAGTCCCTTTTGCTGAAATCATCCATTGCTGGAGTTCAATATTTGAAGGCCTATCACCCTCAGCAAAGCTTTTCTTCCTGAAGATTTCAAGGATTCAGGGGGAGCTTTGACAACAATCCACATAGTCTTCTCAGTTGTTTGAGAAAGAGAAGATTGCCATCACTCTCTCACCCCCACTCTGTAAAGGGTTTTTCAAACTCCCTTCAAAAGTTTGAACCTGGTTTTTGAGCACCTTGTCAAAAGCTCATTGGTGGCAAGACACCTGATCAAAAAATCTGCTTTGGTTTTTGAGCACCTTATCAAAAGCTCATTGGTGCCCAGGACACCTGATCAACTCATCCTGCAGTGGATTCCTACCTAGGGTGGTAGAAGAGTGGATGTACCCAAGTTTGGGGAACCACTATATTTCCTTGTGTCCTCTTGTTCTGCTTGCTTTCATTTTTGTTTCTGGCCTTGATTTTTCTGTGCTTAGTTTTTGCATAGCTTAGTACTGTGATTAGATTTATTTCTGCTTCCCTGCTCACACATATTACAATAATTGTTGTAAAAGTTTGTAAAAGTTTTTAAAGCACTATATACTCTATTCACCCCCCCCCCCTCTAGAGTATATCAGATCTAGTTGCACTTTCAATTATTCCATTTTCCGGTTTATTCTTGTCTGTTCGCACATGGTATCAGAGGAGTTGATCTTTTTCCCCTGATAGGGTGCCTTCTCCTGTCCGCATGCTTTGATCCTCTTCTTGTTGACTGTTCGCACGGCCTCTCTTCCCTTCTCTGTTTTGTCGCTGCCCTTTGTGTGCGAGATCCTCTTCTCTCTCCATCTCTCTCTCTCTCTCAATCTGCGACCTGCTTTTGCAGTTTCTCTGTATCTTGTTTGAGCTGTTTTCTATCTACCCGCCCGACTTCCGGTTCGTGCGGCCTTCTATCTACCCGCCCGATTTATTTCCCTCTGCTTTCTTCTGCTTCTTGGTCGTGGCCTATCTAGCCGCTGGTTTGTTGACACCGTGACCGCTGCAGAACCTCAGCTTGTGTCTGCTGCGGTTTCTTCAATTATCTATCGCGGTTTGCATTGTTCTTGTCCCTTCCTATTTGTGTGGTCTCCGCGGCTTGCTACCCTCGCGACCTCTCTTCTATGGCTCTTTACGGGTCCTCTACAAACACCGCTACGCCTGTGGCCAATCCGCCCCCTCCTCCCACTCCTTTTGGGAATCTTGGCACCGTCTCCAAGCTTATCGGTTCCAACTACCAGGATTGGAGTGTCTCCTTCACCTTCCTTCTTCGCTCACAACATAAACGTCACCACCTCACCGATGATCCTTCTCCTCCCACTTCCGCTGAGTTTAACGACTGGGATGCTAGCGACGCACTTGTGTGCACTTGGCTAGCTAACAGCCTTTCGGATGAATGTCTTCCCATCATCCGTCATGATGAGACGGTCCAGAAGGCTTGGCTTCATCTTGCTGATCTGTACTCGAAGGGGGCTCAGACGTCCCGCATCTATACTTTATATGCGGACCTCTTTGCCTGTCCTTCCATGTCTCTTGTTGCTTCTTATCAACAAGTACAGGCTCTCGGGGATGAAATTCTTCAACATCTCCCCTTCTCTGCGGATTTGGCCGAACATCACAAGCACTTTCAAGAACTTCTTATTGTGTCTATCTTTTGCGACTTCCGGAGTCCTATAACATGATCCGCCAACAAATCTTGGGGCAAAGTGGACTCTCCCACCTTGGATACAACTGTTGCACGTATTGCCTCAGTTACCTCTCTCTTTTAACATCCACTTCTGTCTTCTCCCCCTCCGGACAACTATGCTCACCAGACTCAATGGAGTGGCTCTGGTAGTCACAACCACCATTTCGGTGGGTGTGGCTCTTCGTGATTCCTCTTCTCTCACTGTGGCCGCACAGGGCATCTTGTGGATTGTTGTTGGATGAAATGTCCACATCTTTTCCCTTCTGGTGACTCTTCCACCTCCTCTTCAAAGTCGTCCGCCTCGGTGGTCACGTCATCAGGTAGTGCTCACGTGGTTACTCTAGGTAAATGGCTCATCAACTTTGGTGCGACTAATCACATAATGGGCAATCCTCAGTGATTTTGTCTCCTCGAAACACATGATCGATTGCCCCCGGTCCTTATTGCAGACGGCTCTTCCTCCCTGGTTCATGGGACAGGAGTGGTTCATGTCACTTCATTTCTTCGCCTAGCCGACACTCTCTATGTGCCCAAGTTTTTATGCAATTTATTGTCGGTTACCTCTTTGTGTAAGCAACTTCAGTGCTCCGTCACATTTACTCCAACTTCTTGTTCTTTTTAGGATCCGAGCTCCCAATGAAAGATTGCTACTGGTACTGAGAGCGGCGGCCTCTACTTCCTCGACAACGTTTTTGCTCTATCTGCTCTCTCCTCCTCGTCTACAGATATTCTACAGTGGCATCTCCGCCTTGGTCATCCTCCTCCATGACTTCTTCATCAGCTTCTACCCCACCTCCCTCCGAACAGTTCTCCTCTCAACTGCGACGCCTGTCAACTTGGCAAGCATCACCGTTCCACCTTCCCGCCGAAGCAAGGTCGTGGCTCTACCCGTCCATTTGATCTCATTCACTCCGACATCAGGGGTCCTGCTCCTACCCTCACCGGTGGTCGGGGTAGTTCTTATTTTGTTACTTTCATAGATGACTTCTCTCGATGTACTTGGTTGTATCTCTTACGAGAATGCTCTGAATTATTCGATGTATGGACATCTTTTTATCATTTAATTTAAAAGCAGTTTGGTGTTTCAATTAAAATCTTACGTTCTGATAATGCTTAGGAGTATATTATTCAAGCTTCTTCATTTTCTGTATGTAACATGGGATTGTTCATCAAACAAGTTGCGTCTATTCCTCGCAACAAAATGGAGTGCCAGAACGCAAAAACTATCACCTCCTTGATGTCGCTCGCACTCTGCTAACGCAGATGCATGTCCCTCGCTCCTACTGGGGATATGCGGTTCTCATTTCTTTATATCTCATCAATCGCTTTCTATCCACGGTTCTCCACGGTCAAACCCCATTCTCCATTCTCTATTTGGGCAAGGATCCCTTTCCTCTCCCTCTACGCATATTTGGGTGCACAACCTTTGTGCATGCTCCCTCCGCCACTTGCGATAAACTTTCCCCTCGCTCCACCAAATGTGTCTTTCTGGGATACTCTACCACTCAGAAAGGCTATTGTTGTTTTGACCCCATTCTTCGCAAGCAGTTCATCTCCGCGGATGTTACCTTCTTCGAGAATGCTCCCTATTTCTCTGACGCCTCCTCTCTTCCTCCTGCGGTTTTCGATTCTCCTCCTACTCCCTCCAGCCCATCGACACATACTGAGGTATTTCCTCCTCCACCATATCAATCATCTCCTCCTCTCTCTCCACCTCCGCTATCTCCCTCCTCTCCGTCGTCGTCGCTCTCTACTCCCGGACCAGCTCTCTCCACCACAGATGTAAAAGTGGTGGTATGCACTGGTACCACTAGTGAGGTTAGACTGTTTAACTCTAGATGGGGGTGAATAGAGTGTTTCAAAATCTTATCAGATTTTTATTTCAGAGTTAAAGATAGTGATACTTATAAGTGTGATCTGAATGTGCAAAAATAAAAACTAAACTACATAGCAAACAACACACATAAAAATTAAGATTGCATCACAGACGACACAAGAATTTTATAGTGGTTCCCCTAAAAACTTGGGTACAGCCACTCTTCTACCACCCTGGTAGGAATCCACTCAGGTTTTTGATCAGGTGCCCTGTCACCAATTAGGTTTTTGTTCAGGTGCCTGTCACCACAAGATCTGCTTCAGGTAGATCAGGAAACCTTTTAGGCTTTTGATCAGGTGCCTAAAAACCAAGTCAAGCCTTTTGATCAGGAGACTTGCAACCAAGTGGTTAACGTTTGAATGGAGCTATAACCCTGTGTACAGTGGGGTGAAACAAATAAACAAGATGTTGTCTTCTCTTTTCTCAGAGCAACAGAGAAGATTTGTGGATCCTTGATGGTGTCAAAGCTCCCCCTGAGATGAATATTTGTTCAGGAAGAATGGAATCTTTTCAGGGTGAGTAGGTCTTCTTGAACAGATCTCCAGAAAGCTGTAGACAGATAGAAGTTGATTGTCTCTTTTTTTTGGCTTGCTGGAGGAAGAACACTTGATGAAGACAGTTAGAGCCTTTTCTTGAATAATTTCTGGTGTCTGTCTTGTTCTCTTTGTGTTCTGCTATTCCTGTTATCTGTTGTCGACTAAAAGAGAAGAATATCTTTTTTATATATCTCTGTCTAATTTCTCCTTTGAATTTGAATTGTCTGCATTGAATGCTGACTTCCTGGAGAAAGAAAATCGGGCGGAGAGAATATTGCATTAATGGATTTCCCCAACTGTCCTATTAAAAACGGCAAGTAATAATCCTGATAAATACCATAATCAATGCTGCCACTAAAGGCCATTTCTAGAGAATATAAGCTTTGATTATTCAGGAATTACTGCAATAGAATAAGGACAAAAAGAGGGGAAAATTCCAAGTCTGGAACTCCACAGCAATTGTCGAGCAGAGAACAAATTTCGTTGACCTGAGTCCAAAGTTCGTCGAGCTGAGAAATCTTGTTCGTCGACCTGGGAATCCTCGTTCGTCGACCTGAGAACTAAGTTCGTTGACCTGAGATCAGCTAACTGCTTTCTGTGAAGAACTTCTCATTTCTGTGCTCTAAGTTCATCGAGCTGATAATGAAACTTTGTCAACCTTAGTTCAGAGAAAGGATTCTGTATTTGATGTGTTGAAGTTGATCACCCAGAATTCGTCGACCTAAGCTCGAATATCGTCGAGCTCAACTCAGAGAATTTACTCTGAGTTCGTCGAACGGAGCACGACTTTCGTCGAGATGAGTTCGAAAAACGTCGAACTGACTTTCCTGAACTTGATTTTCTTCTAAGTCTGAGTCTTCTGCAGTCTTCTGTTGGCTGGTCCATGTGTGGTTGAAACTAAGGACTTAGCTTAAACTCTAGGACACAGACATGACCTTGGCTATACATGTTGGGTCAATGATCCTAGTTAGTGAACCTAGCTCAAATCAAACTAGGGATCCAACAATCTCCCTCTATTTGGGTGAGATCACTAATAGAAAATGAAATAAAAACATTCACAAAGCAGAAAAATATATCTGGCAGAAAATGAAATATGCACCAGATATTTACAGAGTAGCTTTGTGATAGTACATGAAAAATAAGAGTTTAGAAAGACAAAAACAGAAACAGAATAAACTCATTTCTTTTTCTTCATTTTCTCTTTTTTCTTATCCTCCATTTCTTTGTCAACTGGCTGTGTAAACTTGATCTCTCTATTAGGATTTGATGCTTCCTTCTTGGACATGGTCATATCAGCAGCTCCAATGATGTTGAGAGATATGGCTCTAGGCACAACAGCCTATGGGTGTAGATTCATATATGCATCTACATTAAAGAATTTGTTAGCCTTTGCATACCTGTTCAGTTCTTCTTTCCTGTATTTAGACATAGTGGAGTACTGAGATGCATTCTTTCCTTCAGCTTTAGCCTTGTTTATCAGTGATAATCCAACCAATTCCTAGAACTTTGCCATTCTAGCAGTAGTAGCTGTTTCAGGATCCTCAAATGGAATGGGATGAGAATCTGGCTTCTTAGGACTGTCAGCTTTAACTGGTTCAGGGACTTGCTGTTGCTATTGCTGAGGTTGTTGTTGTTGTTGATGTTTATGCCTGTAGGAAGGATTCCTCTGCTGGCTGCTTCCTTTAAAGGATGAGGATCTACCATGTTGTCTTTGGTATGTTTGAGAATATGAGGTAGACCTCTGAGAATTAAGTCCTGAAGCACCAACAACATGTGGAGGAGGAGGAGGTGGTCCTTTCCTATGCTTCTGAGGAGGAGGAGAATATCTTCTGCTTTTCTTTCTATCCTTCTGCTGATTCTTGGATAGCCAAATTCAGGCAGGCATTCTAGGATAGGGAGTAATTTTCTGGAGAATGTAGTAAGGAATGTCATGATTTGGATTAGGCTTGGGGGCAGCAACTAGAGGGGCTTTCCTTTTCTTTGAAACTTTCTTCTTTTTAGCAGAGGGGCTATCATCAGAATCATCATTGTATTCATCATCTTCTTTGTCAGAGGAGGATCCCTGAGTTTTATCATACAAATCATCTAAAGCCTTTAGAAGATTTTTGTCAACTGACTTGTCAGCCTGAGGCTGAGCTTAAGGTACTAGAGCTGGAGCTGGAGGTTCTGGAGCCTGAGGCTCTTCAATAACTATTATATTTTCAGTAATTAACAAATTTTCTTCTTCTATATCTGCCATTATGATTTCATCCAAATCTGGAAGAGGACTATCATCCATTATATATGTTGGAGCAGAGATGACCACTGGAGAAGAGATAACTTGGAAAGAAGATATTGTTGGAGTCTCTGAAATAACAAAACTGTCCTTGAGTTGCTTAGCAACTGTGGGACTGATAGGTGTTATATAGGGAACAATAGTCAGGGATGGATTTAAGCAGACAGATGGAAGAGAACTGAAATAAATTGACTCAAAAGAATTCAATAAATTGAATAAATCCATTGTGTGATTGACAAAGCAATCACCAACAGTTATTATTTCTGTATCCTCTATAACTGTCTCTATATCTTGAACCATATAAATATCTTTATCTGAATCTGTAACTGTTGCTGCTGCTAAAGCTAGAGGGGCTTCTTCATTGAGCATCTCCCCCTGCCTGATTTCAGCAGGAGTTGGAGTCAGGCCCCTAGTTGAAAGGAGGGAGTGAGGAAGCGGCAAGGAGAGCAGCAAGGGAGGAAATAGAATTAGCAAGAGGTATAATGGCCTCTGCTATAAGGGTCCTGATCACTGGAGTAATATGCTCCAGGATGGTAGACAGAGAATGGGAAACTGAATACATAAACTCAAGGGTTTGTTTGAGTGGATACAGAGAGAGAAGCAGAGGGAGTGACATTAGGGAGGATGTCATCCTAAGGAGATGACGGTGAAGGAGATTATGTTGGACTAGGAATGTTATGAACTGGTGAAGTGGGTGTAGATGGTGGTGAGGTGAGTAGATTAAATGTGGGGGATGACAGAAATGTATCAGGGTTGATGTTTTGGAGGTGGGATGGTAGAGGAGATTGATGTGGTGTGATATGGAGTGGAGAGTGAGGAGGTGTTGGCACATGAGTTGGTGAAGGAATTGAGATTGTTTGTTGTTGCATAGGAGGAACAGAAGAAGATGGTTGGGTAGATGGAGGAGTTATTGGTGGAATGGATATGGTGGAAGAAGGAGGTGGTAGAGGAGCTTCTTCAAAACCATGGTGGGGAGTGGCTGTATCAGCCATTGTGCCCTCAGAAGGCCTGGAGGAGGAGGAAGCCTGGGATGGCTTTGTGATCCTCCTCTCCCATCTGCCAAACAGGGCATAGGTTAACCTCTTTGAGGCATTTATCAACACTGGTGTGGAAACCAGATGTCTAGAAGCCTTTTCCTACAAGAATATCCCTAGTACCCGGCCAAAGCAGACCTCTTTCTTGTTGTTCTTCTTCTTAATCAGATCAAACAGTAACTTTACCCAGTTAATTCCTTTCTTATCCACCAAGGCAGCCATCACCAAAAATTGGTGCCTTGTGATATAGTCAAGTGCTGTATGCTTGCCTAACAACACTTTTTTGACGACATCAGCTAAGAACTTGTATTCAGCAGACAAGCACTTTTTTAGTAGTTTGTTAGGGTTATCTCCACAATTTCCCATTCTAATCAACATATTATTATACTCCTCAGAGTCCATCTCTATGTCATCAGCACCATTTAATAGACCGAAAATGTCGGTTAGTATAGTTGGAGAGAGAGAAATCTGGTTACCAGAAATAATTCCAGTCATGTTGTCTTCTGTTGTGGAGGTTGAAAAGACCCATTCTTTAATTTCAGTCATCCCTATCTTGATTCTTTGAGTCATAAACTTCTTCAGATTCTGATCTTCAAACAACTTCAGTATTTCCACAAGTATTGTGTCAAAGTGTTGGAAGGAATCAAAATCTATATCGAAGACCATATGGAATTTCATGGTGGAGAGAGCGCTTGCTGGAATCGCCATGAATACACCTGCAAGAGAGAAACAAAGATCAAGTGCAAAGGAACTGAAAGTGCGGGATGGAGGTCGAAGAAAACCTAAATATAAGGTTTTTAGAATATGAACCGCCAATCTCCGTTCGACGAAAAAGGAAAAGATCTTAGATCTGCGTTCGACGAAGTATTTTAATAAAAATGAGTTCGTCGATCTCAACCTGAAGAAGGTGAATAAATCGTCGATCTCCATTCGATGAAAATTCACTAAAGTAGAGATCATCGATCTCCGTTCAACGAAAACTGTTTCACTTAGAAGTGATCGTCAAACTCCATTGGACGAACTCTTCACGAGGAGTTCACAGATCGTCGATCTCTGTTCGACAAACTATCAACAAATCGTCGACCACAGACAGAAATTAAATTAACTCATCTCCATTGATCATTCCTAACTGATTTAAAAAAAACAGATGTTTCTTCTCATCCAATGGCTTGGTGAAGATGTCTGCCCTTTGTAAATTAGTGGAAATGAAGACAAGATTAATTTTCTTTTTGTCTACACAATCTCTAATAAAATGATGTGTTATTTCTATATGCTTACTCCTACTATGATGCACTGGATTTTGTGCTATGGATATAGCACTGGTAATATCACAATATATAGTTGAAATATTTAAGTTGTATCCATAATCCAGTAGTTGTTTTTGTATCCACAAGACTTGGGAGCAACAGCTGTCAGTAGCTATATATTCTGCTTTTGCAATTGATGTGGACACAGAGGTTTGCTTTTTATAGAAACAAGACACTAGCCTATCACCAAGAAACTGGCATGTTCTTGTGGTGCTTTTTCTTTCCACTCTACATCCAGCATAGTCAGCATTAAAAAATCCAGTTAAATCAAATTCTGACTCTGATGGATATAGAAGTCCTAGATTTGGGTAACCTTTTATATATCTCCAAATTCTTTTTAGCAAAATATAGTGAGATTCTTTAGGGTTCACTTGGAACCTAGCACATATGCATTTAGCAAACATTATGTCTGGCCTAATTGTTGTGAGATATAAGAGGGACACAACAATGGTCCTATACAACTTCTGAACAACAGGTTTTCCATGCTCATCAGAATATATCACAGCATTTGCAGCCATAGGTGTCTTCATTGCTGAGGCATCACACATCCCAAATCTTTTGATAAGCACCTTAGAATATTTAGATTGGGAGATAAAGATACCATCAGATGATTGTTTCACTTGGAGACCAAGGAAATATGAAAGTTCACCCATGCTACTCATCTCAAAATTTGAATGCATAAGGTTAGAGAACCTTTTGCATAATTTGGGATCAGTTGAGCCAAAGATAATATCATCTACATAAATTTATACTAATAAAATTTTATCTTTATGATGCTTAATGAAAAAAGTCCTATCTACAATGACTCTAAAAAATTTATACTCTAATAAGAAGCTAGCTAAGGTCTCATACCAATCTCTTGGAGCTTGCTTTAAACCATAGAGAGCTTTATGCAATCTAAAGACATGAGAGGGATGAGTTGGAGAGATGAAACCTAGAGGTTGTTCAACATAAACCTCTTCTTTAAGTTCTCCATTCAGAAAGGCACTCTTGACATCCATTTGATAGACTTTGAACTTCTTGAATGTAGCATAGGCAAGGAAGATTCTTATATCCTCAAGTCTTGCAACAGGAGCAAATGTTTGATCATAATCAATTCCTTCCTCTTGCCTATAGCCTTGAGCTACTAGCCTTGCCTTGTTTCTCATAATGTTACCTTCTGCATCCAATTTATTTCTGAATACCCATTTGGTTCCAATGACTGGATAGTCTTTGGGTCTAGGAACCAATTTCCAAACTCTACATCTCTCAAATTGATTGAGCTCCTCTTGCATGGCAATGATCCATTGGGGATCTTGTTCTGCATCTTTAATGGATTGGGGCTCAAGTTAAGAGAGAAAATAAGTAAACATCAAGTCAGGGTGGAGTTGATGCCTTGTTTGCACACCAGCTGAAATGTCTCCAATCACTTGAGATCTAGGGTGATCTCTAAGTGTGACCAAATCAGTGGGAGGAGCTGGTTGGGCAACAGCTTGGGGAATTAATTCCTCTTGTGGAATTATATTGGTTGTTGTTAGCTCTTCACTGATCTGATTATCTTCATCTTCACTTTCTTCAGCAACTTGTGGAGAAGGATGTATTGGAACCTCTTGGGTGAGTCTTAGATCCTCCAATCTCTCGCACAAGTGAGGTACCTGCAAAGTACTATTGGTAGAAATTTCTTTCTCCTTATAAGACATGTTAGCTTCATCAAAAGTCACATGAACAGATTTCTCAATTTTTAAAGTAGATTTATTAAACACCCTATAAACTTTGCTGACTTGGGAATATCCTAGAAAAATTCCCTCTGCAGTCTTAGCTTCAAACTTTCTAATATATTTCTTGTCATTATTATGAATATAGCATATACAACCAAATATTTTAAAATAGGTGATTTTAGGTTTCTTCCCTTTAAGCAATTTATAGGGAGTCTTATTTTTAAGTTTATGTATTAAACTTTTGTTCATTATATAGTTTTTTGTGCTCACAGCCTCTGCCTAAGAGGATAGGGGCATGTAAGTATCTACAAGTAATGTGCCTGCAGCTTCAATTAAGGTTTTATTCTTCCTTTTAGCTACCACATTTTGTTGAGGAGTTCTAGGAGCTGAGAAGCAATGTCTGATACCTTCCTTCTCACAGAACTCATGCATAAGAAGAGACTCAAACTCAGTACCATGATTACTTCTGATCAATGTAACTGTAGTAGAGTACTCAATCTGTATGGTCCTGAGAAAATCTGTAAGAACCTTGAATGTATCTGACTTAGATCTCAGGAAGAACACCCAAGTGAATCTTGAGAAGTCATCTATAATAACTAGAGTATAAGATTTCCCTCCTAGGCTTTGTACAACAATTGGGCCAAAAAGGTTCATGTGTAGCAAGTACAAAATCCTAGGTGAATCACTTTTATTAACTGATTTAAAGCTAGATCTTGTTTGCTTGCCTAATTGACAAGTCCTGCAGAGGCCTTCCTTCTTGTAGGAACCAGAAGGCAAACCTCTAACAAGGTTGTCTTTAGATAGCCTAGCACTGTTTTTCATGTTGACATGTCCTAATATTTTATGTCATAAATTATTTTGATTACTAACAAGATTAAGTAAACAAATATCTCAAGTTGCAAAATGAAAATCAACTACATATATGTTGTCTTGTCTATTTCAAATTAAAACAGTTTGGTCTTCTTTAGTAGAAATAATATATGAACTTGAGTTAAAATGTACCTGATAACCTTCACTACATAGTTGACTTATGGAGATGAGGTTATGTTGTAGTCCACTTACATAAGTCACCTTTTTGAAATTGACTGCTCCAATCTTAACTTCTCCAAAGTCTTCAGACTGACCACAATTTGAGTCACCAAAGATCACCTTTGGTCCCAGCTTGGACTTGTAGTTATTTAAGTTGTCCTTGCTTCCAGTTATATGCTTTGAGCATCTACTGTCCAGATACCATAGTTGATTTAAAGCTGGACAGCCCTGTACCTGCATAGAAAATAATTAGTTGTTCTTGACCCAGATTACCTTGTGTCCTTTATTTTTGTGATAAGAAAAACTTGATATAACTGAAAATCCAGGTTGGGATTTATAACCTAAGGGATGGTATCTCTTAGGTGGAATTTCCCTATCAGCAAGAGGATTAAAAGGTTTACTAGATTGATGAACGTTTCTGTTAAAATTATGATTTTTGTTAAGTCTGACTGGGTTCGACGAAAATTTGTAAGTTCGTCGAACGGAGTTCGACGAAGTGGGATGAGATCGTCGATCTCTGCTCAGAGAATGAATATATTCATTTTTTGTGCCCCAAGTTCGTCGATCTCTGCTCGAGAACCATACACAGTTCGTCGATCGCAGTAAGATGAATTATTGTTGCTAATATTTAAGTTCATAGATCATCGATCGGAATTCGACGAACTAGCCACATTTCATCGATCTGAGTTCGACGAAATCTGTTGAACTTTGTTTTTACTTAGATTTTCTTGTTTCTGTTCTTTTGATTTTTAGTGTTAGGTAACTCTTCTGTGGGTTGTTTATTGCTTATTACCTCATATCCTTAGCTGAAACAAATTTTATGGGTGTTGATAATATATTCTTCTTAAGTATGGGGGGTAAGCTTGATGAAGCACCCAATCCTTGCTTGCCATTTAGTCTGCCATTGACTGTACTTGTGATGTCCATCAGCTTAAGGCTTCTCCCATTGAGAGATTCCTCAAGTTACTTAGCCTCACATAACTCTATTTTTAAAGAAATAATTTGTTCATTAGCTAAAGCTAGATCATCCTTAAGCTTATTGTTTTCAGCAAATAAATTATCAAACTCAGATTGTCTTTCTCTTAGCATTTTAATTTCTTTTTCAGATTTAATTAAATCATTAAAAAAAGATTTGAATTCAATTTTAAAATCAATAGATTTAAAGTCAAAAGATGAGATTACCTGATCCTTATATGTCTCAGATTCCTCGTCGATTCTTCAGAATGACCTTCTGCTTGATCTTCAGCATCAGGTCTGCTGCATGAGGCATTAATTGTCATGGGGCAAACCTCTCTTAGCTTGGCTTCTTCTTCTTCATTGGAGCTGGAAGATGATGTCTCTTCATCAGTATCACTCCAGGTTTCAGCAATGAAACCTTTTTCCTTCCTTTTGTATTTGTTGGAGGAGTGTTTGCTTGACTTCTTCTTATTCTCTTTCTCTTTTCTCCTGTCTCTTTTTTGAGCTTCTGGGCATTCAGGAAGGATGTGCCCAGGCTTTATGCATCCAAAGCAGACAATCTCCTTGGTAGGAGTTCTGTCATACATAGGTTTGTCATCATTTTTGGATGGCCTTCTCCTGAAATCTTTCTTGGCCATCTTGTAGAATCTTTTGGCCATCAAGCTCATCAACTCTTCATTGGTTTGAAGGGTTTCAGGTTCTTCGGTTGCTTTGAAAGAAATATTGTGCTCCTTCCTTGAAGAGGTTGAGGCCTTCAGTTCAGCAGCCTCTCTGGTTTTGATTAATTACTCATAGTGTTGGGTACATTGGAAAATGTGTACCAGATTTGGAGAAGCCTTACCTAACTCAATGATATTCATCAAGGTATATTTGATGTTGTTTTGAGTTTCATTGTGCAGGTTAAGGAAATGCAGAAAAAAGTTTCTAAGTACAAGTGTCGACACTTGGGAAAGTATGTGTCGACACTTGAGAAGAATTGTGTCGACACTTGGGAAAGGCTGTGTCGACACAAGGGGCCAGATTCTATCGACATACAGGACTTGTGTCGACACACAAAAAATCTGTCGACAACAACTGTGTCGGCACCAGGAGCCAGATTGTGTCGACACACAGGACTTGTGTCGACACACAGAAAATCTGTCGACAACAACTGTGTCGACACACAGGACTTGTGTCGACACATTCCAGAATTCTGTCGACAACATCTGTGTCGACACATGGGACTTGTGTAGACACACACCAGAATTCTGTCGACACCAACTTTGTCGAGACTAGGAGTTATTGTGTCGACACACAGGACTTGTTTCGACACATTCCACTGAAGCTGTGTCAAGAAGTTAAAGAGAAGCTGTGTTGACATTGTGAAAATTGTGTCGACATCATCAAGAGTTGTGTCGACACATGGTCTATTTGTGTCGACATATTTGAAGTATTGTCTCGACACTTTGCTGCTGAGTCAATGTATAAATAAGTTTCTGGAGACTTGACAGCTATCATAACTAACAATGATGTTGTATCTGTCAGATCTGTCAGAAGGCCGTTAGGAACCGGATCAACCGGTAACCTCGGATGGAGCCTATATAAAGACATGTTCTATCATCAAAGAACAGAAATGAAGAACTAAGAAGAAGAAGAGACAACCAACAACTGAGAGGAAGAAGAGAAGTCTTCATCCAGAAGTCAACAAGTCTCTAAGGGCAGATCCAGAACAAGTCTGCGAGAAGAATTCAGAGCCACATCTGAATAGAAGAAAGGAGCTGATCTCCAAGAAGATCAACCTTACTTTGTTCAAATTCAAGAAGCTTTGAAGAAGCTAAGACAGGTTGAATCTAAAGCAGTCAGATCTATCAAGAACTGACCAAGAAACCTTCTACCCATTCTCTCTCTACTTGTGTGAAGGAATTATTCTTTTTACTATCAATTTTTCTGTAGGATCTTTTACAGATCTGAGTGTAGGAGGGTTATCTCTCTGAGTTGTTAATCCTAAATCTATAAAGGCTAAGGTAGGGTTGAGTGCCTGATGTAGGAGAGTTTTCTCTCTGAGTTGTAGGCCTTATGAAAGAGGCTGAGGTAGGGCTTGATTGCCTGAGTTGTAGGCCTTGTGGAAGCGGCTGAGGTAGGGCTTGATTGCCTGAGTTCTAGGCCTGTTGAAGAGGCTGAGGTAGGGCTTGATTGCCTGAGTTGTAGGAGTGTGGACTAACTCTGACGTAGTATTCTCTGGGAGGATCTGAGTTGTAGGACTTGCTGAAGTCTGAGCTGTAGGGACCTTTCAAGGTTTTGAGTTGTAAGATCTATGGATCTGAGAAGAAAGAAGGGAGTTAGGCTGAATCTAGTACACTGCAAGATAGGCGAAGGTGGAAAGTGGATGTACCCATCACTTGGGGAACCACTATAAATCTGTGTGCACTCTGTGATTGGCTGTGATTTCTTTGAACTGTGCTGTATTAATTACTGAATAATCTGTGTTAATAGTAAATATACTGTCTGCCTTAAGGAAAAAAGAATTGAACCTATTCACACCCCCCCCCTCTAGGTGTTTAGGATATCTTGAAACCAATTCTTTCAAGTGGTATCAGAGAGAGGTTACTCAAAAATAGACGTAACAGTTTGAGTGGATCTATAAGGCAGCCATCAGTTAGACAGAATGGGTTCAGCTGAGAATCAGAAGGAATTTGGATCTATAAAACTTCCTATCTGTAGCAAAGAAAATATTGGCATATGGAAAGAAAGGGTCAGATTGTTCATGTAAGCATCTGATCTAAGAATTTATATCACAGTTCTAGAAGGACCATTTGTTACTATGAAAATATCAGTTCTTGATGCTAATCTCAAGACTCCTAAAAGTTATTCAGAAATGACTAAGGAAGAGATCATCCTAGCAACCTTAGACAAGAGGGCACAGAATATAATTGTGAGTGCCATAGATGACTCTACATTCCAGAATTTGGTCCATTGCAAAACCTCCAAGGAGATGTGGGACACCTTGATTATCTACATGGAGGGGACAGAATCAGGAGAAGAGACAGAAGCTGAAGCTTATATAGGATTGTTTACTACTAAAGAGGATTCAGTAGAATCTGAGTTCTTGCAAATGCTGGACTCAATAAATGGGGTTGAAGATCATCATTGCAAAGGGATGATGACTTTGCCTGAGGAAGATCAATGCCAGGATCAGCTTGGTCCAAGTAAGGTAAACAATCTATCTACAGTTTCTGATTATTATACTGGATCTGAATCAGAATAATCTGCATCAAGAGATGTGAATGGATCTGAATCTAAAGGGGATGTACATCAACTTATTGATGAGTATGGTGATCTGTTGCATGCACTTAAGAGAAGCAGAAACCTTGTCAAAAATCAGGCTAAGGAAATTGCTGCTCTTAAGTTGGGTGCATCTGATTCAGAAAAATTGCTAGATCAGAAGATGAATGAGGTTGTCAAGCTGAAAAACATAACTGTTATTCAGTTGTGAACAATTACATTCAAAATTGATCAGATCAAGGGTCTGGAAGTCAGACTATAAAGAGAAAAGGAACTTGTGGCTAAATTCTCAAAGTCAAAGTCTGTCTTACCTTTGATTGATAACTTCATTGCACAAAAGGGTAAGACAGGTCTAGGTTTTAAGGGAAGAACTAGGGCAGCAAATTCTAAAAGAAAAGGCAAAGCCCTAATTCAGCCACTAATCTCCAAACTCCCTATTTCTTTCAGAAAAGTGGTGTAGCCTACTAACAAGTATGACCATGATATTACACATGGTCACTGTAAGGGTGATATTCTGAATGACAAGGGTGCAAATGTCAATAGGGCAGCCCATGTACAAACACACCATGTTCTTCAGGAATCATTGGTATTTGATGCACCAGCCCCAGCACTAAACAAAAGGATAGCTGACAGCAAGGCTGTTAAGACTGTATCTAAAAGAAGATACAATAGATATGAGTGATGGTGTTGTGGAAAGGTTGGGCATTATGCCATAGATTGTTGGCACAACACCAGTGTCAGTAAAAATGTCAGCTTACCTGTTAGAAAGACTGCAGGGAACTCAGTCAAGTTTCAGACTAACCTGAACCTAGAACCCAATACTTATTGGGGCTCTAAGGTTAAGTAATTTTATTTGATGCAGGTGAGTCCAAGTGGCCATACTCCAATATGGTACTTGGACAGTGGTTGTTCCAGGTACATGACTGGAATAAGAAGGATGTTGAAGGATTACACTCCTATAGAGAATGAACCCAAAGTGATCTTTGGTGGATCTGAAAAAGGGGTCATCAAAGGGTTTGGTAACATTTCCAATAGCTCAATCACAATCACCCAAGTGGCTTATGTAAAAGGTCTGAAACATAACCTAATAAGCATAAGCCAACTGAGTGATCTTGGTTATGATACTTCTTTTATTAAGAATGAGTGTCAGATTAGGAGGACAAGTGATCAAAAGGTCATCTTGTCAGGTTATAGAAAAGGAAATGTTTATTGCCTAAGTTTTATGAGTGAGAATATAGATTCTCCTATTTATCTTAATGCAGATGAGAAAGCTTCTCATTATATCAAATGGCACAAGAGGCTAGATCACCTCAACTATAAGACTATAGGTCAACTCTTTAGTAAAGAGTTAGTGAGAAATGGACCTCAGGTCAAGTGCATCAAGGAGGGTGTATGTTCAGCTTGTCAAAAAGGCAAACAGACCAAATCCTCCTTCCATAGTCTTGATACCAAAGACTCAGTGAGGTGTTTGTACCTCCTGCATATGGATCTATTTGGTCCTATGCCAGTTCATAGTCTAGGTAGGAAAGTCTACAAATTTGTGTTTGTGGATGACTATTCTAGATTTACATGGGTTTTCTTCCCGAGGCAGAAATCTGAAACCCCTACTGTCTTCCACAGTTTTATTAGGCAAATTCAGAATGAACTTAACAGTTCTGTGGTCAAAATCAGAAGTGACCATGGGACTGAATTCCAGTCTGAATGCATGACAAGATTTTGTGAAGAACTAGGGATTCATCAAGAGTTCTCCTCACCAAGAACCCATCAACAGAATGGTATTACTGAAAGAAAGAATAGGACTCTTATTAAGGCTGGTAGAACACTACTAAGTGACACTTCTCTCCCAGAATATTTCTAGGCTGAGGTAATAAACAATGCATGTCATGTTCTTAATAGAGCATCCATCACTAAAAGCCACAAAAAGACACCCTATGAGATTATGAAAAGCAGAAAAACAAACTTATCCTATTTTAGGATCTTTGGTAGCAAGTGTTTTGTTTTTAATAATGACAAGCACTATTTAACTAAGTTTGATGCCAAATCCCAAGAAGGGATATTTGTTGAGTACAGCAACAATAGTAGGGCATATAGAGTCTACAACTTGACTACTCAAGTTGTAGAAGAGTCTGTACATGTAGTTTTTGATGAAACTAAACTAATAAACTGTAAGCTGTCTAGTATTGCTTGTAGCTCTACAGGTCTGAATGAAAAGATGGACAAGCTATCCATCAGTGAAGAATAACATGTAAGGTAGGATGAATAAAATGATGGATGTTATCCAGGGGGAGTACAAGAATCACAAGCTGATGATGAAGAAAATGTAGTACAGAATGTTGAGGTGACTGAAGAAAATCAAGTTGTAGATAGATTGCCTCCAGCAATAAGACACCTAAAGGATCATCCAGCACAATAAATTATTGGTGATCCAAGTCATGGTGTTCAGACAAGGAGCAAGAACATGAACACAGTCCTTTGCTCAAGTTTCCTGTCCCAGATGGAACCTAAGAAATTTGAAGAAGCCATACAAGACCCAATATGGATTGATGTCATACAGGAAGAGCTGAATCAATTCAAAAGATGTAAGGTCTGGAAGCTGGTTCCTAAACCAAAGAATCACAATGTCATAGGGACTAAGTGTATCTACAGGAACAAGCTAGATGAAAATGGCATTATAGTCAAAAACAAAGCAAGACTGGTAGCAAAAGGCTACAGGCAGGAAGAGGGAATAGACTTTGATCAGACATTTGCTCCAGTGGCAAGGTTGGAAGCAATAAGGTTATTTCTTGCCTATGCAGCATACCAAGGGTTCAAGTTATTACAGATGGATGTCAAGTCAGCATTTTTAAATGGTGACTTAAAAGAGGAAGTCTATGTTGAACAACCCTCGGGTTTTGTAGATTCTCTCTATCCTAATTATGTGTATAGGCTAAATAAAGCATTATATAGTTTGAAATAAGCCCCTAGGGCTTGGTATGAAACATTGTCTACAATCCTCATTGAGAACAAATTCTCAAGGGGGAAAATAGACAAAACTCTATTCCTTAGGGAATCAAAAGGCAAGATGATCCTAGTCCAGATATATGTTGATGACATTATCTTTGGATCAACAACAAACAACCTTTGTAGAAAGTTTGCCAAACTTATGCAAGGGAAGTTTGAGATGAGCAGTATGGGTGATCTGAAATTCTTCTTGGGACTCCAAGTTAGACAGACTGATGATGGCTTGTTCATATCCCAGTCTAAGTTCACCAAAGAGTTGATTAAGAAATATGGTATGGAGTCAGCCTCCACCATGAGAACTCCAATGGGGTCAAGTATGCTTATAGGCAAAGATGATGCAGGGAAACCTGTAGATGAGTCTTTGTATAGAGGGATAATTGGCTCTCTTTTATACTTAACTGCTAGTAGACCAGACATCATGTATGCTACATGTGTCTGTGCTAGGTATCAAGCCTGCCCTAAAGAATCTCATTATACTGCAGTCAAAAGAATTTTGAGATATTTTAAGGGAACACCAAATCTTGGCCTTTGGTACCCTAAGAATAGAGATTTTCTACTAACTGGGTATTCAGATGCAGACTTTGCAGGATGCAAAGAAGATAGGAAAAGTACAACTGGCACATGTCAGTTTTTAGGAGGAAGATTGGTGTCATGGAGCAGTAAAAAACAGACAAGTGTGGCTATTTCTACTACAGAGTCTGAATATGTTGCTGCAGGCAGCTGCTGTGCTCAGCTATTATGGATTCAATATCAACTTGAAGATTATGGAATCCATGTAAGTAGAACTACATTATTGTGTGATTATACTAGTGTCAATTTAATTCCTAGAAATCCTGTTTCTCATAGCAGAACTAAGAACATAGAAATAAGATTTCATTTCCTTAGAGATCATGTTGAAAAGGAAGATATAAGTTTAGATTTTGTCAATACTAATTTTCAAATTGCTGACATGTTCACAAAACCACTGGATGAAACTAAATTCAATTATTTAAAATAGAATTAGGCATGCTGAACTTAGAATAAGAATGACAAATTTGACTAAGTAAATGGGTGTCGACACATAAAGACATAGTTGTCGACACTTAGTAGATGATGTCGACACATAAGAAAAAATTCTGTCGACACATCCAGAAGATTGTGTCGACACTCAGAATTTGGTGTCGACATATAGCTATCCTGACACTTAAATGTTGCTGTCGACACATACAGTCGTCTGTGTTGATAAGCAGAATTTAGTGTATACTCTCAAGGTTGTCTGTGTCGACACATCGTAAATTGTGTTGACACATAGTATAGTACTATAATAAAATCCTTTGTCGAGACTTTAGTATACTATGTCGACATAATCCCAACAGTGTCGATACAATAAGAGTATTTCAACCCTAGAGACTGTAACTAAAGGACAAATGCAGGGGGAGCAGATTCCTGCAATCAACATCCAACTGTCAAGTCCAGGAAGAGCTTAATCAAGGGGGAGCCAATGAGCTTTCTCCAGTTTCAGCTCAACAAGAAGAATTACCCTCAGGGGGAGCTAATGAGCAACAACCACCTGCCCACACAACTGCACTGGATAGTGAAGCAGCTACACAATCTATACTTGAGATTAACCAAGGCAATGTCCAAGAGGATGTCATTACCAGGGAAGAAACTTTGGAATTTGAAGGAGAACCTTCTGCTAAAGAGACAGTTATACCTCGAGTACAAATGGAATAAGAAGTTACTTTAGAAGAACTTTTTCCTGATTTATTAGATGCAAGAACTGAGGGGGAGCTGCTAAGGACTGAGAAGGAGATGCTCATTATAGCATCTAGTCTAAAAGATACAGTGGATATGACAAGCTCATCTGAGTCCTAAGAAGATAAAGAAGCCTCTAGGGCTAATAAGAGGAAACTGAGGGTCCTCAGGAAAAAGAGCTCAGGCTATAAGAAAGACTTGCAGGCTATTCCACAAACTCCAGCTCCAGCAGTAGACTTCAGTTCACTTCTGGTGCAACTGCAAGTAAAGTTGGATGAACAAAGAGCAGCTCTTGAGAATTATGTAGATGAAAGCCATAAAGGGGGAGAGAATTATTCAGATCATTCTATAAGAAAGGCACTAATTACCTAGCTAATCAGATTAGATTTCAAAAAGATGATCTCAGAGACCATATTGAAAGAGAATTCAGAAAGGGGGAGAGTGTGTTAGTCAATGCAGGCTCTGAACTGGCTAAATGGATAACTAATGTTATCAGAGCAACCCTTGGTTATCCACCCATGTGTGGCTATGTGATGATGATAACTGCTGATTTTGAAGGAATTCAATCTACAGTACAACAAATGTACAGTCCTCCACCTGAGGTTTAGAATATGGTTATTGAGAAGGTTGAGATGTCTGAAGCTCAACTTTCTAAGAAAAGGTTTAGAGAGCAGGCTGAATTGAAGCCTGATTTTGAAACATGGAGTTGCCTGGCAAGCTGTTAAAGACAACATGCATGATAGAGGCAAGTGGTACTCTGAACAAGAATGGAGCAAGTATCAAAAATGGCAAGATATCATACCTCAATTTAGAAGAGATCTCAAAGCTGGGAAGATACCTGCTACTTCTGTGGAGCCTAGCAAGTACTTTCCAAAGCCTTATCACTATTTTGAAAGGCAAATGGTTAAGGCTGAAGAACTCAAGGAAAAGAATCTTAAAGGAAAGAAGCCAGCTGAAGACACTGAAGCCAATGTACAAGCATGGATTCAGTCTGGAAATGGCATTGTCATCAAGGAGCCTAATCAGTCCTAGAATAGATTGACTAGATTTTAGAACTATGTAATCTTGTGTTTTAAATCATTGATTCATGTTCACTATATTTTATTATGTTTTGTGATGATAGAATATGTTGTTTTGTCTATATGTTACCCTGACTAAATAATCCTTTATACATCATAATCTGTGTTTTATTATAAAGTGATGTATATCATTGATTAAAGGTTATGACTTCTACAAATACCTGAAATCTATGCACATTAACTTGAAATCAGATTTAACTATTTCAGAGCTGTAGTCAAAGAAGGACAATACCTGATCTGCCTCTGATTCCGACACTCCTTCATCTTCAGACTCTTCTTCTTCTGAGTGACTTCTGGAGGCATCAATTGCCATGAGGCAAACCTCCTTTGCTCTTTCTTCTTCCTCATCTTCACTGGAGCTTGAAGATGTTGACTCATCTTCTGTCTCACTCCAGGTCTCAGCCACCAAGCCCTTTTCCTTCTTCTTGTGCTTGCTGGAAGACGGTTTGCTGGTGTGCTGTCTTCTAGTTTTCTTCTCTCTTCTCTTCTCTCTCTTCTGGTTCTCTGGGCACTCAGAGAGGAAGTGCCCAGGCTTTCTGCATCCATAGCACACAATTTCTTTTGTTGGTGTCTTGTCATATTTTGGCTTGTCATCTTTTCTTGCTGACTTTCTCCTGAAATCCTTTCTGGCCATCTTGAAGAATCTCTTAGCAAAGAGACTCATAAGCTCTTCATTTGATGTTGCAGTCTCTATCTCTTCAGTGGCTTTGAAAGCAATACTTTGTTCTCTTCTGGCTGCTGGAGGTGTTCTTTGTTCAGCTGCCTCCCTGGTCTTTATCAGCTGTTCATATGACTTAAGTTTACCTAATAGAGATTCAGTTGAAATCTCATTCAGGAATCTGGCCTCCTTGATGGGCCAGATTATTATATCCCATGAGCTTGGGAAGCACATTAGGATCTTGTCATTCACTTCAGTAAGAGTGATGTTCTTATCCAAGGTTTTTAGCTCATTGATAATTGAGCTTAACCTATTGTACATATCAGAAACTGTCTCAGCTTCCTCCTTCTTAAAGTTCTCATATATGGATATGAGATTTGATCTCCTATCCTTTCTCTCATCTGCTGATCCATCCACCATTTGGTTTAGGGAATCCCAAATGGCTTTTGCCGAGGTGGACTCAGCATCCTTCTGGAAAATATCATCTGACATAGTTTGTGTCAGGATATTCATAGCTTTGGCATCTGTAATTTTTGCTTTCTTATGGGCTTCAGTCCACTCAGGTGGTGGGACTGCATTGTTGCTGGAAGATGTTGTGGATGTAGATGCCTGTGGGCGACATGTCAAAATTGAATTGTAGATGTCTTCATCAATGGAATTCATGTATAACCTAATTCTTGCCTTCCAGATGGCAAACCTATTAAGGTTGCAAACTGGAGGTCTGGTGCTTGCATAATCCTTGTTTTGTGTCATGGCTGTGTTTATAATTTAAAAAAAATAAAATAAAATAATGTGTAGATCTAACAAAGGATATTTGGTTCAAGGTTTAGCTTGTACAACTAAAGGAACCTCCTCTGATACTAATTGAAAGTGAGAGTTAGATCTGAAATACTCTAGAGGGGGGTGAATATAGTATGCTTAAAAATTATTAACAGATATTACAGCTTTTGCTGTAAATTAAAAGTGCATAAATTAATAAACTAGCAAACAATAAACCTAAATCACAAGCATGACAAGAACAAAAGAAAAAGAGACAACCAGACGACACAAGAATTTTATAGTGGTTCCCCAACCTGGGTACATCCACTCTTCTACCATCCTTGGTAGGAATCTACTCGGATTTTTGATCAGGTGTCTGACACCAATGAGCTTTTGATCAGGTGCTCAAAAACCAACCCAAGTCTTTTGATCAGGATACTTGCAACCAAGGAATCACTTTTGAAGGGAGATGGCAACTCTTTGTACAGTGGGGGTGACAAGTGATTTTGTCTTCTCTTTCTCAATATACAACTGAGAAGACTTGTGGATTTGATTATAGCTTATGGCTCCCCCTGAGATGTAGAATGAACCAGGGAAAAATAGGAGCTAAGCTTCAGGGTCATAGGTCTTCAAACTGAATCCTTGACCAGCAGTAATCTTCAGGAACTTCTTTGACAGATTGAACTAAAGTTGTCCTTTTGAAGTGTTCTGGAGTACTTGAAGAAAGAAGACTCTAGATATAGGTATTATTGTTCTTCTTCTTCAGGTGCTGATGAGCTTCTAGTCAAGAGCTTCTGTGTATCAGAGAATGCTTCTTTGTTGACAGAGCAGATTGTTCAAAACTGATTATTTTCTCTGTGTTTCAGTAATCTCTGTATGCTTCTCAGTAAGTTGTGCTCTGTGTAAAGCTTTCTCAATGATGCTTGATTCTATCTGTCAGTCTGTATGTCTGTGTGTCCGTTATTCTCTTCTTCTCTTTCTTTCAAAAATTTGAATTCCTCTGCAATTAATGCTGACAGCCTTGAGAATAATCGGCATTGATTTATTTCCCCAACTGTCCCATGGAAAAATGGCAAGCAATAATCTTGGAGAAGACCATAATTAATGCTCCTTCTAACAGATACATTCAGAGAATGTTAGAGCATTAATTACTCAGGAATTATCGCATTAGAGTGGGGACATAAGGTCATAAATAACTAAGTCTGGAATCGTCGAACAGATAGCAGAATTCATCGAACTGAGTACACAGTTCGTCGTGCTGAGATGTTGTATTCGTCGACCAGACGGCTTCTATTCGTCGAGCAGAGTTCCATGATCGTCGAGCTGGAAACTGAAATGCTGTCTCTTTTGCCTATTCTGTGTCTGAAGTTCATCGAGCTGGTAAATGTGTTCGTTGACTGGAGTTCAGCAACTATTCTGGAGTTGTCAAATAT
This sequence comes from Platanthera guangdongensis, assembly GCA_039583875.1. Taxonomy (NCBI): domain Eukaryota; kingdom Viridiplantae; phylum Streptophyta; class Magnoliopsida; order Asparagales; family Orchidaceae; genus Platanthera; species Platanthera guangdongensis. Next base: position 100,789,050 of record CM077165.1, read on the forward strand.
TCTGTGTGTTGACTGATATCCTGTGTGTCGACACAAGTCTTCTGTGTGGTGTCGACACAGCCTTTCCACAATGTCGACTGATGATCTGGGTGTCAACATAAGTTCTTCTATTGTCGACTTAGTTGGTGTCGACACAAGTCTTATGGTTCCAGAATTCGTCGGGCAGAGAACTGAGTTCGTCGACCTGAGACTAGAGAACATAGTCTCGACAGAGTGTTGTAGTAGTCCAAAGATTCGTCAACCAAAGAATAGTGTTCGTCGACCTGAGAACTAGGTTCGTCGACCTGAGTCTAGATAACAGTCTGGACTTAGAATTCTGAAGGTGGAGTCCAAGGATCGTCGATCTGTGACTGAAGTTCGTCGAGCTCATCTCAGAGAATATTTCTCTAAGATCATCGAGCTGAGAACGACTATCGTCGACCTGAGGTCGACGAACATCAAACTCATTTTACTTAGTTTCTTGAGAAGTCTCTGAATCTCTGAAAAAACTCTAAGTCTTGAGTCTCTGGCAGTCTGATGATGGCTTGTCCATGTGATGTTGTTACTGAGGACTTGGCCTAGACTCTAGGACACAACTATGACCCTGGTTATACATGTTGGGTCACATCATCCTAAGTTAGTGAACCTAGCGCAAATCAAACTAGGGATCCAACAATCTCCCCCTATTTGGGTGAGGTCACTAATAGACTCAAAATAAAAACATAAAGTAAACAATGTAGGAAAAATATATATCTGGCAGAGATAATTAACACATGCATCAGATACGTTTACACAAAAGCTTTGTTCAGACACTATGAAACAGTTTAAGAGAGAAAAATAGAAATAAAATAGTTCATATTTCACTTCTTCTGCTTCTTCTCCTGATGTTTTACATCCTTGCCCTTGTCTCCTGGCTTGGTAATGACTATTTCCCTGTTTGGATTTAAATCTTGTTCCATAGTCATTTTCATGTTAGCAGCCCCTATAATCTTCAGAGTTGTAGCTCTAGGGACCACTGCTTCAGGATGTAATTTCAAATAATCATCAACATTAAAAATTTTGTTAGCCTTTTCAAACCTTTTTAGTTCTTCTCTCCTGTATTTTGACATTGTAGTGTATTCAAAAATATCCTTCCCTTCAGCCTTTGCCTTGTTAATCATAGAGAGGCCTACTAGTTCCTGGAACCTGGCCATTTTAGTTGTGTTGGTTTTTTCTAGATCTTCATAAGAAATAGTAGGAGAGGGTGGTCTTTTAGGACTTTCAGCTTGTTGATGTTGTTGTTGCTGATGTTGTTGTTGTTGTTGATGTTGCTGTTGTTGTTGATGTTGTTTTCCTAAGGTTTGTTGTTTGTGCTGACTGCTTTCATGATAAGATATCCCTTGATGTCTTTGATATGTTTGAATAGGGGCAAATCTTTGAGAACTAGAACCAGAAGCACTAGCTGCAGGAGGAGGAGGTTTTGGATTTTTTCTATACCTTTGAACTGGTGGAGGGGAGTATCTTCTACTCTTCTTCATTTCCTTCTGCTGATTCTTAGATAGCCACATCCATGCTGGCATCCCTTTGTATGGAGTTATCTTTTGAAGAATAAAGTAAGTGGTGTCATTGTTTGGATTAGGCTTAGGAGCAGGAGAGGAGGAGGAGCTTTTATTTTCTTTGATACTTGCTTCTTCTTCTTTGTATCCTCCTCATCTGAATTCTCATCCCCATCTTCATCATCATCATTGTCAGAACCCTGAGGGTTATCATATAGATCATCCAAAGCTTTCAAAGCTTTAGCAGAAATAGCAGGCTTTTTTGGAGCAGGAGCAAGAGTTTCAGTAGGAGTTGGAGGAGAAGCTACACAAAAACCAGAACTAACTTGGATAAAGCTTTCAGCTGCTGCCTTATTTTCATCTGCAATATCAGCCAAGATCAGTTCATCTAGATCTGGTATGGGAGAGTCATCCATGACAAATGTTGGTGCTGAAGGTATTATTGGGAAAGAGGGAATAACCACTACTTTTAGAGGCGGAGTGACTGCTGACTGTGCAATAACAAAACTATCCTTAAGTTGCTTAGCAACTTCTGAAGAGATGGGGGAATTGTATGGTATAATAGCCAAGGATGGCTTAGTAATCTCAGCTGGAAGGTAATGCAAATGTACAATATCAAAAATACTCAACAAATTTTCTAAATTAACTATGGGATTAAGAATGAAATCACCAACAGTATTAGGCTCTTCAGAGTCTGATTCATCAAAATCAATATCAGTTTCAATAAAGTCAATCAAATCTTTTTCTATGTATTCTGTACACTCTGCTGCTATTATTGAAGCTGGAGCATCTGCTGCTGGAGTTGGAGCTGAAGCCTCTGGAGCTGTAGCTGCTGCTTCATCATCAGGCATCTCCCCTACCTGGTTTCAGTGGTAACTGAGGCCAGGCCCCTGGCTGAGGATGGGGCAGCAGTAAGAGCAGAGATTTTGTCAGAGAGAGAGGAGATGGTGGTCGCAAGAGGTGTAATGGCCTCTACTATAAGGGACTTGAGGAGGGGAGTGATTATGGAAATGATAGAATATATGGTGGAGTGGTCCAATGATGGAGTGGTATATGGTGTTGTAGAAGGTGTAGAAGTGGGAACTATGGGAGGAATATAAAGTGGAGCATCAGGTATGTGAATATCTGGAGGGATGGTAGATGTTGATGGGGATGGATGGGTGGCATCTTGCATAATGGTGTCTGTTGGTAGATGGTAAGATGGTATTGAAGAGAGATGTGGGGGAAGAGGAGATTGTGGTGGTGTAGGAATGTATGTGTCATGGAGGGAATCAGGAGGTGTTGGTGGTTGATTTTCTGGAAGAAGGGAAGATGGAAGTTCAGTGATGTCAATTGGTGGAGATGGAGCTGGTGAAGCATGTTGAGATGGAGGTAGAGTAGGAACATGAGTATGGTGTTGTGATTGTGGTGTTGAAGAGATAGTGGAAGATGGAGGGATTTGGGTTTGTGTTGCTAGAAGGGGGGCTGGAAGAGATGGTGATGTTGGATGAGGCTCTTCCATAGGTTGGGGAGTAGCTTTAACAGCCCTGGTGCCTTCAGAAGATGGGGTGGAAGAGGTAGAAGCCTTGGTTGGCTTAGTTATTGTCCTCTCCCACCTGCCAAATAAGGCACAGGTAAGCCTTTTACTGGCATTGGTGAATATGGTCTGGGAGACCAGTGATTCAGCAGCATTTTCTTATAAAAAGATCCCTATGATCCTTCCAAAGCAAAGTTACTTTTTTTTGTTCTTATTTTGTATCAGATCAAAAAGAATCTGTGCCCAATCCACTGGTTTCTTGTTTATGATTGCACACATGACCAGAAACTGGTGTCTGGTGATGTAGTCATGGGCAGTACGTTTTCCAAACAGAACTTTTCCAACCAAATCTGCCAAAAACTTATAAGGGGCAGAGAGGTGCTTCTTCAAAAGTTTATTATGGTTATCTCCAGTATAACCCATGAGGCTTAGCATCACGTCAGACTCCTTGATTTCAATCTCTAGTTGCTCTTCTCCATTCCTTAATCCAAAAATTTCAGTTAAAATTGTGGGAGTTAAGGAGACGGAGTTACCCGCAATGGTTCCTGTCATCGTATTCTCCTCTGTTGGCGATAGGGAGTAGACCCATTCTCTGATTTCAGTGTTGTGTAGTTTTATTCTTCTAGTCATCAAGGTTTTGAGTTCGTGTTCTTCAAGGAGTTCCAGAATATAAAGGAATATGGGATCAGAATGTTGAAATGAATCAAAATCCACATCAAAACTGGTATCGAACTTCATTCATGCGAGAATGCTTGCCTGAATCGCCATGGAATCACCTGCAAGAGAGACACAAGAACAACAATCAAGTGTAAAGGAACAGAAAGCGCGGGATGGAGGTCGAAGAAAACCCAAATATAGGGTTTTCAAGAATATGAATTGATAGACTCCGTTCCACAAAAATAAAAATAATTCTTTGAACTTAGTTCGACGAAATAATTTTGACTAAAATAATTCGTCGATCTTATCCAGAAGAATTGAAGATAGTTTGTCGAACTCTGTTCGGTGAATATCTTCTGAAGCAAGTTCGTTGAACTCCGTTCGACGAAAATTGTTTCACTCACAGAGAGTTCGTCGATCTCCGTTCGACAAATATCTCTCAAACTTTCCCCGGTTCGTCGAACTCCATTCGACGAACTTTGGAAAATTCGTCGAGTGCAGACAGAAATTAAATAAAGTCTTCTCCATTGATCATTCCAAGTTGATTTATAAAGAACATATGATTTCTCTCATCCAGAGGTTTGGTGAATATATCAACCCTTTATAAATCAGTGTAGATATAGACAAGCTTGATTTTATTTTTGTCTACACACTCTCTAATGAAATGATGTCTTATATCAATATGTTTTGTCCTACTATGGTGAACTAGATTCTGGGCTATGGCTATAGCACTTGTATTATCACAGAGTAGGGTTGAATTATTGAAGTTGAACCCATAATCTAGAAGCTGATTTTGTATCCAAAGCATCTGTGAACAACAGCTGCCTGCTGCAATATATTCTGCTTTAGCAGTTGAGGTTGACGCTGATGTTTGCTTTTTACAAAACCAAGATACTAATCTCATACCCAAGAACTGGCAAGTTCCTGAAGTACTTTTTCTATCTACCCTGCATACAGCAAAATCAGCATCAGAGTATCCAGTTAACTCAAATTCTGATTCAGCAGGATACCACAAGCCTACATTAGGACAACTCTTTATATATCTCAAAATCCTTTTTAGTAAAATTAGGTGAGATTCTTTAGGGTTCACCAGGAACCTAGCACAAAGACATGTGGCAAACATAATATCTGGCCTACTTATTGTGAGGTATAATAGGGACCCAACAATGCCCCTATAAAGCTTCTAATCCACAGGTTTCCCTGGTACATCAGAGTCCACAACAGCATTGGTAGTCATGTGAGTTTTCTTTGCTGAGGCATCAGCCATCCTAAACTTCTTTAGAAGTTCTTTAACATATTTTGCTTGAGAGATGAAGATGTCATCAGGGAGCTGCTTCACTTGGAGACCAAGGAAGTAGGAAAGCTCACCCATGCTACTCATTTCAAATTTGGAATGCATGAGGTTAGAGAACTTCTTGCATAATTTGGAATCTGTAGAGCCAAATATAATATCATCCACATATATTTGTACTAAAAAGATTTGGTCCTTATGATGTCTAGTGAAAAGAGTTTTATCTACAGTTCCTCTTGTAAATTTATGCTCTAACAGAAAACTAGCTAAGGTCTCATACCAAGCTCTTGGAGCTTGCTTTAGACCATAAAGAGCCTTATGCAATTTAAAAACATGAGAGGGGTAAGTTGGACAAACAAAACCTAGAGGTTGTTCTACATAAACCTCTTCTTGTAGCACTCCATTTAGAAAAGCACTCTTCACATCCATTTGGAAGACCTTAAACCTCTTATATGCTGCATAGGCAAGGAATATTCTTATGGCTTCCAACCTTGCAACATGTGCAAAGGTTTGATCATAATCAATTCCTTCTTCTTGCCTGTATCCTTGAGCAACAAGCCTAGCCTTGTTTCTCACAATGACTCCTTGGGCATCCAGCTTGTTTCTGAAAACCCATTTGGTTCCAATGATTGGGTAGTTTTGGGGTCTTGGAACCAAATCCCAAACTCTACATCTCTCAAATTGATTTAATTCCTCCTGCATTGCAAAGATCCAATGGGGATCCTGCTCAGCATCATGAATGGATAGAGGTTCAACCTGAGAGAGAAAACAGGCATGCATCAAATCTTGGGTGAGTTGATTCCTTGTCTGTACACCTGCTGATATGTATCCAATCACTTGAGATCTGGGGTGATCCCCAAGTGTGACAAGATCAGTGGGTGGAGTTGGTTGTGCAACATCATTTGGAATTAATTTCTCATGTGGAATTGTATTTGCTATTGGTAGAGATTCATTTTCTTCAGCTTCTTCTTCTTCACTTTCTTCAATGGCTTGTGGAGAGGAATGAGTTGGAACCTCTTGGGTGAGGTTTAGTCCATCCAAGGTCTCACACAAGTGGGGTACCTGCAAGTTGCTATTGGTAAAAACTTCTTTCTCCTTGCAATACATGTTAGTCTCATCAAATGAAACATGAATGGATTCTTCAATTTTTAATGTTGATTTATTAAAAACCCTATAGGCCTTGCTTACTTGGGAATATCCTAGAAAATCTCCCTCTTCAGCCTTAGCCTCAAACTTTCTAATATATTTCTTGTTGTTGTTATGAATGTAACATAAGCATCCAAATACTTTGAAATAGTTGATTTTAGGTTTCTTCCCTTTGAGCAATTAATAGGGAGTCATGTTCTTTAGTTTGTGAATTAAGCTCCTGTTCAGGACATAATTTGTTGTGCTTACAGCCTCTGCCCAAAAGGTTAGGCGCATGTAAGCATCTGCAAGCAATGTACCAACAGCTTCAATGAGTGTCCTATTTTTCCTTTCAGCTACCACATTTTGTTGGGGAGTTATAGGATCTGAGAAGTAATGTCTGATACCTTCCTTCTCACAGAACTCATGCATAAGAAGAGACTCAAACTCTGTGTCATGATCACTTTTGATCAATGAAACATGAGTAGACAACTCAATCTGTATGGTCCTGAGAAAATCTGTAAGAACCTTGAAGGTATCTGACTTTGATTTCAGAAAGAATACCCAACTGAACCTGGAGAAGTCATCCACTATAACCAAAGTGTAGGATTTTCTTCCTAGGCTTTGTACAGCAATGGGTCCAAAGAGATCCAAATGTAGCAAGTACAAAATCCTAGGTGAATCACTCTTATTAACAGATTTAAAACTAGTTTTAGCTTGCTTGCCTAATTGACAAGCCCTGCAGAGACCTTCCTTCTAGTGGGGACCAGAAGGTAGACCTCTAACAAGGTTGTGCTTAGATAGCCTAGCAATGTTTTTCAGATTTACATGACCTAGTCTTTTGTGTCATAAGTCATTCTGATTACTAGTTAAATTAAGTAAACAGATATCAGTTTTGGCAGAAAGAAAATTTACTAAGTATATGTTGCCTTGTCTACTTCCAGTTAAAATTGTTTGGTTGTTTTTATTAATAATAAAACAAGTGGATGGGTTAAAGTATACATGATAACCATCATTACATAACTGACTTATGGAGATGAGGTTATCCTTGAGTCCACTTACATATGTCACCTTTTTGAATGTGACTGCTCCTATTCTTACTTCTCCAAATCCTTCTGATTGACCACATTTGGAGTCACCAAAGATAACCTTTGGCCCCAGCTTGGACTTGTAGTTGAATAAGACGTCCTTGTTGCTAGTTATATGTTTGGAGCAGCCACTGTCCAGGTTCCAAGTTTGCTTTACCCCTGGACAGCTCTTCACCTGCAATAGAAAATAGTTAATGGTTTTTGACCCAGGTTACCTTGGGTCCTTTGTATTGCTGATAAGAGAAGCTGGAAATAACAGAGAATTCAGGTTGGGAGTTGTATCCTAGGGGTGATATCTCCTAGGTGGTATGATCTAGTCAGCTAGTGGATTAAATGGTTTCGTAGAAATATTTAAGTAGCTGTTGAAATTATAGTTTTGATTAAGTCTTCCTGGGTTCGACGAATTTCTGTAAGTTCGTCAACCAGAGTTCGATGAATTGGGTTGAGTTCGTCGATCTCTGCCTAGAGAATGAACATGTTCATTCTCTGTGCCCCACGTTCGTCGACCTCTGCTCGACGAACCATGCAGAGTTCGTCGATCGCAGTTAGACGAATAAATTTAACTATAGTTTGCATTCAGAGTTTGTCGATCTGGGTTCGATGAACTGGCACCATTTCGTCAATCTGAGTTCGCCGAAAATTGCTGAACCTTGATTTTACTAGGTGTTTTCTGGTTTTTGGTTTTCTGTCATATTGTCTTAGGGATCTTTTCTACTGTTCGTTTATCATTTACTGTTTCTTTCCCTTTTGCAGATACAAATTTTATTGGGGTTGATAGAATGTTCTTCCTGAGAATGGGGGGCAAACCTGTTGGAGCACCCAAGACTTGCTTGCCATTAAGTCTGGCATTAATAGTACCTGTGATATCCATCAGCTTGAGGCTTCTTCCATTGAGAGTTTCCTCAAGTTATTTGGCCTCACAAAGCTCAGTTTTTAGTGAAATTATCTTTTCATTTGCTAAGGTTAATTCATCTTTTAACCTAATGTTTTCAGATTGAACATCCTCTAAGTTTTCTAATTTTTCCCTAAAAATTTTAATTTCTTTTTCAGAACTAATCAAATCTATGCACATTAACTTGAAATCAGATTTAAATGTTTCAGAGCTATAGTCAAAGAAGGACAATACCTGATCTGCCTCTGATTCAGACACTCCTTCATCTTCAGACTCTTCTTCTTCTGAGTGACTTCTGGAAGCATCAATTGTCATGAGGCAAACCTCCTTTGCTCTTTCTTCTTCCTCATCTTCAGTGGAGCTTGAAGATGTTGACTCATCTTCTGTCTCACTCCAGGTCTCAGCCACCAAGCAATTTTCCTTCTTCTTGTGCTTGCTGGAAGAGGGTTTGCTGGTGTGTTGTCTTCTGGTTTCCTTCTCTCTTCTCTTCTCTTTCTTCTGGTTCTCTGGACACTCAGAGAGGAAGTGCCCAGTCTTTCTGCATCTATAGCACACAATTTCTTTTGTAGGTGTCATGTCATATTTTGGTTTGTCATCTTTTCTTGCTGACTTTCTCCTGAAATCCTTTCTGGCCATCTTAAAGAATCTCTTAGCAAAGAGACTCATAAGCTCTTCATTTGATGTTGCAGTCTCTATCTCTTCAGTGGCTTTGAAAGCAATACTTTGTTCTCTTCTGGCTGCTGGAGGTGTTCTTTGTTCAGCTGCCTCCCTGCTCTTTATCAGCTGTTCATATGACTTCAGTTTACCTAATAGAGATTTAATTGAAATCTCATTCAGGCATCTGGCCTCCTTGATGGTCCAGATTCTTGTATCCCATGAGCTTGGGAAGCATATCAGGATCTTGTCATTCACTTCAGTAAGAGTGATGTTCTTATCCAAGGTTTTTAGCTCATTGATAATTGAGCTTAACCTATTGTACATATCAGAAACTGCCTCAGTTTCCTCCTTCTTAAAGTTCTCATATAGGGATATGAGATTTGATCTCCTATCCTTTCTCTCATCTGCTGATCCATCCACCATTTGGTTTATGGAATCCCAAATGGCTTTTGCTGAGGTGCACTCAGCAACCTTCTGGAAAATATCATCTAACATAGTTTGTGCCAGGATATTCATAGCTTTGGCATCTGCAATGTTTGATTTCTTTTGGGCCTCAGTCCACTCAGGTGGTGGGACTGCATTGTTGCTGGAAGATGTTATGGAAGTAGATGTCTATGGGGGACCTGTCAAAATTGAATTGTAGATGTCTTCATCAATGGAATTCATGTATAACCTAATTCTTGCCTTCCAGATGGCAAACCTATTAAGGTTACAAACGGGAGGTCTGGTGCTTGCATAATCCTTATTCTGTGTCATGGCTGTGTTTATAATTTAAAGGAAAATAAAATAAAATAATGTGTAAATCTAACAAAGGATCTTTGGTTCAAGGTTTAGCTTGTACAACCAAAAGAACCTCCTCTGATACCAATTGAAAGTGAGATTTAGATCTGAAATACTCTAGAGGGGGGGTGAATAAAGTATGCTTAAAAATTATTAACAGCTATTACAGCTTTTGCTGTAAATTAAAAGTGCATAAATTACTAAACTAGCAAACAATAAACCTAAATCACAAGCACAGTAAGAACAAAAGAAAAAGAGACAACCAGACGACAGAATAATTTTATAGTGGTTCCCCAACCTGCGTACATCCACTCTTCTACCAACCCAAGTCTTTTGATCAGGAGACTTGCAACCAAGGAATCACTTTTGAAGGGGGATGGCAACCCTTTGTACAGTGGGGGTGAGAGGCGATTTTGTCTTCTCTTTCTCAATATACAACTAAGAAGACTTGTGGATTTTATTATAGCTTATGGCTCCCCCTGAGATGTAGAATGAATCAGGGAAAAATAGGAGCTAAGCTTCAGGGTGATAGGTCTTCAAACTGAATCCTTGGTCAGCAATAATCTTCAGGAACTTCTTTGACAGATTGAACTGAAGTTGTCCTTTTGAAGTGTCCTGGAGTACTTGAAGAAAGAAGACTCTAGATATAGGTATTGTTGTTATTCTTCTTCATGTGCTGATGAGCTTCTTGTCAAGATCTTCTGTGTATCAGAGAATGCTTCTTTGTTGACAGAGTAGATTATTCGAAACTGATTATTTTCTGTGTTTCAATAATCTCTGTATGCTTCTCAGTAAGCTGTGCTCTGTGTAAAGCTTTCTCAATGATGCTTGATTCTATCTGTTAGTCTGTATGTCTGTGTGTCCGTTATGCTCTTCTTCTCTTTCTTTCAAAAATTTGAATTCCTCTGTAATTAATGCTGACAGCCTTGAGAATAATCGGCATTGATTTATTTCCCCAACTGTCCCATGGAAAAATGGCAAGCAATAATCCTGGAGAAGACCATAATTAATGCTCCTTCTAACGGATACATTCAGAGAATGTGAGAGCATTAATTACTCAGAAATTATCGCATTAGAGTGGGGACAGAAGACCGGAAATAACAAAGTCTGGAATCGTCGAACAGATAGCAGAATTTGTCGAACTGAGTCCACAGTTCGTCGAGCTGAGATGTTGTATTCGTCGACCAGACGGCTTCTGTTCGTCGAGCTGAGTTCCATGATCATCGAGCTGGAAACTGAACTGCTGTCTCTTTTGCCTATTCTGTATCTGAAGTTCGTCGAGTTGGTAAATGTGTTCGTCGACTGGATTTCAGCAACTATTCTGGAGTTGTCAAATATTCTGTGTGTTGACTGATATCCTGTGTGTCGACACAAGTCTTCTGTGTGGTGTCGACACAGCCTTTCCACAATGTCGACTGATGATCTGGGTGTCGACATAAGTTCTTCTAGTGTCGACTTAGTTGGTGTCGACATATACTCTGAGTGTCGACACAAGTCGTCTGGTTCCAGAATTCATCGGGCAGAGAACTGAGTTCGTCGACCTGATACTAGAGAACATAGTCTCGATAGAGTGCTATAGTAGTCCAAAGATTCATCGAACAAAGAATAGTGTTCGTCGACCTGAGAACTAGGTTCGTAGACCTGAGTGTAGAGAACAGTCTGGACTTAGAATTTTGAAGGTGGAGTCCAAGGATCGTCGATCTGTGACTGAAGTTTATTGAGCTCAGCTCAGAGAATATTTGTCTAAGATCGTCAAGCTGAGAACGACTATCGTCGACCTGAGCTCGACAAACGTCGAACTCATTTTACTTAGTTTCTTGAGAAGTCTCTGAATCTCTGGAAAAACTCTAAGTCTTGATTCTCTGGCAGTCTGATGATGGCTTGTCCATGTGATGTTATTACTGAGGACTTGGCCTAGACTCTAGGTCACAACTATGACCCTGGTTATACATGTTGGGTCACATCATCCTAAGTTAGTGAACCTAACCCAAATCAAACTAGGGATCCAACACATCATAATCTGTGTTTTATTATAAAGTGATGTATATCATTGACTAAGGGTTATGACTTCTCCAAATAGGGGGAGATTGTTGGGTACATTGGAAAATGTGTACCAGATTTGGAGAAGCCTCACCTAACTCAATGATATTCATCAAGGTATATTTGATGTTGTTTTGAGTTTCATTGTGTAGGTTAAGTAAATGCAGAAAAAAGTTTCTAAGTACAAGTGTCGACACATGGGAAAGGCTATGTCGACACTTGAGAAGAATTGTGTCGACACTTGGGAAAGGCTGTGTCGACACCAGGGGCCAGATTGTGTCGACACATAGAAAATCTATCGACAACAACTGTGTCGACACCAGGAGCCAGATTGTATCGACACACAGGACTTATGTCGACACACAGAAAATCTGTCGATAACAACTGTTTCGACACACAGTACTTGTGTCGACACATTCCAGAATTCTGTCGACAACAACAGTGTTGACACATAGGACTTGTGTCGACACACACTAGAATTCTGTCGACACCAACTTTGTCGAGACTAGGAGTTATTATGTCGACACACAGAACTTGTGTCGACACATTCCACTGAAGTTGTGTCAAGAAGTTAAAGAGACGCTGTGTCGACATTGTGAAAGTTGTGTCGACATCATCAAGAGTTGTGTCGACACATGGTCTATTTGTGTCAACACATTTGAAGTATTGTCTCGACAGTTTACTGCTGTGTCAAAGTATAATGAAGTTTCCAGAGATGTCATAACTGACAATGTTGTTGTATCTGCCAGAGCTGTCAGAAGGCCGTTAGGAAATGGATCAGCCGGTAACCTCGGATTGAGCCTATATAAAGACATGTTCTATCATCAAAGAATAGAAATGAAGAACTAAGAAGAAGAAGACACAACCAACAACTGAGAGGAAGAAGAGAAGTATTCATCCAGAAATCAACAAGTCTCTAAGGGCATATCCAGAACAAGTCTGCCAGAAGAATTCAGAGGCACATCTGAAGAGAAGAAGGGAGCTGATTGAAGATCATCTCCAAGAAGATCAACCTTACTTTGTTCAAATTCAAGAAGCTTTGAAGAATCTAAGACAGGTTGGATCTAAAGCAGTCAGATCTATCAAGAACTGACCAAGAAACCTTCTACACATTCTCTCTCTACTTGGGTGAAGGAATTATTCTTTTTACTTTAAATTTTTTGTAGGATCTTTTACAGATCTGAGTATAGGAGGGTTATCTCTCTGAGTTGTAAGCCTAAATCTATAAAGGCTGAGATAGGGCTGAGTGCCTGAGGTAGGAGAGTTTTCTCTCTGAGTTGTAGGCCTTGTGAAAGAGGCTGAGGTAGGGCTTGATTGCCTGAGTTGTAGGCCTTGTGGAAGAGGCTTAGGTAGGGATTGATTGTCTGAGTTGTAGGCATGTTGAAGAGGTTGAGGTAGGGCTTGATTGCCTGAGTTGTAGGAGTGTGGACTCACTCTGAGGTAGGATTCTCTGGGAGGATCTGAGTTGTAGGACTTGCTGAAGTCTGAGTTGTAGGGACCTTTCAAGGTTCTGAGTTGTAAGATCTGTGGATCTGAGAAGAAAGAAGGGAGTTAGGCCGAATCTAGTACACCGCTAGATAGGCAAAGGGGGAAAGTGGATGTACCCATCACTTAGGGAACCACTATAAATCTGTGTGCACTTTGTGATTGGCTGTGATTTCTTTGAACTGTGCTGTGTTAATTGCTGAATAATCTGTGTTAGTAGTAAATATACTGTCTGCCTTAAGAAAAAAGAATTGAACCTATTCACCCCCCTCTAGGTGTTTAGGATATCTTGAAACCAATTCTTTCACATAGGAATTGAGCTTTCCCTAGAGAGACTCAGTGGATATCTCATTCATACTTCTGGCTTCTTTGATTGGTCAAATCCTGGAATCCCAAGTGCTGGGGAAGCACATCAGGATCTTGTCATTGATCTCAGTCAATGAGATATTTTTATCCAAGGTTTTCAGTTCATTGATGATAACATTTAGCCTGTTATACATCCCAGCCACTGTTTCAAATTCCTCCTTAAAGTTCTCATATTGAGATATTAGGAGGAATCTTCTATCCTTTCTTTCATCTGCAGAGCCTGCCACCATCTGGTTTAGAGAGTCCCAGATTTCTTTTGCATAGGTGCACTCAGCCATCTTTTGAAAGATATCATCTGACATGGTCTGTGCCAATATGTTCATGGCTTTAGCATTAGCAACTTTGGCTTTCTTCTGAGCATTAGTCCACTCAAGTGGTAGAACAGCATGAGTGCTAGAAGTTATTGTAGATGTGGATGTTGATGGTTGAGGAGGACCTGTCAAAATAGAGTTGAAGATATCCTCATTAATAGAGTTCATGTATAGCTTCATTCTTGCAATCCAGATTGCAAATTTGTTTAAGTTCCAGACTGGAGGTCTGGTGCTAGCATAATCTTTATTTTGTGCCATTGCTGTAAAAATAGAAAAATTGGAGAAGAGAGAAACAATCTAACAAGGATCTTGGTTCAGATGTGAAGCTGTGAAACCAAAGACAACTTGCTCTGATACCAATTGAAAGTGGTGGTATGCACTGATACCACCAGTGAGGTTAGACTGTTTAACTCTAGAGGGGGGTGAATAGAGTGTTTAAAAATCTTATCAGATTTTTATTTCAAAGTTAAAGATAGTGATACTTATATGTGTGATCAGAATGTGTAGAAATAAAAACTAAACTACACAGCAAATAGCACACAGAAAAATTAAGATAGCATCACAGACGACACAAGAATTTTATAGTGGTTCCCCTAAAAACTTGGGTACATCCACTCTTCTACCACCCTGGTAGGAATCCGCTGAGGTTTTTGATGAGGTGACCTATCACCAATCAAGTTTTTGTTCAAGCGTCTATCACCATAAAATCTGCTTCAGGTTGATCAGGAAACCCTTCAGGCTTTTGATCTGGTGCCTAAAAACCAAGTCAAGCCTTTTGATCAGGAGACTTGCAACCAAGTGGTTAAATTTTGAAGAGAGCTATAACCCTGTGTACAGTGGGGTGAAAAAAAATAAACAAGATGTTGTCTTCTCTTTTCTCAGAGCAACAGAGAAGATTTGTGGATCCTTGATGGTGTCAAAGCTTCCCCTGAGATGAATATTTGTTCAGGAAGAATGGAAGATTTGCAGGGTAGTAGGTCTTCTTAAAAAGATCTCTAGAAAGCTGTAGACAGATAGAAGTTGATTATCTCTGTTTTTTTTTTGGCTTGCTGGAGGAAGAACACTTAATGAAGACAGTCAGAGCGTTTTCTTGAATAATTTCTGGTTCCTGTCTTGTTCTCTTTGTGTTCTGCTATTCCTGTTATCTGTTGTCGACTAAAAGAGAAGAATATCTTTTTATATATATATATATATCTTTGTCTAATTTCTCCTTTGAATTTGAATTGTCTGCATTGAATGCTGACTGCCTGGAGAAAGAAAATCCGGCTGGAGAGAATATTGCATTGATAGATTTCCCCGACTGTCCTATTAAAAACGGCAAGTAATAATCCTGATGAATACCATAATCAATGCAGCCACTAACGGCTATTTCCAGAGAATATAAACATTGATTATTCAGGAATTACTGTAATAGAATAAGGACAAAAAGAAGGGAAAATTCCAAGTCTGGAACTGCACAGCAATCGTCGAGCAGAGAACAGATTTTGTCGACCTGAGTACAAAGTTCATCGAGCTGAGAAATCTTGTTCGTCGACCAGGGAATACTTGTTCATCGACCTGAGAACTAAGTCCGTTGACCTGAGATCAGCTAACTACTTTATGTGAAGAACTTCCCATTTCTGTGCTCTAAGTTCATCGAGCTGATAATGAAACTTCGTTGACCTGAGTTCAGAGAAAGGATTCTGGACTTGATGTGTTGAAGTTGATCACCCAGAATTCGTCGACCTGAGCTCGAATATCATCGAGCTCAACTCAGAGAATTTACTCTCAGTTTGTCGAGCAGAGCACGACTTTCGTCGAGCTGAGTTCGACGAACGTCGAACTGACTTTCCTGAACTTAATTTTCTTCTAAGTCTGAGTCTTCTGCAGTATTCTATTGGCTGGTCCATGTGTGGTTGAAACTAAGGACTTAGCCTAAACTCTAGGACACAGACATGACTCTGGCTATATATGTTGGGTCAATGATCCTAGTTAGTGAACTTAGCCCAAATCAAACTAGGGATCCAACAGGATGCTCTGGATCTTGAGCAACCCACTGACATGGATCTTCCCATTGCTCTTCGCAAAGGGGTTCGGGCGTGTACCAAGCACATGCTTGTTGCTGTTGTTTCCTATGATCGTCTTACCCTTTCTCGTAGAGCTTTTGGACTGGCTATCTCGTCCACTGCCACTCCCCGTTCCTATCAGGAGGCCTTTACTATTCAACATTGGAAGGCTAAAATGGATGAGGATATTGCTACTCGCTCTGAACGGGGTGTATGGACCCTGGTTCCTCCTCCCTTCGGCACAGATGTCGTTGGCTATCGCTGGGTCTTTGTGGTGAAGTTCTGACTGGACGGCAGTGTGGATCGTTACAAAGACCAGCTTGTGGCCAAAGGCTTTACCCAGACTTATGGGGCTGACTATTTTTAACACCTTCTCTCCAGTTGCTCGTCTTAACACTATCAGGGTCCTCCTCTCTATGGCTGTCAACAGGGATTGGCCCATTTCACAGCTGGATGTTAAGAATGCCTTTCTGCATGGGGATTTTCAGGAGGATGTCTACATGGAGCAACCTCTAGGGTATGTTGCTCAGGGGGAGACATAGGTATGCCAGCTCAAGAAGGCTATCGATGGCCTAAATCAAAGCCCCCGGGCTTGGTTTGACAAGTTTAGCGGGATTGTGGCGAACGTGGGTTTTACGAGAAGTTCTGCCGATCACTCCTTATGTATTCTCCCTGGGTCTAGTGGTGCTTGCAGTATATGTGGGTGATATTTTTCTCACTGGAGATAACCAAGTTGGGATAACCATGACAAAGAAGCATCTTCATCAACGCCTGGTCACAAAGGATATGGAATATCCAAAATACTTTCTGGGGATAGAAATCTTTCGAAAGCCCAATTCCCTTGTCCTTTCTCAACGCAAGTATGCTCTTGATTTGCTAAAAGAGGCAGGGTTGAATGGGGCTTGATGAATTGTAAATATACGTATTTTTGTGCACATTAATTTAGTCATTTTCATTTATTTTTGTCGTTTTTACTTATTTTTGTTCAATAAAATGTTCCTATTCTTGTAAATTTGCTTCTAACTTGTTTTATTTTATTTTTCAGAAAAAGTTCAAAATCTGCCAAAATTGGGCAGTACACGCCCGTGATATATTTGGCACGCCCGTGACCAAGGCGTGACGCTCAAATTCCGTGAACCGGCAGATTTCTGAAGTAAAAAGCTCGACACGCCTGGCGACACGCCCGTGTCACCCGACACGGGGCGTGACCCAAGCCCGTGTCCTCTCCTCTCGACGAATTCCGCTCGACGATCGTCGAGTGTCGACACCAACAGTCACGCCCAGCGTCACGCCCGTGACCTGGGGCGTGAATCAATTTCCGCTCGACGATTTCGACTCGACACTTTCCACTCGACATTCGTCGAGTGTCGACACCAACTAACACGCCCAGAGTTACGCCCGTGACCTGGGGAGTGACCTTTCCAGCTAGCCCGACAAGATGCTGCCGAAGACTTTCGGCGCAACCCGCGCCCGGTTCTACCTCCCCGACACGCCCAGAGTCACGCCCGTGACCTGGGGCGTGACTGCCGCGAACTCAGCCCGAAGTCAACTTTCCTGTCCAATCGCCAGCCGCCTTCATGAATAGTACTGTCACGCCCCCCCTACACGCCCGTGACCGAGGGCGTGTACTTAGAATTTTTTGCCTATAAATTGCCCAGTTCTGTAAGGTCCAAGGGTTCAGATTTTTGGGCCAATTTAGTGTGTTTTTGTGGGCTGCATTCGTGATTTCTAAAGCTATGTAAGGAGATTTCTCCCTTTTTTATTTCATGTCTTGTTTTGCTTTTGCTTTAGCCCTTGTAATAGCTTGTAATAGTTCCTAAAAATCAATAAAATGTTAGATTTTCTCTTCATATTTAGCTCTGGAATGAACACTTGTGCCCACTTTCCTTCTCCTTTTTATCCTTGGTTTTATCTTTGTTCTTCATTTAGTTCTTCTTTTATGAAATGTGTGTGTGTGTGTATGAGTGTAACTTATTTACTTTACATGTTTTTTAACTTGTTTTCATGCTTAGGTATGCTAGGTTTTCCTCTTTTTCTCCTTGTCTTTTTCTTGAAAGAATTTTGATTTCATTCTTATGATTTTATAAAAGAGATTTAAAAAGTGATTTTGTTCTTTTTTTTACTTAGTTTTCTTTTAGGATTGTAAAACCTCTTTTGTTCTTTTCATCTTCTTTTTCACCTTTTTTATCACTTTCATAACATCATAAGAATGAAAATGTTGGCATTTTAATTTTCCAAAAACTTTGGTTTTTAATTTGTTTTGAAGAAACTTTTGTCTTCCAAAAATTGAAATTTCCTCTTTTTATTTGTTTTTGGCAAAACCTAAGTATGAAAAAGTTAAAATTTTAATTTTTAGGTAACTTTCATTTTGCTTTTTATTTGTGTGTGTGAGTGTATGAGCCTAAATTTCCTTTTGTTCTTCTTAATCTTCATGAAGTGTGTGTGAGTGTAGGTGTATAACTTTTATGCTTTGATTCAAATTGTGTAGAGTGTGTGAGTGTAGGTGTATAACTTTTATGTTTTGTTCAATTTTGTAGAGTGTGTGAGTGTAGGTGTTAGCTTTATTGCTTTCTTGAATTTCTTATGGAGTGTGTGTGTGTCTGTGTGTATTTATTTCCGCCTACTCGTTATGAGTTAAATGGCGCACCGTTTTCATTTTCAGTCCTACTCATTTGAGTAGGACTTGTAATTTTTCTTTCTTTATTTTTCCGCCTACTCACTTGAGTTAAATGGCCGGACTTTATTTCCCGCCTACTCGTTTGAGTAGGATTTGTAATTTTTCTTTCTTTATTTTTCCGCCTACTCACTTGAGTTAAATGGCCGGACTTTATTTCCCGCCTACTCGTTTGAGTAGGATTTGTAATTTTTCTTTCTTTATTTTTCCGCCTACTCACTTGAGTTTATTGGCCGGACTTTATAGCCCTGTAATCGCATTTATTTTCTCCTACTCATTTGAGTAGGACTCGCTTTCATTTCAGTCCTACTCGTTTGAGTAGGACTTGCAATTTTCAGCTTTTATTTACCGCCCCCACTCGTTTGAGTGGGACTCGCAAATTTGAAAAATGCAAATTTCTTTTATGTGTAACTTAGTTCCTTTTTAATTTATAATTTGGAGTGTGCGTGAGTTCTTGTTTTAGCTAGTTTTTCAGTTTTCTAAATGTTATTATTTTTCTTGTGTCCCCTTCTTATAAACGTTTAGTGTTTAATTTCGAACTCGCGCCTCACTAAATTATAAGCCGTCCCCATACCGATGTGTGGCTAATCGCTATTAGCCTCGGCATCGAAGAGCATTGGGACATTTAAAATGATTTATAATAATTGAAGCTCTTTATTTTCATTTTAATTTAAGCACTTAAGGTTTACCCCGGGTTTACGACGCGTAGGACCACATAATCGATGTGTGGGCCCTATTTCTGTAGTCCATATGCTAGCTAGCCGAGAGGCCGTGCATATGGACCGATCACCCCTGGGTAAATAGAGTTGCGTGCATACCCTCGAGAGAGGACAAGCGTAATTCTACCGGATTGGGTTCCCCACCCAATAGCGGGGTTCTTAGCGTAAAGCGGGCGTTAAGAGGAATCCTTCGTCGGACTAGCGTTCCGTCGAATATTCTTAACGTTTAGGTGAGCGATATCCCTCTAGCTAGGTGAGCTCACATTAGTGGAACCTCCACGGCCAAGTTGCCTTATTATTAATTTGAAAACTAAGTCTTTTTATTATTAAAAATTGTTTTAGTCTTAATCCGATTCGATGCCGAGCGTTAACCCTTCATCGAATATTTTCTAAATCGTTTTTTCGCTCCTTTGCTTTTCCGTCTTTTATTAAGTAAAAAAATCCACCTTACTTTCAGTAAAATAATAGTCCTCCCGGAGGAGTAAGAATAGTCAACGCGACCCCGAGAACAATACGACCTCGGTATTCCCCCGAATATCGAGTACTACTTGCGATAGGTGCACTTGCCTACCCGAGCGAGCCCGCGGCGATCGACTCACCGAACCAACCACAGTAAGAGTCTGTTCGCGGGATCATCAAGTTTTTGGCGCCGTTGCCGGGGAGTCTACTTTCTTCGAGTTGCTATTTCGAATTCCGGAGTCTATTAATTTTACTTATTTTCTATAAAAAAAAAACTAAAAACTTTATTTTAAAAACAAAACAAAAAAACAACAAAAAAGGGTTTATTTTTGTTTTATTTTTGTTTGGGTGTATGACCCGAGGACAACCCTCAGTGTCTGAAGATTTTGACTTCGACCCTGAGATCGAACGCTCTCTTGCGCGTATTCGATCTCAACGCCGAAATCCTTCTCTAGATCCCGAGGAATCTATCGGAGAACCTACTATTGTACTTATGGCTGCGCATAACCCTCCCCCGGCGGCCGAGCGTACTATGTCTTATTACGCCCGGCCTAACCTGGATGATTCTGGGTCGAGTATTGTTCGCCCTGCGGTGGCCAATAATAATTTTGAAATAAAGTCGAGTGTCATTCAAATGGTCCAAAACGCCGTGCAGTTCGATGGACTGCCAGATGAGGACCCGAATGTCCACTTGTCCAATTTCTTGGAGATATGCGACACATTCAAGATTAATGGCGTCACTGACGACGTCATTCGTTTGCGCTTATTTCCTTTTTCCCTTAAGTCCAAAGCCAAGGCGTGGTTGAATGCCCTCCCACGAGGATGTATCACCACGTGGGCTGAGTTGACGGAACGGTTCCTAACGAAGTACTTTCCGCCCGCAAAAACTGCAAAGTTGCGGGCGGACATTTCTTTGTTTGTGCAAAACGATCCTGAGTCTCTATACGAGACTTGGGAACAGTTTAAGGAATTCCTCCGCCGTTGCCCGCACCACGCGCTGCCAACGTGGTTGCAAGTTCAAATTTTTTATAATGGGCTGAATTTTCAGACGCGTCAAATGATTGACGCGGCTGCCGGGGGTACGCTTAACAACAAAACCCCCGAGGCCGCCCAGGCTTTATTCGAAGAGATGGTTATGAACGCCTATCAATGGAACGTCCCGCGGGGACGGCCAAAGCCGGCGGCTGGTCTTTTTGAAGTGGATGCCACTGCTCTCTTGACCCTTCAAGTTGAAAGGTTAACAAAGCAGGTGGCGGAGATGTCTGCTGCCTCCTCCACTCCGCCTTGTTTTATTCCCTCTAATGTCTGCGTAGCTGAAGAGTTCGTGGACTTCATGGGAAATTCGGGTCGTCCTCCCTTCAACCCCAACAACAACCCTTATAGTAATAACTATAATCCGGGTTGGAGGAATCACCCCAACTTCTCGTGGAGCAACCCGAATAATGCTCAGCGTCCCCCTATTTCTTATGCGCCCGGATTTCTTCCTCCTCCTCCTCCTCTTCCGAAACCCTCCCCGATGGAGGAAAATTTTTCGAAGTATATTGCATCCAACGAGTCAAATATCCGGAACATCACCGGATCGCTAAAAACACTCGAACAACAGGTTGGACAGCTGGCGAGGATGATGTCCGAGCGCGCGCTCGGGGCACTGCCGGGAAACACGGAGCCCAATCCGCGGGAGAACGCCAACGCTAAAACCCTCCGTAGCGGAAAGGAGGTGGTCGATCCAAAACGGACCGACCCTCAGGTACATATTTCACCTCCGACCCCTCTTCCCCTTTCTTCGCGTACGCCGCCTTTACCAATTATAAAAGAAAAAATTATTTTAAACAAGGCTCTTCCGTATCCGCATAAGTTAGAAAACGAGCGTAAGGACGCGCAATATGCAAAATTTATTTTATTATTAAAACAAATTCACATTAATGTTCCTTTTTGCGAGGCTATCTCGCAAATGCCCAAATATGCGAAATTTTTAAAAGAACTACTTTCTAATAAACGTAAATTAGAGGATATTTCGCATGTATCTCTTAACGCCATCTACTCGGCGGCCATTACTAATAAATTGCCCACAAAACAAAACGACCCGGGACGGTTTTCCATCCCGTGCCTTTTTGGCAATATATTAGTAAAGTACGTCTTAGCTGATTTAGGGGCTAGCATTAATCTAATGCCGTTCTCGCTCTTTTCGCGTTTAGGTTTGGGTACTCCTAGTCCTACGAATATGCGCATCCAATTAGCGGATCGCTCGGTTAAGTTCCCTATCGGGGTAGTGGAGGACGTCCTTGTCCGAGTCGACAAGTTTACCTTCCCGGTAGACTTCGTCATCTTAGATATCGAGGAGGACGCCGAGGTACCAATAATACTCGGTCGCCGTTTTCTCGCCACCTCCCGCGCACTAATAGATGTTAGTAATGGTAGCCTTCTCCTCCGAGTAGGCTATGACCAAGTTACTTTCTATATTAATCCCTCGATGGACAATTTGTCATCGAGCGACGATTTCTGCTATTCTTTAGATACCTTTTTTGGAGATCGTTCTTCTCCCGTTTTCGAGTCCGTATTTTTAAACGACGATGTTTATGCGCTCGAAAATTTTAAATGCGATGAGGATACTTCTTTAGACTTGCCTTTCGAACCAATTGGTAAGAACGACATAGGTATTAAAACCTCCCTAGAAGAACCGCCCATCCTAGACCTCAAACCCTTACCCGCATCACTCAAATATGCATTTTTGGGAAAAGGCGATACGCTTCCCGTTATCATTTCTTCGGACTTGAGTGATTCGGGGACTTCCGATTTATTGGAAGTTTTACTTAAACATCGCCACGCAATTGCGTGGCAAATCTCTGACTTAAAGGGGATTAGCCCCTCCTTTTGCACCCATAAGATTTTTCTTAACGATAATTGCCGCAAAACGATTCAGCCGCAACGTCGTCTTAACCCAAACATGAAAGACGTCGTTAAAGCCGAAATCATTAAGTTATTAGATGCGGGGATTATCTACCCTATTTCGGATAGTGCATGGGTTAGTCCTGTGCATGTCGTGCCCAAGAAGGACGGTCTTACCGTAGTGGCAAATGAGCATAACGAGCTCGTCCCAACTCGTACTGTTACGGGTTGGCGAGTGTGCATCGACTATAGAAAACTTAATGACGCCACCCGCAAGGACCATTTCCCTCTGCCATTTTTGGACCAGATTTTAGAGCGTTTATCCGGTCATCCGTATTATTGTTTTCTTGATGGTTTATCGGGGTTTTTCCAAATCCCCATTTCCCCCGATGATCAAGAGAAAACAACTTTTACTTACCCGTTTGGCACCTTCGCCTATCGAAGAATGCCATTTGGACTCTGCAACGCGCCAGCTACATTCCAAAGATGTATGCTAGCGATCTTTGGCGAGCTAGTAGAAGACATTATGGAAGTCTTTATGGATGACTTCTCTGTTTTCGGACGCTCTTTTCCCGATTGCCTTCACAATTTAGATCGTGTCCTTCAACGGTGCGAGGACACAAGCCTTGTTTTAAATTGGGAAAAATGCAACTTTATGGTTCGAGGAGGTTTGGTCCTCGGCCATATGATTTCGTCTAAGGGGATAGAGGTGGATAAGGCCAAGATAGAAATTGAAAGGGCAACTAGATCTGATATACTCTAGAGGGGGTGAATAGAGTATATGGTGCTTTAAAACTTTTGCAAACTTTTACAACAATTGTTGTAATATGTGTGAGCAGGGAAGCAGAAATAAATCTAATCACAGTACAGAGCTATGCAAATACTAAGCACAGAAAAATCAAGGCCAGAAACAAAAAGAAAACAAGCCAAAACCAGATGACACAAGGGAATATAGTGGTTCCCCAAACTTGGGTACATCCACTCTTCTACCACCCTAGGTAGGAATCCACTGCAGGATGAGTTGATCAGGTGTCCTGGGCACCAATGAGCTTTTGATAAGATGCTCAAAAACCAAAGCAGATTTTTTGATCAGGTGTCTTGCCACCAATGAGCTTTTGACAAGGTGCTCAAAAACCAGATTCAAACTTTTGAAGGGAGTTTGAGAAACCCTTTACAGAGTGGGGGTGAGAGAGTTATGACAGTCTTCTCTTTCTCAACCAACTGAGAAGACTAAGTGGATTGATGTCAAAGCTCCCCCTGAGTCCTTGAGATCTTCAGGAAGAAGAGCTTTGCTGAGGGTGATAGCCCTTCAAAGATAGAACTCCAGCAATAAATGATTTCAGCAAGCTGAAATGTTGAGTGTCTAGAGTCTTGAAATGATGTTGGCCTTGAACACTTTGAGAGCTGAAGAGATCTGAATATTTTTGAAAGCTTGATCTCTTTGATGAGTGTTCTTCAGAATTCTTTTTGACAGAAACTTTTTTGTATCTTTCTGTATTCTGTATATTGTGTGTCTTCTTTCTTCTGGTTGATGATGTAGATTCAAAAAACATCCTGTCTTTTATTCTCTGTTCCAGAATAGAATGTCATTCTCTGTCAAGGATAGCCGTTGGTCTGCATTGATTGCATCCTTAATTGCAAAAACTCTTCTGGAGGAAAGTCCACAGAATTATTCCTTGAAAAGTCCCTTGAAACTTGGTCCAGAAGTAAATGAAAACGGCTAGCAAATCTTTGAATTAATTGCAGAATAACTCTTAACTGATTTGAATTTGAATTCTGGAAGTTATCTGAAATCGTCGAACTGAGCTCTGCTATCGTCGAGCTGAGCTCAGCGAACTGGAAAACTCAAGCAGCAAAACAATCGTCGATCTGAGCTCAAAGATCATCGAACTGAGCTCAGAGATAAAGATCCAAAGCAGAGTCAAAATCGTCGACCTGAGCTCACCGATCGTCGAATGGAGTTCGACGATATTATGAAGTTGAGCTCAGCGATCGTCGAGTGGAGCTCGACAATCCGTCGGAGTTAAGCTAGACGATCGTCGATCGGAGTTCGACGAATCGTCGTGCTGAGCTCGACGATCAAACTTAGTCTCCAGACAGAAAAACTTGATCTCCAGGGCAGCTTCCAATCCTAGACTTCTAACCCTTAGACTCAATTCTAATTGACCTATTAAGCTATACAGAAGGTCAAGTAAAGGTTCCTAGAGACATAGTGATCCTGACCCAAATTAGTAATAGGGTGTTCCAACAATCTCCCCCTATTTGGGTTAGGATGACTATTTACAGACTTTGGAAAAATTCAAATAATAACATACAATCAGAGAAGCATAAAAACAGCAGCTAGACATTGCAGAAACATCACAGAGATATATATATATGTATATATGTCATCCAGATAGCAGTCAGAATTCACAAAAATTGTCACCTTACACTGTCACTTCTTCTCTTTGCCTTTGACAAGTTTGATTTCTCTGTTTGGATTTAGAGCTTCCTTGTTGGACCTGGTGTCATCTGCTGCACCCAAATAAGTTTGCTTTGAAGATCTGGGGACCACAGCAGCAGGATGCAACTCCATATATCTCTCAGCATCAAAGAATTTGCTGGAAGCATATTTGTCTAGTTCCTTTTGTCTTTGCTCTGACATTGTAGAAATATTTGAAGTGTCTAGTCCTTGTTCTCTGGCCTTCTTGATCTGGTCTAGTGCAGCCAACTCCTTCATCCTGGCAGTCCAAGCAGCTGGATTCTTTTCAGGGTCCTCAAATGGTACAGGTGGCTCATACCTGTTGGAAGAATTGTCTTGAGGAGGCCTGGCAGACACTGTCTCTTTTAGCTTGTAGGGGAAGGGACCAGAAGTAGTATCAGCAGGACTATGTCCTCCCCTAGAATATGGGTGCTGCCTGGAATACCCTTTGGAATAAACTTGAAAATCTCTTTGATTACCCCTGTATCCTCCTCTCCTAGAATAAGAACCCCTATACTGGCTTTCCCTTTGGTAGGATCTGGCATGGGGTTGATAGGGAGCCTGGCTTCTAGCTGGGGCTTGACTTGCAGAGCTGCCACCTGCACCTGCATCAGGAGGAGGTGGTGGAGGAGGATGGGGGTGCTGGAACTGGGAGGAGCCCTTTTCATACTTTCTCTTCTTCTTCATGGCCTTGAGCTGATTTTTAGAATATTGCATCCAATGTTCTGTGATGGGGCAGTTATGCAGAATGTAATAAGGAATATCATTATCATCCTTGACTTTTGCAGGAGGGACCCTTTTCATAGCCTTGCTCCTAGCTTTCCTTTTCCTTGCAATAGTGGCAGAAGAGTCATCAGAGTCTGTCTTGAACTCATCAGATTCAGAACTCTGGGCATCATATAGAGCATCAATTCTCTTCATCAAATCTTTCTTCAGTTGAATAGCAGCAGATGAGGCAGAAGTAGAAGTAGCAGCAGCAGGGACAGCAGCAGATGGAGCAACAGATGCAGAGGGTGCAACAGGAGCAAGTACAGCAGATGCAACAGATACTGGAGTAGTGACAGCAGAAGTAACAGCAGTAACATCATCAGAATCTGCAGCAGGCTCAAAAACAGTGGCCTCTGTCATCAGAAGATCCTTGGAAATTGGCTCATCAGAAGCAATTAGGATTTCAGCAGCAGTGTGAGCAATCTCAGCAGTATCAACAATTTCAGAAGCAAAGTCAGTGTTTTCTTTAACAGCAGCAGCAGCAGCAACATCTTTAGAAGCAGCAATCACTGAATGTACAAATGCAGAGATAATGCTAGGGTCACAGCAAGAGACAGGCACCAGTGCCTTGGACAAATCTTCTGGGGGCTGGACAGCATGAACCTCTGGGAGATAGCTGAAGAAGGCAGTATCAAAGGCAGAGAGCAAAGACCTTAGGTCTATTGCAAGAACTGCAGTAGGAGCCTGACATTCTGGAGGCACAGTAACAGTAGCAGAAGGGGCAGCAGGCACAGAAACATCAGCAGCAGCAGCAGCATGAAGGCTTGCTTCATATGGCATCTCCCCCTGCCTAGATGCAGATACATCTGTATCAAGGCAAACTGCTGGTGGTGCTGCCTGAGGAAGGAGGGAGGAAAGCCTGGCAGAGAGGGCTGCCACTGACAAGTGTAGAGGAGCCAATGAGGTCTCCAGGAGTAGGGAGAGCCTGGGGGCAATTAGCTCATACAACTTGTCAGCTAGGGCTGAGAGGTCTACTTGCTCAAGAATAGGAGCAGAGGTAGATGGAATGGGGATAGCTGAGGATGCTGGAAGTGGAGGGCTGGAGAGTGGAATGGATGGCTCAAGTGTTGGGATGGTGGAAATGGAGGACAAGGGGATGGATATGGATGGGGTGAAAGTGGTTTGGTCAATGATATGGTGGAGGAGATCTTGGAATGAAGTTGAGGAGGAGGGTAATTCTGGAGGAGAGGATGGGGAATCATCCATATAGGAGTCATCCAGGAGGGTGAAGGATGGAATGGATGGAGAAGAGGTGACATCTGGTGGAGGGTATAAGAACAGAGGGTGGAAGTGGTCTACTGGTGGAGGCAGAATGGGTTCTGGAGATGGAATTGTTGTTGGAGATGGGCTAGAGATGGTAATGGTGGATGAAGCTAGAATGGTGGATGGTAGAGGAAGGGTTGGAAGTGGAGGAGGAGAGGAGGCAGCAACAGCAACAGCTAGGTCACCTGCAGTAGCAGAGACCTGTGGGGGAGTGACTCTATGAGTCCTGGTGCCTGAAGGAGCACTTGAGGAGGGCCTGCCAGGCTTGCTGATTTGCCTGTTCCACTTGCCAAAGAGGTCACAGGTGAGTCTCTTGGAGGCATTTATGTGCACTCCAGAGGAGACCAGCAAGGCAGGGCACCTGTTTTGCAGGAAGACTCCAAGAATCCTTCCAAAGTTAATAAAGCTTTTGTTTATTTTCTTCTTGATTAGGTCAAAGAAGACCTCTCCCCAGTTCAAACTTCTCTTATCCACCAGAGCTCCCATGAGGCAGAGCTGGTATCTGGATATGGTATCATGTGCAGAGTGCTTTGCCAGCAGCACTTTCCCTACCACATCTGCTAGGAACCTGTATTCAACAGACAGGTTCCTCTTGAATAACTTGCTAGGGTTTCCCTCTGGATGACCCATCCTGGCAAGCATGTCAGAAAACTCCTCTCCAGATAACTCAGCAGTATCATCTCCATTTCTTAGTCCAAAAACCTCTGTTAAAATGGTGGGGGTCAGAGGTACCTGAGTTCCAGCAATGGACTCAACTATTGTGGAGTTGTCTTGATTATGAGCAGTATAGACCCACTGCTTTATCTCATCTGAAGCAAGCTTGATTCTAGTGGTCATGAGGGCAGACAGATTCTGATCCTTGAATAAATCCAGTATATCTTGGAAGATTTGATCAATGGTGTTGAAAGATTCCATATCAATGTCGAATCCAGCATCGAACTTCATTGCGGCTAGAACTGCAACGGACACAGCCATTGTACCTGCAAAAATTCAACAAACAAAATGACCAAGCGTAGAACTGTTTGGAGGGAAAGAAAATCCTTGCAGAGAAATCGAAAGCGCAAGAGAGAACGACGGCGAAAAATGAGTTTTATATTAGGGTACGATGCAGAATTGGAAAGATCGTTGAACTCAGTTCGACGATCGAGGCTTCTAAAGGAATCTGAAGAGACTCCAACATCGTCGATCTCCGTTCGACGATCTTGGAAAGCGTCGAGCTCCATTCGACGATCGTTCAGAGAACAAAATCGTCGAGCGCCGTTCGACGATCGTTGACCGGAAGAGATAGTTCATACTATCTGAGAGGCGCTGAACTCAGTTCGACGATTCTGGAAATCGTCGATCTCCGTTCGACGATCTTTGGGGAAATCGTCGAGCGCAGTTCAGAGATCAGAAAAATTCTAGACACTAAGAAAAATCAGAAGTTTTGCCTAGTCTTGGTCAATTTTTAGCTTTCAAAATCTTGGAAATTATTTAAGACTTCCTCCATCTAACATTCCTAACTGATTTAGGAAGAAGGTGTGTTTCTTTTCATCCAAAGGCTTGGTGAAAATATCTCCCCTTTGTAAATCAGTTGGGATATATTGTAATTCAATTTTGTTCTTTTCGACATTATCCCTTAAGAAGTGATGCGTAATCTCTATGTGTTTTGTCCTACTATGGAGGACTGGATTTTGAGCTATGGAAATAGCACTTGTATTGTCACAAAAGATTTTAGACTTCTCTAAGTTGTAACCATAGTCTAGGAGTTGATTTTGAATCCACAATATTTGTGAACAACAACTACCTGCAGCCATATATTCAGCTTCAGCAGTTGAAGTTGACACAGATGTTTGTTTCTTACAAAACCAAGAGACAAGTCTGTCACCAAGGAACTGACAAGTTCCACTGGTGCTTTTCCTGTCAATTCTGCATCCAGCATAATCAGCATCAGAGAATCCAGTTAAATCAAATGTTGAATCTTTTTGATACCAGAGACCTAGATTTGGACAACTTTTAACATACCTGAGAATCCTCTTTACTAAAGTGAGGTGTGACTCTCTAGGGCTTACTTGGAACCTAGCACATATATATGTAGCAAACATTATATCTGGTCTACTAGCTGTAAGATACAATAAAGAGTCAATCATTGCTCTATATGTTGTCTGATCAACAGGTTTCCCATGTTCATCAGCATCCAATACAGCATTAGTAGGCATGGGTGTTTTCATACAAGATGCCTCAGACATACCAAATTTCTTAACCAGTTCATTTGCATATTTGGTTTGAGAAATAAAGATGCCTTCAGCATGTTGCTTGACTTGCAATCCTAGGAAGAAGGATAGCTCACCCATGCTACTCATCTCAAATTTAGAATGCATCAGGTTAGAAAACCTTCTGCACAATTTTGAGTCAGTAGAACCAAAAATGATATCGTCTACATAAATTTGCACTAGTAGGGTATGGGACTTATGGGTTATAATAAAAAGAGTTTGGTCTACTCTACCCCTTATAAAACCATTTTCCAAGAGAAAGCATGCTAGGGTCTCATACCATGCTCTAGGAGCTTGCTTGAGACCATATAATGCTTTATTTAATCTAAAAACATAATCAGGAAAAGTTGGAGAGATAAAACCTGGAGGTTGTCTGACATAAACTTCCTCTTTGATGTCTCCATTTAAGAAGGCACTTTTGACATCCATCTGATAGACTTTGAAGCCTTTGTGAGCTGCATAAGCTAGAAATATTCTGATGGCTTCCAATCTTGCAACAGGTGCAAAGGTCTGGTCGTAGTCAATTCCTTCTTCTTGAGAATATCCCTGAGCAACTAGCCTTGCCTTGTTCCTTATTATTACTCCTTGATCATCCAGTTTGTTTCTGAATACCCATTTTGTTCCAACAATGGAATGATCCTTAGGCTTTGGCACTAGTTCCCATACTTTGTTCCTCTCAAATTGATGCAACTCCTCTTGCATTGCAATGATCCAGTGTGGATCTTGCTTTGCATCTTGAATGGACTGAGGTTCAATTTGAGATAGGAAGCAGGTGTGCAACAGGTTTTGGTTGACCTGATTTCTGGTTTGCACACCAGCTGAGATTTCTCCAATTATTTGGGTAATTGGATGGTCTCTTGATGTTACTAAATCAACAGGGGGTGTTGATTGTTCACCAACCTGTATTGTTGTTTCCTCTTGTAGTACAACAACTGGCTCTTCAAGTGGTGCTTCAATATGTTGAGCATTGCCTTCATCTTCACTGCTTTCATCCTCTTGAGCAACCTGTAACTTGTTAATATCTTCAACTAGAGTATGTTCCTGCAAATGTTCTATGGTAGAAGAAATCTTCTCCTTGAAAGACATGTTAGATTCATCAAAAGAAACATGAACAGATTCCTCAATTTTCAAGGATGATTTATTATAGACCCTATAGGCCTTGCTGATCATGGAGTATCCTAGAAACACTCCTTCATCAGCTTTGGCTTGAAATTTTGCTAGATATTTCTTGTCATTATTGTGAATGTAGCAAATACAACCAAAAATTCTGAAATAGTCAACTTTAGGTTTCTTCCCTTTGAGTAATTCATAGGGAGTCTTTCCCTTTAGTTTATGTATCAGACTTCTGTTCAACACATAGTTGAAGGTGTTCACTGCCTCTGCCCAAAAGGATAGAGGTAGATGAGCATCTGACAACAATGTAGTGGCAGATTCAATAAGGGTGCTATTTTTCCTTTCAGCTACCCCATTTTGTTGAGGAGTTCTAGGAGCTGAGAAAGTATGCCTGATCCCTTCACTCTGACAGAACTCTTGCATAAGAAGAGAATCAAACTCTGTCCCATGATCACTTCTGATCAGGGCAATGTGAGTATTGAACTCAATCTGTATACATTTGAGAAACTCTGTCAGACACTTAAAGTTATCAGACTTCTTCCTTAGAAAGAACACCCAAGTGAATCTAGAGAAGTCATCTACAATTACTAAAGTGTACTATTTCCCTCCTAGGCTTTGTACAGTGATGGGTCCAAATAGATCCATGTGTAACAGATACAATATCCTAGGTGAATCACTCTTATTAAGTGACTTAAAACTGTTTTTAGTTTGCTTGACTAATTGACAAGCCCTGCAGAGTCCTTCCTTCTTGAAGGGGCCAGAAGGTAGTCCTCTAACAAGGTTGTCCTTGGAGAGCCTAGCAATAGTTCTAAGGTTTAGGTGTCCTAGTATCTTATGTCATAAAACATTTGGTCTACAGACAGAGTTAAACAGGCAAATATCTATATTAGTTGAAAGAAAATCTACTAGATAGATGTTACCTTTCCTTTTACCTGTCAACACAGTTGTGTTGTCCTCTGACTTGATTCTGCATAAGGTTTTGCTGAAGGTCACCTGGTAGCCTTCATCACATAGCTGACTGATGCTGATTAGGTTGTGCTTCAGTCCTTCCACATAGGCTACCTTCTTGAAGGTTACTGAACCAATCTGGACTGCACCATATCCTTTAGTTTGTCCAAAGTTGGAATCACCAAAGATAACTTTGGGTCCAAGCTTGCCTCTAAAGGAAGTGAGGTTGTCCTTGTTCCCTGTCATGTGCTTAGAGCACCCACTATCCAAATACCATTGCTGGTAAGATGTTGGATAGGTCTTCACCTGCACATAAAATAATTCATTTGTTTTTGACCCAGTTTACCTTGGGCCTAGGTTGATAACCTCTGAATTCTGAAATGAAAGACATCCCAGGTTGACTCTTATATCCTTCAGGATGATATCTCCTTGGAGGTATAATCCATTCAGTATAAGGGTTAAAGGTTTGGGATGAAGAACCCTTAGGATTCAATTTTGATTTGCCTTTTACAAAGTTTCCAGAGTTCTGACCTTTGTTCGACGATCTTGGAGCTGAGTTCGACGATCTTGGGTCAGATCGTCTAGCTCCGTTCGACGGTCGACTATGGCTGAGGTCAGGTATATGAGATCGTCGACCTGCGTTCGACGACTTTTGCTGAGATCGTCGATCTGCGTTCGACGATTTTTCCTGAGATCGTCGAGCTGCGTTCGGCGATCATCGATCTTCATTCGGCGATCGTCGATCTCCGTTCGACGATTTTTGCTGGGACTTAGTTTTCTGAGGCAG
Organism: Platanthera guangdongensis; assembly: GCA_039583875.1. NCBI lineage: Eukaryota > Viridiplantae > Streptophyta > Magnoliopsida > Asparagales > Orchidaceae > Platanthera > Platanthera guangdongensis. The sequence goes on from CM077165.1 coordinate 100,821,147, forward strand.
ATCAGAATTTTTCCTGGCAACCTCTACAACTCCCTTTCCCTTGTTAGAAATAAACTTGATGGGAGTTGTTAGGACTATAGGTTGGCTGGATGAAGCACCCAAGCCCAGTGTACTGTTGAATCTAGAGTTCACTGTGCTTGTGATGTCCATCAGCTTGATGCTTCTCCCATTAAGGGATTCTTCAAGCTTCTTGGCCTCAGAGAGCTCACTTTTCAGTGAAGCTATATGTTCCCTACAGTTCTCCAACTCCTGAGAGAGTTTGAGGTTTTCTGACTTTAAATCATTGTGTTCAGATAATTGATTTCTGAGAGAGATAATCTCTTTCTCAGACTTTAGCAGGTCTAAACACAGTGCTTTAAATTCAGATTTAAAATCTTGTGAACTAAAATCAAAAGAACTAATTACCTGATCTTCTTCAGGTTGAGTCTCTGAGTCTGACTCTGACTCCTCTTCCTCTGAGTTGTGCTGTGAGGCATTGATTGCCATCATGCAGAACTCCTTTTCTTCTGCATCATCCTCATCATCACTTGAGCTAGAAGAGGCTTCTGACTCCTCTTCTGTCTCACTCCAGGATTCAGCAACAAACCCTTTTCTTGTATGCTTATTTTTGCTTGAAGAAGGTTTGCCACTTCCATTCCTTTTGGAGTCTTTCTCCTTTCTTCTTTCTTTTCTGTCCCTTCTGTCCTTGATCTTGTTCTCTGGACAGTCAGGAACTATGTGCCCTGGTTTCCTGCAACCAAAGCAGATAATATCTTTATTGTTGCTAATGGACTTGTCATACCTTGGCTTGTCCTGCTCCTTGTATGATCTTCTTCTGAAGTCCTTTCTGGCCATCTTGTAGAATCTTTTGGCCAACAAGCTGAGTAGTTCATCATTGCCTGTGCTCTTATCTTCAGACAGATCCTCAGTTGCCTTAAAGGCTATGGTCTTCTCTTTCCTTGTGGCTGGTGAAGCAGCCTTTTGTTCTTCCTCTCTATTCCTGATGAGCAGCTCATAAGATTTGAGCTTACCCAACAAGGCTTCAGTGGTGATCTCATTCAGACTTCTGGCATCTTTAATTGGCCAGATTCTTGAATCCCAAGTGCTGGGGAAGCACATTAGGATCTTGTCATTAAGTTCTGTTAGAGAGATCTCTTTCTCTAATATCCTCAGTTCACTGACAATTAGACTCAGTATATTGTACATGTCTCCCACTGACTCAGTCTCTCCCTTCTTGAAGTTCTCATATTGAGTGATGAGATGAGATCTTCTATCCTTTCTCTCATCAGCTGAGCCTGAGACTATTTCTGAGAGTCTATCCCAAATTTCCTTGGCTAAATTACATTCAGCTACCTTTTGAAAAATGTCATCTGACATTGTCTGAGCTAGAATGTCCATAGCCTTGGCATCAGCTACTTTCCATTTTTTGATGTCAGCATCTGTTCCTGATGGAGGTGGAACAGCATTTGTACTTGTGCTCTCTGGGGGTCTTGGACACACTGTCAAAACAGAATTAAATATATCTTCATCAATAGAATTCATGTAGAGTCTAATCCTTGCTTTCCAAAGTGCAAACTTTGACAGATTGCACACTGGAGGTCTGGTGCTAGCATAATCTTTGTTTTGGGCCATGATTTGTGCAAACAGAATCTAATAATAAAAAAAATACAAAAAAAAGATCTAGTTTGGGATCTTGAGGTTCAGCTGTTAGCCTGTACAACCAATCAGATATGGTATGTTTAACCAACCTCCCTCTGATACCAATTGAAAGGGCAACTAGATCTAATATACTCTAGAGGGGGGTGAATAGAGTATATGGTGCTTTAAAACTTTTGCAAACTTTTACAACAATTGTTGTAATATGTGTGAGAAGGGAAGCAGAAATAAATCTAATCACAGTACAGAGCTATGCAAATACTAAGCACAGAAAAATCAAGGCCAGAAACAAAAAGAAAACAAGCCAAAACCAGATGACACAAGGGAATATAGTGGTTCCCCAAACTTGGGTACATCCACTCTTCTACCACCCTAGGTAGGAATCCACTGCAGGATGAGTTGATCAGGTGTCCTGGGCACCAATGAGCTTTTGATAAGGTGCTCAAAAACCAAAGCAGATTTTTTGATCAGGTGTCTTGCCACCAATGAGCTTTTGACAAGGTGCTCAAAAACCAGATTCAAACTTTTGAAGGGAGTTTGAGAAACCCTTTACAGAGTGGGGGGGGAGAGAGTTATGGCAGTCTTCTCTTTCTCAACCAACTGAGAAGACTAAGTGGATTGATGTCAAAGCTCCCCCTGAGTCCTTGAGATCTTCAGGAAGAAGAGCTTTGCTGAGGGTGATAGGCCTTCAAAGATAGAACTCCAGCAATAAATGATTTCAGCAAGCTGAAATGTTGAGTGTCTAGAGTCTTGAAATGATGTTGGCCTTGAACACTTTGAGAGCTGAAGAGATCTGAAGATTTTTGAAAGCTTGATCTCTTTGATGAGTGTTCTTCAGAATTCTTTTTGACAGAAACTTTTTTGTATCTTTCTGTATTCTGTATATTGTGTGTCTTCTTTCTTCTGGTTGATGATGTAGATTCAAAAAACATCCTATCTTTTATTCTCTGTTCCAGAATAGAATGTCATTCTCTGTAAAGGATAGTCGTTGGTCTGCATTGATTGCATCCTTAATTGCAAAAACTCTTCTGGAGGAAAGTCCACAGAATTATTCCTTGAAAAGTCCCTTGAAACTTGGTCCAGAAGTAAATGAAAACGGCTAGCAAATCTTTGAATTAATTGCAGAATAACTCTTAACTGATTTGAATTTGAATTCTGGAAGTTATCTGATATCGTCGAACTGAGCTCTGCTATCGTCGAGCTGAGCTCAGCGAACTGGAAAACTCAAGCAGCAAAACAATCGTCGATCTGAGCTCAAAGATCGTCGAACTGAGCTCAGAGATAAAGATCCAAAGCAGAGTCAAAATCGTCGACCTGAGCTCACCGATCGTCGAATGGAGTTCGACGATATTATGAAGTTGAGCTCAGCGATCGTCGAGTGGAGCTCGACGATCCGTCGGAGTTGAGCTAGACGATCGTCGATCGGAGTTCGACGAATCGTCGTGCTGAGCTCGACGATCAGACTTAGTCTCCAGACAGAAAAACTTGATCTCCAGGGCAGCTTCCAATCCTAGACTTCTAACCCTTAGACTCAATTCTAATTGACCTATTAAGTTATACAGAAGGTCAAGTAAAGGTTCCTAGAGACATAGTGATCCTGACCCAAATTAGTAATAGGGTGTTCCAACAGAAATTATAGAAAAACTTCCGCATCCAACAAACGTAAAATCTATTAGGAGTTTCTTAGGCCATGCGGGCTTTTATCGACGCTTCATTCAAGACTTTTCGAAAATAACAAAGCCGCTAACTCACCTCTTGGAAAAGGAATCACGCTTCATCTTTAGTAGCGAATGCGAGTCCGCATTTAATTTGATAAAACAAAAACTTATCACTTCACCAATTTTAGTGGCCCCTAATTGGTCCCTTCCGTTCGAAATAATGTGCGACGCTAGTGATATTGCCTTAGGTGCCGTTCTTGGCCAACGCGTAGAAAAACATTTTCAGCCTATTTATTACGCTAGCAAGACGCTCACTTCCGCACAAGTAAATTACACGACAACGGAAAAGGAACTCTTAGCCGTCGTTTTCGCTTTCGATAACTTTCGCTCGTATATAACGCTATCTAAAGTTATCGTTTTTACCGATCACTCCGCGCTTAAATATTTATTAGCTAAAAATGACGCGAAGCCCCGCCTTCTTCGCTGGATTCTCCTCCTACAAGAGTTTGATTTGGAGATCCGAGATAAGCGGGGAGCGGAAAATCTAGCGGCAGACCACCTCTCCCGTTTAGAAAATCCGGGTGCGGAAGCGCTCGTCGAATCTGAAATAAATGACAGATTCCCCGAGGAACGCCTTCTTGCCATTAATAAATCTTCGTCATCTTCGCCTTGGTTCGCAGATTTTGCAAATTTCTTAGTAGCGCGGGTGCTTCCAAAAGAGTTTTCAAGTCATCAAAAGAAGAAATTCTTTTCTGACTTGAAAAATTTCTTTTGGGAGGACCCATTTCTTTTTCGTATCTGCGCGGACCAAGCGGTCCGAAGATGCGTTGCGGGTGTGGAGTGCTTACAAATTCTTAAGCACTGCCACGAGGGTCCAGCCGGTGGGCATTATCAAGCCAACCGGACCGCTCGGAAGGCGCTAGAGGCTGGCTACTTTTGGCCCACTCTCTTCAAAGATGCGCATAATTTTGTGCGCGCATGCGATAGCTGTCAGCGGTCGGGTAACATATCTCATCGCGACGAGATGCCCCAAAACATGTTTTTAGAGTGCGAAGTCTTCGATTTGTGGGGCATAGATTCTGTTGGCCCCCTACCTCCATCTTTCAAAAATATGTATATTTTAGTGGCGGTCGACTATGTATCGAGGTGGGCGGAAGCGCAAGCTCTCCCCACCAACGATGCGCGAGTCGTCGTTACATTTCTTAAAAAATTATTTTCTCGCTTCGGCACGCCTCGCGCAATTGTTAGTGATAGGGGAACGCATTTCTGTAACGCTCTTATGGCTAAGACGTTAGCTAAATACGGAGTCACGCACAAGCTTGCCACCCCCTACCACCCACAAACAAGTGGCCAAGTCGAGGTAGTAAATCGAGAGATTAAGCGAATTTTAGAAAAAACCATTTCGCTCAATAGGAAAGATTGGTCCGTTAAACTCGACGATGCGTTGTGGGCGTATCGGATGGCATACAAAACCGCAATTGGTTGTACGCCGTTCCGGTTAGTCTACGACAAAGCGTGTCATTTACCCGTAGAATTAGAGCATCGCGCTCTTTGGGCTTTAAAACTCTTAAACCTCGACTCCAACTTAGCCGCTCAGAATAGAAAACTGCAACTAAACGAGCTCGATGAATGGCGTGTGAACGCTTACGAGAGCAATAAATTCTATAAGGAGCGCTCTAAGTTATATCACGATCGAAAAATCAAGTCCCAAAAATTATTTTCTCCGGGCGATCTTGTCCTTCTTTACAATTCACGTCTTAGGCTTTTTCCAGGTAAATTAAAATCTAGATGGTCCGGTCCCTTCATAGTTGAAGAAGTTTTTCCTTATGGAACCATACTCGTCTCCCACCCGGACAAAGGCTCTTTTAAAGTAAACGGTCATCGGTTAAAGTCTTATATAGCAGGCGACCCAGTGATCGGTTTTAGCGAAACCATAACTTTCCTCCACCTAATAAACCCGCCAAAATAGTCAAGCTACACGACTATAAACAAAGCGCTCCTGGGAGGCACCCCTCGCTTATCTTTTTCGCTCTTTCCTTATTACCTTTGCTGTTTTTTTCTAATAAACGCAGGGTTTCTGATCGGCCTCCCCCTACACGTTTCAGGGAAGCTTCTACCCCCTTCCCTTTCTTTTCTTTGTATATATTGTCTTTCCTTTCTGTTCCGCATACTTACGATACAACATTGGGGACAATGTTGGACTTAAGTATGGGGGTATTTTCGTGCTTTACTTTCTGCACTTCATTTTTTTTTCTGCATTTCAAAAAATACAAAAAAAATACATATAACAACAAAACAAAAACAAAAAAAATTAAAAAAAAAATCTTAAAATGAAACAAAAAAAATTTTTAAATGAAAAAATCCAAAAAAAATTTTTGTTTTGTTCTCTTTCTTTCTTTTTTTCCAAAAAAACTTAAAAACAATTAAAAAAAAAAAAGAAAACAAAAAATTATATTTAGTTTCACTTTGTAAATATTTTTTGTACATACTCTTTTCTCTCTCCCCCTTCCTCATTCTTGTACAAACCTTTTTATTCCCTTATTTTTGTACATATTATGAAAATTCTCTTAAAACCAAAATTCAAAAAAAATTGAGAAAAACAAAAATACAAAAAAAAGATAATAAATGAAAAACAAAAAAATGATAACAAAAACTATAAAAATAAATAAAAAAAATGTTTTGAAACAAATAAATTAAATATTCCATACTTAACTTTTCTGCTATCCAAAAATTCAGTTTTGAGTTTATTTATATGCGAATTTGATTAATTCTTTGTTCACTACCCGTTTATTAATTATTGATTGAAAAATTTAAATAGCCGGGGTTAAGTTTTAAAGAATTCTTTATGCTTTGTTAAAACTAGCGAACTCGTTTTAGGCACTACTTCTAATTTTTCATTAATAGGAGCACGTATATTATGTTAGGAAATAACGACTATAGAATTCAATTATACTTACTTTTACCTTTCTGAAACATTGAAACGTACAAATTATTAAGGTTGCTCTCAAAAATTTTTAGGATTACAATCTAGTTTTCCTTTCTCCCCTTACTTTTCATGACCTACTTGGCATGAAAAAAAAATTTTATCCTTAAAAGATCCTATGTCAATGGAAATAAGATTTCGTTCCGTAAACATAGGCACCCAATAATTTAAAAAGATTATATATGGAGTAAGAGGATAAAATTCATTACTCCTACAAATATACATTGGCTTAATTTTATTCTTATGAAGTTGAAAAACAAAAATCATATTAGGAAAATAAGATTTCGTTTTCCTAATAATCCAAAAGAAAAAAATGGAGGTTCGAGAAAAAATTACCTCACCTCAAATATCAAAACCCTCTTCGTAAACCCACTACCCCCTTAGCCAATTACACGATTCTAGAATTAATTCAAAAATCTTTTTGAGAGCATAATTAGTAAATTGTATTATTTCTAGTAGCACTCGTATAAGCTAGAGTTCTTATAATTCCAAACTATTTTCGTTAATCTAACCATTTCAAATGTTGCCTTCTATTTGATTACATCAAGAAGTCTTTTGGCCAAAACTTTTGCGCTATTTAAATCATCTACATAATTTTAGGACTTAACTCTTACACCCCGTATATTTATTTCGATCTCTCTTATAATTGATTAAGCGGTAGCTAAAACTTAGAGTTTTTTTTATTCCTTATAGATTCACCTCAAACTTTTGCTCTGGAATAGCAAAAGCCTAAGTATGGGGGTATTTGATGAACTGTAAATATACGTATTTTTGTGCACATTAATTTAGTCATTTTCATTTATTTTCGTCGTTTTTACTTATTTTTGTTCAATAAAATGTTCCTATTCTTGTAAATTTGCTTCTAACTTGTTTTATTTTATTTTTCAGAAAAAGTTCAAAATCTGCCAAAATTGGGCAGTACACGCCCGTGACATATTTGGCACGCCCGTGACCAAGGCGTGAAGCTCAAATTCCGTGAACTGGCAGATTTCTGAAGTAAAAAGCTCGACACGCCTGGCGACACGCCCGTGTCACCCGACACGGGGCATGACCCAAGCCTGTGTCCTCTCCTCTCGACGAATTCCGCTCGACGATCGTCGAGTGTCGACACCAACAGTCACGCCCAGCGTCACGCCCGTGACCTGGGGCGTGACTCAATTTCCGCTCGACGATTTCGACTCGACACTTTCCACTCGACATTCGTCGAGTGTCGACACCAACTAACACGCCCAGAGTCACGCCCGTGACTTGGGGCGTGACCTTTCCAGCTAGCCCGACAAGATGCTGCCGAAGACTGTCGGCGCAACCCGCGCCCGGTTCTACCTCCCCGACACGCCCAGAGTCACGCCCGTGACCTGGGGCGTGACTGCCGCGAACTCAGCCCGAAGTCAACTTTCCTGTCCAATCGCCAGTCGCCTTCATGAATAGTACTGTCACGCCCCCCCTACACGCCCGTGACCGAGGGCGTGTACTTAGAATTTTTTGCCTATAAATTGCCCAGTTTTGTAAGGTCCAAGGGTTCAGATTTTTGGGCCAATTTAGTGTGTTTTTATGGGCTGCATCCGTGATTTCTAAAGCTATGTAAGGAGATTTCTCCCTTTTTTATTTCATGTCTTGTTTTGCTTTAGCTTTAGCCCTTGTAATAGCTTGTAATAGTTCCTAAAAATCAATAAAATGTTAGATTTTCTCTTCATATTTAGCTCTGGAATGAACACTTGTGCCCACTTTCCTTCTCCTTTTTATCCTTGGTTTTATCTTTGTTCTTCATTTAGTTCTTCTTTTATGAAATGTGTGTGTGTGTGTGTATGAGTGTAACTTATTTACTTTACATGTTTTTTAACTTGTTTTCATGCTTAGGTATGCTAGGTTTTCCTCTTTTTCTCCTTGTCTTTTTCTTGAAAGAATTTTGATTTCATTCTTATGATTTTATAAAAGAGATTTAAAAAGTGATTTTGTTCTTTTTTTACTTAGTTTTCTTTTAGGATTGTAAAATCTCTTTTGTTCTTTTCATCTTCTTTTTCACCTTTTTTATCACTTTCATAACATCATAAGAATGAAAATGTTGGCATTTTAATTTTCCAAAAACTTTGGTTTTTAATTTGTTTTGAAGAAACTTTTGTCTTCCAAAAATTAAAATTTCCTCTTTTTATTTGTTTTTGGCAAAACCTAAGCATGAAAAAGTTAAAATTTTAATTTTTAGGTAACTTTCATTTTGCTTTTTATTTGTGTGTGTGAGTGTATGAGCCTAAATTTCCTTTTGTTCTTCTTAATCTTCATGAAGTGTGTGTGACTGTAGGTGTATAACTTTTATGCTTTGATTCAAATTGTGTAGAGTGTGTGAGTGTAGGTGTATAACTTTTATGTTTTGTTCAATTTTGTAGAGTGTGTGAGTGTAGGTGTTAGCTTTATTGCTTTCTTGAATTTCTTATGGAGTGTGTGTGTGTCTGTGTGTATTTATTTCCGCCTACTCGTTAAGAGTTAAATGGCGCACCGTTTTCATTTTCAGTCCTACTCGTTCGAGTAGGACTTGTAATTTTTCTTTCTTTATTTTTCCGCCTACTCACTTGAGTTAAATGGCCGGACTTTATTTCCCGCCTACTCGTTTGAGTAGGATTTGTAATTTTTCTTTCTTTATTTTTCCGCCTACTCACTTGAGTTAAATGGCCGGACTTTATTTCCCGCCTACTCGTTTGAGTAGGATTTGTAATTTTTCTTTCTTTATTTTTCCACCTACTCACTTGAGTTTAATGGCCGGACTTTATAGCCCTGTAAACGCATTTATTTTCTCCTACTCATTTGAGTAGGACTCGCTTTCATTTCAGTCCTACTCGTTTGAGTAGGACTTGCAATTTTCAGCTTTTATTTACCGCCCCCACTCGTTTGAGTGGGACTCGCAAATTTGAAAAATCCAAATTTCTTTTATGTGTAACTTAGTTCCTTTTTAATTTATAATTTGGAGTGTGCGTGAGTTTTTGTTTTAGCTAGTTTTTCAGTTTTCTAAATGTTGTTATTTTTCTTGTGTCCCCTTCTTATAAACGTTTAGTGTTTAATTTCGAACTCGCGCCTCACTAAATTATAAGCCGTCCCCATACCGATGTGTGGCTAATCGCTATTAGCATCGGCATCGAAGAGCATTGGGACATTTAAAATGATTTATAATAATTGAAGCTCTTTATTTTCATTTTAATTTAAGCACTTAAGGTTTACCCCGGGTTTACGACGCGTAGGACCACATAATCGATGTGTGGGCCCTATTTCCGTAGTCCATATGCTAGCTAGCCGAGAGGCCGTGCATATGGACCGATCACCCCTGGGTAAATAGAGTTGCGTGCATACCCTCGAGAGAGGACAAGCGTAATTCTACCGGATTGGGTTCCCCACCCAATAGCGGGGTTCTTAGCGTAAAGCGTGCGTTAAGAGGAATCCTTCGTCGGACTAACGTTCGGTCGAATAGTCTTAACGTTTAGGTGAGCGATATCCCTATAGCTAGGTGAGCTCACATTAGTGGAACCTCCACGGCCAAGTTGCCTTATTATTAATTTGAAAACTAAGTCTTTTTATTATTAAAAATTGTTTTAGTCTTAATCCGATTCGATGCCGAGCGTTAACCCTTCATCGAATATTTTCTAAATCATTTTTTCGCTCCTTTGCTTTTCCGTCTTTTATTAAGTAAAAAAATCCACCTTACTTTCAGTAAAATAATAGTCCTCCCGGAGGAGTAAGAATAGTCAACACGACCCCGAGAACAATATGACCTCGGTATTCCCCCGAATATCGAGTACTACTTGCGATAGGTGCACTTGCCTACCCGAGCGAGCCCGCGGCGATCGACTCACCGAACCAACCACAGTAAGAGTCTGTTCGCGGGATCATCAGGGCTAAACCTGCCCTATACCCCATGAAGACTGGAGAAGATAAAACCTGGATAGATGACTCTCCTCTTCTTTCAGATGTTACGAGGTATAGACATCTGGTTAGTAAACTTATATATTTCACGGTGACCAGATTCGATATTGACAATGTTGTAGGCAAGGTTAGCCAATTCATATAAGCTCCTAGGGAGTGCCATCTACAGTCTGCCCTAAGGATATTGGAGTATGTTAAATCAGTGTCTGGGAAAGGACTACTCTTTCAGAAGAATGGTCATTTACAGGTTGAAGCATACTCAGATTTGAGCTATGCTAATGACAAAGGAGACCGCAAGTCAACATCGGGTTTTTGCACCTTCGTAGGGGGAAACCTTGCGAGCTGGAAGAGTAAGAAATAGTCTTTCATCTCCAGGTCCAGTGCAGAAGAAGAATATCGAAGTATGACATCAACCACGTGTGAGTTGAAGTGGTTACAGGCTCTCATGCTTGACATAGGAGAGACTACAATCATCCTCTACCTATGTTTTGTGATAATAAGCCTGATATATACATCTACAAAAATCTAGTCTTCCATGAGAGAACAAAGCACATTGAAGTCGACTGCCACTTTATTCGAGAAGAAATTCTGAAGGAATAAATTTGTACTTCATTCATCACCTCCGATAAAGAGTTGGCTGATAATTTCACCAAGCCGGTATCTGCCTCCTTTCATCACATTTGCGACAAGTTGGGCATGATCAATATATATGCTCTAGCTTGAGGGGGAGTGTTGTAGAATAAGGACCGGGCGGTTTGGCGATCTGACTCTGGCGGATTACAGACCGTGTGGTCTGTCGGTTTCTCTCCAGCGGTTTGGTTGCCGGAATGTTGTTGTTGGTGTCCTGGCGGTCTGCCGGTTTGTCTCAGGTGACTTGGAGACCGGGCAATCAGACGGTCTCCCCTAGCGGCTTGTTCTCTCCTTCTAGTGGATGCCGGGCGCTTAGCCTATTCATCTAACCGCGCGGCTTGGTCGACTTGTATTTATGTTAAACTACATGTACCTGTAATTATTTAGTCCCACATTATTTTAATATATTATCTCTCATCTCCTCCATTCTATAAAAGGGAGGTCATACCTTGTAATACACACCTTTTTTGGATAATAAAGATTTCTATTATTCCATTTTCCAGTTTATTCTTTTTTGTTCGCACATCGAGTTCTTACACCATCACGAGGATCTCCTATGATTTGATCAACCAGGTGATCCCTCAAGTGTATGAGCTCTAGGGTCCTTGCATCAGGAGCTTCTTCTATTTCGGGAGTGTCTTACTCAACTTGGATAACTTCTTCATCTTGGTGATCACCCTCTCTAATTAAGGTTGGAGGAGTGATCTTGATGAACTTTTGAGCATATTCTTCAACCGTCTCATCCAAGTTTAACTCTTTCAGCCTTGAACCTGCATCTTCAACGAAAACACTGGAAGAGCTGCTTTGTAGTACGCTCGTCTCATCAAATACATGTTAATCAATTCTTCTACAACTAGAGTTTTCTTATTAAAAATTTTATAAGCCTTACTATGGCTACTATTACCTACAAAACTACCTTCCAAATATTTTTCTCCAAACTTTGTACGATGATATTTCTTATTATTAAGTACATAGCATTTGCTGCCAAAGATCCTGAAGTACGACACAATTGGTATCCTACCTTTCAGTAGCTTGTAACCAGTCTTACGATGACTCTTGTTGATCAACGCTCTGTTTTGCACATGACAAGCTGTATTAACGGCCTCTGCCCAGAAGTACTCTGCTAGAGAGGAGTCAGTCAGCATTGTAGTACATGCTTCAATGAGTATTCTATTCCTTCTCTTTGCAACTTCGTTTATTTGTGGAGTACGCGGGGAGGAAAATTCATGAAAGATACCTAGACTTCCACATAATTCTATCATGGCACTAGATTCAAACTCTGTTCCATGGTCACTTCTGATTCTAACAACTGAACAATTTAATTCATTCTAAATTTGCCTTACGAAATTCGTGAACACATCAAAGGTATATGACTTTCATTTCAAAAAGAACACACAAGTAAAATGTGAGTGATCATCAACAATTACCAGCATATATGACTTACCTCCTAAGCTATGAACTTGCATTTGACAGAATAAGTCCATGTGCAGTAAATACAATCACCTTGAGGAATCTTTGTCAGCAATAATCTTAAAGGTAGCCCTTGTCTGCTTGCCCATTTGGCATGCGTGACATGGACTCTCTTTAATGCACTTAATGGTAGGTGTGTCGCATACTAGGTCTTGAGAAAATAACATATTAATAGTTTTGAAATTAATATGTGCAAGTCTCTTGTGTCATTGGTCACAAAGAGATGCACTATCTTTTGCAACAAAACACATTGGGGTAGAAGTGTCTAAACATAGAAAATTAAGACAAAAAATATTTCTACTCCTAGTGTCTGTTAACACTGTCTCCATAGTAGAGGCCGATTTTATCAGGCACTAATCCTTGGAGAAAATAACAATAAAGCCTTTATCAAATAATTGACTTATGCTGATCAGATTATATTCTAATCCTTTCACATAAGCCACATCAGTGAATGAGACTACACCATTAAAAATCATATCGTAGCCTTTTGTTATTCCCCGGTCAGAGCCACCAAAGATAACCTTTGGACCATCTTTGACTGGAATATAATTTTGAAGTAGGCTTCTTGTCCCGATCATATGCTGAGAGCATCTGCTGTCCAAATACCAGATAGTCATTTTGTTGGCTTTTGGACATACCTACAATCATATATCATTTTACCTTAGGAACCCAATAGGATTTGGGTCATTGGTTCCTTGTTAGCATACTCCCCCTACGAATGTTAACACTACGAGTGGTTTGTCTCGTATGATTAACTTGAGGTGTTTCAATGTTTCTGGGATTAAACCAGCAATCAAACAAAGTGACCAACTTTGCCACAGCACCAATAGTCAAACTTGTTGTATCTTTTCCATGTCTCCTGCTTGACCTTTTGAACATGTGGTCTAGTAGGAGCGGCTGACTTGGAGGTAGAAGCCTCATGGTGATAGCATTGACATGGATTCTTCTTATCAAGTGACTTTTGAACAATGGGTTTCACCATTAGAGCTTTCTTATCATTTGGACCATGAACATATGGACCATAGCTCTGTAGAGTGATCTCTTCATAAGGTGCGTAGAAGACACTTGCACCGAAGTTTCCGGGATGAGTCCACCCTTGGTATCTATCAACCGGCTCAACATAAGTTGGTCGGGTTAGATGTCCATAGGAAATCTCAAAGTCAAACTGGTAAGAAGGGAATGTCACCTTCTTGAACTTTATTTGACTTTCAGGTGCTTTACCTTTAGCTTCGGTGCTTGCTTTCATAGCGGCCTTATTCATCCTTCTGGCCTTAGCTCTCCTAGAAGACTTAATAGTAGCGGCCACATGACCTAAGCCAGTTCCTTTAGCCTGAGCAGAGAATTCAGCAACAAATGGAAGGATTGTCCTGGGCTTGGAGAAACTTTCAACTAGTATCTTTTCAGCGGCAAGCTGTCCTTCCAACTCCTCGATGATTTTCTCTTTTAGATTAAGTAGCTCGTGTGAACTGTTGTTATCATCGGCCAGGGCGTGGAGTTTCTCTCTGAGTGAGTTCATTCTTGCGACTTCCTCCCTCAGAGTGATCTCCTCATCCTTAAAGGATTTAATCTCCTTGGCCTGAGTTCTAACAACTTTCCTACACCGGTCATCGGCCTTGATCAGCTCTTTATACTGAGTCATAAGTTCTGATTCATCATCAGAGGAACAGTCCTCATGAACATCGTCTAGAGCATCAAACTCTGAAAGAATAGTGTGACAATTTACCTTCCTATGAAATTGGGGGGTCAGCTTCTTCTCCGTCGGAGTGAGCCATGAGCCCGAATTAGGCTTCTTCATCCTCACTTGACTCGGATGAGTCAGTGTCACTGAAGCTCTTCTGCTTCTTTGTCATGAAGCTCTTCTCCTTCGTTTTTCAGTGGGAAAACTAATTCTCTTCTCTTCTTCCACCCTCCTTCTTATTATGAGGGCAGTCGGCGATCATGTGACCTGACTTATTACTGTAATAGCACACAATGTCAGTAGAATTATGTTTGTTCTGTTTAGATTTATACCTGTCATTTGTGTAATGTTTCTTTTGATGATCGCCATCGTGATGTGATCTTCTGTATGAGGATTCGTTGCCTCTAATTTGTTTCTTCTTACTGAGAAACTTCTTGAACTATTTGGAGAGAAGAGAGAATTCTCCATCAGATAACTTTGAGCCCGAGGTGCTTGGCTCTGAGTCTTCTTCTTCACTTTCTTACTGAGTGGGAGTAGGAGATGTTGCTTTAGCCTTTCTTGAGATATCTGCCTTTAGTGCAACAGACTTCTCCTTTGATGAAGATCTGCTGCCCTCTTCTTCAGCTTTTCTGGAGTTGATTTGAAGATCATAGGACATAAGCTTCCCAAAGAGGTTCTAGAGGACAGTGTCAGCCAGTCTCCCAAACTCCCTGATAGCACAAATCTTGTTGTCTCATTCCTTAGTCAAGAATTTTAGGAACTTGTCATTTAGTTATCCATTTGTGAAAACCCGGTCATAGCTCTACAAGCCGTTGACGATCTTGAAGAAGTTCTCAAATGTATCATCTATTGTGTCCTTGGGGCCTTGCTTGAAGGCCTCATACTTCTGATTCAAAAGGGATCTTCTGTCATTCCTTACTTCTTTGATGCCTTCCATCAATACAATCAGAGACTGCCACATTTCCTTGGCGTATTAGCAGTGTGTCATGTTCTGCAACATTGAATCATCGACTGTGCTTGCTATGATGTTCTTGGCTTTCTTGTTTAGATAGACAAGGGTAATCTCATCTTTGTCAAGATCCATCAGTTTCTTAGGCACTTTCTTAGTTGGATCGATAGTGGAAGCAATCATGGGAACATATGGACCTTCTTCCACTATCATGAAGATGTGGGGATCAACAGCTTCCATGAAGAATCTTATTCTCTCTTTCCATATGGGAAAGTTAGTCTTGGTGCACACCGGACGCTTTGTGAAATCCTTGGATCTGTCCATGCTTGATAAACTGTACGACAACTACATGAAGATCTGTTCAAGGTGTGAACCTTTTTGTGAACAACCTCCCTCTGATACCAATTAAATGTGTGTAGTTGCCTGCCTAAATCACCTAGAGGGGGTGAATAGGTGAGTTCTGCATCTTTTGCAGAATAAAAATTCGAGAGAAATCAACATAGAAAATAACCAAGCATAACCCAGATAACACAAGGAATTTATAGTGGTTCCCCAATCTTGGGTACGTCCACTGTCCACCTCGCCTATTTATCATCATGGCTAGCCTTGGCTACTTCACTAAATCTCGGATTCCAACAATCCTACAATTCGGAGCAATGCTCCTACAACTCAGAGATAACACACGCCCACAAACTCGGAGAACAAAGCTCCTACAAACTCGGAGAACAAAGCTCCAACACACTTGGAGACAAGGCTCCTACAAGAGTTGAAAAAATTTTACAACAACAATAAAAACTTTACATTCTCAGATCTGAAATCTTCAAGGTTCTTCCTTCTTGAAAACTGAAAATCTCTGTGAAGAAGTTGAGGAAGAAATCCGGAGAAAACTTAGGTCTGAAGATCTTAGGACCCGACACGATCAAGTAGATGTTTGAAAAACTAGAATTTGTGATCTGTCGAATCTTTTCTTCCTTGAATCGTTGGATCGAAAGAAGAGCGATAATGAAGAACGATGATGACGGCGCGGCTTCTCCTGATCTTGAAATTGCGGTGTGATTCTGATTACTGTAATAATTAGGGTTAGCAATTCCTCTGAAAAGACTTTTTATAGAACATCGTCTAACGGTCTGAAATCATTAAGGAATGATCCATGTGGACCAATCATGAGATACTTAGATTATATCGAAATCCCGTCAAACAGATTTAAAAATAAATTTTTCAGCAACTTTATTTCTCAAGAAGGAATAGGATTTCTCGAGAAGAGTTTGGTTTATCGAGAAATGGTCATAGCCGTCTCAAGAAAAATACTTTACGCAAGATCTTTGAACTGATAAACTGATTTCTCGAAAAAGAACTTGGTTTCTTAGGAAGAAGAATTAGCTTCTCGAGAAATAAATTTGACATCTTGAGAAATACTTTGCTTTCTCGAGAAATTAACTTGGTTTCTCGAGAATTCTTCAGGGCATTCTCGAGAAAAAAACTTGGAGAATGTTTTTGAGAATTTTTCAAGAAGTCTTGAGGTTTCTCGAGAAAAGCATTGCTTTCTCGAGAACTAAACTTAGAATTCTCCAGAAACACACTTAATTTCTCGAGAAAAGGACAGAAACTTTTCTCTGAATAACAGATTCTTCTTTCTTAAAAACAGCAACCCTTACTTTCTTCCATTACTTTAGTACTTGAAAATGAAGTGCATCATAATAGAGAGGTTACACATGAGTCAACACCATGGGTCACACAATGAGTGATTACATTGCATGGTCCTGTGTTTAGTGACTCATTGTAAAATGACATTGGGCTACACTTAGCAATAATTACCTTCAAGCACTCAACTAAAGAATAACATCAAATACATAACTAATTCAACTTAGTTCAAAGGTGACTTCACACAAATCTAGGTTATTATGGATACAATACCCAATAGGAGCCAAAAGGCTTGGACAAATCCACGCAAGAAACTATAATCTTACCGCCATGATCGACCTCGAAGATAGCATGTGACCCCCATCCAACGGCTGTGGCGTAGGAGTTTCCTCAGGAACTCGGGGGGGGGGGGGGGGGGGGGGCAGCAGAGTCTAAAATCTCGATGCCAAGGTCAGTAGGCACGGTTGCCTCCACTATAGAAGAGCAAGAGGTCGCCTCCCCGGTAGCCTCTAAGTGAACACCCAACCACCTTAAAGGATGACGCTCGGTCGTTGAAATGCCACAATATTCAAATACCATCCTTCTCTTCCGGTCACGGGTCAACAGGACAGTAGCAGAATGCTCCACGTCAGCCAAAAGGCCGCATAACAACAAACGCTTCTCCTCAACGAAAGAGGAAATATTGATGAGACGGTTTGCCAGCTCTCGAGGTTTGAAAAATCTCAGTACTGGAGTGAACTCGTGCTCACACTCCTTCATCCTAGTGCGATAACGATCAAGATGGGCATTCCAAACCTACGATAGCTCCCAATAATTACGGAAGTATTTGTATAATGTATTCCCATGACAACGGTCCACCCGGCTCCCAAATTCCAGCCAGCATTTATTGCTGAAGACATCAACTTGACCGCCACTATCAGCACGCACCTCACACAAATCATTGAAGATATCCAAAGAAAGTTTGGATCCGTGCTCACGGAAGAAGACCACAATCCTAACAATACGCATCATTGCCAAGGGTGTAAATTGGGACAATGGCACCCCGCAGAACTTCAAGATCTCAACTACTTTCTTGCAAGACGGCAACCGGAATCTGGACTTCAACGACAACTCGCAAAGAGTCATCCAGCCTACCGACAGATTTTTACTCGCACTTCGACACGTGGAATCCAGATTTCCATTCTAATAGGTAACTTGTGTCGACCACTCCAAGCAATGATCAGCTCCAGGATAAGAGTAGAGCATAATCGCATCGACCCCCCCCCCCCCCCCTCGTGTTACACGTCGCAAAGGCTGCACATATGAACGTTAAAAAAATGAAAAAAATGCAAAACCCCAAGGGTTGGGAGAAAAGATCGCAACCAAGGTGGCGCGTCAAAGAGATCAAATCCCCACAAAGAGGAGAAATTCCCGCAAGTAGGCATCCACACATAACCCAAGGCGCATGTGCGAGGCCCGAGCGCATGCAAGTCCCAAGCGCGCGCACGGCCAAACGCATGCGCACACACAACCAAACGCGTGCACAGGGCCACAGAGCATGCGCAAGGTCAAACGAGCACGCTCGGGGGCCAAGCACGCACCCACTTAGCTCGAGCGCGTGCAAGCGTACCTGGTTCAGGCGTGCTCTTGCGCGTAGGGAGCGAGCACCTGCTCGCATGCTCTGTATTAGTGACAGTTCGCACACATGTATAGCATGCCACCCGCATTCACGTGCATACAGGTGCCCCCCACGCACGGTTCGGGCGTGCTCGCACCCGAGCGCCCCCTTTCTTTCACCTCAGCTCGCTCACTAACATACTTTCCTAGGCTCGACCGCCGCTTCTCGCGCTTCATGACTCTTCTCCACCATCAACCTTGAAGACTTGCGCAAAGAGGAAAGCCTCACACTCCTCTCCTGAAATTCGGACTCCGCGGTCTTTGGGGGGCATTTGATGGGGTCGTACCCATTTTATAGGCGAATTGAGATGCGTCCTGCCAAAAAATCCACTCCTCCACTAATGAAGTGGGGGGTTATGGTATAAACTGCTTTGCGCGCGATCCGCGCCATAGCCGCCTCGCACCGGATCGTAACCACCATGCACGGGATCCTAATTCCCGCGCGGGATCCTAACTCTTGCAGACGGGATCGCCAACCACCATGTGGGATCCCGCTAGTGTGTTCACTATCAACCCGGAAAGGCAAGTGCACCTATCAAATTATATTACCAAGGTCGTATTTAAAACTCGAGGTTGTCAATTACTATTACTCACGCTTCTATTATTATTCCACAGTACGATTGTTGGGTGTTTTGAGGAATTTTAAATTAAACTAAAGATAATATAAAAACAAAAACTTCGGATAAAAAAGATAGCATTCGATCAACAATTCACCATGAAAAGAGATAAGAAGGATAAAAATAAACGTTCTAAAATTGCAAACCAAACTCGACCGTGACGGATCCGAAAATAAGAAATAATCTCGCTAAAGCATTAAATCTCCTAACTTCTAGACGTTTTGAATTAAATCTCTTTGCAAATCAAAAGGCCTAAAGTTGCATTATCGAAGTGACCCGCACTACTGGATTTGACTCTGTAAAGTGTATAGCCAGGGTCATAGTTGTGTCCTAGAGTCTAGGCCAAGTCCTTAGAGTCAACATCACATGGACCAGCTATCAACAAGACTGCCAGAGACTCAAGACTTAGAAGATTTCAAGACTCTGTAAAGTGAGTTCGACGTTCGTCGAACTGAGGTCGACGATAGTCGTGCTCAGCTCGACGATCTCAGAGTAAATTATCTGAGCTAAGCTCGACGAACTCGGTACTCAGGTCGATGAAAACTTGGACACTACAACAACACTTCAAGTTCAGAAAACATCAAGATATTCTAAGTCCTTAGTATCAGACTTTGGTTGACGAACTTAGTTCTCAGCTCGACGAACTCTATTCTTTGGTCGACAAATCTTTGGACTACTACAGCATTCTGTCAAGACTATGTTTTCTAGTCTCAGCTCGACGAACTCAGTTCTCTGCCCGACGAATTCTGGATCATCTACTTCAACAACTAAGAACCAGAAGACTTGTGTCGACATACAGAATATTTGACAACTCCAGAATAGTTGCTGAACTCCAGTCGACGAGCACATTTACCAGCTCGACAAAATTTAGACACAGAATAGGCAAAGTTCAGAAGAGACAGCAGTTCAGTTTCTAGCTCGATGATCATGGAACTCAGCTCGACGAACAGAAGCCGTCTGGTCGACGAACACAACATCTCAGCTCGACAAACTGTGGACTCAGTTCGACGATTTTTGTCAACTGTTCGACGATTCCAGACTGAGTCATTTCCAGCCCTGTCCCCATGATTACTGCGATAATTCCTGAGTAATCAATGCTCTAACATTCTCTAAATATAATCGTTAGAGGAGCATTGATTAGGATATTCTCCAGGATTATTACTTGCCATTTTTCCACGAGACAGTTGGGGAAATTATTCAATGCTGCTTATTCTCTAGGCTGTCAGCATTGAATGTAGAAGGAATTCAAAATTCGAAAGACCAATTTCCTCAGGAAATATAAAAGGATATTTTTCTCTCTTTCCTGATAGTATAGCAAAACAGACAGATAGAAAGAAAGTTAGAAAATTATCCAGAGAGAAGATTACTGAATCAGACAAGAAAAAACTCAACCTGTATGCTCTCAGTCTGACACAAGATTTCTGATACTGAAGAAGAAGAACAATCATTCAAATATCAAGAGTCTTCATTCTTCAAACTCTCCAGGAAACTTCACAGGACAACAAATCTTCCATCTGTCAAAGAAGTTAATGAAGATCTCTCTGATCAAGGCTGAAAGCTTGAAGGCCTATCACCCTGTGCAAAGCTCCAGTTCTCCTGAACTCTTCTACATCTCAGGGGGAGCTTTGACAACATCACTGAATCCACATAGTCTTCTCATTGTGATTGAGAAAAGAAGACTTTCATCACTCTCTCATCCCCACCTCTGTAACGGGTTGTCATCTCCCTTCAAAAGTGATTCTTAGTTACAAGTCACCTGATCAAAAGACTTGAGGATTTGGTTTTTGAGCACTTGATCAAAAGTTCATTGGTGTCAGGCACCTGATCAAAAACCTGAGTGGATTCCTACCAAGGTGGTAGAAGAGTGGATGTACCCAGGTTGGGGAACCACTATGAAATTTCTTGTGTCGTCTGGTTGCCCCTTTTCTTTTTGTTCTTGTTGTGCTTGTATTTTTAGGACTGTTTTGTGATTATTTACTTTAGTTTAATTATGCACATTTTAATTACATCAGAAGCTGTAACAGTTTTATAAGGACCTACAAATACTCTATTCACCCCCCCCCCCCCCCTCTAGAGTATATTAGATCTAACACATCACTTTTAATTAGTATCAGAGCAGGTTCCTTTGGTTGTACAAGCTAAACCTTAAACCAAAGATCCTTTGTTAGATCTAAATATTAATTCAGTTTTATTTAGATTATAAACACAGCCATGGCACAGAACAAGGATTATGCAAGCACCAGACCTCCAGTTTGCAACCTTAATAGGTTTTCCATCTGGAAGGCAAGAATCAAGTTGTACATGAACTCTATTGATGAAGACATCTACAACTCTATTTTGACAGGTCCCCCACAGGCATCTACATCTACAACATCTTCCAGCAACAATGCAGTCCCACCACCTTAGTGGACTGAAGCCCAGAAGAAAGCAAAGATTGCTGATGCTAAAGCCATGAACATATTGGCTCAGACTTTGTCAGATGACATCTTTCAGAAGGTGGCTGAGTGCACCTCTGCAAAAACAATCTGGGATTCACTTAATCAAATGGTTGCTGGCTCAGCAGATGAGAGGAAAGATAGAAGATCAAATCTCATCACACAATATGAAAACTTCAAGAAGGATGAGGCAGAAATAGTTGAAGTGATGTACAATAGGCTTAGCTCCATCATCAGTGAGCTAAGGACCTTAGATAAAGAAATCACCTTTACTGAAGTGAATGACAAGATCCTAATATGCTTCCCAAGCTCATGGGATACCAGGATCTGGCCAATCAAAGAGGACAGAAGCTTGAATGAGATTTCAACTGAATCTCTCCTGGGAAAGCTCAAATCTTATGAGCAGCTAATCAAGTCCAGAGAAGCAGTGGAACAAAGGACTCCTCCTCCAGCAACAAAAGAACAATCCATTGCATTCAAGGATGCTGAAGAAACTGAAGGCTCAATAGTCAATGAAGAGCTAATGAGTCTCTTGCCAAGAGATTCTTCAAACTGGCAAGGAAAGACTTCAGAAGGAAGTCATCCAGAAATGACAGCCAGCCAAGGTATGATAAAACCCCCACTAAAGAGTTAGTGTATTATGGGTGCAGGAATCCAGGACAGTTCATGTCTGAGTGTCCTGAAAATCAAAAGAAGGAAAGAAGAACAGAGAAGGAATCAAGAAGCAAGCATTACACTAAGCCCTCTTCCAGCAAGCACAAAAAGAAGGACAAAGGATTTGTGGCTGAAACATGGAGTGACACAGAAGATGAATCCACATCTTCCAGCTCCAGTGAAGAAGAAGAGGAGGCCAAGGCAAAGGAGGTTTGCCTCATAGCAATTGATGCAAGCAGTAGCAGATCAGATACAGATGAATCTGAAAATGAAGAAAACATGTCAGCTGAAGATCAGTTAATAGCATCTTATGATTTTGAATCTGATGAATTTAAATTTGAATTTAAAAACCTATGCTTAGATTTGATAAGCTCTGAGAAGGAAATCAAACTTCTCAGAGATAAATTGAATGATCTAGATAAACTCACTTCTGAAAATGCAAATCTATTTAGTGAACTGAAATCTGCAAATGAACAAATTACTTTTCTGAAATCAGAACTTAGCAAAGCTAAGATATTAGAAGAATCATTAAATGGCAGAAGTTTGAAATTGCTATATATAACCAGCACAGTAAATGCTAGAAGTAATAATTGCAGATTAGGATTAGGAGCCACATCCAGTGAACCAACCCTAATCCAAAGGAATCATCTTTCAAAACCTGTAAATTTTTATCTCTGATAAAAGATAGAAAAACACTGAACAAGTAAATAAGGTTAATAAAATTCTAAAATAAATTGAAGCTAAGGACAAAATTAAAAACCAGAAGAATGATAAAAATAACAATGTTCAGCAGTTATCGTCGAACCCAGATCGACGATATAGGAACAGATCGTCGAACTCAGAACGACGATCTCTGAACGCAAACTCCAATAATAATCATTCGTCTAACTGCGATCGACGAACTTTGTATGGTTAGTCGAGCAGAGGTCGACGAACGTGGGGCACAAAAAATTAATATGTTCATTTTCTGGGCAGAGATCGACGATCTCAACCCAATTCGTCGAACTCAGGTCGACAAACTTACAAAAATTCATCGAACCAAGAAAGACTTAACCAAAATTTTAACTATAACTGCAACTTAAATAATTCTAGAAAAGCTTTTAATCCTCTAGCTGATTGGGTTATACCACCTAGAAGATATCAGACTCTATGATATAAATCCCAACCAGAATTTTTAGTTATTTCCAGCTTTTCATATCAACAAAACAAAGGACCCAAGGTAATCTGGGTCAAGAATATTTAACTGTTCTCATTGCAGGAGAAGAGATGTCCAGGAGTGAATCAGCCATGGTACCTAGATAGTGGATGCTCCAAACACATGACAAGTAGCAAGGACAATCTCACCAATGACAAGTTCAAGCTAGGGCCAAAGGTGATCTTTGGTGATTCAAAAAGTGGCCAGTCTGAAGGATATGGAGCAGTGAAGATTAGAGCAGTTACATTCAAGAAAATAACATATGTAAGAGGACTCAAACATAACCTCATCTTAATAAGTCAACTTTGTGATGAAGGTTATCAGATAACTTTTAACTCTAGATCTAGTATTATATCATCTAAAGGAAACAAACCTATTTAATTGGAAATAGACAAGGCAACATATACTTAGTTGATTTTCTATCTGCCACTTCTGATATCTGTTTACTTAATTTAACTTGTAACCAGAATGATTTATGGCATAAAAGACTAGGTCATATAAATCTGAAAAAACATTGCTAGGCTATCTAAAGACAACCTTGTTAGAGGTCTACCTCCTGGTCCCTACAAGAAGGAAGTACTTTGCATGGCTTGTCAATTAGGCAAGTAAACTAAATCTACTCTCAAATCTGTTAATAAAAGTGATTCACCTAGGATTTTGTATTTGCTACACATGGATCTATTTGGACCCATAGCTGTACAAAGCCTAGGAGGGAAATCTTATATCTTAGTCATTGTGGATGACTTCTCCAGGTTCACTTGGGTATCCTTTCTGAGATCTAAGTCAGATACCTTCAAGGTTCTTACAGATTTTCTCAGTACCATACAGATTGAGTTCTCTACTCATGTTGCATTGATCAAAAGTGATCATGGCACAGAGTTTAAGTCTCTTCTTATGCATGAGTTCTGTGAGAAGGAAGGTATCAGGCATTGCTTCTCAGCTCCTGGAACTCCCCAACAAAATGGGGTAGCTGAAAGGAAAAATAGGACACTCATTAAAGCTGCAGGTACATTACTTGCTGATGTATACATGCCACTAACCTTTTGGACAGACGATGTACACACTGCAAACTATGTCCTGAACAGAAGCCTGATACATAAGCGAAAGAATAGGACTCCCTACGAATTACTAAAAGGGAAGAAACCTAAAATAAACTATTTTAAAGTATTTGGTTGTACCTGTTATATACACAATAAAAACAAGAAATACATTAGAAAGTTTGAGGCTAAGGCTGAAGTGGGAATTTTTCTAGGATATTCCCAAGTAAGCAAAGCCTGTAGGGTCTTTAATAAATCTTCACTGAAAATTGAGGAATCAATTCATATAAGCTTTGATGAGACTAACATGTATTGAAAGGAGAAAGAAGTTTCTACCAGTAACTCTTTGTAGGTACCTCACTTGTGTGAGAAGTTGGATGACCTAAACCTTACCCAAGGGGTTCCAACTCATCCTTCTCCACAAGTCAATGAAGATAGTGAAGAAGAAAGCATTGAAGGGATTAACTCTCCTCCAACAGCCAACATAATTCCACAAGAGGAATTGGTTTCAAATGCTGTTGCACAACCAACTCCACCCACTGATCTTGTCATACTTAGGGATCACCCCAGATCTCAAGTGATTGGAGACATATCAGCAGGTGTACAAACAAGGCATCAACTCAATCAAGATGTGATGCATGAATGTTTTCTCTCTTAGATTGAACCTCAATCCATTCATGAAGCAGAGCAAGATCCCCACTGGATCATTGCAATGCAGGAGAAATTGAATCAGTTTGAGAGATGTAGAGTTTGGCATTTGGTTCCAAGACCACAAAACTACCAAGTTATTGGAACCAAATGGGTATACAGAAATAAGCTTGATGCCCAAGGAGTTATTGTGAGAAATAAAGCTAGGCTTGTTGCTCAAGGCTACAGGCAAGACAAAGGAATAGATTATGATCAAACATTTGTACCTGTTGCAAGGTTAGAAGCCATAAGAATATTCCTAGCCTATGCAGCCTACAAGAAATTCAAGGGCCACCAAATGGATGTGAAGAGTGCATTCTTGAATGGAGTATTAAAAGAAGAGTTTTATGTTGAACAACCTCCAGGTTTTGTCTCTCCAACTCATCCTTTACATGTATTCAAGTTTCATAAAGCCCTCTATGTTCTAAAGCAAGCTCCAAGAGCTTGGTATGAGACCCTAGCAAGCTTTTTATTAGATCATAAATTCATTAGAGGCATAGTAGATAAAACACTTTTCACTAGACATCATAAGGACCAAATCTTGTTAGTACAAATATATGTGGATGACATCATCTTTAGGTCTACTGATTCAAAATTATGCAAGAGATTTTCTGACCTCATGCATTCCAAATTTGAAATGAGTAGCATGGGTGAGCTTTCCTATTTCCTTGGTCACCAAGTGAAACAGCTCCCTGATGGCATCTTCATCTCCCAAGCTAAATATGTTAAAGAGCTAATAAAGAAGTTTGGGATGGCTGATGCCTCAGTAAAGAAAACACTTATGGCTACAAATACTGTGATTGACTCTGATGCATCAGGGAAACCTGTAGATCAGAAACTATATAGGGGCATTGTTGGGTCCCTACTATATCTCACAGCTAGCAGACCTGATATCATGTTTGTCACATGCCTTTGTGCTAGGTTCCAGGTGAACCCTAAAGAATCTCACCTTATTTTCCTAAAAAGAATTTTGAGATATATAAAGGGTTGTCCTAGTCTAGGCCTATGGTATCCAACAGAATCAGAATTTGAGTTAACTGGATACTCAGATGCTGATTTTGCTGGATGCAGGGTGGACAGAAAAAGTACCTCAGGAACTTGCCAGTTCCTTGGTAGGAGATTAGTGTCCTGGTTTTGTAAAAAGCAATCCTCTATGTCAACCTCTACTGCTGAGGCAGAATATATTATAGCTGGTAGCTGTTGCTCACAGATGCTATGGATACAAAACCAACTACTAGACTATGGTCTCAACTTAAATATTTCAACTCTACTCTGTGATAACACAAGTGCTATAGCCATAGCACAGAATCCAGTCCATTATAGTAGGACAAAACATATAAACATTAGGCATCATTTCATTAGAGAGTGTGTCGACAAAAATAAAATTAATCTTGTCTATATCTACACTGATTTACAAAGAGCTGATATATTCACCAAACCTCTGGATGAGAAAAATCATGTATTCTTTATAAATCAGCTTGGAATGATAAATGGAGAATATTTAGTTTAAGTTTTGTCTGCACTCGATGAATTTTCCAAAGTTCGTCGAACGGAGTTCGACGAACCGGGGAAAGTGTGAGAGATCTTCGTCGAACAGAGGTCGACGAACTCTCTGTGAGTGAAATAATTTTCGTCGACCCAAGATCGACGAACTTGCTTCAGAAGATATTCGTCGAATGGCATTCGACAAATTGTCTTCAATTCTTCAGGATGAGATCGACGAATTATTTACTTCTAAATCATTTCGTCGAACTCAGTTCGAAGAATTGTTTTTGTTTTCGTGGAACGGAGTTTGTTGATTCATATTCTGGAAAACCTTATATCTAGGTTTTCTTCGACCTACATCCTGCGCTTTCTATTCTCTTGCACTTGATCGACATTTCTCTCTTTTGTAGGTGATTCCATGGCGATTCCAGCAGGAGCTCTAGCCGCCGTGAAGTTTGACACCGGCTTTGATGTCGACTTCGAATCGTTTCAGCACTCGGATCCAATCTTTCTATATATTCTGGAACTTTTGGAAGAATAAAATTTGAAGAACCTGATGACTACAAGGATAAAGTTGGCAGGAACAGAAATCAGAGAATGAGTTTATACTTCATCCACTTCTGAAGACAATACTATGATAGGATCAATCGCGGGTAACACTGTTTCCTTAACTCCCGAAGTTTTAACTGAATCTTTGGTTTGACAAATGGAGAAGAGGAATTAGAAATTGATTCTGAAGAGTTTGATACGATGCTAAATCTAATGGGTTATGCTGGTGACAACCCAAATATATTGTTGAAGAAACATTTGTCTACAGCATACAAGTTTCTGGCATACATTGTTGGGAAGGTCTTGCTTGGCAAGCATACTGCCCATGATTACATCACAAGGCATCAGTTCTTGGTCATGTGTGCAGTGATAAAAAAGAAGCAAGTGGATTGGGCTCAGATCCTCTTTGATCTGATAAAGAAGAAAAATAATAAGAAAGATGTGTGTTTTGGAAGGATCCTAGGGATCTTCCTAAAGGAGAAGGCTGTTGAATCCTGGTGGGCCAAAACCCGAACAGGCAAGCGTACCTGTCGAATCGTAGTACCAAGGTCGTATTTAAACACGGGGCTATCAATTACTTCTACTCATGCTCTAACTATTATCCTACCGGAAAACTAATGGGATTTGAGAATTTTTTAGAATAAAACAAAAGACAACTTGCGAGACGAAAAACTTATAATAAAAAGCTAGCATTCGATCAATGATTCACAATGAAATTAGATGAGAGAGATAAAAAAAAAGATAGTTTTAATTTTGCAAATCATACTCGACCGTGACGGATCTGAAAATAAGACAAAATCTCGCTAGAGCATTAGATCTCCTAACTTATAGACTCTTCGATCGAAATCTCTTTACAAACCAAAGAAGCCTAAAGTTGCATTATCGATGTGATCCGCACTATTGGATTTGACTTCAATCCGGAGGATTTACGTCGTCCTATCTCTAGGATTGCGTTCAACTCCTTCCTTCTTTGAGTGATCTTTCATATTCATGAGCCTCTCGGCTACTCAAATATGAGATCCTAAGCCTACTACCGTATACCGGAAATACGGAGTCGACAAAAAAAATAAATCAAAGAAGGATCGAGCATGAAATAACAAAAATAAAACTAAGAAAGAAAATAAACTCTCATCTCACTTCATGGATCCTCACAATCGAATGCTATAGGAAATTAGCTACGCATAATTGAAAGGGAAGACAAAACAAAATAAGAGAGAAACATTTTCATTACTTGCAAACAAAAAGAGTACACAAAATATTAAAAAGACAAGACTATGTTAGGAAGAAAAACTTGCAAAAATGGAAAAGAAAACTAATACAATAGTGAAACTAAAAACAACTCACAAGCACTCTCCACTCTCCACTCAACACTTACATTCAACTTGAAACTTTTCTTCTCAAAACTTTTCTCCCGTTGGCTTGAGGGATGGGGTGGATTTTATAGGAGATGGAGAAGGATCTAGAATGAAATGAAGAGGAGGATGCCAAGGGGGGTGGCCGGCCATGTAAGGAGAGAAGTGCATGCATTTCATTTAATGAGGGAGAGAGAAAAAAGCTAAATACATGCACTTTCTTTTGGGAAAATAAAAAGGAAAATAATAATAAAAAGAAAAGGGGAATGTATGAGTTTAAATGAGAATGAGAAAGAGGGAAAAAGGGATGAATGAGGAATAAAAGGGGGGGGAAGAGAGGGGCCGGCCAAGCATGAAAAGTGAATGCATGCATGCAATAAATGAAAGGGAGAGAGAGAGAGAACATGCATGTATGACATTGAAAGGTGGCCGGCCATGCATGGATATATTCATGCATGGGCTCGGGTAGGAGGCTAGGTGGGCTGCTCTTGAGGGAGGGGCTGCATGGGGCTGCTTTGGGCTTTTATATAGGCTCGGGTTTAGGTTGGGGGCTGCTTGGGCTCGGGCTCCACATGTGCAAGACTTGAAGGAGGCTCGACAAACATGAAATGGGCTGGACTTGAGATTGAGGGCTGCACCAAATTGAAAGCTCGGGCTGCTCTTGATGTGGGCTTGAGTGAAATAATTCAAGGGTTGCATGTTGAGCTCGGGTAGGATGTAGAGTGGGCTGCTCCTTGTTGAAAGCTCGGGCATGAACCTACAAAAAAGACACAATACAATCATGGATTAGTCTACATAAAATAACAAAGTTAAAACAAGATTTTAAAACACAATAATAATAAACACATTACAACATTAAAATTAAACATTAAGACATATCATTAACTATAATTATTATACATAACACAATATAATATATAATAACATAATACATATAATAAGACTATATAGATTTTTATATCAAAACTCTAATAACACTAGGAATTAATATATTGTAAAGAGACATTAAAACATGAAATAACAATCATAAAATATAAATAAAATTAGGCATTTTGAATACTAAATTACCCCCAAAAAGGATGACTAAAACTAGTCATCAAATTCCCCCATGCTTAGACATTTGCTTGCCCTCAAGCAAATAGAAATAAAAACTAGGGAGGAGCAAAAAGAAAACAAAAGATATATATTTTTAAGTTCCATAGTTAAGAAAAACAAAACGTGAAAAATTAAACTATCCTAATATTCATATTATCAACTAGTGGTGTGAGAAGTGCACAATAGAAAATTTGAAAATGGAACCCTAAAAATCTCATTAAAACATAAGAAAAGTCTACTAATTTCTAAATCTTAAAACAAGCCATCCAAAATAAACGAAAATAAGGAAAACAAAAGTAGAGGTTCTAAATAAATGGCGCATTAACAAACTATTCGGTTGCTAGATAAACATTAACCCTAAAACACTCCAAGATAACCTCCAAAAAAATCCATCAATGATGGTGGTCATAGGCTTGTACGTTCACACTTTCTCCACTACGCGAATTTACGTTCTAAGATCAATAGGACTTCTACTAGGCATTAAAACTTGGCTTAGGTAAATGATTAGGAAGTGGAATCAAAGATAAACATGAAGGTTTTTGCACTAAACCAAGGTGAGCTCAAAAATAAACAAAGCATAAAAAAATGAGGAATAACGAGTATGTCATTTCTCCAATATGAAACTACAAAAACAAGGCCATGAAAATTTTTCTTTTATAAACTTGGCCAAACATAAACTTTTTGCATTCATTTTTTTTTTTGATTTTGTAATGATATATTTTTTTTTCCTTTCTCAAATTTTTTTTCTTTTGAATAGCATTTGATAAGAAAGCTCCAAAAATAAGCTTGAGAATTTCCTATTCATTTCAAAAATAATACCCTTCCCACAAAAAATAATTTTTAAGCTCAAATTTATAGTGCAAAAATAGGAAAGATTTTTGGCTTTGGTGAATATAATGAAATGAAAAGTGGAGCTAAAACAAGGAAAAAAAAAAGGAAAAGGCCCAAAATTGTTTTGTAAGGGTTTTGTTTTTGGTGGGCAAGAAAAGCTCAAACTATTCAAATGGTGGCCTAAATCATTTCTAAAGAACGTAAAAACGGCGCAAATGTTTCGAGAGTAGCTTGGTACAAGTTCTAGACACCAAGAAAGACTACCTCGCAAGTGAAAAAGAACTAATGATACCTAGCAACCATTCGTAAGCAACTAACCGAATAAAAAGACATAACTACACGTTACTAGCTTATAACGTAAAAACCGGATGCCTATATTTAAGAAAAAGAAACTAGTAGAACTAAATTATGCTAAAATGATAAGTTTAGAAAACATTTTCAAAGGAATCTATATAGAACTACAAAAACCGCACGGGCCTACACTTCACTAGAAGAAACATGAAAATAAAGATAGAAATAATTTTAGATTTTGTTTTTCAAATCGGTTTAAGCACAATTTTTTTTTTAATTCTTGTTTTTCTATTTTTTTTGGGTTTTATATTTTATAATTTTTTTGGATTTTGATGTCGTAACATAAAATACTATACTAATATAAAACATAATATTATTTTTTTTCTTTTGAAAGAAGAAAAACAGAAAGGAAAGATCAAAAGAAACTAGACCCCCCCCCCCCATGCTTAAATTCTTCATTGCCCTCAATGAAGAAAACATAAAGAAAAAGAGAAGGGGACTGAGAAGAAGAGAAAAAGAAAAATGCAGGAAAAATAAATAAATAAGAACAGGACTTCCCCGGGTTCGTGAGATGAAGGCGGATGTCGCTCCCCCATGCTTGCTTTTTAGAGTACTTGATCGTCAGCAGGTATGACTTGATCCATCTGATATCAGCAGCGGTGGAGCGGCGACCACGATCATGGACTTGATTTGCCTCCGGTAGAAAGAGCAAAATAAAAGAAAAATAGATAGAGTCCATGGGCAGATGCCCGATAATGTTTTTTATTACAACAGTCCAAATAAAAGAGTTTCATAAAAAAATAGTAGTCCAAAAATAAAAATGTCCATCAGAAAATAATAAACTAAGAATCAAAAAGAAGATTCTCCTTGGCAGGAGTCACAGAATCATTAGAGAAATAGAGTTTAAGTCTATGACCATTAACTTTAAAGTCCCCCTTATCGGGGTGTGAAAGTAGCACAGTGCCGTAAGGAAAAACATCCTTGACCGCGAATAGTCCGGACCATCTAGATTTAAGCTTTCCCGGGAAGAGACGTAAACGCGAATTAAAAAGAAGAACCTGATCGCCTGGTTTAAAAGTTTTAGGGTGGCACAGGTTCTTATCGTGATACAATTTCGTGCGTTCTTTATAAATTTTATTATTTTCATATGCGTACGCTCGCCACTCGTCAAGCTCATTTAGTTGGTTTTTTCTATGCTCGCCGACCGAGTGCTGATCGAAATTAAAAAACTTTAACGCCCAGTACGCACGGTGTTCTACTTCTACCGGAAGATGACACGATTTTCCATAGACTAATCGGAAAGGAGTACAACTGATGGCAGTCTTGTACGCTGTCCGATAGGCCCACAGAGCATCGTCCAATTTTAAAGACCAATCCTTACGAGAAGTAGAAACGTATGTTTCCAAAATTCGTTTAAGTTTGCGATTGACTACCTCGACCTGACCGTTAGTTTGGGGGTGATAAGCAGTGGATATTTATGCGTAACGCCATATTTGGCTAAAGCCTTAGTGAGTTGAGCGTTGCAAAAATGACTTCACCTATCACTAACGCTCGCTCGAGGAAAACCAAAGCGAGAAAATAATTTTTTTAGAAAATTGACAACAACGCGAGCATCATTATTTGGTAGAGCTTGGGCCTCTGCCCACCTAGAAACATAATCGACTGTGACTAGAATATATTTATTTCCTAAGCTGGAGGGAAATGGGCCGACAAAGTCTATGCCCCATAGATCAAAAACTTCGCATTCGAGAAAGTAGTTTTGTTCCATTTCATTTTTATTCGAGAGATTTCCAGTCCGCTGGCATTGATCGCACCCGCCCACAAAGATTTGTGCATCTTTAAATATGCTTGGCCAAAAGAAGCCAGCACTAAGTACTTTGTGTGCGGTGCGGTTAGCTTGATAGTGCGCGCCAGTCGGACCTTCATGAACATGTTTTAAAATTTGGTGACCCTCTTCCCGCGAAACACATCTCCTTACCACCTTGTCCGCACAAATGCGAAATAGAAATGGGTCTTCCCAAAAATAATACTTCAACTCCGAAAAGAATTTCTTCTTTTTGTGAGTGGAGTATTCTTTTGGAAGGACCCGGGCCACAAGATAATTGGCCAGATCGGCAAACCAGGGGGTAGGAGATGAAGAAATATTAAAAAGACGCTCATCCGGAAAAGAGTCATTAATAAAAGTTTCATTTAAAATATCGAGATTGGGGTTTTCAAGACGAGAGAGATGATCAGCTGCTAAGTTTTCCGCTCCTTTCTTATCCCGAATCTCCAAGTCGAATTCTTGAAGTAAGAGGATCCAACGGATAAGACGCGGCTTGGCATCCGGTTTAGAAAGGAGGTACTTCAAAGCGGAATGATCCGTGAAAACAATAACCTTAGAAAGAGTAACATACGGTCGGAATTTATCAAAAGCAAAAATAACCGCTAAGAGCTCTTTCTCCGTCGTGGTGTAATTTTCTTGCGTAGAAGTGAGAGTTTTACTAGCGTAGAAAATCGGATGAAAGTTCTTAGCGATTCGTTGACCTAAAACCACACCTACCGCATGATTACTCGCATCACACATGATTTCGAAAGGTAAATCCCAAACTGGGGCGATCAAAATAGGAGCATTTATAAGTTTTGATTTAATTAATTCAAATGCCGCGAGACATGATTCATCAAAAATGAAAGGAGTGTCTTTTTCGAGAAGGTGGGTGAGAGGCTTAGTAATTTTTGAAAAGTCTTTAATGAATCGTCGATAAAAACCCGCATACCCTAAAAAACTTCTAATCGCTTTAATATTTGTAGGCGGCGGTAACTTTTCAATTACTTCAATTTTTGTCTTGTCCACTTCAATTCCCCTAGCGGAAATGTTGTGGCCAAGGACTAAGCCTTCACGTACCATAAATTGGCACTTCTCCCAATTTAAAACTAGATTCGTTTCTTCGCAGCGTTGTAAAACTTTTTCCAAATTTTCTAAACATAAATTAAAGGAGTCGCCAAAAACAGAAAAATCGTCCATAAATATTTCCATAATATTCTCTACGTATTTATCAAAAATAGCAAGCATACACCGCTGAAAGGTGGCGGGTGCGTTGCTTAATCTGAAAGGCATTCTACGATAAGCAAAAGTTCCGAAGGGGCAAGTGAATGTCGTCTTCTCTTGGTCCTCGGGTGCGATATGGATTTGAAAATATCCCGAGAGACCGTCGAGGAAGCAATAAAAATTGTGTCCGGACAAACGTTCTAAAATTTGATCGATAAAGGGGAGGGGGAAGTGATCTTTTCGAGTGGCATCGTTTAGTTTACGGTAATCGATGCACATCCTCCATCCCGTTATCGTCCTAGTTGGAATTAAGTCATTATTTTTGTTTGTCACTACCGTGATCCCACCCTTCTTAGGAAAAACCTGGACTGGACTTACCCACTGACTATCGGAAATATGATAAATTATCACCGCATCTAATAACTTAAGCACCTCTCCCTTCACAACCTCTTTCATATTTGGATTAAGACGACGTTGTGGTTGAACTACACCCTTAGGATTATTTTCAAAAAATATTTTGTGTGTGCAGAAAGAGGGGCTTATGCCAGGAATATCACAAATTTGCCACGCTATAGCTCGGCGATGCTTTTGTAGTAGTTCGATCAACTGATCGTTTTCGGATTGGGAAAGAAAAGCCGAGATTATAACGGACAATTTTGAATCTTTTGCAAGAAAGGCATATTTGAGGTGGTCAGGCAGTGGTTTTAAATCAAGCTGGGGTGGTTCGTCATAAGAATTTTTTAAATGTTTCTCTTTTTCAAAAACAAGATTTTCATACTTTTTTCTACTACATACAAAATTATTTTCAAAATTTTCTTGGATCGACATCACCGGGTTGTCAAAATTATGTGAAGAAATTTCAGAAAATGAAGAGGAAAATTCATTGGAAGAAATGTTGGAAAGGGAAAGGGAAGAATCTTCATTTAAAACATCAATAAAGAAGCATGAGTCATCATTTTGTAAAGAATTTTTCATTGATTGATTAATAGAAAATGTGACCTCATCATCTCCCACATGCAAAAACAACTTTCCGTTACTAACGTCTATAACAGCTCGAGAGGTGGCTAGAAATGGTCGTCCAAGGATAAGAGGAACCTCGACGTCCTCTTCAATATCAAGAATGACAAAATCGACCGAGAAGATGAATTTGTCGACCTTTACTAGCACGTCCTCAACGATACCTAGTGGATACTTGATAGACCTATCAGCTAGTTGGATACTCATTCTTGTAGGGCTCAGAGTGCCCAATCCTAACTTCTTAAATAGTGAAAAAGGCATCAAGTTGATGCTCGCTCCTAGATCTGCTAACGCATGTTTAACAAATAAATCACCAAAGACGCAAGGAATGGAAAAACTACCCGGATCGTTTATCTTTTTAGGCAGATTAGAATTTTTAATGACTGCCGAGCATTCTTCATTCAATGTTACATGTGATAAGTTCTCCAATTTCGTCTTGTTCGTTAATAAGTCCTTAAGATATTTTGCGTACTTCGGCATTTGACTAATCGCTTCATGAAATGGCAAATTAATGTGAATTTGTTTGAACATTTCAAGAAAGCGTTGGTACTGATGATCTAGTTTGTCTTTCCTAAGTCTAGCCGGATAAGGAGGTGGCGGAAATTCTTTTAGAACAATCGGAGCATCATTTTGAAAACCATTTTTTTCTTTTGCAGAATTAGAAATAATGGAGCTATCCTTTTCTTTTTCAAAAATAGATTTTTCTTTTTCAAGATCTATGTTATTATTATCCTTGGGGGTACAAACAGGAGGGACAATCACCCTTGGCTCTTCCCTTGTGGTGGGCTCGTTAACAACTTTACCGCTCCGAAGGGAAATCGCATTTGCGTGTTCCCTTGGGTTAGGCTCAGTGTTCAAGGGAAGAGTTCCAGGTGGTCTCTCGGAAAAGGCCTTGGCGAGCTGGCCGACTTGATTTTCTAAGTTTTTCATTGATCCTGTTAAATTTCTAATAGTGGCATCGTTCGAGCTTATATATTTAGCGAGGATCTCTTCCAAAGGGGAAGGTTTTTGAAAATTTTGTTGCGGTGGTGGTGGTGGTATAAAATCGTGCGGTGGGCGTATGGCATTAGCGTTATTACTCCACGAGAAATTTGGATGGTTACGCCATCCGGGGTGATAAGAATTAGAAGAAGAAGAAAAACCAGGCGGAGAAGAAAAATTCGGAAAAGCAGAAAAATTGTTTGCAGAATTATTTTGAGCAGGCCTGGGTATGTTCCCCAGATAATCCACCTGCTCGGCAGCAGCAGCATTCACATTTTCATATACCTTAGTGGCGGAGGAAGCAGTCATCTCCGAAATCTTCTTGTTCAACATTTCCACTTGCAATGCCAGTTGCGAAACCGAGTCCACTTCATAGATACCTGCAGGTTTAGATGGGCGAGTCCTAGACGAATTCCACTGATAAGTGTTCATTGCCATGTCCTCGATAAGCTCAAGAGCGGCTTCCGGAGTTTTGCAGTCCAAAGAACCAGCGGAAGCAGCATCTATCATTTGCTTAGTTTCTTGATTTAGCCCATTGTAAAATGTCTGAACCTGTAACCATACAGGCAGAGCATGATGAGGGCATCTTCTCAAAAGTTCTTTGAACCTCTCCCAAGTGTCATAGAGGGTCTCAGAAGCAATTTGAGA
Organism: Platanthera guangdongensis; assembly: GCA_039583875.1. Lineage (NCBI taxonomy): Eukaryota > Viridiplantae > Streptophyta > Magnoliopsida > Asparagales > Orchidaceae > Platanthera > Platanthera guangdongensis. The sequence continues at coordinate 100,857,255 of CM077165.1, forward strand.
ATAAGAAGTTATATCATTTCTTAACTTAGCAGTTTTAGCGGGAGGGAAATATCTAGCAAGAAATTTATCGACTAAAATGTTCCAAGTAGTGATTGATCCTCTTGGAAGAGAACTCAACCACTGTTTGGCTTTAGTCCTTAAGGAGAATGGGAAGAGTCTTAGCCTTATAGCATCGTCCGAAACACCATTAATTTTAAAGGTGTCACAGATTTCAAGAAAATTAGCAATATGTAAGTTCGGATCTTCATCTTGTAATCCGTCGAACTGTACATATTGCTGCACCATTTGAATGATGCTAGGCTTAAGCTCGAAGTTATTGTTCGCAATCGCAGGTCGAACAATACTTGTCTCTGTCCCCTCTAGATTGGGTCGAGCAAAATCGTACATGGTCCTTTGCTGAGCCATTTCTGGGTTAGGGTCTCCCATTTCAGAAAAATTACAATCCCCGAAGGAATCCTCAACCGCTGTTTGAGAAATGGAAGCGCCGAATCGTAGTTGTCTCCGAAAGGAGCGTTCGATTTCCGGGTCCAAATCAACAAGTAGCGACAGATTCACTCGGGTCATGCACTAGCAAAGAAAACGAGGGAAGATGAAAATGAAAACTTGGAAATGAAAGAAAAAGAGGAAAAGAAAGGAAATTGTTTTTTTGTTTTTTTCTTTTTGAAAAAAAAAGATTTTTTTTTCTTAGATGGCTTGGCCCTCGAACTTCCCGAGGACTACCCGGTGAAGGGTTCGCCCGGTACTAGGTAAAATGGTGGCGCTTAAAGCCCCTTACCCTTTTCGAGAGATTTTAGGTGGGGTAGAAATAAGGTGAAGTGGGTTGATTATAGATATTTAAATATATAAATTATAATTTTTTTTTGATTTTTTTGTAGAAGTAATAGCGCAAGCGTTTTCAAAATATTGACGAAGAAAAGTCCCCGGCAACGGCGCCAAAAACTTGGTGGGCCAAAACCCGAACAGGCAAGCGTACCTGTCGAATCGTAGTACCAAGGTCGTATTTAAACACGGGGATTTCAATTACTTCTACTCATGCTCTAACTATTATCCTACCGGAAAACTAATGGGATTTGAGAATTTTTTAGAATAAAACAAAAGACAACTTGCGAGACGAAAAACTTATAATAAAAAGCTAGCATTCGATCAATGATTCACCATGAAATTAGATGAGAGAGATAAAAATAAAGATAGTTTTAATTTTGCAAATCATACTCGACCGTGACGGATCCGAAAATAAGACAAAATCTCGCTAGAGCATTAGGTCTCCTAACTTATAGACTCTTCGATCGAAATCTCTTTACAAACCAAAGAAGCCTAAAGTTGCATTATCGAGGTGATCCGCACTATTGGATTTGACTCCAATCCGGAGGATTTACGTCGTCCTATCTCTAGGATTGCGTTCAACTCCTTCCTTCTTTGAGTGATCTTTCACATTCATGAGCCTCTCGGCTACTCAAATATGAGATCCCAAGCCTACTACCGTATACCGGAAATACGGAGTCGACAAAAAAAATAAATCAAAGAAGGATCGAGCATGAAATAACAAAAATAAAACTAAGAAAGAAAATAAACTCTCATCTCACTTCATGGATCCTCACGATCGAATGTTATAGGAAATTAGCTACGCATAATTGAAAGGGAAGACAAAACAAAATAAGAGAGAAACATTTTCATTACTTGCAAACAAAAAGAGTACACAAAATATTAAAAAGACAAGACTATGTTAGGAAGAAAAACTTGCAAAAATGGAAAAGAAAACTAATACAATAGTGAAACTAAAAACAACTCACAAGCACTCTCCACTCTCCACTCAACACTTACATTCAACTTGAAACTTTTCTTCTCAAAACTTTTCTCCCTTTGGCTTGAGGGATGGGGTGGCTTTTATAGGAGATGGAGAAGCATCTAGAATGAAATGAAGAGGAGGAGGCCAAGGGGGTGGCCGGCCATGTAAGGAGAGAAGTGCATGCATTTCATTTAATGAGGGAGAGAGAAAAAAGCTAAATACATGCACTTTCTTTTGGGAAAATAAAAAGGAAAATAATAATAAAAAGAAAAGGGGAATGTATGACTTTAAATGAGAATGAGAGAGAGGGAAAAAAGGGATGAATGGGGAATAAAAAGGGGGGGAAGAGAGGGGCCGGCCAAGCATGAAAAGTGAATGCATGCATGCAATAAATGAAAGGGAGAGAGAGAGAGAACATGCATGTATGACATTGAAAGGTGGCCGGCCATGCATGGATATATTCATGCATGGGCTCGGGTAGGAGGCTAGGTGGGCTGCTCTTGAGGGAGGGGCTGCATGGGGCTGCTTTGGGCTTTTATATAGGCTCGGGTTTAGGTTGGGGGATGCTTGGGCTCGGGCTCCACATGTGCAAGACTTGAAGGAGGCTCAACAAACATGAAATGGGCTGGACTTGAGCTTGAGGGCTGCACCAAATTGAAAGCTCGGGCTGCTCTTGATGTGGGCTTGAGTGAAATAATTCAAGGGCTGCATGTTGAGCTCGGGTAGGATGTAGAGTGGGCTGCTCCTTGTTGAAAGCTCGGGCATGAACCTACAAAAAAGAGACAATACAATCATGGATTAGTCTACATAAAATAACAAAGTTATAACAAGATTTTAAAACACAATAATAATAAACACATTATAACATTAAAATTAAAACATTAAGACATATCATTAACTATAATTATTATACATAACATAATATAATATATAATAACATAATACATATAATAAGACTATATAGATTTTTATATCAAAACTCTAATAACACTAGGAATTAATATATTGTAAAGAGACATTAAAACATGAAATAACAGTCATAAAATATAAATAAAATTAGGCATTTTGAATACTAAATTACCCCCAAAAAGGATGACTAAAACTAGTCATCAAATCCCTCGTCTCCCAGACCATATTCATTAATGCCAGCAAAAGTCTTACATGTGCCTTGTTTGGCAGATGGGAGAGGACCATACCTAAGCCATCCAAGGCTTCTACCTCTTCCACCCCAGATTCTGAAGGCACCAGGGATGTTAAAGCCACTCCCCAACCTACTGAAGAGATTCATCCAACACCACCATCTCTTCAAGCCCCCCATCCAGCAACACAAATCCATCCCTCTCTCACAATGATGAGTCCATTTTATATACCTATTTTTGGACACATCTGGGCTTGTTTTCTCGTTGATGCACTTCACTTTAGAGCTTTATTTGTTCATATTTGTTATTATGTCCTTTTTATGAGTAAGTGCACATTTACGCCCGTGGTTTTGTATTTTGTTACTTTTATTGTTTGTACTCCTTTTTGTGATTGCCTGGAATGTCTGCACAGATTAGTGAATTGTTTTTCCTATCGGTACAGGGGTCGTGTGAGTGTTCCGGGATGGTTGTGAAACAGGAATACTGCGCACGATCATGGGATCTAATGCGCACGACCACTGGTCATGCGCCCCTGATCGTGCGCACTACTCTTCGTTTTCCAAAATCTGTCTGGGGTAATCGCACGACCACTGGACCTAGTGCGCACGACCACCGGTCGTGCGCCACTGATCGTGTGCATTGATTCCTATTTTCTGGAGTCCTGTCTGGGGTAATCGCACGACCATTGAACTTAATGTGCACGACCATTGTTCGTGCGCCACTGCTTGTGCGCGTTATCCCAGTTATTCTTCCTAATCTTCCATGCCAGTGCGCACGATCACTGGACATAGTGCGCACGACCACTGGTCGTGCGCCTGTGATCGTGCGCATTGTTCATTTCTGCTTTGTATAAATATCGTAGGTCTCGCCCTAATTCAGGATAGCTGACATCGCTCGACATTTCTCCGCCGTTTTTGTCTCCGAGGAGGGATTCTGACATCCTCCTTCATCTTCCACCATAGGGAGGTGCTCCTGGCATGCTTTCACCGCCAAATCCAAGCCGAAGCTTCCTCTCGGCCTCCTCCTTCATCTTTGAGCTTCAAGAAGAGCTTGACCTAGCTTTCTCCATCAAGCTAGGAGAAGTTGTGCCATCCTCCACCGGATCGTGACATGAAGAAGGCGGGGCATTGGAAGGTGGTGACAGCCCTTCTCTACCCCGAACGCAGTTGAGGACCGAGCTTGGATGCGGATTGACAACCCGACAATTCCAACCGTGAATCCTCAGCAAGACTTCGGATTCGGTCAATTTCGCACACTTTTCTTCTCTTGTTGTTGATGGTTTAGTTGAACTCTTTGTATTTGATGAAGTTATGCTTAGTGTAATATACGTTTATGTGTAATCGTGTCTATGTGATTGTATGTTTTCGTTATTTACTTGAGGTGCGCCTATTTGTCCATCCACCATCCATCCGTCCTTGCCGCACTAGCAATTGCTAGTGGCGTGCGTAGCGAAGAGGTGCTTTCGACCCTCATTCCGCCATTCTCATCACCTCATCCGCAAGCCTACTCTCCCATCCGCCTAGTGATTCGATCCATAGTGCCCCGACTAGTCTTCCATCCCTCCTGGCGAAGCATCGCATAGCGGCGTTGCATAAGAGTAGTTGTTAGATTTTTCACTTTCTTTTTTTCACAACAATCAAAAACCCCCTTAGTTAACTCCGACCAAAGGACTTCAATCTCAAGTCCTCCTCGAAATTAACTCCACCTTACTATGTTTCATGAGAGATCGATACTTGGGAAAACTCGCCCATTTTATATTACTTGTGCGACCGGTTCACTGCCGTGATCTTTAGCATCAAGTTTTTGGCGCCATTGCCGGGTAACACAGTCGTGTGAGTTTTTGGAGAGGGAGATAGGAGATAGAAGCCCTTTTCCATTTGTATATTTCATGTTTCTTCTTTGTTTTAGTTTTTAGAATCTGTTTTTTTGTTTTTATTTGTTCCTCTTCTAGTTTTTATTTTTCTGTAGATGGTTTTCCTATTCTTTTATCTGTGTTGTGTAGTTAATTGTTGCTTAGAAACTTTCTGTTGGTGAATTCTTCTTGTTGTACCATGTATTCTTATATGAGTATTCGTTGTTGATGATGCGGGGATTATAGGCATGGTAGTGATGAGTGCCCCACTGAAGATTGGGAGCATAATTCTCGTGGTTCTATGTATGGAGCACCGTCTTCCTATGGTACTTCATACAACCAACCCAGGTCTTATGGTCACTCCTCTTCTATGCATTCATCTTTTTCTTATTCCTCTCCGGTCCAACCTGGATCGAGGAGTAATGGAAAACGATGTTTGTGTTATCGTAGCACCGACCACGTGTTGAAAGATTGCGCAGAATTTCAGCGCCAGTTGGAGGAGGAGGATGAACCGGGTATCCGATTCACTCTATCACCCTCTCAAATGGCCGCCCCTTTTGACTCTGATGATATATTCGCAGCACCACCTTGTCTATAGGGGACTGCTGCAGATATGCCCATCAGACTTTCTGTTGATCAGTGTGACGACATTGTGGTGTCGTCTCTCTCCATGCACTCTTCCCCTCTTGTTGATTCACCCCTGGAGGAACCTGCACATATTTTCTCTGATGCTGTTGTTCCTCCGCCTTCTTTGCAAGAATTATCTATCCCTATTTTAGTGAGTCGGTTGATGATGTTCGGCCGGATTGTGATTCTGAGCCTAAGGATGTGCCCATGTTTGACGAGAATATTATTTTCATTAATGGAAAGTATTACGTCTTGGAACATGTGGACGCACCGAGGTGCGTTGATGGGGAGATCCTCTTTATTGAGTAAGTTTCCACTTCCTTGATGGATGAGGAGGTCCAAACCACCACCGAGGACCTCGAGCTCACGGATTCCCCTCGCCATGACTCATATGACGTCGTCGATGATCTATGTCGGGATCCTGCTGGGAGTGAGACCGGGACCACTCCCCCTATTTCTGATTATTTTAGTTCTTCTTCTCCTTTATTTCTTTATCCCCCTTCTTTATCTGAGCCTGGGCGGGTTGAGTCTCCGCAGGAGCTTCAGGAGGACTTGGAGCTTTCAGCTCGAGTCATCGATGGTAGCATCCTCTCTCGCGAGGAGGTTGATTCCACCTCTGTTAAGAAAGCTCCATTGATTGCTTTCTCCTCCTGCCTTCTCCTTGTATTAGATGATACCTTGCTGAGCAAGGATTCATTTTGTGGTGAGAAGAGTGAGGACCAGTGCTCCTTCTCTTCTTACTTCCGATTTCCTCTACCTGTGTTGGGCAGATATTACTATTTAGGTAGAGGGGTAACTGTTCTATCGTCATATCGGTACTCGTTACCGAAATGGATTTTGGAACAGTTACCTGTGCATTTTTCTTTTCATAGGCCCATTAGCTAGAACATTTTCATAGCCGAATAAGTCATGCTGGGATGACAATAACCCCAGTACTTATCTTTTATTTCCTGCATTTTTATCTTTCATGTCTAGCTTAGTTTTAGCATTTCTTTGTATTTTTTATTTTTCTTTTGTTTTTGCGGAGCTCACCCCAGCATGTATTCATGGAAAATCGCATTGGCGGGGTTGTGATTCTTCGTATGGCGGGCCTGCTTCAGGTTTCCACGCGTCTTCTGGTATGCTCACTGGCTGAGCATTGGGTAACCTCTTCCCCTTGCTCTTTATGATTTTAATTTCTCTATCATATGCTGTGTTGCTTAGTTTAAGTCTGGGGGAGAGCCAGTTTTGTTACCTTTTGCACGTGCACATTTCTTGTCCATACTAGATGATTTTATTGTTATATTTTGATTAGTTCATTGCATCACACACCACTGCACCCACATGAGCACGTGCTTAGCTTTTTGTGTGCTGCGAGTTAAACTCGTTTCTTTTGTATGATTTGGGAAAATTATGGTGCTGACATAGGATTGTGAGACGGAGTAAAATGTTGACCTTGATGTGCTCTTAGTCGAGTGCTCTTGTCTCGTGTAGAAATTTGAGTAGATTTAATTTTTCTGAATGCATATAGTTTTATATTTTTCTAATTGCGTAAATACTTTTTATTCTACTCAAAAATTGGTGAATCCGGTGTGAATCCTATGGTAGCTTAGGGATGTGTGTAGACGGCCATTAGGTTCATATTGCTCGAGTCGGGAGGATGGATAGTCTTTCTCGTTGGCTAAGAACTTGCCCCAAGCTATTCTTGAAGAATTGGGTATAGGTTAGTCATGCATGAGCGTGATGTAGGCCATCATTTTGGCCTGGTTGAGCTTTGTACCATTCCTAACGTCTTATCCTCGCTATCCCTGTTGTGCCTACCCCTCCTTTTGATTCAGCTCCACCATTATTTCACCAAAAGCCTCATAGCTGATCCTAGTCGCACACCCAAGTCGAGCTTTAGTGTTTACATTTTTAATGTTGGGGTGTGATGTGGTGATTTTACTTGTGATTATGTGGATGTGCTTCAATGTTATATTTGCTGAAATTGCAAAAATAAAAAGATGATTTGAATAAATAAAAAAACAGTAAGAGTGAAAAGAAAAAGTATAATTGAAAATTCTATTTGAGTTGTGATTATTTTTGGAGTAGGCGGTGCACACACCCATATGTTAAAAGTTAAGTTTGGGGGTCTGGTGTACCCGCATGTATTTTGGTTAGCTGATGGATTCATTTTTTACTAGCTCATTTGGGTTTTGTTCATAGCCATTCTTATTTATCATTGTTTACCTCACCGAAACCCAAGCCCCATCTCTTCACCTAAAGTCCTACTAATTCGTGTGTGAACCAAACCAGTGCCGTGGAGAGAATGCGAAAGGGCAAGCATATGGTCACCGACATTGGTGGATTCCTTTGGAGGCTATCCTGAGCCCTGATCTTTGGCAATGCTCGCCTAGCGATTAGTCTACTTTCTCCCCATGCGTGACCGGATGATTCACCGTGATTCCATTTTTGGGTAATAATAAAATGTTGATATGCATTGTGAAAAATATAAACTATTTTGCATACTTAGAAATTTCTTCTATTATATTTTTACGCGTGCGAGAATGCGACTTCGCATGGTACTCCGTATCGTAATTTCTTTGTTAGCTAGTAATTTTCCCTATCTGCTTAGATTTTCTTTGCTCTGGATGCGCAAATAGTTAAGTCTGGAGGTGTGATGAGTCCATTTTATATACCTATTTTCGGACTCATCTGGGCTTGTTTTCTCGTTGATGCACTTCACTTTAGAGCTTTATTTGTTCATATTTGTTATTATGTCCTTTTTATGAGTAAGTGCACATTTACACCCGTGGTTGTGTATTTTGTTACTTTATTGTTCGTACTCCTTTTTGTGATTGCATGGAATGTCTGCACAGATTAGTGAATTGTTTTTCCTATCGGTACAGGGGTCGTGTGCGTGTTCTGGGATGGATGTGAAACAGGAATACTGCACACGATCATGGGATCTAATGCGCACGACCACTGGTCGTGCCCCCCTGATCGTGCGCACTACTCTTCGTTTTCCAAAATCTGCCTAGGGTAATCGCACGACCACTGGACCTAGTGCGCATGACCACCGGTCGTGCGCCACTGATCGTGTGTACTGATTCCTCTTTTCTGGAGTCATGTCTGGGGTAATAGCACGACCATTGAACTTAATGCCTACGACCACTGGTCATGCGCCACTGCTCGTGCACGTTATCCCAGTTCTTCTTCCTAATCTGGGATGCCAGTGCGCACGATCACTGGACATAGTGCGCATGACTACTGGTCGTGCGCCCATGATCGTGCGCATTGTTCATTTCTACTTTGTATAAATATTGCAGTTCTCGCCCTAATTCAGGATAGCTGACATCGCTCGACATTTCTCCACCATTTTCATCTCCGAGGAGGGATTCCGCCATCCTCCTTCATATTCCACCATAGGGAGGTGCTCCGGTCAAGCTTTCACCGCCAAATCCAAGCTGGAGCTTCCTCTCGGCCTCCTCCTTCATCTTTGAGCTTCAAGAAGAGCTTGACCTAGCTTTCTCCATCAAGCTAGGAGAAGTTGTGCCATCCTCCGCCGGATCGTGACACGAAGAAGACGGGCCATTGGAAAGTGGTGACAGCCCTTCTCTACCTTAGACGTAGTTGAGGACCGAGCTTGGACGCGGATTGACAACCCGACAATTCCAACAATGAATCCTCAGCAAGACTTCGGATTCGGTCGATTTCGCACACTTTTCTTCTCTTGTTGTTGATGGTTTAGTTGAACTCTTTGTATTTGATGAAGTTATGCTTAGTGTAATATACGTTTATGTGTAATCATGTCTTTGTGATTGTATGTTTTCGTTATTTACTTGAGGTGTGCCTATTTGTCCATCCACCATCCATCCGTCCTTGCCGCACTAGCAATTGCTAGTGGCATGTGTAGCGAAGAGGTGCTTTCGACCCTCATTCCGCCATTCTCATCACCTTATCTGCAAGCCTACTCGCCCATCCGCCTAGTGATTCGGTGCATAGCGGTCCGACTAGTCTTCCATCCCTCCTGGCGAAGCATCGCATAGCGGCGTTGCATAGGAGTAGTTATTAGGTTTTTTACATTCTTTTTTTCGCAACAATCAAAAACCCCCTTAGTTAACTCTGACCAAAGGACTTCAATCTCAAGTCCTCCTCGAAATTAACTTCACCTTACTGTGTTCCTTGAGAGATCGATACTTGGGAAAACTCGCCCATTTTATATTACTTGTGCGATCGGTTCACTGCCGTGATCTTTAGCATCACACACCTCCATCATCCCCTACTCAACCTCCTACTCCACCAGAATCTCCACATGCTTCACAAGCACCAACTCCTCCATCATCTCCACTTCCTCCTCATTTATCCTCCATACCATTTTTCAATATACCTTTATCACCTCCTAATTCCCCTTTTCCTCCAAACACCCACATGAAAGATGCCACCCATCCATCCCCATCAACATCTACCATCCCTAAACATGCATCCCCTCCAGATGTTCACTTACCAGATGCTCGACTTCCTATCCCTCCCACCATTCCCACTTCTACACCCTCTGCAATACCATCTACCACTCCACCATTGGACACATCAACAATTGCTTATCTCATTGCCCTCCTCACTCCCCTTCTCAAAACACTAATAGCAGAGGCCATTACACCTCTTGCTGCTTCAATTACTACCCTATCTGCACAGATCACTGCCCTCACTACTACCCCATCTTCAGTCAGGGGCATGGCTTCAGGTCTTACTAAAACCATGCAGGGGGAGATGTCTGATGATGAAGCTGTAGTAGTTCCAGCAGTAGCAGCTCCAACAGCAGAGGAAGCAACAGGAGTAGCAGATTGTACAGATTATATTGATACAGATGATATTGATTTTATTAATTTTATTGATACTTACATGGACTTGGAAGAGTCAGTCTCTGAGAAAATAACTACTGGTGGTGATTTTATCATTAATCTCACAGTTGATTTAGAGAATTTGTTGAAGAATTTTGAATTAGTAGTTTTAAGATGTCTTATAGCAGAACATACTACTAAGCCATACTTGGCTATTGTACCATATACATCTCCAGTAAGTCCTCAAGTTGCAAAGCAACTTAGTGATAGTTTTGTTGTTCCTGAGCTCATAGTTATTCCAGCTCCTTCAGCAATTTCTTCTGCTCCTAGTTATGTCATGGATGACTCTCCATTGCCAGATCTGGATGATGTGATCTTGGCTGACATTCAACAAGAAGAAAAGCCAGCTGCTGAATGGACTATCAGAGTTGATGACACTCCAGCTTCTTCTATGGCTTCTCCTCCAGCTCTTGTTGATATTCTTGCTCAAGCTCCTTCTCAACCTGATAAGCCTATCATCTCTGCTGAGGCACTGAAGGCTCTGAATGCTTTATATGATAATCCTCAAAGATCTGATGATGAAGATGTGATGATGAGGATGATGATGATGAATCTGATGATGAACCAAAGAGGAAGCCAGTATCCAAGAAAAGAAAAGCTCCTCCCCCTCCTCCTCCTAAGCCTAATCCAAACAATGACACTCCTTATTAGATTCTTCAAAAGATAACACCATATAAAGGGATGCCAGCTTGGATGTGGCTGTCCAAGAATTAGTAGGAGAGGAAGAAAAGCAGAAGATGCTCTCCTCCTCCAGTTCAAAGATACAGAAAAGTTCCACCTCCTCCTCCTCCTCCAGTAGCAGGAACCTCTGGATTAGCATCTCAAAGATCTCCTTCTATTACCCAAACCCATCAAAGGCAAGACAGATCTTCAAATCCTCCTCCAGCTGGATCATTTGATAAGCATTCATCCTCTCAAAGGTCTATTACTTCAGGAAAGTCAAAAGGAAAGTTTAGTGAAGTCCCACCTCCCAGGTCTTTATACTCCAGTCAGAAACAGCAACATACAGTGTCTACAAATTTCCAAGACCAATCTACTCAGTTCAGAATCTCTTCTCTAAAGTAAGATCAGGTAGCAAATTCAGAGAGACCTCCTTCTCCTCCTCTTGATCCTGAGCTTGACCCCAACTTCAGAATAGTAAGGTTTAATGAATTAGTTGGGCTCTCTCAAATGAATAAAGCCAGGAAAGAAGGTCAAGACCCCTCTAAATTCACTACTATGTCATCATACAGAGAGAAAGAACTTAACAGATTGCAGGTCAGTAAGAAAGTATTTAATCCATCAGAGTATATGTCTCTTCATCCTGAAGCAGTTGTCCCCAGGGCTACATCTCTGAAGATTATAGGGGCTGCTGACATGACTATGACCAGTGTGCAAGCTTCAGATCCTAACAGAGAGATAATATTTACAAAGCCAGGAGACAAGAGCAAGGATGCAATGCCAAAGGAAAAGAAGCAGAAGAAGTGATTTTGAACTCTATTTATCTTTCTGCATTATTTATAACTACTTTATATTTTCTGAACAAAGCTCATGTATATATATATATATATATATATATATATATATATATATATATATATATATATATATATATATATATATATATATATATGTTGCATGTATTATCTATCTCTGTCAGATATATGCTTTTTCTACTTTGTTTATTTTCAGTTTAAGTCTGAGTCTGTGGTTAGTAACCTCACCCAAATAGGGGGAGATTGTTGGATCCCTAGTTTGATTTGGGCTAGGTTTACTAACTTAGGATCATGTGACCCATAATGTATAGCCAGGGTCATAGTTGTGTCCTAGAGTCTAGGCCAAGTCCTTAGAGTCAACATCACATGGACCAGCTATCAACAAGACTGCCAGAGACTCAAGAATTAGAAGATTTCAAGACTCTGTAAAGTGAGTTTGACGTTCGTCGAACTCAGGTCGACGATAGTCGTGCTCAGCTCGACGATCTCAGAGTAAATTCTCTGAGCTGAGCTCGACGAACTCGGTACTCAGGTCGACGAAAACTTGGACACTACAACAACACTTCAAGTTCAGAAAACATCAAGATATTTTAAGTCCTTAGTATCAGACTTTGGTCGACGAACTTAGTTCTCAGCTCGATGAACTCTATTCTTTGGTCGACGAATCTTTGGACTACTACAGCATTTTGTCAAGACTATGTTCACTAGTCTCAGCTCGACGAACTCAGTTCTTTGCCCGACGAATTCTGGATCATCTACTTCAACAACTAAGAACCAGAAGACTTGTGTCGACATACTGAATATTTGACAACTCCATAATAGTTGTTGAACTCCAGTCGACGAACACATTTACCAGCTCGATGAACTTCAGACACAGAATAGGCAAAGTTCAGAAGAGACAGCAGTTTAGTTTCTAGCTCGACGATCATGGAACTCAGCTCGACGAACAGAAGCTGTCTGGTCGACGAACACAACATCTCAGCTCGACGAACTGTGGACTCAGTTCGACGATTTCTATCAACTGTTCGACGATTCCAGACTGAGTCATTTTCAGCCCTATCCCCATGATTACTGCGATAATTCCTAAGTAATCAATGCTCTAACATTCTCTGAATATAACCGTTAGAGGAGCATAGATTAGGATATTCTCCAGGATTATTGCTTGCCATTTTTCCACGGGACAGTTGGGGAAATTATTCAATGCTGCTTATTCTCTAGGCCGTCAGCATTGAATGTAGAAAGAATTCAAAATTCGAAAGACCAATTTCCTCAGGAAATAAAAAAAGAGATTTTTCTCTCTTTCCTGATAGTATAGCAAAACAGACAGATAGAAAGAAAGTTAAAAAATTATCCAGAGAGAAGATTACTGAATCAGACAAGAAAAAACTCAATCCGTCTGCTCTCAGTCTGACACAATATTTCTGATACTGAAGAAGAAGAACAATCATTCAAATATCTAGAGTCATCATTCTTCAAACTCTCCAGGACACTTCACAGGACAACAAATCTTCCATCTGTCAAAGAAGTTCCTGAAGATCTCTCTAATCAAGGCTGAAACCTTGAAGGCCTATCACCCTGTGCAAAGCTCTAGTTCTTCTGAACTCTTCTACATCTCAGGGGAGCTTTGATAACATCATTGAATCCACATAGTCTTCTCATTGTGATTGAGAAAAGAAGACTTTCATCAATCTCTCATCCCCACCTCTGTAAAGGGTTGTCATCTCCCTTCAAAAGTGATTCTTGGTTACAAGTCACCTGATCAAAATACTTGAGGATTTAGTTTTTGAGCACCTGATCAAAAGCTCATTGGTGTCAGGCACTTGATCAAAAACCTGAGTGGATTCCTACTAGGGTGGTAGAAGAGTGGATGTACCTAGGTTGGGGAACCACTATAAAATTTCTTGTGTCGTCTTGTTGCCCCTTTTCTTTTTGTTCTTGTTGTGCTTGTGTTTTTAGGACTGCTTTGTGAATAATTACTTTAGTTTAATTCTGCACATTTTAATTACAGCAGAAGTTGTAACAGTTTTATAAGGATCTACAAATACTCTATTCACCCCCCCCCCCCCCCACCACCCTCTAGAGTATATTAGATCTAACACATCACTTTCACTATCTCTAGGATTGCGTGCAACCCCTTCCTTCTTTGAGTAATCTTTCAAATCAATGAGTCTCTCGACTACTATGAAATGAGATCAAATTGCCTACTACCGTATAACGGAAATACGGAGTCGACATGAGAAAAATCAAAGAAGGATCGAGAATAATTTTAACAAAAATAGAACTAAGAAGTAAAGAAGAATCTCATCTCAATTCATGGATCATCATGATCGAACGCTAAAGAAAATTAGCTACGCATATTTAAGGATGAAATCACAATAAGAGAAAGGAAGTTCATTTTCATTGCTTGAAAAAAAGGAAGTACAAAAATAATAATAAAAGAGACAATATTATACTAACAAGAAAAGGATTACACTAAGAAAGACTTAACAACAACAAGTAAGAAAAGAACTTACTCTTGAACTAGCACTCTCACTTGCTCTCCAAAATCCAACTTCCTTCAAAACAAAAACTTCTCTAAAGACAAAAACTTGTTCTCCAAAGCATGAGGCAAGGGCTCCTTATATAAGTGAGGGGGAAGGTTCTAGAGGGAAGTGGAGATGAAGTGGGAAAAGGGGGTGGCCGGCCATGCATGGTGGAAGATGCATGAATTGAATTTAATGAGGGGGAGAGAGAGAGAGGGAGGTTCAATGTATTTTATGTAAGGGAATAAAAAAATATAAAATAGAAGGGGGGTGAATGAGGAGAAAAGAGATGGGAAAATAATAAAGGGGAGAGAGGGGGGATGAATGAGGGGATGAATGAGGGGGCTGGCCATGCATGTATGGGGAATGAAGGAGCCGGCCATGCATGATGGGCTTCATTATGTGGGCTTGAAGAGGAGCTCGGGTTGCATCAAGGAGGAGGGCCGCACGCACTTGAGTAAAGGGCCAGGGTATCATGTGGGCTGCATGGTGGGAGCATCATTTTGAAAACCATTTTTTTCTTTTGCAGAATTAGAAATAATGGAGCTATCCTTTTCTTTTTCAAAAATAGATTTTTCTTTTTCAAGATCTATGTTATTATTATCCTTGGGGGTACAAACAGGAGGGACAATCACCCTTGGCTCTTCCCTTGTGGTGGGCTCGTTAACAACTTTACCGCTCCGAAGGGAAATCGCATTTGCGTGTTCCCTTGGGTTAGGCTCAGTGTTCGAGGGAAGAGTTCCAGGTGGTCTCTCGGTAAAGGCCTTGGCGAGCTGGCCGACTTGATTTTCTAAGTTTTTCATTGATCCTGTTAAATTTCTAATAGTGGCATCGTTCGAGCTTATATATTTAGCGAGGATCTCTTCCAAAGGGGAAGGTTTTTGAAAATTTTGTTGCGGTGGTGGTGGTGGTATAAAATCGTGCAGTGGGCGTATGGCGTTAGCGTTATTACTCCACGAGAAATTTGGATGGTTACGCCATCCGGGGTGATAAGAATTAGAAGAAGAAGAAAAACCAGGCGGAGAAGAAAAATTCGGAAAAGCAGAAAAATTGTTTGCAGAATTATTTTGAGCAGGCCTGGGTATGTTCCCCAGATAATCCACCTGCTCGGCAGCAGCAGCATTCACATTTTCATATACCTTAGCGGCGGAGGAAGCAGTCATCTCCGAAATCTTCTTGTTCAACATTTCCACTTGCAATGCCAGTTGCGAAACCGAGTCCACTTCATAGATACATGCAGGTTTAGATGGGCGAGTCCTAGACGAATTCCACTGATAAGTGTTCATCGCCATGTCCTCGATAAGCTCAAGAGCGGCTTCCGGAGTTTTGCAGTCCAAAGAACCAGCGGAAGCAGCATCTATCATTTGCTTAGTTTCTTGATTTAGCCCATTGTAAAATGTCTGAACTGTAACCATACAGGCAGAGCATGATGAGGGCATCTTCTCAAAAGTTCTTTGAACCTCTCCCAAGTGTCATAGAGGGTCTCAGAAGCAATTTGAGAATAAGAAGTTATATCATTTCTTAACTTAGCAGTTTTAGCGGGAGGGAAATATCTAGCAAGAAATTTATCGACTAAAATGTTCCAAGTAGTGATTGATCCTCTTGGAAGAGAACTCAACCACTGTTTGGCTTTAGTCCTTAAGGAGAATGGGAAGAGTCTTAGCCTTATAGCATCGTCCGAAACACCATTAATTTTAAAGGTGTCACAGATTTCAAGAAAATTAGCAATATGTAAGTTCGGATCTTCATCTTGTAATCCGTCGAACTGTACATATTACTGCACCATTTGAATGATGCTAGGCTTAAGCTCGAAGTTATTGTTCGCAATCGCAGGTCGAACAATACTTGTCTCTGTCCCCTCCAGATTGGGTCGAGCAAAATCGGACATGGTCCTTTGCTGAGCCATTTCTGGGTTAGGGTCTCCCATTTCAGAAAAATTACAATCCCCGAAGGAATCCTCAACCGCTGTTTGAGAAATGGAAGCCCCGAATCGTAGTTGTCTCCGAAAGGAGCGTTCGATTTCCGGGTCCAAATCAACAAGTAGCGAAAGATTCGCTCGGGTCATGCACTAGCAAAGAAAACGAGGGAAGATGAAAATGAAAAGTTGGAAATGAAAGAAAAAGAGGAAAAGAAAGGAAATTGTTTTTTTGTTTTTTTATTTTTGAAAAAAAGGATTTTTTTTTCTTAGACGGCTTGGCCCTCGAACTTCCCGAGGACTACCCGGTGAAGGGTTCGCCCGGTACTAGGTAAAATGGTGGCGCTTAAAGCCTCTTACCCTTTTCGAGAGATTTTAGGTGGGGTAGAAATAAGGTGAAGTGGGTTGATTATAGATATTTAAATATATAAATTATAATTTTTTTTTGATTTTTTTGTAGAAGTAATAGCGCAAGCGTTTTCAAAATATTGACGAAGAAAAGTCCCCGGCAACGGCGCCAAAAACTTGGTGGGCCAAAACCCGAACAGGCAAGCGTACCTGTCGAATCGTAGTACCAAGGTCGTATTTAAACACGGGGATTTCAATTACTTCTACTCATGCTCTAACTATTATCCTACCGGAAAACTAATGGGATTTGAGAATTTTTTAGAATAAAACAAAAGACAACTTGCGAGACGAAAAACTTATAATAAAAAGCTAGCATTCGATCAATGATTCACCATGAAATTAGATGAGAGAGATAAAAATAAAGATAGTTTTAATTTTGCAAATCATACTCGACCGTGACGGATCCGAAAATAAGACAAAATCTCGCTAGAGCATTAGGTCTCCTAACTTATAGACTCTTCGATCGAAATCTCTTTACAAACCAAAGAAGCCTAAAGTTGCATTATCGAGGTGATCCGCACTATTGGATTTGACTCCAATCCGGAGGATTTACGTCGTCCTATCTCTAGGATTGCGTTCAACTCCTTCCTTCTTTGAGTGATCTTTCACATTCATGAGCCTCTCGGCTACTCAAATATGAGATCCCAAGCCTACTACCGTATACCGAAAATACGGAGTCGACAAAAAAAATAAATCAAAGAAGGATCGAGCATGAAATAACAAAAATAAAACTAAGAAAGAAAATAAACTCTCATCTCACTTCATGGATCCTCACGATCGAATGTTATAGGAAATTAGCTACGCATAATTGAAAGGGAAGACAAAACAAAATAAGAGAGAAATATTTTCATTACTTGCAAACAAAAAGAGTACACAAAATATTAAAAAGACAAGACTATGTTAGAAAGAAAAACTTGCAAAAATTGAAAAGAAAACTAATACAATAGTGAAACTAAAAACAACTCACAAGCACTCTCCACTCTCCACTCAACACTTACATTCAACTTGAAACTTTTCTTCTCAAAACTTTTCTCCCTTTGGCTTGAGGGATGGGGTGGCTTTTATAGGAGATGGAGAAGGATCTAGAATGAAATGAAGAGGAGGAGGCCAAGGGGGGTGGCCGGCCATGTAAGGAGAGAAGTGCATGCATTTCATTTAATGAGGGAGAGAGAAAAAAGCTAAATACATGCACTTTCTTTTGGGAAAATAAAAAGGAAAATAATAATAAAAAGAAAAGGGGAATGTATGACTTTAAATGAGAATGAGAGAGAGGGAAAAAAGGGATGAATGGGGAATAAAAAGGGGGGAAGAGAGGAGCCGGCCAAGCATGAAAAGTGAATGCATGCATGCAATAAATGAAAGGGAGAGAGAGAGAGAGAACATGCATGTATGACATTGAAAGGTGGCCGACCATGCATGGATATATTCATGCATGGGCTCGGGTAGGAGGCTAGGTGGGCTGCTCTTGAGGGAGGGGCTGCATGGGGCTGCTTTGGGCTTTTATATAGGCTCGGGTTTAGGTTGGGGGATGCTTGGGCTCGGGCTCCACATGTGCAAGACTTGAAGGAGGCTCAGCAAACATGAAATGGGCGGGACTTGAGCTTGAGGGCTGCACCAAATTGAAAGCTCGGGCTGCTCTTGATGTGGGCTTGAGTGAAATAATTCAAGGGCTGCATGTTGAGCTCGGGTAGGATGTAGAGTGGGCTGCTCCTTGTTGAAAGCTCGGGCATGAACCTACAAAAAAGAGACAATACAATCATGGATTAGTCTACATAAAATAACAAAGTTATAACAAGATTTTAAAACACAATAATAATAAACACATTACAACATTAAAATTAAAACATTAAGACATATCATTAACTATAATTATTATACATAACATAATATAATATATAATAACATAATACATATAATAAGACTATATAGATTTTTATATCAAAACTCTAATAACACTAGGAATTAATATATTGTAAAGAGACATTAAAACATGAAATAACAATCATAAAATATAAATAAAATTAGGCATTTTGAATACTAAATTACCCCCAAAAAGGATGACTAAAACTAGTCATCAAATCCCTGGTCTCCCAGACCATATTCATTAATGCCAGCAAAAGTATTACATGTGCCTTGTTTGGCAGATGGGAGAGGACCATACCTAAGCCATCCAAGGCTTCTACCTCTTCCACCCCAGCTTCTGAAGGCACCAGGGCTGTTAAAGCCACTCCCCAACCTACTGAAGAGATTCATCCAACACCACCATCTCTTCAAGCCCCCCATCCAGCAACACAAATCCATCCCTCTCTCACAATGATGAGTCCATTTTATATACCTATTTTTGGACACATCGGGGCTTGTTTTCTCGTTGATGCACTTCACTTTAGAGCTTTATTTGTTCATATTTGTTATTATGTCCTTTTTATGAGTAAGTGCACATTTACGCCCGTGATTGTGTATTTTGTTACTTTTATTGTTTGTACTCCTTTTTGTGATTGCCTGGAATGTCTGCACAGATTAGTGAATTGTTTTTCCTATCGGTACAAGGGTCGTGTTAGTGTTCCGGGATGGTTGTGAAACAGGAATACTGCGCACGATCATGGGATCTAATGCGCACGACCACTGTTTGTGCGCCCCTGATCGTGCGCACTACTCTTCGTTTTCCAAAATCTGCCTGGGGTAATCGCACGACCACTGGACCTAGTGCGCACGACCACCGGTCGTGCGCCACTGATCGTGTGCATTGATTCCTATTTTCTGGAGTCTTGTCTGGGGTAATCGCACGACCATTGAACTTAATGTGCACGACCACTGTTCGTGCGCCACTGCTTGGGCGCGTTATCCCAGTTATTCTTCCTAACCTTCCATGCTAGTGCGCACGATCACTGGACATAGTGCGCACAACCACTGGTCGTGCGCCTGTGATCGTGCGCATTGTTCATTTCTGCTTTGTATAAATATCGCAGGTCTCGCCCTAATTCAGGATAGCTGACATCGCTCGACATTTCTCCGCCGTTTTTGTCTCCGAGGAGGGATTCTGCCATCCTCCTTCATCTTCCACCATAGGGAGGTGCTCCTGGCATGCTTTCACCGCCAAATCCAAGCCGAAGCTTCCTCTCGGCCTCCTCCTTCATCTTTGAGCTTCAAGAAGAGATTGACCTAGCTTTCTCCATCAAGCTAGGAGAAGTTGTGCCATCCTCCACCGGATCGTGACATGAAGAAGGCGGGGCATTGGAAGGTGGTGATAGCCCTTCTCTACCCCGAACGCAGTTGAGGACCGAGCTTGGATGCGGATTGACAACCCGACAATTCCAACCGTGAATCCTCAGCAAGACTTCGGATTCGGTCAATTTCGCACACTTTTCTTCTCTTGTTGTTGATGGTTTAGTTGAACTCTTTGTATTTGATGAAGTTATGCTTAGTGTAATATACGTTTATGTGTAATCGTGTCTATGTGATTGTATGTTTTCGTTATTTACTTGAGGTGCGCCTATTTGTCCATCCACCATCCATCCGTCCTTGCCGCACTAGCAATTGCTAGTGGCGTGCGTAGCGAAGAGGTGCTTTCGACCGTCATTCCGCCATTCGCATCACCTCATCCGCAAGCCTACTCTCCCATCCGCCTAGTGATTCAATCCATAGTGCCCCGACTAGTCTTCCATCCCTCCTGGCGAAGCATCGCATAGCGGCGTTGCATAAGAGTAGTTGTTAGATTTTTCACTTTCTTTTTTTCACAACAATAAAAAACCCCCTTAGTTAACTCCGACCAAAGGACTTCAATCTCAAGTCCTCCTCGAAATTAACTCCACCTTACTGTGTTTCATGAGAGATCGATACTTGGGAAAACTCGCCCATTTTATATTACTTATGCGACCGGTTCACTGCCGTGATCTTTAGCATCAAGTTTTTGGCGCCATTGCCGGGTAACACAGTCGTGTGAGTTTTTGGAGAGGGAGATAGGAGATAGAAGCCCTTTTCCATTTGTATATTTCATGTTTCTTCTTTGTTTTAGTTTTTAGAATCTGTTTTTTTGTTTTTATTTGTTCCTCTTCTAGTTTTTATTTTTCTGTAGATGGTTTTCCTATTCTTTTATCTGTGTTGTGTAGTTAATTGTTGCTTAGAAACTTTCTGTTGGTGAATTTTTCTTGTTGTACCATGTATTCTTATATGAGTATTCGTTGTCGATGATGCGGGGATTATAGGCATGGTAGTGATGAGTGCCCCACTGAAGATTGGGAGCATAATTCTCGTGGTTCTATGTATGGAGCACCGTCTTCCTATGGTACTTCATACAACCAACCCAGGTCTTATGGTCACTCCTCTTCTATGCATTCATCTTTTTCTTATTCCTCTCCGGTCCAACCTGGATCGAGGAGTAATGGAAAACGATGTTTGTGTTGTCGTAGCACCGACCACGTGTTGAAAGATTACGCAGAATTTCAGCGCCAGTTGGAGGAGGATGATGAACCGGGTATCCGATTCACTCTATCACCCTCTCAAATGGCCGCCCCTTTTGACTCTGATGATATATTCGCAGCACCACCTTGTCTATGGGGGACTGCTGCAGATATGCCCATCAGACTTTCTGTTGATCGGTGTGACGACATTGTGGCGTCGTCTCTCTCCATGCACTCTTCCCCTCTTGTTGATTCACCCCCGGAGGAACCTGCACATATTTTCTCTGATGCTGTTGTTCCTCCGCCTTCTTTGCAAGAATTATCTATCCCTATTTTAGTGAGTCGGTTGATGATGTTCGGCCGGATTGTGATTCTGAGCCTAAGGATGTGCCCATGTTTGACGAGAATATTATTTTCATTAATGGAAAGTATTACGTCTTGGAACATGTGGACGCACCGAGGTGCGTTGATGGGGAGATCCTCTTTATTGAGTAAGTTTCCACTTCCTTGATGGATGAGGAGGTCCAAACCACCACCGAGGACCTCGAGCTCACGGATTCCCCTCGCCATGACTCATATGACGTCGTCGATGATCTATGTCGGGATCCTGCTGGGAGTGAGACCGGGACCACTCCCCCTATTTCTGATTATTTTAGTTCTTCTTCTCCTTTATTTCTTGATCCCCCTTCTTTATCTGAGCCTGGGTGGGTTGAGTCTCCGCAGGAGCTTCAGGAGGACTTGGAGCTTTTATCTCGAGTCATCGATGGTAGCATCCTCTCTCGCGAGGAGGTTGATTCCACCTCTGTTGAGAAAGCTCCATTGATTGCTTTCTCCTCCTGCCTTCTCCTTGTATTAGATGATACCTTGCTGGGCAAGGATTCATTTTGTGGTGAGAAGAGTGAGGACCAGCGCTCCTTCTCTTCTTACTTCCGATTTCCTCTACCTGTGTTGGGCAGGTATTACTATTTAGGTAGAGGGGTAACTGTTCTATCGTCATATCGGTACTCGTTACCGAAATGGATTTTGGAACAGTTACCTGTGCATTTTTCTTTTCATAGGCCCATTAGCTAGAACCTTTTCATAGCCGAATAAGTCATGCTGGGATGACAATAACCCCAGTACTTATCTTTTATTTCCTGCATTTTTATCTTTCATGTCTAGCTTAGTTTTAGCATTTCTTTGTATTTTTTATTTTTCTTTTGTTTTTGCGGAGCTCACCCCAGCATGTATTCATGGCAAATCGCATTGGCGGGGTTGTGATTCTTCGTATGGCGGGCCTGCTTCAGGTTTCCACGCGTCTTCTGGTATGCTCACTGGCTGAGCATTGGGTAACCTCTTCCCCTTGCTCTTTATGATTTTAATTTCTCTATCATATGATGTGTTGCTTAGTTTAAGTCTGGGGGAGAGCCAGTTTTGTTACCTTTTGCACGTGCACATTTCTTGTCCATACTAGATGATTTTATTGTTATATTTTGATTAGTTCATTGCATCACACACCACTGCACCCACATGAGCACGTGCTTAGCTTTTTGTGTGCTGCGAGTTAAACTCGTTTCTTTTGTATGATTTGGGAAAATTATGGTGCTGACATAGGATTGTGAGACGGAGTAAAATGTTGACCTTGATGTGCTCTTAGTCGAGTGCTCTTGTCTCGTGTAGAAATTTGAGTAGATTTAATTTTTCTGAATGCATATAGTTTTATATTTTTCTAATTGCGTAAATACTTTTTATTCTACTCAAAAATTGGTGAATCCGGTGTGAATCCTATGGTAGCTTAGGGATGTGTGTAGACGGCCATTAGGTTCATATTGCTCGAGTCGGGAGGATGGATAGTCTTTCTCGTTGGCTAAGAACTTGCCCCAAGCTATTCTTGAAGAATTGGGTATAGGTTAGTCATGCATGAGCGTGATGTAGGCCATCATTTTGGCCTGGTTGAGCTTTGTACCATTCCTAACGTCTTATCCTCGCTATCCCCGTTGTGCCTACCCCTCCTTTTGATTCAGCTCCACCATTATTTCACCAAAAGCCTCATAGCTGATCCTAGTCGCACACCCAAGTCGAGCTTTAGTGTTTACATTTTTAATATTGGGGTGTGATGTGGTGATTTTACTTGTGATTATGTGGATGTGCTTCAATGTTATATTTGCTGAAATTGCAAAAATAAAAAGATGATTTGAATAAATAAAAAAAATAGTAAGAGTGAAAAGAAAAAGTATAATTGAAAATCTTATTTGAGTTGTGATTATTTTTGGAGTAGGCGGTGCACACACCCATATGTTAAAAGTTAAGTTTGGGGGTCTGGTGTACCTGCATGTATTTTGGTTAGCTGATGGATTCATTTTTTACTAGCTCATTTGGGTTTCGTTCGTAGCCATTCTTATTTATCATTGTTTACCTCACCGAAACCCAAGCCCCATCTCTTCACCTAAAGTCCTACTAATTCGTGTGTGAACCAAACCAGTGCCGTGGAGAGAATACGAAAGGGCAAGCATATGGTCACCGACATTGGTGGATTCCTTTGGAGGCTATCCTGAGCCCTGATCTTTGGCAATGCTCGCCTAGCGATTAGTCTACTTTATCCCCATGCGTGACCGGATGATTCACCGTGATTCCATTTTTGGGTAATAATAAAATGTTGATATGCATTGTGAAAAATATAAACTATTTTGCATACTTAGAAATTTCTTCTATTATATTTTTACGCGTGCGAGAATGCGACTTCGCATGGTACTCCGTATCGTAATTTCTTTGTTAGCTAGTAATTTTCCCTATCTGCTTAGATTTTCTTTGCTCTGGATGCGCAAATAGTTAAGTCTGGAGGTGTGATGAGTCCATTTTATATACCTATTTTCGGACTCATCTGGGCTTGTTTTCTCGTTGATGCACTTCACTTTAGAGCTTTATTTGTTCATATTTGTTATTATGTCCTTTTTATGAGTAAGTGCACATTTACACCCATGGTTGTGTATTTTGTTACTTTATTGTTCGTACTCCTTTTTGTGATTGCATGGAATGTCTGCACAGATTAGTGAATTATTTTTCCTATCGGTACAGGGGTCGTGTGCGTGTTCTGGGATGGATGTGAAACAGGAATACTGCACACGATCATGGGATCTAATGCGCACGACCACTGGTCGTGCACCCCTGATCATGCGCACTACTCTTCGTTTTCCAAAATCTGCCTGGGGTAATCGCACGACCACTGGACCTAGTGCGCATGACCACCGGTCGTGCGCCACTGATCGTGTGCACTGATTCCTCTTTTCTGGAGTCCTGTCTGGGGTAATCGCACGACCATTGAACTTAATGCCTACGACCACTGGTCATGCGCCACTGCTCGTGCGCGTTATCCCAGTTCTTCTTCCTAATCTGGGATGCCAGTGCGCACGATCACTGGACATAGTGCGCACGACTACTGGTCGTGCGCCCGTGATCGTGCGCATTGTTCATTTCTACTTTGTATAAATATTGCAGTTCTCGCCCTAATTCAGGATAGCTGACATCGCTCGACATTTCTCCACCATTTTCATCTCCGAGGAGGGATTCCGCCATCCTCCTTCATATTCCACCATAGGGACGTGCTTCGGTCAAGCTTTCACCGCCAAATCCAAGCTGGAGCTTCCTCTCGGCCTCCTCCTTCATCTTTGAGCTTCAAGAAGAGCTTGACCTAGCTTTCTCCATCAAGCTAGGAGAAGTTGTGCCATCCTCCACCGGATCGTGACACGAAGAAGACGGGCCATTGGAAAGTGGTGACAGCCCTTCTCTACCTTAGACGTAGTTGAGGACCGAGCTTGGACGCGGATTGACAACCCGACAATTCCAACCGTGAATCCTCAGCAAGACTTCGGATTCGGTCGATTTCGCACACTTTTCTTCTCTTGTTGTTGATGGTTTAGTTGAACTCTTTGTATTTGATGAAGTTATGCTTAGTGTAATATACGTTTATGTGTAATCATGTCTATGTGATTGTATGTTTTCGTTATTTACTTGAGGTGTGCCTATTTTTCCATCCACCATCCATCCGTCCTTGCCGCACTAGCAATTGCTAGTGGCATGTGTAGCGAAGAGGTGCTTTCGACCCTCATTCCGCCATTCTCATCACCTTATCTGCAAGCCTACTCGCCCATCCGCCTAGTGATTCGGTGCATAGCGGTCCGACTAGTCTTCCATCCCTCCTGGCGAAGCATCGCATAGCGGCGTTGCATAGGAGTAGTTATTAGGTTTTTACTTTCTTTTTTTCGCAACAATCAAAAACCCCCTTAGTTAACTCCGACCAAAGGACTTCAATCTCAAGTCCTCCTCGAAATTAACTCCACCTTACTGTGTTCCTTGAGAGATCGATACTTGGGAAAACTCGCCCATTTTATATTACTTGTGCGATCGGTTCACTGCCGTGATCTTTAGCATCACACACCTCCATCATCCCCTACTCAACCTCCTACTCCACCAGAATCTCCACATGCTTCACAAGCACCAACTCCTCCATCATCTCCACTTCCTCCTCATTTATCCTCCATACCATTTTTCAATATACCTCTATCACCTCCCAATTCCCCTTTTCCTCCAAACACCCACATGAAAGATGCCACCCATCCATCCCCATCAACATCTACCATCCCTAAACATGCATCCCCTCCAGATGTTCACTTACCAGATGCTCCACTTCCTATCCCTCCCACCGTTCCCACTTCTACACCCTCTGCAATACCATCTACCACTCCACCATTGGACACATCAACAATTGCTTATCTCATTGCCCTCCTCACTCCCCTTCTCAAAACACTAATAGCAGAGGCCATTACACCTCTTGCTGCTTCAATTACTACCCTATCTGCACAGATCACTGCCCTCACTACTACCCCATCTTCAGTCAGGGGCATGGCTTCAGGTCTTACTAAAACCATGCAGGGGGAGATGTCTGATGATGAAGCTGTAGTAGTTCCAGCAGTAGCAGCTCCAGCAGCAGAGGAAGCAATAGGAGTAGCAGATTGTACAGATTATATTGATACAAATGATATTGATTTTATTAATTTTATTGATACTTACATGGACTTGGAAGAGTCAGTCTCTGAGAAAATAACTACTGGTGGTGATTTTATCATTAATCCCACAGTTGATTTAGAGAATTTGTTGAAGAATTTTGAATTAGTAGTTTTAAGATGTCTTATAGCAGAACATACTACTAAGCCATACTTGGCTATTGTACCATATACATCTCCAGTAAGTCCTCAAGTTGCAAAGCAACTTAGTGATAGTTTTGTTGTTCCTGAGCTCATAGTTATTCCAGCTCCTTCAGCAATTTCTTCTGCTCCTAGTTATGTCATGGATGACTCTCCATTGCCAGATCTGGATGATGTGATCTTGGCTGACATTCAACAAGAAGAAAAGCCAGCTGCTGAATGGACTATCAGAGTTGATGACACTCCAGCTTCTTCTATGGCTTCTCCTCCAGCTCTTGTTGATATTCTTGCTCAAGCTCCTTCTCAACCTGATAAGCCTATCATCTCTTCTGAGGCACTGAAGGCTCTGAATGCTTTATATGATAATCCTCAAAGATCTGATGATGAAGATGTGATGATGAGGATGATGATGATGAATCTGATGATGAACCAAAGAGGAAGCCAGTATCCAAGAAAAGAAAAGCTCCTCCTCCTCCTCCTAAGCCTAATCCAAACAATGACACTCCTTATTACATTCTTCAAAAGATAACACCATATAAAGGGATGCCAGCTTGGATGTGGCTGTCCAAGAATTAGTAGGAGAGGAAGAAAAGCAGAAGATGCTCTCCTCCTCCAGTTCAAAGATACAGAAAAGTTCCACCTCCTCCTCCTCCTCCAGCAGCAGGAACCTCTGGATTAGCATCTCAAAGATCTCCTTCTATTACCCAAACCCATAAAAGGCAAGACAGATCTTCAAATCCTCCTCCAGCTGGATCATTTGATAAGCATTCATCCTCTCAAAGGTCTATTACTTCAGGAAAGTCAAAAGGAAAGTTTAGTGAAGTCCCACCTCCCAGGTCTTTATACTCCAGTCAGAAACAGCAACATACAGTGTCTACAAATTTCCAAGACCAATCTACTCAGTTCAGAATCTCTTCTCTAAAGTAAGATCAGGTAGCAAATTCAGAGAGACCTCCTTCTCCTCCTCTTGATCCTGAGCTTGACCCCAACTTCAGAATAGTAAGGTTTAATGAATTAGTTGGGCTCTCTCAAATGAATAAAGCCAGGAAAGAAGGTCAAGACCCCTCTAAATTCACTACTATGTCATCATACAGAGAGAAAGAACTTAACAGATTGCAGGTCAGTAAGAAAGTATTTAATCCATCAGAGTATATGTCTCTTCATCCTGAAGCAGTTGTCCCCAGGGCTACATCTCTGAAGATTATAGGGGCTGCTGACATGACTATGACCAGTGTGCAAGCTTCAGATCCTAACAGAGAGATAATATTTACAAAGCCAGGAGACAAGAGCAAGGATGCAATGCCAAAGGAAAAGAAGCAGAAGAAGTGATTTTGAACTCTATTTATCTTTCTGCATTATTTATAACTGCTTTATATTTTCTGAACAAAGCTCATGTATATATATATATCTGTTGCATGTATTATCTATCTCTGTCAGATATATGCTTTTTCTACTTTGTTTATTTTCAGTTTAAGTCTGAGTCTGTGGTTAGTAACCTCACCCAAATAGGGGGAGATTGTTGGATCCCTAGTTTGATTTGGGCTAGGTTTACTAACTTAGGATCATGTGACCCATAATGTATAGCCAGGGTCATAGTTGTGTCCTAGAGTCTAGGCCAAGTCCTTAGAGTCAACATCACATGGACCAGCTATCAACAAGACTGCCAGAGACTCAAGAATTAGAAGATTTCAAGACTCTGTAAAGTGAGTTTGACGTTCGTCGAACTCAGGTCGACGATAGTCGTGCTCAGCTCGACGATCTCAGAGTAAATTCTCTGAGCTGAGCTCGACGAACTCGGTACTCAGGTCGACGAAAACTTGGACACTACAACAACACTTCAAGTTCAGAAAACATCAAGATATTTTAAGTCCTTAGTATCAGACTTTGGTCGACGAACTTAGTTCTCAGCTCGATGAACTCTATTCTTTGGTCGACGAATCTTTGGACTACTACAGCATTTTGTCAAGACTATGTTCACTAGTCTCAGCTCGACGAACTCAGTTCTTTGCCCGACGAATTCTGGATCATCTACTTCAACAACTAAGAACCAGAAGACTTGTGTCGACACACTGAATATTTGACAACTCCATAATAGTTGTTGAACTCCAGTCGACGAACACATTTACCAGCTCGATGAACTTCAGACACAGAATAGGCAAAGTTCAGAAGAGACAGCAGTTTAGTTTCTAGCTCGACGATCATGGAACTCAGTTCGACGAATAGAAGCCGTCTGGTCGACGAACACAACATCTCAGCTCGACGAACTGTGGACTCAGTTCGACGATTTCTATCAACTGTTCGACGATTCCAGACTGAGTCATTTTCAGCCCTATCCCCATGATTACTGCGATAATTCCTAAGTAATCAATGCTCTAACATTCTCTGAATATAACCGTTAGAGGAGCATAGATTAGGATATTCTCCAGGATTATTGCTTGCCATTTTTCCACGGGACAGTTGGGGAAATTATTCAATGCTGCTTATTCTCTAGGCCGTCAGCATTGAATGTAGAAAGAATTCAAAATTCGAAAGACCAATTTCCTCAGGAAATAAAAAAAGAGATTTTTCTCTCTTTCCTGATAGTATAGCAAAACAGACAGATAGAAAGAAAGTTAGAAAATTTTCCAGAGAGAAGATTACTGAATCAGACAAGAAAAAACTCAATCCGTCTGCTCTCAGTCTGACACAATATTTCTGATACTGAAGAAGAAGAACAATCATTCAAATATCTAGAGTCATCATTCTTCAAACTCTCCAGGACACTTCACAGGACAACAAATCTTCCATCTGTCAAAGAAGTTCCTGAAGATCTCTCTAATCAAGGCTGAAACCTTGAAGGCCTATCACCCTGTGCAAAGCTCCAGTTCTTCTGAACTCTTCTACATCTCAGGGGAGCTTTGACAACATCATTGAATCCACATAGTCTTCTCATTGTGATTGAGAAAAGAAGACTTTCATCAATCTCTCATCCCCACCTCTGTAAAGGGTTGTCATCTCCCTTCAAAAGTGATTCTTGGTTACAAGTCACCTGATCAAAATACTTGAGGATTTAGTTTTTGAGCACCTGATCAAAAGCTCATTGGTGTCAGGCACCTGATCAAAAACCTGAGTGGATTCCTACTAGGGTGGTAGAAGAGTGGATGTACCTAAGTTGGGGAACCACTATAAAATTTCTTGTGTCGTCTTGTTGCCCCTTTTCTTTTTGTTCTTACTGTGCTTGTGTTTTTAGGACTGCTTTGTGAATAATTAGTTTAGTTTAATTCTGCACATTTTAATTACAGCAGAAGTTGTAACAGTTTTATAAGGATCTACAAATACTCTATTCACCCCCCCCCCCCCCCCCACCACCCTCTAGAGTATATTAGATCTAACACATCACTTTCACTATCTCTAGGATTGCGTGCAACCCCTTCCTTCTTTGAGTAATCTTTCAAATCAATGAGTCTCTCGACTACTATGAAATGAGATCAAATTGCCTACTACCGTATAACGGAAATACGGAG
The DNA here is from genome assembly GCA_039583875.1 of Platanthera guangdongensis. Taxonomy (NCBI): domain Eukaryota; kingdom Viridiplantae; phylum Streptophyta; class Magnoliopsida; order Asparagales; family Orchidaceae; genus Platanthera; species Platanthera guangdongensis. Next base: position 100,886,918 of record CM077165.1, read on the forward strand.
TCGACATGAGAAAAATCAAAGAAGGATCGAGAATAATTTTAACAAAAATAGAACTAAGAAGTAAAGAAGAATCTCATCTCAATTCATGGATCATCATGATCGAACGCTAAAGAAAATTAGCTACGCATATTTAAGGATGAAATCACAATAAGAGAAAGGAAGTTCATTTTCATTGCTTGAAAAAAAGGAAGTACAAAAATAATAATAAAAGAGACAATATTATACTAACAAGAAAAGGATTACACAAACAAGAAAAGGATTACACTAAGAAAGACTTAACAACAACAAGTAAGAAAAGAACTTACTCTTGAACTAGCACTCTCACTTGCTCTCCAAAATCCAACTTCCTTCAAAACAAAAACTTGTTCTCCAAAGCATGAGGCAAGGGCTCCTTATATAAGTGAGGGGGAAGGTTCTAGAGGGAAGTGGAGATGAAGTGGGAAAAGGGGGTGGCCGGCCATGCATGGTGGAAGATGCATGAATTGAATTTAATGAGGGGGAGAGAGAGAGGGAGGTTCAATGTATTTTATTTAAGGGAATAAAAAAATATAAAATAGAAGGGGGGTGAATGAGGAGAAAAGAGATGGGAAAATAATAAAGGGGAGAGAGGGGGATGAATGAGGGGATGAATGAGGGGGCTGGCCATGCATGTATGGGGAATGAAGGAGCCGGCCATGCATGATGGGCTTCATTATGTGGGCTTGAAGAGGAGCTCGGGTTGCATCAAGGAGGAGGGCCGCACGCACTTGAGTAAAGGGCTCGGGTATCATGTGGGCTGCATGGTGGGGGCTGCAACAAGAGCTAGAGCTGCACCATGGGCTCGGGTATCACTTGAAGGAGGGCTGCATGGTGGGAGCCGGCTGCACTTAAAGGAGGGCTGCATCAAGGAAGCCGGGTTGCATCAATGAAGTGGCTCGGGCTGCACCTACAAACAAATAGAATAGAACATAATATTAGTTATCTTATATAACAAAACAAACATATAAAATAAGACAAACAATAAGATGCATACAAAACATAATAGGGAACTTTATAATTAAACCTAATACGATGCATAATAGGATGCATACAAAACATAATACATAATAGGATGCATACAAAACTTAATAATTAAAACATAATAGGATGCATACAAAACATAATACAAAACAAACAATAGGATGCATACCAAACATAAAATAAGGAATTAAAATATAACATCAAAAAAATAGAAATTAAAATATAACAAACATAAAATACATACAAATATAATTAAACCTAGGAATATTTATGCTAAACTAACCCAAAAACCGGTGACTAAAACTAGTCATCAAATTCCCCCATGCTTAAGTATTTGTTTGCCCTCAAGCAAATGAAATTAAAAACTAGGGAACCAGAATAAAAGCAAAGAAAGCGATTTTAAGTTTCATAATTAAGAAAACCAAAATATGAAAAATTAAACTATCCTAATTTCTATGTTAATAACTAGTTGGGTGAAAAGTTCACAATAGAAAACTTGAAAATGGAGACCTAAAAAAATCATTAGAACATAAAGAAGCGTTACACATTTCTAAATCCCTAAAACAAGGAATCCAAAATTTAGGAAAATAGGAAAAACAAAAGTAGAGATTCTAAATAAACGGCGCATTGAACGAACTACTAGGTTGCTAGAATAACGATTACCCCTTAAATCACCTCAAGATAAGCTTCAAAGAAATCCATCAATGATGGTGGCCATAGGCTTAACTTTTCACACTCTCTCCACTGCAGGTTTCTGTCATGTTCTAAAGATCAAAAGGACTTTTATAGGCGTAAAGACTTGGCTTAGGTACATGATTAGGAATTGAAAATCAAGAATAAAAACGGCGGTTAAAACACACAAAACCAAGGATGAGCTTTAAATAAACATAAAAACACAAAAATGAGAAACAACACGTACGTCATTTTCTCCAATCCAAACTAAAGAAAAGAAAAGAACCAGGCCATGTATTTTTTTTCACATAATTGGCCAAAAATAAACTTCTTTATTTTTTGATTTCACATTTTTGGATCATAATATTTTTTCTCTTTTTATATGAGAGCTCCAAATGTAAGCTTAAGATTTCCTTTTCATTTTTCAAAGATGATAACCCATCACAATAATAATATTTAAGTAAAGCTCAAATTTAGTGTGATAATAGGAAGGGTATATTGGCTTTGGTGAAAACAAAATGAAAGGTGGAGCTAAACAAAGAAAATGGGAAAAATGCCCAAAGTGGGTTTTGCAATGGTGAAATATTTAGGTCGGCAAAAAGGATCAAACGGATCAAAGGGTGGCCTAAATTATTTCTAAAGTACGTGAAAAACGGCGCAAATGCTTCGAGAGTCGCTAGAGACAAGTTCTAGAAACCAAGAAAGAATTACCCCAAAATGAAAAAATGATAACGTTATCTAGCAACCATTCATACGCAATTTAACCGAATAAAAAAAACTACAATTTGCTAACTTACAACGTAAAAAACTGATGCCTATATTTAAGAACTTGAAAATAGTAAAACTAAGCTATGTTAAAATAATAGATTTAGAAAATCGATTCAAAGAAATTCTACTTAAAACTAAAGAACCGCAGGGGCATACACACCACTAGAAGAAACATAAAAATAAAGATAGAAAATAATTTTTGATTTTGATTTTCAAATAGATTTTAGAAATTTTTGGATTTTTGATTTGTTTTTGGGTTTTGTATTTTCTAGTTTTTTTTTTGGATTTTTGATAAAGTTAAAGAGAAAAATAGTACTCCTAAGAGGCTTAATATAATTATAAAATTTTTGTTTGGAAGCTTTTGTAGAAAGGAAAGAAAAAGAAAGAAAGTAATGAAACCCTCCCCCATGCTTAGATTTTTCATTGCCCTCAATGAAAAAAAACGAGAAAGAGAAGGAGAAGATGGGGGATAGAGAATGTAGTAAAGTAAAAAATAATAAAAAAATAACAGGACTTCCCCGGGTTTGTGAGACCGAAAGCGGATGTCGCTCCCCCATGCTTGCGCTTTAATTCCCTTGATCACCAGCAGGCTGGACTTGAGCCTTCTTGAAATCAGCAACGTTGGAGCGGCAATCACGAACTTGCACTTGTATGGCCACCGGGAGGAAGAGTAAAATACAAAAATAAAAGCAGAAAAATCCTTTGGCAGACTCCCAAGAGTGTTCTTTATTTAACAATATAAAGTTTGAATAATAATAAAAGTTTGATAATAATAAGAAGTCCAAAATAAGAAAAAGAGTTCCACATGGAAATAAATATTAAGAGACAAAAATAAGATGCTCCTTTGCAGGAGATACAGAATCATTTGAAAAATATAACTTCAGTCTATGACCATTCACTTTAAAGTCACCCTTGTCCGGGTGCGAGAGCAATATAGTTCCATAAGAAAAAACTTGCTTGACCATAAATGGTCCAGACCATCGAGATTTGAGCTTTCCAGGGAAAAGACGTAAACGCGAATTAAAAAGAAGAACCTGATCGCCTGGTTTAAACATTTTAGGGTGGAGCAAGTTCTTATCGTGATAAAATTTTGTGTGTTCTTTAAAAATTTTGTTGTTCTCATAAGCGTTCACTCGCCACTTGTCGAGTTTATTTAATTGATTTGTTCTGTTCTCACCGACCGAGTACGGATCAAAATTAAAAAAACTTTAGCGCCCAGTACGCACGGTGTTCTACTTCTATCGGGAGATGACACGATTTTCCAAAGACTAATCGGAAAGGACTACAACCAATAGTGGTCTTGTACGCTGTCCGAGATGCCCAAAGAGCATCGTCTAACTTTAATGACCATCTTTACGAGAAGTAGAAATGGTTTTTTTCCAAAATTCTTTTAAGTTCGTGATTGACTACCTTGACCTGACCGTTCGTTTGGGGGTGATAAGCGGTGGATAGTTTATGCATAACGTCGTATTTAGTTAAAGCTTTAGTGAGTTGAGCATTGCAGAAATGACTCCCCCTATCACTAACGATCGCTCGAGGAAAACCAAAACGAGAAAATAATTTTTTAGAAAAGAAACCACGACTCGAGCATCATTACTGGGTAAAGCTTGGGCCTCCGCCCACCTAGAAACATAATCTACAGCGACTAAAATATATTTATTACCGAAGCTTGAGGGAAACGGGCCTATAAAGTCAATGCCCCACAAATCGAAAACTTCGCATTCAAGGAAATAATTTTGTTCCATTTCATTTTTATTAGATATGTTTCCAGTTTGCTGGCACTGATCACACCCGCTCACAAATATTTGTGCATCTTTAAAAATGCTTGGCCAATAAAAACCAGCACTAAGCACTTTGTGGGCGGTGCAGTTTGCTTGAAAATGCCCGCCAGTCGGACCTTCATGAACATGCTTCAAATCTGTTGACTTTCTTCCTGGAAACACATCTTCTTGCCACCTGGTCCGCACAAATGCGGAGTAGAAAGGGGTCCTCCCAAAAATAATACTTCAACTTAGAGAAGACTTTCTTCTTTTGCTGAGAAGAGTACTCTTTTGGAAGGACCCGGGCCACGAGATAATTGGCCAGATCGGCAAACCAGGGGGTAGAAGAAGAAACGTTTAAAATTTATTCATCCGGAAAAGAATCATTAATAAAATTTTCATTTAAAATACCGATTTCATGATTTTCAAGGCGAGAAAGATGATCTGCCGCTAGGTTTTTCACTCCTTTCTTATCCCGAATCTCCAAGTCGAATTCTTGAAGTAAGAGGATCCAACGAATAAGACGCGGTTTGGCGTCCGGTTTAGAAAGGAGGTACTTCAAAGCGGAATGATCCGTAAAAATGATAACCTTAGAAAGAGTAATGTACGGTCGGAATTTATCGAATGCGAAAATAACAGTTAAGAGTTCCTTTTCGATTGTGGTGTAGTTTTCCTGTGCCGAATTAAGCGTTTTGCTTGCGTAACAAATTGGGCGGAAATTCTTAGTTATTCTTTATCCTAGCACCGCATCGATCGCAAAACTACTCGCATCGCACATTATTTCGAAAGGCAAATCCCAAACTAGGGCGATCATAATTAGAGCATTAATAAGTTTAGATTTTATTAATTCAAAAGCAGCTTGACATGATTCGTCAAAATTAAAATAGGTGTCCTTTTCCAGAAGTTGGGTTAGAGGCTTGGCGATTTTAGAAAAATCTTTAATGAAGAGCCTATAAAACACCACATGGCCTAGAAAACTTCTAATCGCTTTGATATTCGTGGGGGGCGGTAGCTTTTCAATTACTTCAATTTTTGCCTTGTCCACTTCAATTCCCTTAGCAGAAATCTTATGGCCAAGGACTAAGCTTTCACGCACCATAAAGTGGCACTTCTCCTAATTTAAAACTTAGTTCGTTTCTTCACTGCGTTGTAAAACTTTTCCCAAATTTTTTAAACATAAATCAAAAGAGTCGCCAAAAACTGGAAAATCGTCCATAAATACTTCCATAATATTTTCTACATATTTATCAAAAATAGTAAGCATACATCGTTGAAATGTAGCTGGCACATTACATAACCCGAAAAGCATCCTATGGTAGGCAAAAGTTCTGAAAGGGCAAGTGAATGTTCTCTTCTCTTGGTCCTCGGGTGCGCTAGGGATTTGGAAATACCGCGAGAGACTGTCGAGAAAACAATAGAAACTATGCCCGGATAATCGTTCTAAAATCTGATCGATAAAGGGAAGGGGGAAGTGATCTTTACAAGTGGCATCGTTTAACTTACGGTAGTCGATGCACATCCTCCATCCCATTACCGTCCTAGTTAGAATTAAATCGTTATTTTCGTTCGTCACTACCGTGATCCCACCCTTCTTAGGTACAACCTGGACCGGACTTACCCACTTACTATCGGAAATAGGATAAATTATCCCTGCATCTAATAATTTAAGCACCTCTCCCTTCACGACCTCTTTCATATTCAGATTAAGACGACGTTGATGTTGGACTACACCCTTAGAATTAGTTTCAAAAAATATTTTATGGGTGCAAAAAGAGGGGCTTATGCCAGAAATATCAGAAATTTGCCACGATATAGCTCGGCAATGCTTTTGCAGTACTTCGATCAATTGATCGTTCTCGGATTGAGAAAGAAAGGCCGAGATTATAACGGGAAATTTAGAATTTTTTTTCAAGAAAAGCATATTTAAGATGTTCAGGGAGTGATTTTAATTCAAGGTCGGGTGGTTCATCGTAAGAGTTTTTCAAAAAAAATTTCTTTTTCAAAAAATAAGATTTTCATAATTTTTTGTCTAAAAATAGCTTCATTTTCAAAATTGGATTGCACGGACATAACCGTGCCTTCAAAAACATTTGTAGAAATTTCAGAAAAAGAAGAGGAAAAATCATTTGAAGAAACATTGGAAATAGAAAGAGAGGAGTCTTCATTTAACACATCAAGAAAAAAACCAGAGTCGTCATTTTTCAAAGAGTTTTTCATAGATTGATTTATAGAAAAAGTGACATCGTCATCTCCCACACGAAGAAAGATTTTCTCATTACTCACATCAATGACTGCTCGAGAGGTTGCTAGGAAGGGACGACCAAGGATAAGAGGGACCTCGACGTCCTCCTCAATATCAAGAATAACAAAATCCACCGGGAAGATGAATTTGTCGACCTTCACTAGCACGTCCTCTACAATACCTAACGGATACTTGATTGAGCGATCGGCTAACTGGATACTCATACGCGTAGGGCTGAGAGTGCCCAATCCTAGCTTCTTAAATAAGGAAAACGACATCAAGTTGATGCTCGCACCTAGATCCGCTAATGCGTGCTTTACGAAAAGATTACCAAAAACACAAGGAATCGAAAAGCTACCCGGATCGTTTATCTTTTTAGGAAGATTAGAATTATTAATGACCGCCGAGCACTCTTCGTTCAACGTTACATGAGATATATTTTCCAATTTATTTTTATTGGTCAACAAATCCTTAAGATATTTAGCGTATTTAGGCATCTGACTAATGGCTTCATGAAACGGTAGATTAATATGGATTTGTTTGAACATCTCGAGAAAGTGTTGGCACTGATCATCTAATTTGTCTTTCCTAAACTTAGCGGGATAAGGAGGTGGCGGAAATTCTTTTATAATCACCGGAGCATCATTTTGAAAATTATCATTTTCTTTTCAAAAACAAATTTTTCATTTTCTTTTTCAAAATTGTTATCATTAGTTTTCGTAACGATGGTTTGTTCAGCAGTAGGAGGGGCAATCACCTCTGGCTCTTCCCTGGTGGTGGGCTCGTGGATTACTTTACCGCTCCGAAGGGAAATCACTTTCGCGTGCTCCCTTGGGTTGGGTTCAGTATTTGAGGGAAGAGTCCCAAGTGTCCTCTCAGAGATAACCTTAGCGAGTTGCCCGATCGTGTTTTCTAGATTTTTCCTTAACCCTATTAAACTTCTAATGGTCGCTTCGTTCGTGCTTATATATCTAGAAAACATTTCCTCTAAAGAGGGAGGTTTTTGAAAATTTTGGTTTTGATTTTGAGGTTGATGTGGTGGTGGTGGTGGTGGAGTAAAATCGTGTGGTGAACGTGTGGCATTTACGGGATTACTCCACGAAAAATTTGGATGGTTACACCATCCAGGGTGATACGATTTAGAAGTATTATTAAAACCAGGAGGAGAAGAAAAACTAGAAAAATTAGAAAAATTGTTTTAAGCAGGCCTGGGTATGTTCCCCAGATAATCCACCTGCTCGGCAGCAGCATTTGCATTTTCATATACCTGAGGGGCGGAGGCAGCAGTCATCTCCACTATTTTCTTGTTCAACATCTCTACTTGAAGCGCTAGTTGGGACACAGAGTCCACTTCGGAGATACCTACAAGTTTATGTGGGCGAGTCCTAGATGAGTTCCACTAATAGGTGTTCATCGCCATGTCCTCAATAAGCTCAAGAGCGGCCTCCGGAGTTTTATGCTCCAAAGACCCACCGGAAGCGGCATCTATCATCTTCTTGGTCTCTTGATTTAGCCCATTGGAGAATGTCTGGACCTGTAACCATACAGGCAGAGCATGATGAGGGCAGCGTCTCAAAAGTTCTTTGAACCTCTCCCAAGTGTCATAGACGGTCTCGGAAGCAATTTGAGAAAAAGAAGTAATATCATTTTGAAGTTTCACAGTTTTAGTGGGGGGAAATATCTAGCGAGAAATTTACCTATTAAAATATTCCAAGTGGTGATGGATCCTCTTGGAAGAGAACTCAACCACTGTTTGGCTTTTGTTCTTAAGGAGAAGGGCAAGAGTCTTAGCCTAATTGCATTGTCTGAGACACCATTGAATTTGAAGGTGTCACAGATCTCGAGAAAACTAGCAATATGCAAGTTCGGATCTTCATCTTGCAATCCATCAAACTGTACATATTGTTGCACCATTTGTATGATGTTAGGCTTAAGCTCAAAGTAATTGTTCGCAATTGCAGGTCGAACAATACTTGTTTCTGTACCCTCCAGGTTGGGCCGAGCATAATCGAACATTGTCCTTTGCTGGGCAAATGCTGGGTTGGGTTCTCCCATTTCAGAGTTGAAATTACAATCACCGTCCTAATCCTCAACCGCTGTTTGAGAAGTGGAACCTCCGAATCGTAGGTTTCTCCGAAAGAAGCATTTGATTTCTGGTACCAAGTCAACAAGTAGCGATAGATTCATGCGGTTCATGCACTAAAAAATAAAAGGAGAATGGAGGAAAGAAAAAGAGGAGAAGAATGGAAATAGAAACTTGAAGAAAAAAAGATAATAAAATTTTTTTTATTTTTTGCAGAAGTAATAGCGAAAGCATTTTCCTAATATTGACGAAAAATGGTCCGCGGTAACGGTGCCAAAAACTCTGTGTGTTGAATGACTATCAACCCGAAAAGGCAAGTGCACCTATCGAATTGTAGTAGCAAGGTCGTATTTAAAACTCGGGGCTGTCAATTACTATTACTCATGCTTCTACTATTATCCCACCGTACGATTGTTTGGTGTTTTGAGAAATTTTAAATTAAACTAAAGATAATATAAAAACGAAAACTTCGAATAAAAAAGATAGCATTCGATCAACCATTCACCATGAAAAGAGATAAGAAGGATAAAAATAAATGTTCTAAAATTGCAAACCAAACTCGACCGTGACGGGTCTGAAAATAAGAAATAATCTCGCTAAAGCATTAAATCTCCTAACTTCTAGACATTTTGACTGAAATCTCTTTGCAAATCAAAAGACCTAAAGTTGCATTATCGAAGTGACCCGCATTATTGGATTTGACTCCAATCCAGAGGATTTACGTCGTCCTATCTCTATGATTGTGTGCAACTCCTTCCTTCTTTGAGTGATCTTTCAAATCAACGAGTCTCTCGACTACTATGAAATGAGATCAAATTGCCTACTACCGTATACCGGAAATATGGAGTCGGCACGAGAAAATCAAAGAAGGATCGATAATAATTTTAACAAAAATAGAACTAAGATGTACAACCCCGTATTCGCGAAGAGTGGGCCCAAAACAAGGAAGGCGCATTTTTAAGCTTTTTGGAGATTTTGCACTCTATGTGGCCAATTTTGGCTCTGGCTTGGAAACATACTAGTAGGGGGAGGAAAAATCAATATCTTCCCCCAGGCCCTCTAGAGGGGCGGGTGCGGCAAGATGGTCGGCACCCCCCTGGCGTGCTAGGTGCGAGGTGGGATGACGGGACTGGCTGGAGACCAGGATCCCGCCCCCGACACCCTGGCCATGGGCAGGGGCGAGAACGGGCGGCCAACCCTCTCGCCCAGGAGGCTAGCTCGCGGGGCGAGACCGGGCGGCCAGCCCTCTCGCCCCAGGCGGCGAGCTCGCGGGGCGAGATCGGCCAGCCAGCCCTCTCGCCCCAGGCGGCGAGCTCACGGGGCGAGATCGGGCGGCCAGCCCTCTCGCCCCAGGCGGCGAGCTCGCGGGGCGAGACCGGGCTGTTGGAGTTACCATGTTGATCTGGAAGTGATCAAACATGTAATCTCAATGCCAACGCGATATAAGCCTGCAGGGTCGCACATAAGAGATGTGGAGAAGTTGGTTGATTGACTGTGTTGGTAAAGGTTACCAATCACCGACCTGAATAGGATTGTAGGCAAAGTGTTGCCTTAAAAGGATCGTCGGGTTGGGCAAATGTTGCCTTGGAGGGCTGGTTAGATTGTCGTGCGAGGGTCGATGGCATTCGTCGATAATTGTCTTTCTGATTCCCGCCGATCGGCGAGAATCGTCTCTTTGATTCTCGCCGATCGACGAGAATCGTCGAGAATCAATATGTTGATTCTCGACGGTCGACGAGATTCGACGTGTATCGTCAAGTGATGCTCGACGATCGGCGAGAATCGTCGAGTATTGTACTCTGATTCTCGCCGATCCATGGTGATGCTTGCTGATCGATTCTCGCCGATTCTCACCGACTCTCGCCGATTGATACTTGCCGATTCTGAACCCTATTTCGGGGTGGTCTGTGGATAGCGATTTTCCTGGGTTTATTTATACCTTTGGCATAAATAGGACACTTAGGGTTTTCGGGGGTGTGTGCTTTTACTGCCGATCAAATCGATTTTGACGGAAGCTGTTCCGCGATCGTTTCCCCGATCTCGTATCCCGCCGCCGACGGAAGCGTTCCGCCGCCGCCGTGATCGCTCCGCTGACCTCCTCTTCTCCGGCGACCGTCGCTGGTGCTGCTCTTCCTGACGTGGACCTAGCAGTCCGTGGAATAGCAGAGGTGCGGTCTTCTCCATCCCGATCTTCTGTGTGACGGAAAGCCCGGTGTTCTCCCGCTCGTGTGGACTTCTGCAGAAACGTGGATACTATTCCACGTAGAACTCGCCACCAGCAGAAATCAAAGTTTGGAGCATCTCCGTTGAGTTGTGACTCAACGCCACCGAGGTAATCTTTGTCTAGTTTTGTAAACTTCTTAATTCAACAGTCATGGCCCGATCCACATCTCTTTGGGTTCTTCTTGATGTTTTGATTTTTCCACTGCGTGCACAAGTGTTGTGCCATCCTCATAGAGAAACCCAAAAGTGGTATCAGAGGGAGGTTTCGGCCATGATAGTTGTTTTGGAAGTTTGTTATTCCAGTGCGTGTAAACCTAGGGATTTAGAAGTGTTCTAAATGTATAGATTTAGTCTTGGTCTCCTCCAAGAATGTCTGGGATTTCGTGGGAATTTCTAAGTGTTAGAAATTGTTGTCTCCTTAGCAGTAACCATCCCTCGATTATGTTTTGGATTGTGAATCCAACATAGAGAGATGAGCTTGTCTACTGCTTTAAGTTGATTTGTCTTTGCCTTTGTCCAATGCATGTAAATCTGAGGATTTGGAAGTTTCCGGATGTTCAGATTTAGCCCTTCCTTCTATCAAATGTTGATGGTGTCAGGATGTGCACATAAGGGATGCATGTGGTTTTAGAAATTTTGTTTTTCTTTGGATGTGCACATTGATCAAATGTTGATCATGGTTAATTGTTAACCTATAACTGAAAAATCCCTTCATCTAATATTAAGTGTTCGGATGCCTTCCGATGGATGACACTCTTCCTGCCTCGATCGATGAAGTGTGGGCTTGCCAAAGCAAGGTGCATTAATCTATCTTGGTAAGGGTGCGAGCGGATAATTGTGATATCCCACTGTCGACATCGGGTCATACTTAACTAGGTGACCTCAAAGGTTGAGTGCCTAGAGGCATAGGGTTGGCATGCACCATATGTTGGATGCGAATAAGGAGTTATTCACCAACCATACAAGAATTGCATGAGGATGCAATTGGCAAGCGTTGCCTACCTAAATAACCGCATCGTGAGAGGAACGCCAAAGCGGACTCATAGTGTTGGTGAAATACGGATCTTGTCCACTAAGAGAGTAGCTCGCATGAACTCTCTGAATTGTTAGTGAGGGCTATCATTTCGAATAAAATAGTGGGAGTATTTTAATTGAAGTCCAAATTAAAATAAATTGTATTTGAAATTTGGTACTGTTTTTATTCTGCATAAATTCTTGTAGAATTCCATGGCAAGTGTTTCACACTCCACGTTGTCTCTGAGAGCCATCCTTGAGAAGGATAAGCTCAGTGGGACAAATTACATGGACTGGTACAGGAACCTGAGAATTGTTCTCAGGCAGGAGCGAAAGCTCTATGTCTTGGAAGAAGAAGCCCCCGAGGTGCCGACCGGGAACTCTTCCCGTGCTGAGAAGGATACTTATAAGAAGTATACTGATGATGCTTTGGATGTCGAATGCCTTATGCTTGCCACCATGAACTCTGAGCTTCAGAAGCAACATGAGAACATGGGGTGCAAGGAGATTGACGAGCATCTCAAGAAAATGTTTCAAGGGCAGGCTCGTCAAGAGAGGTTCGACATCACAAAAGCGTTGTTTCAGTGCAAGATGGGAGTTCGAGACTCAGTAGGGACTCACGTACTCAAGATGATTGGGTATATCGAGAACCTTGAAAGGCTGGGTTTTCCTCTTGGTCAAGAGTTGGCCACGGATCTGATCCTACAATCGTTGTCGGACAGTTATGAGCAGTTCGTCTTGAACTACAACATGAATGAGATCGACAAGACACTGCCCGAACTCCTAGGCATGTTGAGAACTGCCAAAATTAACATGAAGAAGGCCAAGCCTGCTAGCCTCATACTGATGGTGCATAAGGGCAAGGGCAAAGCCAAGGGTTCCAAGAAGACGAAGGTGGGACCTAAGTCATATCTTGAGCCCAAGTCTTCAGCACTGATGAAAAATAAAAGCACGGTGAAGGAAGGGAAATGCCACCACTGTGGCAAGGCTGGTCATTGGAGGAGGAACTGTCCTTCATACATTGAGGGTCTGCAGAAATTGAGGGGAGGTATGACTTCCGCTTCAAATGTTTACGTTATAGAGATAAACCTTTCTGCTCCTTCATCTTGGGTATTGGATACCGGATGTGGTTCTCACATTTGTACAAATGTGCAGGAACTGGGAAGGAGAAGATTGCTGAGTAAAGGGGAGGTGGACCTCCGCGTCGGCAATGGAGCAAGAGTTGTTGCTGTAGCCGTAGGGGTTTATCGTCTTTCTTTGCCCAGTGGGCTTGTAATAGAACTTGATAATTGTTATTTCGTTCCGGCCATAACTAGAAACATTATATTTATTTCATGTTTGGACATGATTGGATTTTCTTTTATAATTAAGAACAACTGTTGTTCTATATTTAAGAATGATGTTTGTTATGCTGTAGCCCAATTGTTTAATGGTCTTTATGTTTTGAACTTGGACCATCTGATCTGTAATGTAGATAATAATAAAAGACTAAGAACAAATGACTCGAACCCTACTTTTCTCTGGCATTGTCGTTTGGGCCATATCAACGAGAAGCGCATATCCAAGCTCCATAGAGATGGACTTTTGGACTCATTTGATTATGAATCATTTGAGCGATGCGAATCTTGTTTGTTAGGCAAGATGACTAAAGCTCCTTTCACTGGTTATACTGAGAGGGCTGAGGATCTCTTGGGTGTTGTACATAGTGATGTATGCGGACCCATGAGTTCCATGGCTAGAGGAGGGTGTTTCTACTTTGTTACACTTACTGATGATTTCAGTAGATACGGATATGTGTATCTTATGAAGTGCAAATCCGAGACCTTTGAAAAGTTCAAAGAGTTCAAGAATGAAGTAGAAAACCAGTTGGGTAAAAGGGTTAAAGCACTCCGATCTGATCGAGGTGGTGAATACCTGAGTCATGAGTTCCGTGATCATCTGAAAGAGTGTGGTATTGTATCACAACTCACTCCACCTAGAACACCACAACATAATGGTGTGTCTGAGAGGAGAAATCGTACTCTGTTAGACATGGTACGTTCGATGATGAGTCATGCAGACTTGCCTGTTTCCTTTTGGGGTTTTGCTTTAGAGACTGCTGCAATGACATTGAATCGCGCTCCAACTAAAATGGTTCTGAAGACACCATATGAGATATGGACTGGGAAGCGTCCTAGTATGTCGTTCATTAAAATTTGGTGATGTGAGGCATACGTGAGACGTCAAATGCCTGAAAAGCTGGAACCCAAATCGGATAAATGTTATCTGGTGGGATATCCTAAGGAAACGAAAGGGTATTACTTTTACCTACCGTCTGAGGGCAAAGTGTTTGTCGCAAGGACTGGTGTCTTCTTGGAGAAAGAGTTTTTATCAAGAAAGACTGAAAAGGTAGAGCTTGAAGAAGTTCAAGTACCACATGTAGTGCATGAACCAGAGTTGGATTCTGAGACAGGACTACAAGATGTTGTAGCTAGAGAACCTGCTCAGGGAACACAAGTCCTACATAGATCTGGTAGACCGAGGTTTGAGCCTGAGAGATATGGATTTCTCGTGTCTCAAATAGGTAATTTGTTGCTTATGGATCATGATGATGAACCAGCAACCTACCAAGAGGCTATGAATGGACCGGACTCCGACAAATGGCTTGAGGCTATGAAATCCGAAATGGACTCCATGTATGCAAACCAAGTTTGGAACTCGGTGGAACCACCTGAAGGGGTACGACCCATAGGGTGCAAGTGGGTCTTCAAGAAGAAGACCGACATGGATGGGAATGTACAGACATTCAAAGGGCGACTGGTGGCTAAGGGTTTCAAGCAAATTCATGGTATTGACTATGATGAGACCTTTTCCCCTGTTGCTATGGTAAAGTCCATAAGGATATTGCTTGCTATTGCTGCGTATTATGACTACGATATCTGGCAGATGGATGTCAAAATGGCTTTCCTTAATGGAAACCTCCTTGAGGAAGTGTATATGACACAACCCGAGGGTTTTGTATCCCCAGATGAAGCCACTAAAATATGCAAGCTGAATAAGTCCATTTATGGACTGAAACAGGCCGCTCGAAGTTGGAATCTTCGTTTTGATGAGAAAATCAAAGAGTTTAGTTTCATCAAGAATGAAGATGAGCCTTGTGTTTACAAGCGAATCAGTGGGAGCATTGTTGTCTTCCTGATATTGTATGTAGATGACATACTGTTGATTGGGAATGACATTCCTACCCTGAAAATTGTTAAGAACAACCTAGGGAACTGCTTTTCAATGAAGGATTTGGGTGAAGTGACTTATATACTCGGTATTAAGATCTATAGAGATAGATCGAAGAAGTTACTGGGTTTGACCCAGAGTACGTACATCGAAAAGGTGTTGAAGCGGTTCAACATGCTTGAGTCCAAGAAAGGATTTTTGCCCATGTCTCATGGTGTGAATCTCTCTAAGGACCAGTGTCCAAAATCTTATGAAGATAAGGACTGCATGAAGTTGATTCAATATGCTTCGACGATTGGATCAATCATGTACGCGATGTTATGTACTCGACCCGATGTCTCCTTTGCTTTGAGCATGACTAGCAGGTATCAGTCAGACCCCGGTGAGTGTCACTGGATTGCAGTCAAGAATATCCTGAAGTACTTGAGAAGGACTAAGGACGTGTTCTTGGTGTATGGTGGAGAGGAAGAGCTCGTTGTAAGTGGTTACACGGATGCTAGCTTCCAAACTGATCGAGACGACTCCAAGTCTCAGTCAGGTTTTGTGTTTTGCCTGAATGGAGGAGCTGTGAGCTGGAAGAGTTCCAAGCAAGAGACAGTTGCTGATTCTACAATAGAGGCCGAGTATATCGCAGCAGCTAATGCGGCGAAGGAGGCTGTATGGATTAGGAAATTCATCGGCGAGCTTGATGTAGTTCCTAGCATTGTTGGTCCCGTAGTTCTCTACTGTGATAACAATAGTGCAATTGCACAATCTAAGGAACCTACTCCGGCGGTTTCATCTTATTCGTGAGATTGTCGAACGAGGAGATGTAAATATTTGCAGAGTGCCGACTGAGGAAAATATTGCGGATCCGCTGACAAAGCCTCTCGCGCAGAGAAAGCATGATGGTCATACTAGATCGATGGGTATACGATACCTAAATGATCAACTCTAGCGAGAATCTTGTGGGTTGCATGTAATCTTGTATTTTGTTGGTTGTTTGTTCATATGATGAACTGTGTACCTAATTTTCCTTTTACAATTAATGGCAAATTCTTTTATTATGTTTTTCTATATGATAGTAAAATGTTAACATAATAGATACCCTTAGAATGTTCGCTTCCATGGGACATCAAGTACGTGACTTGAATGTGAGAGCCCATGATTTATTTGAAGCTTCATTCTTAAAGGTCCCTGGTCGAGTATCATCATAGAAGCTAAGGGTGATGATGATACATGAAGGCTAGCACGTGCATTGACTGATTACCGGTTCTCACAGGTCATGATATTGTGATATCAAGTCATCACGTGGGTACTTGTTAGTGAACAAGTTGTACTGGACAGACCCAACCTGAGACTGCTCTGTGGATTGTCATCAAATCGTGTCACGAGTAGGTCTCAATTGACAATGGTGTTGTAGTCCTTTAACCTGAAGTCACAACATTCATCAAGTGAGGAAGAGCGTGCTTTGATGCCATCTAAAGTCTTCCTTGAGAAAGGTTGATGATAAGGTTTGTTGTTGGGCATGTTACGAATCACTTGGGTGTTTGTGTGTGAGCAGATATGGGATTTGTCCTCCTGTATGACAGGAGTTGCATCCATGGGCCCCTTGATGGAACTGGACTGAGAAATGCATGGCCATGCTTGGTTGAGTCAATATGTGATATTGGACTCACCATTCTCTAGAAGTCCGTCCTGGATCAAGAAACTTGGATTGAGCTATTACGAGGGTGACACGGTCCATGCCTCTAGTTCTTTCCGGATGTAAGGGACAAAGGGACAAAGACAACGCTGATACATTGGTCATAATGGCTTATTAGTTATGAACTCTTATTGCTTGGGGAGCAATGATGCATTGCTAGATGCCGCTCATTGTTTGTGAGGTTTTTGCTTTGATACTTTCGAGATCAAGTGGGAGTCTGTTGGAGTTACCATGTTGATCTGGAAGTGATCAAACATGTAATCTCACTGCCAACACAATATGAGCCTGCAGGGTCGCACATATGAGATGTGGAGAAGTTGGTTGATTGACTGTGTTGGTAAAGGTTACCAATCACCGACCTGAATAGGGTTGTAGGCAAAGTGTTGCCTTAAAAGGATCGTCGGGTTGGGCAAATGTTGCCTTGGAGGGCTGGTTAGATTGTCGTGCGAGGGTCGATGGCATTCGTCGATAATTGTCTTTCTGATTCCCGCCGATCGGCGAGAATCGTCTCTTTGATTCTCGCTGATCGACGAGAATCGTCGAGAATCAATATGTTGATTCTCGACGATCGACGACTTCGACAAGTATCGTCGACCGCGGCTCGACGGTCGACGAGATTCGACGTGTATCGTCAAGTGATGCTCGACGATCGGCGAGAATCGTCGAGTATTGTACTCTGATTCTCGCCGATCCATGGTGATGCTCGCTGATCGATTCTCGCCGATTCTCGCCGACTCTCGCCGATTGATACTCGCCGATTCTGAACCCTATTTCGGGGTGGTCTGTGGATAGCGATTTTCCTGGGTTTATTTATACCTTTGGTATAAATAGGACACTTAGGGTTTTCGGGGGTGTGTGCTTTTACTGCCGATCAAATCGATTTTGACGGAAGCTGTTCCGCGATCGTTTCCCCGATCCCGTATCCCGCCGCCGACGGAAGCGTTCCGCCGCCGCCGTGATCGCTCCGCTGACCTCCTCTTCTCCGGCGACCGTCGCTGGTGCTGCTCTTCCTGACGCGGACCTAGCAGTCCGTGGAATAGCAGAGGTGCGGTCTTCTCCATCCTGATCTTCCGTGTGACGGAAAGCCCGGTGTTCTCCCGCTCGTGTGGACTTCTGCAGAAACGTGGATACTATTCCACGTAGAACTCGCCACCAGCAGAAATCAAAGTTTGGAGCATCTCCGTTGAGTTGTGACTCAACGCCACCGAGGTAATCTTTGCCTAGTTTTGTAAACTTCTTAATTCAACAGTCATGGCCCGATCCACATCTCTTTGGGTTCTTCTTGATGTTTTGATTTTTCCGCTGCGTGCACAAGCGTTGTGCCATCCTCATAGAGAAACCCAACACGGGCAGCCATCCCTCTCTCCCCAGGCGGCGAGCTCGCGGGGCGAGACCGGGCGGCCAGCCCTCTCGCCCCAGGCGGCGAGCTCGCGGGGCAAGACCGGGCGGCCAGCACTCTCGCCCTAGGCGGCGAGCTCGCGGGGCGAGACCGGGCGGCCAGCCCTCTCGCCTTAGGCGACTAGTCCGGGGAGGGTTCGCCATCCGCCCCCTAGACCCTTGTGGACAATGCGATTTTTCCATTTTGCCCTCGGGGGGGATTACCTCTTTACCCCCTGGCGTGGCTGTTTTCTATTGGCCCAAGGTATATTGGGTGTAAGGGTATTTTGGTCATTTTGGTCCATGGGTTTTGGAAAACTATAAATAGACCCCCCTTGGGTGCCTTTGGGAGGGAGATTTTTTCCTTGCTTCCTCCTCCCTTAGCTTCTTCTTGGTAGAGTAGAGAGAGCTCCTCCAAGGCACCCTAGCTCGAACATTGGCTAGTGAGGGGAAGTGCTCAGGTAGCCTTCCGGGTGTGAGGTGGGACCTCCGCGCTAGAGCCGAGGGTCTGTTCCTAGCTTCTTGATCATTTGGTCTGTGACGTTCTCTCGAGTGTAGTAGGTGTGAGGTCACCCCTCTTTTGGGACCCCGAACTCCACAGAGACCAAGTTTTTGGTTTCAACATTTTGGTGCGGTGAGCGTGGAGAGTGACCAACACAGAAGATCTCGGGAGAGTGTCATGACTAGAGGTCTGGGAGGTAGTGATGATCTCGGCGAGCTCCCCAGCCCAGGACCCTTTGTGGGGAGGCAAGAGTTCATGGCCTCCATCCAGGGCATCATGGAGATGATGCGAAGCATTGCTCCTCAGGGTGGCAGCTCCACCCCGACCCCCCAGGAGCTAGCTCCCCCCCTCGACGAGTCGACTCCCAGGGGTCTAGGCGAGATGACCCCAGCGGGGGGAGAAGGAAGTGCGCCAGGAAGAAGGCCTAGGAAGGAGAGGGTTGGAGATGGGGTCGAGCGAGACCTCACCGGCCGGGAGTTGTTCTCCAGCCCGGCGAGTGCCAACCTCCCAGGCGAGCAGGCCGCGCGAGTAGAAGAGGCGAGACCACCCCTTAGGGGGTCACCCTTAAGCGAGCTGATCATATCAGCTCCCGTTCCCGAGGGGTTCAGAGAGCCGGACATGGTTTACTATACTAGGAAGGACGACCCCGTCCAACATCTCTAGTGATTCGAGGATGTCGTCTCCATCAGGCAGATGACGGATGCCTTCAAGTGTCGCCTCTTTGCGATCACGTTGAAGGAGAAGGCAAGGGACTGGTTCAATCAACTCCCTCCGAGGTCAATCTATGGGTTCGAGGACTTGAGTCGGAGCTTTCAGCTTCGCTTCTCCACCTCCAAGAAGAGGAAGAGAAGTCCCGAGTCCATCTTCCTGATAAGGCAAGGGGCCGAGGAGTCGCTGGCCCATTACGTTGACAGGTTCCAGGAGGAGAACCTGGAGGTCCAGGAGATGCCAGGGTATGCTCTCCAGATGGCCTTCACCGTTTGGCTGAAGGAGGGCTTCTTCAAGATGAGCTTGACCCGGAAGGCCCCCCTTTCCTTCGAGGAGCTAATGGAAAGGGCGGCTGAGGAGATAGCCATGGAGGCAGCCAACCCGGCATTTGTCAAGAAGTTGGCAGAGCTAACAGAGATGGAGCCAAAGGAGCAAGGTAGCTCGAGACATCAGGAAGGAAGAAGGAGAGAGGAGCAGAGAGCTCAGGAGGGTCCGGAGCCAGTCTGGAGGCAGCAGGGAGGACCTGCCCAAGGTCCAGGAAGATCCCTCATCCAAGGGGGGGGGGGAATTTTCAGGGAGGCCAAGGGAGGTATAACTTCCAAAGGCAAGCCCCAAGGCAGCTCATACCCCCGCCGCAGCAGGCCTTGGCGATAGGAAGAGGAAGAGGTAACAGGAGAGAACACCCAGCCCGCCGAAGAAGGGGAGGAGCGCTACCGTACTGTGACTTCCACCAGGTGGAGGGGCATGTCATAGCTACCTGCCAAGAGTTCTTGGAAGTGAGAGGGGCGAGAGCCCCAGCCCAGCCGCAGCCGCCAGTGCGGGTAGAATAGGTTCTACCCGGAGAAGGGGAGGATGATGTGTGCGAGGACCGGGTCGATGTGGGAACCCGAGGTGGTATAGGAGTGATCCACGATGGAGTGGGGGTTGAGGCCACTCGGAAGGCAAGCCTCCATGTCATGTACCGAAGGAGCGTCGCCTCAACCTCCCAGACCCCGCCCCCAGAGGAAAAGATCACCTTCTCGGTGAAGGACCTTCCGGATCATGAGGATCCATTCTGCGATGCGCTGGTCATCCAGATGGCCATCGAAGGCTATACCGTCTCCCGGATCTTGGTTGACAACGGAAGCTCTGTCAACGTCATTTTCAAGAAGGCATTTGACGAGATGAAGGTGGAGCCGAGGAGGGTGTTGGCCTCGGACGGACCCCTGTTCGGATTCTCAGGGGAGAGGAAGGAGGTCGAGGGTGGAGTGGGGCTTCAAGTAAAGTTGGGGGGAGTCTCAAGGAACTGACGGTTCGTCATTATTGACGCTCCAAGCAGCTACAATGCCATCTTCGGAAGGCCCCTCATCAGCGCCTTCCGTTGCGTGCCATCTTCCTTCCACCAATGCCTCAAGTTCAGCTCCGGAGGGATCCAGGTCAGAGTCAAGGGAGACTCCAGGATGACAAGGCAATGCTATGTCACGGCCGTCAACACCATCTCTTGGTTGGCGAGGGCGGAGGAGATGGAGAGGATCATGGAGAGCTTGAGCAAGATGGAGGTCTTCGAGGGGAAGGATGATGACGATCATGCCCAGACCCCCTGAGGAAACCTCGCCCCAGCTGAGTCATGTATGTTTCTTATGTTGTAATGAGTCCAGCCACTAACCAGCTGAGTCGGGGGGGTCATGTAACTCATATTTTCCCCGTTTGAGGATGTTGGATTTGATAGAGTTCAAGTGACACGCCTGTTCCCCACCCCCGAGAGGATCTCCTCAGCCAGGCTCCCACTAGCTGGTTGGGTCGAATGAGCCTCGGGGAGATTAAGCCCCACCCCCGAGAGGATCTCCTCAGCCAGGCTCCCACTAGCTGGTTGGGTCGAATGTGCCTCGGGGAAGATCAAGTCCCCACCCCCGAGAGGATCTCCTCAGCCAGGCTCCCACTAGCTGGTTGGGTCAAATGTGCCTCTGGGAAGATCAAGTCCCCACCCCCGAGAGGATCTCCTCAGCCAGGCTCCCACTAGCTGGTTGGGTTGAATGTGCCTCGGGGAAGATCAAGCCCCACCCCTGAGAGGATCTCCTCAGCCAGGATCCCACTAGCTGGTTGGGTCGAATGTGCCTCGGGGCGATCAAGCCCCACCCCCGAGAGGATCTCCTCAGTCAGGCTCCCACTAGCTGGTTGGGTCGAATGTGCCTCGGGGAAGATCAAGCCCCACCCCCGAGAGGATCTCCTCAGTCAGGCTCCCACTAGCTGGTTGGGTCGAATGTGCCTCGGGGAATATCAAGTCCCCACCCCCGAGAGGATCTCCTCAGCCAGGCTCCCACTAGCTGGTTGGGTCGAATGTGCCTCGGGGAAGATCAAGCCCCACCCCCGAGAGGATCTCCTTAGCCAGGCTCCCACTAGCTAGTTGGGTCGAATGTGCCTCAGGGAAGATCAAGTCCCCACCCCCGAGAGGATCTCCTCAGCCAGGCTCCCACTAGCTGGTTGGGTCGAATGTGCCTCGGGGAAGATCAAGCCCCACCCCCGAGAGGATCTCCTTAGCCAGGCTCCCACTAGCTGGTTGGATCGAATGTGCCTCGAGGAAGATCAAGTCCCCACCCCCGAGAGGATCTCCTCAGCCAGGCTCCCACTAGCTGGTTGGGTCGAATGTGCCTCGGGGAAGATCAAGTCCCCACCCCCGAGAGGATCTCCTCAGTCAGGCTCCCACTAGCTGGTTGGGTCGAATGTGCCTCGGGGAAGATCAACTCCCCACCCCCGAGAGGATCTCCTCAGCCAGGCTCTCACTAGCTGGTTGGGTCTAATGTGTCTCGGGGAAGATCAAGCCCCACCCCCGAGAGGATCTCCTCAGCCAGGCTCCCACTAGCTGGTTGGGTCGAATGTGCCTCAGGGAAGATCAAGTCCCCACCCTCGAGAGGATCTCCTTAACCAGGCTCCCACTAGCTGGTTGGGTCTAATCTGCCTCAGGGAAGATCAAGTCCCCACCCCCGAGAGGATCTCCTCACCAGGCTCTCACTAGCTGGTTGGGTCGAATGTGCCTCGGGGAAGATCAATCCCCACCCCCGAGAGGATCTCCTCAGTCAGGCTCCCACTAGCTGGTTGGGTCGAATGTGCCTCGGGGAAGATCAAGTCCCCACCCCCGAGAGGATCTCCTCAGCCAGGCTCCCACTAGCTGGTTGGGTCGAATGTGCCTCGGGGAGATCAAGCCCCACCCCCGAGAGGATCTCCTCAGCCAGGCTCCCACTAGCTGGTTGGCTCGAATGTGCCTCGGGGAAGATCAAGCCCCACCACCGAGAGGATCTCCTCAGCCAGGCTCCCACTAACTGGTTGGGTCGAATGTGCCTCGGGAAAGATCAAGTCCCCACCCCCGAGCGGATCTCCTCAGCCAGGCTCCCACTAGCTGGTTGGGTCGAATGTGCCTCGGGGAAGATCAAGCCCCACCCCCGAGAGGATCTCCTCAGCCAGGCTCCCACTAGCTGGTTGGGTCGAATGTGCCTCGGGGAAGATCAAGTCCCCACCCCCGAGAGGATCTCCTCAGCCAGGCTCCCACTAGCTGGTTGGGTCGAATGTGCCTCGGGGAAGATCAAGTCCCCACCCCCGAGAGGATCTCCTCAGCCAGGCTCCCACTAGCTGGTTGGGTCGAATGTGCCTCGGGTAAGATCAAGCCCCACCCCCGAGAGGATCTCCTCAGCCAGGCTCCCGCTGGCTGGTTGGGTCGAATGTGCCTCGGGGGGAGTAAAAGTCCCTTTGCTCCGATGAGGATCCCGCTGTCAGGCTCTCACTAGCTGGCAGGACCGGTGGTACCTCTCGTAGAGGCTAAGCATTTTTTACACGGAGGGGGTCTCGCCACCCAGTCTCCCATAGCTGGCATGGCAGGTTGACCCCTTTGGGGGGGGGGGGCAAGTGTTTTTTACCCGGAGGGGGTCTCGCCACCCAGGTTCCCATAGCTGGCATGGCAGGTTGACCCCTCCGGGGGGGCAAGTGTTTTTTACCCGGAGGGGGTCTCGCCACCCAGGCTCACATAGCTGGCATGGCAGGTTGACCCCTCCAGGAGGCGAAATGTTTTCACCCGAGGCCGTCTCGTCACCCAGGCTCCCATTAGCTGGCTTGACATGATGACCCCTCGGGGAGGCTAAGTGTTTTCACCCAGAGGAGGTCTCGCCACCCAGGTCCCATAGCTGGCATGGCAGGTTGACCCCGCGAGGAAGTTATACTCCGCGAATACATCGGGTTGGATGTTTCTTTCCGAGCCTGTGCCAATCTCGAAAAGAGCGGGGATTGTGTACAACCCCGTATTCGCGAAGAGTGGGCCCAAAACAAGGAAGGCGCGTTTTTAAGCTTTTTGGAGATTTTGCACTCTCGGTGCCCAATTTTGGCTCTGGCTTGGAAACATACTAGTAGGGGAGGAAAAATCAACATCTTCCCACGGGCCCTCTAGAGGGGCGGGTGCGGCAAGATGGTCGGCACCCCCCTGGCGTGCTAGGTGCGAGGTGGGATGACTGGACTGGCTGGAGACCAGGATCCTCCCCCCGACACCCTGGTCGTGGGCAGGGGCGAGACCGGGCGGCCAGCCCTCTCGCCCCAGGTGGCGAGCTCGCGGGGCGAGACCGGGCGGCCAGCCCTCTTGCGCCAGGCGGCGAGCTCGCGGGGCGAGAGCGGGCGGCCAGCCCTCTCGCCCCAGGCGGCGAGCCCTCTCGCCCCAGGCGGCGAGCTCGCGGGGCGAGATCGGGCGGCCAGCCCTCTCGCCCCGGGTGGCGAGCTCGCTGGGCGAGACCGGGCGGCCAGCCCTCTCGCCCCAGGCGGCGAGCTCGCGGGGCGAGACCGGGCGGCCAGCCCTCTCGCCCCAAGCGGCTAGTCCGGGGAGGGTTCGCCATCCGCCCCCTAGACCCTTGTGGACCATGCGATTTTACCATTTTTCCCTCGGGGGGGATTACGTCTTTACCCCCTAGCGTGGCTGTTTTCTATTGGCCCAAGGTATATTGGGCGTAAGGGTATTTTGGTCATTTTGGTCCATGGGTTTTGGAAAACTATAAATAGACCCCCTTGGGTGCCTTTCGGAGGGAGATTTTTTCCTTGCTTCCTCCTCCCTTAGCTTCTTCTTGGTAGAGTAGAGAGAGCTCCTCCAAGGCACCCTAGCTTGAGCATTGGCTGGGGAGGGGAAGTGCTCAGGTAGCCTTCCGGGTGTGAGGTGGGACCTCCGCGCTAGAGCCGAGGGTCTGTTCCTAACTTCTTGATCCTTTGGTACGTGACGTTCTCTCGAGTGTAGTAGGTGTGAGGTCACCCCTCTTTTGGGACCCCGAACTCCACAGAGACCAAGTTTTTGGTTTCAACATAAGAAGTAAAGAAGAATCCCATCTCAATTCATGGATCCTCATGATCAAAAGCAAAAGAAAATTAGCTACACATATTTAAGGATGAAATCACAATAAGAGAAAGGAAATTCATTTTCATTGCTTGAAAAAAAGGAAGTACAAAAATAATAATAAAAGAGACAATATTATACTAACAAGAAGAGGATTAAACTAACAAGAAAAGGATTACACTAAAAAAAGACTTACCAACAACAAGTAAGAAAAGAACTCTCTCTTGAACTAGCACTCTCACTTGCTCTCCAAAATTCAACATCCTTCAAAACAAAAATTCTCTAAAGACAAAAACTTGTTCTCCAAAGCATGAGGCAAGGGCTCCTTATATAGGTGAGGGGGAAGGTTCTCGAGGGAAGTGGAGATGAAGGGGAAAAGGGGGGTGGCCGGCCATGCATGGTGGAAGATGAATGAATTGAATTTAATGAGGGGGAGAGAGGGAGGGAGGTTCAATGTATTTTATTTAAGGGAATAGAAAAATAGAAAATAGAAGGGGGGTGAATGAGGAATAAAGAGAAGAGAAAATAATAAAGGGGAGAGAGGGGGATGAATGAGGGGATGAATGAGGGGGCCGGCCGTGCATGTATGGGGAGAGAAGGAGTCGGCCATGCATGATGGGCTTCATTATGTGTGCTTGAAGAGGAGCTCGGGCTGCATCAAGGAGGAGGGTCGCATGCACTTGAGTAAAGGGCTCGGATATCATGTGGGCTGCATGGTGGGGGCTGCAACAAGGGCTGGAGCTGCACCATGGGCTCGGGTATCACTTGAAGGAGGGCTGCATGGTGGGGGCCGGCTTCACTTGAAGGAGGTCTGCATCAAGGAAGTCGGGTTGCATCAATGAAGTGGCTCGGGCTGCACCTACAAACAAATAGAATAGAACATAATATTAGTTATGTTATATAACAAAATAAACATATAAAATAAGACAAATAATAAGATGCTACAAAACACAATAGAAAACTTTAGAATTAAACCTAATAGGATGCATACAAAACATAATACATAATAGGATGCATACAAAACTTAATAATTAAAATATAATAGGATGCATACAAAACATAATACAAAACAAACAATAGGATGCATACCAAACATAAAATAAGGAATTAAAACATAACATCAAAAAAATAGAAATTAAAACATAACAAACATAAAATACATAAAAATATAATTAAACCTAGGAATATTTATGCTAAACTAACCCAAAAACCGATGACTAAAACTAGTCATCACCCGCACGGCGCCTTCCTCGCGGAGGGCCGCCCCTCTCCTCTCCGGCCTCCCACAGTGTGGCCGGCCGAGGAGGTGCCGACCCCAAAGGGGTCGGCCGCCCATTCCTCTGGTTGCTTAAGCCGAGCTGTCCAGGGAGGCAATGAACCCAAAGTGGTCGAACGCTCCTTTCCTCCCCGGCCGCCTATGGCATGGCTGCCGGGGGAGTTGCCGGAAACAAACGGGTCGGCCGCCCCTATTCTCTCCTCCTCCTAAAGGTCTGGCCTCCCCCCTTCGGCCGCCCACCATTTGGGATACCAAAGTTTCGCCCGGCCTCCTACGGTAGGTTTCCCACCGTTTGGGCTGGCGAAAGTTCGCCCGGCCTCCTACGGCCGAACGCTCCCTTTGGTCGGCCGGTAGGAGGCCGACCAGAGTCTTTGGTCGGCCCCGGAGTGCTGGCCTCCACTTCTTCCACCCCCGTAAGGGGCGGCTTCCGCCTGTAACATCCCACAAAGTGGCGGTTGGTGTGGTTACCGCACGTAACCACCCCCGTTTTTGGTTGGGCCGTCCCGAGATTGGGCGGGTCTATTTTGGACCCAAGGGCAGGCTCAGTATTTTTCTAAAAATGGTGATCCGTGTGCCTTCAATGGAGCGATCCTATTCATCCGGTTAATAGTTACGGGGAGAAATTTATGGGTCATCGCTCTCCAAGCCTATAAATAGACTATTAATCCTTTTCATTTGGCTAAGTTTGGAACTTAGATTTCTACCAGAGTTCCTCTCTCTCTCTGAAGCTTTTTCTTTCTCCTGTTTTCTCTCCCCCTTCACAGGTCCACCGTCATCATCCTCGCTGCCAAGGCTAAGTCCGTGGCCAACTAACTTGTCTTCAAATCGAAGACCGTTCGCAATCTCCTCTGCGCACTTCAGTGTTCGTAGGAAGACGATCGCTCTTCGTGTAATGTCTCTGTTGGGTACATTGGTCAAATGTACCTGATTTGAAGAAGCCTCACCTAACTCAATGATATACATCATAATGTATTTGATGTGTGTTTGAGTTACTTGTGCAGGTTAGGTATTCACTAGACTGAAGCTAAAAGTTTCTAAGTCCATGTGTCGACACCCAGAGGGAAAGTGTCGACACTTGAGAAAGCTTGTGTCGACACCCAGACAAGCAGTGTCGACACTTGGAGTCATTGTGTCGACACCTGGGATGAAGAGTCGACACCAGACAGAAAGTGTCGACACTTGGAGCTGTGTCGACACTCAGTGAAGAAGTATGCAGAAAAGCAGTGTCGACACTTAGCAGAAGTGTCGACACCTAGAAGAGCTAAGTCTACACCAGAAAGTGTCGACACTTGAAGATGTGTCGACACTCAGCAAAAGTCTGCAGAATCTAAGTACAAGTGTCGACACTCAACGCAATGTGTCGACACACAACCAGGAGAGTCAACACTTGAAGAAAGTGTCGACACTCAGCACAATGTGTCGACACTTAGTTGAAGACTCTACACTTGAAGAAAGTGTCGACACAAGGAGCTGTGTCGACACTTAGCAAAGAACAGAAAAGTTACAAAATATTCTAAGTACAAGTGTCGACACTAAAGGAATGTGTCGACACTCAGCTGAAGAAACAAAAGTGAAGACTTGTGTCGACACCAAGAAGCAGTGTCGACACTTGACAGTTTCAACACATGAAGATGTGTCGACACAAAGAACATGTGTCGACACTTAGAAGAATACAGTTAAAGAATGAAGAACAAGACTTGTGTCGACACTCAATTTCAGTGTCGACACATGCAGAAGAATCTGTGTCGAGACATACAAGGAATTGTGTTGACACCTTGTAGACTTGTGTCGACACTTACACAACATGTGTCGACACTTAGTCTATAAGTGTCGACACTTAAGAACAGAAAGTCTCGACACTATCTGACAGTTAGAGAATTTCAAGAAGTGACTGGTTGACATGACAGCTGCCGATCCAGCCGGTCTACTGCAACTGTCAGAGAAATCAGAAGTCTGTTATGAACCGGATCAGCCGGTTACCATGAAGGAAGCCTATAAATAGGCACCCATTGTTTACAGAGGGTGTGTGAAGGATTGTTGTTGATACAACTTGTGAGAATATTCAAAGTGGTTGATCAGATTAAATCAAGAAGTGATTCATAGAGGATCAACACAAGAAGGTCTGACAGTTCAACTGCAGATCTAAGAAGTTGGAGAGAGAGAGCTCCAATCAAGAATTCAGTCTTTGGAACTAAGGCTGAGAAGAAGGATTCAGAAACATCTGGATCTCAAGAAGCAGAGGTCAAGGAACAACTGCAGAAGATTCAGACTAATTCAGTTCTAACTCAAGAAGCTTTGAAGGAAGCTAAGTCAGTTTGGATCTAACTGAGTTCTTCCAAGAACTCTTCAAGAAACTCTCAACTCCTCTCTTATTTTCTGAGTTGTAGAGTTAGCAATTGTATTTCTATTTTAACTTGTAGGATCCATTGGATCTGAGAGAATTGTAAGCCTATATTATAAAGGCTGAGGGTAGGGCTTGGTTGCCTGAGTGTAGGAGTTGAAGAACTCTGAGTGTAGGCCTTAATTGGCTGAGTGTAGGCCTGGGTGGCTGAGTGTAGGCCTGTGTGGCTGAGTGTAAGGCTTTGGGCCTGAGGTGTAGGAACCTTGTTGGGTTCTGAGATAGTGGAGAAGTTTGGCCGAATCTAGTACACTGCTAGATAGGCGAAGGGGGAAAGTGGATGTACCCAAAGATTGGGGAACCACTATAAATTAGTGTGTCTGCTGTGCTGTGCTGTGGATTGACTGTTTGATTTCTGTAATTGCTGTTAGCTGTAGTAATCTGTGAAATAACTGTTGTGCTGCCAACAAAGTTTTAAAAAGGTTTAGATCACCTATTCACCCCCCCCCCCCTCTAGGTGTTTAGGTACCATATCTTTCAAGTGGTATCAAAGCGAGGTTCCTCAAAAAGGACTAACTGTCTGAGGAGATCCAGGTTGGCTGATTCAGTGTAAGTCACAACACAGTTTCAAGAAAATCAAGAAACATGGGCTCTTCAGAGAATCACAAGGAATTGGGTTCAATGAAACTGCCCATATGCAGAAAGGAGATTTTTGGAATCTAGAAAGAGAGGGTAAGGCTATTCATGGAGGCCTCAGACCCTAGAATCTACATCACAGTCAAAGAGGGGCCATATGTGCCCATGAAGATCTCAGTATTGGATGCAAATCAGAGGACTCCAAAGGATTTCTTTGAGATGACCAAGGATTAAATTGTCCTAGCCACTATGGACAAAAGGGCACAAAACATAATAGTAAGTGCCATTGATGATGCCACCTTCCAGAACTTAATTCACTGTAAGACAGCAAAAGAGATGTGGGACACTCTTATAGTGTATATGGAAGGATCTGAAGAAGTTAGGCAAGATAGGAAGTCCTTGCTTAATCAAGAGTATGAGAGCTTTAGGCAAGGAAGAGGAGATAGCATCACTGAATGGTACAAGAAATTCTACAGAATTGTTAATGAACTTATGTCCTATGGAAGAGAGTTCACTAACTATGAATTGAATGATAAGTTCTTAAGGTCCCTAACCAAAGATTGGGACACCAAGATCTGTGCCATCAGAGAAATGGCAAAGTTGGGAGAAATTCCTCCTCCCACACTATTTGGCAAGTTGTTGTCTTATGAGATGCAGCTGTCTGTGAGAAAAGAGGAGGAAAAATCAACAAGGACTGAGCACAGAGAAAGGACTGTTGCTTTCAAGTCAGAAGTACCTAGAAAGGGGAGGACTAAGTCATCAACACCTCCTCCAGAGATAGTTGAATCTGAATCTGATGAGTCTGTTAGCACAAAGTCTACAAGCAGTGAAAGTGATGAAGACTTTGCTGCATTCACCAGACATTTTCAGAAATTCCTGAAGAAGAAACAGTGGAGGTCCAGACCTTCATTTTCCAAAGGGAAAGAAGTTCAGTATCAGGAAAAGAAGCCTTCAAAAAAGGACAAGAAAAAGACAAAGACTAGCAAGGCAACTGGGTCTAAGATAGTATGTTACTGCTGCAATAGACAGGGGCATGTTATTGCAGATTGTCCTGAGAGAAGAAAAGAATCCAGTGACAGAAAGAAGACTCACTTCAAAGGAAAGAAGGAGAAGTCCTTTGTTGCAAAGAATGAGAAGACTCTTTCAGACATTTCTTCTTCAGACACTGAGACAGATGCTGAAGCCTACATAGGGCTATTTGCTGAAGAAGAAGAGGAGTTTATGCAGATCATGGAATCAATCCATGAACAAGAAGAGTGTCAGTGCCAAGGACTGATGGCATTGACTGAAAGTACCAAAATCCTGGAGCAGCCAGGACCTAGTCAGGTACAAAGTCCATCTCAAAGTTCAGATTTCAGTTCTAGTTCAGAGTCAGATTCATCTTCATCAAGTGATGAAAGTGTTTCTGAATCTGAGGGAGATATTCATCAGCTCTTAGATGAATATAAAGTACTGTTGCAAGCCTATAAGAAAAGCAAGTCCCTTGCCAAAAGTCAGGCAAAGGAAATTGCTGATCTAAAGGCAGCTGCAACAGACTTTGAGAAGGAATTTGATCAAAAGCTCAATGATGTAGCCAGGCTGAAACACATTACTGTGATTCAGATGGGAACTATCACTTATAAAAATGATCAAATTAAGTTACTGGAGATTAATCTCCAGAAAGAAAGAGAGCTAGTTGCTAGGTTTTCAAAACCTAAATCAGTGCTACCCTTGATTGATGAATTTGTTCATCATAAAGGAAAGGCTGGATTGGGTTTTATTAAACCAGCTAGGACTGTTCAGGATCAGTCCAAGTCCAAGGGCAAAGCCCCAACATTCAACAAGCCTGCTGTAGTCAAGACAGCAAAGGTTGTACCTAAGCAAAGGTACAACAAGTTTGAATGCTGGTGTTGTGGCAAGGTTGGCCACTTTGCCTTGGATTGTTGGCACAATGCCAGTGCCAAGTTGAGTAGCAAGTTACCTGTTGGAAAGCCAGCAGGTAGCTATGTCAAATTGCAAACTAACAATCACCAAGGACCCAAGTTTACTTTGGGTTCTAAGGTTCATTAATTTGTTTTGCAGGTGAATCCAAGTGGCCATACCCCAACATGGTACTTGGATAGTGGATGTTCCAGACACATGACTGGAACTAGGGGACTACTGAAGGACTACATTCCAATCAAAAATGGTCCTAAAGTGACCTTTGGTGGTTCTGAAAAAGGAATCATCAAAGGGTTTGGTAACATCTCTTCAAACCTTGTTACCATTACTCAAGTGGCTTATGTTAAAGGGTTGAAACACAACCTCATTAGTATACGTCAGTTAAGTGATGTAGGGTATGACATCTCATTTGTTAAAAATGGTTGTCATATCAAGAGGTCAAGTGATCAAGAGATCATTTTGACAGGATATAGAAAGAGAAATGTCTATTGTTTAGACATTATGATTGAGAACAATGGTTCTCCTGTCTGTCTTGTAGCTAATGAGACAATCTCTCATTGTGTCAAGTGGCACAAGAGGCTAGCTCATCTTAACTACAAGACTATTAGCAAACTCTTTAGCAAAGAGTTAGTGAGGAATGGTCCTCAAGTTAAGTGTGTCAAAGATGGCATTTGCTCAGCTTGTCAAAAGGGCAAGCAGACTAAATCCACCTTTAGAAGCTTAGACAACAAAGATGCTGTGAGGTGTTTATACCTCTTGCATATGGATCTATTTGGTCCAATGCCAGTTCACAGCTTAGGGAGGAAGGTCTATACCTTTGTAGTTGTTGATGACTACTCAAGGTTTTCCTGGGTGTTCTTCTTAAAGCAGAAATCTGAAACACCTAGTGTCTTCTATAGTTTTGTTAAGCAAATTCAGAATGAATTGAACTGTACAGTGGTCAAAATTAGAAGTGACCATGGTACTGAGTTTCAGTCTGAAAGCATGACAAAGCTGTGTGAAGACTATGGGATATTTCAAGAATTCTCTTCACCTAGAACACCTCAGCAAAATGGCATTGCTGAAAGGAAAAATAGGACCTTGATAGAGGCTGGTAGAACCCTATTAAGTGATTCATCACTGCCAGAGTATTTCTGGGCTGAAGCAGTTAACACTGCATGCCATGTGATAAATAGGGCTACCATCACTAAAAGGTTAAACAAGACCCCCTATGAAGTTGTGAAAGGCAGGAAACCAAATCTATCCTATTTCAGGATTTTTGGTTGCAAATGTTTCATACTTAACAATGGAAAGTCTTACCTAACTAAGTTTGCTGCCAAGTCCCAAGAGGGAGTGTTTGTTGGGTACAGCAATAATAGTAAGGCTTATAGAGTCTACAACTTGACTACACAAGTTGTAGAGGAGTCTGTGCATGTAGTTTTTGATGAGACACAACTAATTAACAATGAGTTGTCTAGCAATGTATGCAGCCCCACAGGTCTTACTAAGAAGATGGACAAGCTAGCCATAGAAGATGTACCTGCTGCAAGACAGCAAGTAGAAGAAGATGGCTTATGTCCAGGGGGAGAACTACATGTACCAGGAGCTGAAGAAGTACAAGGAACTCAGCATGATGAAGATGCTGTAGAAGTACAACCAGAAGCAAGGATGCCTCCAGCCAACAGGCATCTAAGAGATCATCCAGTAGAGCTGATAATTGGAGATCCAAGACAAGGTGTTCAGACAAGGAGCAGAAATCAGAATGCTGTAGTATATTCAAGTTTTCTGTCTCAAATAGAACCAAAGAAATTTGAAGAAGCTATACAAGATCCACAGTGGACTGAAGCAATGCAGGAAGAGCTTAATCAGTTCAAAAGGTGCAAGGTTTGGGACTTGGTTCCTAAACCTAAAGATCACAATGTGATAGGAACAAAGTGGATCTACAGGAATAAGTTAGATGAACAAGGAGTCATCATTAAGAATAAAGCAAGACTGGTTGCAAAAGGATATAGGCAAGAAGAAGGTATTGATTTTGATCAAACCTTTGCTCCAGTAGCCAGACTGGAAGCCATAAGGATGTTCTTGGCCTATGCAACCTATCAAGGATTCAAGGTATACCAAATGGATGTCAAGTCAGCATTCCTAAATGGTAATTTGAAAGAAGAAGTCTATGTGGAGCAGCCTGCAGGTTTTGTTGATCCAACTTTACCTCATTATGTGTATAGACTTAGGAAAGCATTATATGGGTTAAAACAAGCACCTAGAGCTTGGTATGAAACCCTATCTAGTTTCCTCATTGAGAACAAGTTCTCAAGGGGGAAAATAGATAAGACTCTATTCCTTAGGGAATCTAGAGGCAAAGTCATACTTGTCCAAATATATGTAGATGACATTATATTTGGGTCTACTGAAAGTAGCCTTTGCAAAAAGTTTGCAAAGCTTATGCAAAGTCAATTTGAGATGAGTAGTATGGGAGAACTGAAGTTTTTCTTGGGTCTCCAAGTTAAACAGACTGGAAGTGGTCTATCCATATGTCAGTCCAAGTTCACCCTAAAACTCATAAGGAAGTATGGTATGGATTCATCCAGTACCATGAAGACTCCTATGGGGTCAAGTATGTCTCTAAGCAAGTATGATGCAGGGAAACCTGTAGATGAAACCTTGTATAGAGGGATAGTTGGCTCCCTACTATACTTGACTGCAAGTAGGCCTGACATTATGTATGCTACATGTGTTTGTGCCAGGTATCAAGCCTGCCCTAAAGAGTCTCACTTGACTGCAGTCAAGAGAATCTTGAGATATCTAAAGGGCACACCTTATCTAGGCCTCTGGTACCCTAGGAATGGAGATTTTGATCTAACAGGCTATTCAGATGCAGACTTTGCAGGATGCAAAGAAGATAGAAAGAGCACTACTGGATCCTGTCAATTCCTAGGTGGAAGACTCATTTCATGGAGTAGTAAGAAGCAAACCAGTGTGGCTATTTCCACAGCTGAGTCAGAATATGTAGCTGCAGGAAGTTGCTGTGCTCAACTTCTGTGGATTCAACATCAGTTAGAAGACTATGGATTTCAGGTAAGTAGAACTCCACTTTACTGTGATTCTACTAGTGCTATTTCAATAGCTAACAATCCTGTATCACATAGTAGAACTAAACATATTGAGATTAAATATCACTTTCTTAGGGAGCATGTAGAAAGAAATGATATTGCACTTGAATATGTTAAAACTGATAATCAAATAGCAGATATGTTTACTAAGCCCTTAGAAGAAGCTAAGTTCAATAGGTTCAAAATTGAACTAGGTATGATAAACTTAGACTAAGTTTACAGAACTAAAAATTGGCTAAGTAAAAAGGTGTCGACACATAGACAAGTCTATGTCGACACAGAATAGTAAGTGTCGACACTTCAGGAAAATGGTGTCGACACATCTAGGATGTTGGTGTCGACACATGTCAAGTTGGTGTCGACACTTCAGAATGTTAGTGTCGACACATGTCGAGTTGGTGTCGACACATTCAATAAGGTGTCGACACTTAAGTTTTACTCAGAATTTTCTAAGTAAAGTCTCGACTACATGTCGAGTAGTGTGGTGTCGACACTTAACCAAGTGTCGACACTTAAAATCTGTTGACTAAACTTGTGTCGACACATGTGTGTCGAGACATTATAAGTCTGTGTCGACACTTATTGACAGTGTCGACACATCTTTAGAAATTCATCCCGCCTGTTCGTCTTCAAACAAGAAAGGTATAAATAGGGTTCTGTCTTTGTTTGTCGACACGCTTTCAAAAGTTTCGAGACCAAAACTCTTGTGTCGACATTTCTCTTCTCTAAAGACTAATTCTCCAAACCCTAATGGCTCCCAAGCTGGAAGAGAACGTTAACGAAGGCTATGAACTGGTGCGTGGCGCATTCGACGACGGTGATCAAGAAATCAAATCGGTGATAACCCTAGTCACCAATTCAGGATTGGAGTTCTTGGTTTCAGAACCAACCAAGATATGGAAGAAGGAAGTTATAGAATTTCTTACTGGAGCGTCTGTAGATGACTCAGGCTACAGAATCAAGTCAAGGGTGCATGGCACCAAGGTCAAGATTTCACCCAAGTCTCTGAGAAAGGTACTTCAGCTACCTAAAGTTCAGGAAGAAGAGGAAGTAACAACATCTAAGACCAGGGAAGCACTTACCTGGTGTGGACTAGATCATAAGCTAAAGATAGGATCAGTATTCAACAGGAGAGGAATGAATACTCAAGGAAAGTTTCTGTCAGAAATTGTGGGCAAAGTACTCCTCAGCAAGACTGGAGGGCATGACAGGGTGTCAGCCTCCATGTTCAGTGTTATGACTAGAATCATTTTCAATCTCAAAACAGACTGGTCCATGGTTGTGTTTGAGAAAGTAAAGGAAAGTCTGAAGAAGCCCAATCTGGGCAGGATACTTAGTCTCTACCTGGCTGGTACAATACCAGAGGTAATGAGCAATGCTGCTGGTGCTAAAATCAACCACATGAGAAGGATGGACATGAGGATCTTCTCCAGGTGGGAAAGGGTGCTGTCGAAGGAACTGACCACCCCTGAGAAACAAGTTTCTAAGAAGGATTCCCCTCCAAAGAAGAAGAGGAAAATAGCTGCTGTGACTCAGGAGTCCTCCAGCAGCTCAGGTAGTGAAGAACATGTGGTTTTCACTCCTGATAATCATGAGGATGAGGCTGCAGAGAAGTCACCTGCTCCTCAAGAGCCAGCTGACATCCAGGGGGAGCCTCCAGCTGTAGAACAACCCTCTACACTAGAGAGTGAGCAAGCTACTCTCATTATCCAAGAGGTACTTTCTGACCTCAATACTTTAGATTTTTCTATAATAGATTCTGATTTGTCTGATATTCATCAGCAAACTCAGCAAGCAAACCAAGCACCAGATGTTGTTCTCCAAGACACATCTGTTGTAGTTGATGAACCCAGTACTTCTCCTGCACAGTCTCCAGCTGAATATACAATGGAAGATCTATTTCTGAATTTAGATCAAGAGGACTTTGACATGGACAAGACTGCTGCTGATGAAGAGACGAATGCTGCTACTGAAGCGAAGGGTGCTGCTGTTGAGGGGGAGAATCTGGAAGTTCAGGAAGAGCCTATAAGGCTAGATACTGAGAAGGCACTAGATGTGCAAGCTGACAAACCCTCAAGCCCTAAGGATAGGGTAAATATAGCAAGTACTTCAGAGTCTGAGGATGATGAAGCTGAGCAAGCTAAGAAGAAGCAGTTCTTTGTATTCAAAAGAAGGAGTCAGAGCTATAAGAAAGCTCTACAAACTGTTGCTCAACACTCCCTAGTCCAACAAGCTCCATCAACAGATTACAGCAGCTTAATGGTAGCAATGCAAGTTAAGCTGGATGAGCAAAGGAGGGCTCTAGAGAAATATATTGATGAAGGCCACAAGTCTTTACAGTTTGATTTAGCTCAAGATATCAAGTCAATCAGGTTTGAGATGAACCTGAATAAGAA
This sequence comes from Platanthera guangdongensis, assembly GCA_039583875.1. NCBI lineage: Eukaryota > Viridiplantae > Streptophyta > Magnoliopsida > Asparagales > Orchidaceae > Platanthera > Platanthera guangdongensis. Next base: position 100,923,150 of record CM077165.1, read on the forward strand.
GGAAATGAATGATTGCTTCCACAAGGGTGGAAATGCAGTGGTATTCCTGGCTAAACATCAAGAACAGATCAAAGACAAAGTAGATGATATAGCACTGAAGCAAGGCTATGTGCTGGAGAATCAATTAAGAATGAATGACAATTTAACTGCCTCCCACAATGCTATAGTGACTGAATTAAAGAATAAGTCTGCTGAACCATCTACTTCTACTGATGCTGCCAAGGCTGAATTTGATAAAGCTTTTCAAGAAGAACTTGCTGCTGTCAAGACTGCAATCAAGGATTCCCAGAAGATCATTTCTGAACAGCTTACCAAGCTTAGACCTTTCTTTAAGGATGGCATAAGGTATTTGGACAGCCAAATCAGGTTCCAGAAAGATGATGTGAGAGATCATGTAGCACAAGAAATCATAAAGGGGGAGAGGGTGTTAGTCAAAGCTAGCTCTGACCATGCCAAATGGATTTCTAATTCCATCAGAGCTACACTGGGCTATCCTCCCCTGTGTGATGATGACAATGTAGCTGAATCTGGTATTCAAAGTGTATATCTTGGAGGAGAGCAACAGGAAGTAGCTCAGGTGATCTATCCACCTCCAGATTTTGATATGGTTCATGCTGAAGTAAGCACAATGTATAGCCCAACTGCTGGAAAGCCAACTGTTATTCTGGAAAAGGTTGTTCAACCTATTACAGCTGCTATGCAAGAGGCTATGGACAAAGAGGAAGAGACAAGGCTGTCAAAGAAGAAGTTCAGGGAACTTGCTGAGCAAAAACCAGATTTTGAACAGTGGAGCCCTACTTCTAGGAACATCATTCTCACAGCCTGGAAAGCAGCCAAGGACAATGCTCATGAAAGGAATAAATGGTTCTCAGAAGCAGAATGGAGGAAGCATGAGATCAGGCAGGAAGCCATTGTCCAGCATAGAAGGAAGGCTAAGTTAGGAAAGCTACCTCCTACAGCTGTGGAGCCTAGCAAGTACTTTCCTAAGCCCTATCATTATTTTGAAAGGCAGAAAATCAAGGCTGAAGAACTTAAGAAGAAGGACTCCAAAGGGAAGAAGGTTGCTGATACTGAGCCTGCTGCTGCTGCTGCTGTAAAAGCCAAAATACAAGCTGGGAAAGGCATAGTTATAAAAGAACCAGAGCAGAATTAGATTAAGATTAGACTGAAGAATGTTGTAATTTGTTACATCTAAATATTTTTGTAAATCATTGACAATGTATTGAACACAATGTTTGGACAGTTTTTGATAAATATATTTCATGATTGATTCAGTAGAATGTGTCTAATTCTTGGTTGTTCTGTAATGCTGAATGAGTATACATGTGTGCTTTATTACATGTTTAAGTATACCCTGTTGATATATATCTGCTTTACATCATTCTCTAATTTTTAATTATGAGTGATGTATATCATTGACTAAGGGTTATGACTTCTCCAAATAGGGGGAGATTGTTGGGTACATTGGTCAAATGTACCTGATTTGAAGAAGCCTCACCTAACTCAATGATATACATCATAATGTATTTGATGTGTGTTTGAGTTACTTGTGCAGGTTAGGTATTCACTAGACTGAAGCTAAAAGTTTCTAAGTCCATGTGTCGACACCCAGAGGGAAAGTGTCGACACTTGAGAAAGCTTGTGTCGACACCCAGACAAGCAGTGTCGACACTTGGAGTCATTGTGTCGACACCTGGGATGAAGAGTCGACACCAGACAGAAAGTGTCGACACTTGGAGCTGTGTCGACACTCAGTGAAGAAGTATGCAGAAAAGCAGTGTCGACACTTAGCAGAAGTGTCGACACCTAGAAGAGCTAAGTCTACACCAGAAAGTGTCGACACTTGAAGATGTGTCGACACTCAGCAAAAGTCTGCAGAATCTAAGTACAAGTGTCGACACTCAACACAATGTGTCGACACACAACCAGGAGAGTCAACACTTGAAGAAAGTGTCGACACTCAGCACAATGTGTCGACACTTAGTTGAAGACTCTACACTTGAAGAAAGTGTCGACACAAGGAGCTGTGTCGACACTTAGCAAAGAACAGAAAAGTTACAAAATATTCTAAGTACAAGTGTCGACACTAAAGGAATGTGTCGACACTCAGCTGAAGAAACAAAAGTGAAGACTTGTGTCGACACCAAGAAGCAGTGTCGACACTTGACAGTTTCAACACATGAAGATGTGTCGACACAAAGAACATGTGTCGACACTTAGAAGAATACAGTTAAAGAATGAAGAACAAGACTTGTGTCGACACTCAATTTCAGTGTCGACACATGCAGAAGAATCTGTGTCGAGACATACAAGGAATTGTGTTGACACCTTGTAGACTTGTGTCGACACTTACACAACATGTGTCGACACTTAGTCTATAAGTGTCGACACTTAAGAACAGAAAGTCTCGACACTATCTGACAGTTAGAGAATTTCAAGAAGTGACTGGTTGACATGACAGCTGCCGATCCAGCCGGTCTACTGCAACTGTCAGAGAAATCAGAAGTCTGTTATGAACCGGATCAGCCGGTTACCATGAAGGAAGCCTATAAATAGGCACCCATTGTTTACAGAGGGTGTGTGAAGGATTGTTGTTGATACAACTTGTGAGAATATTCAAAGTGGTTGATCAGATTAAATCAAGAAGTGATTCACAGAGGATCAACACAAGAAGGTCTGACAGTTCAACTGCAGATCTAAGAAGTTGGAGAGAGAGAGCTCCAATCAAGAATTCAGTCTTTGGAACTAAGGCTGAGAAGAAGGATTCAGAAACATCTGGATCTCAAGAAGCAGAGGTCAAGGAACAACTGCAGAAGATTCAGACTAATTCAGTTCTAACTCAAGAAGCTTTGAAGGAAGCTAAGTCAGTTTGGATCTAACTGAGTTCTTCCAAGAACTCTTCAAGAAACTCTCAACTCCTCTCTTATTTTCTGAGTTGTAGAGTTAGCAATTGTATTTCTATTTTAACTTGTAGGATCCATTGGATCTGAGAGAATTGTAAGCCTATATTATAAAGGCTGAGGGTAGGGCTTGGTTGCCTGAGTGTAGGAGTTGAAGAACTCTGAGTGTAGGCCTTAATTGGCTGAGTATAGGCCTGGGTGGCTGAGTGTAGGCCTGTGTGGCTGAGTGTAAGGCTTTGGGCCTGAGGTGTAGGAACCTTGTTGGGTTCTGAGATAGTGGAGAAGTTTGACCGAATCTAGTACACTGCTAGATAAGCGAAGGGGAAAAGTGGATGTACCCAAAGATTGGGGAACCACTATAAATTAGTGTGTCTGCTGTGCTGTGCTGTGGATTGACTGTTTGATTTCTGTAATTGCTGTTAGCTGTAGTAATCTGTGAAATAACTGTTGTGCTGCCAACAAAGTTTTAAAAAGGTTTAGATCACCTATTCACCCCCCCCCCTCTAGGTGTTTAGGTACCATATCTTTCAAGTGGTATCAGAGCGAGGTTCCTCAAAAAGGACTAACTGTCTGAGGAGATCCAGGTTGGCTGATTCAGTGTAAGTCACAACACAGTTTCAAGAAAATCAAGAAACATGGGCTCTTCAGAGAATCACAAGGAATTGGGTTCAATGAAACTGCCCATATGCAGAAAGGAGATTTTTGGAATCTGGAAAGAGAGGGTAAGGCTATTCATGGAGGCCTCAGACCCTAGAATCTACATCACAGTCAAAGAGGGGCCATATGTGCCCATGAAGATCTCAGTATTGGATGCAAATCAGAGGACTCCAAAGGATTTCTCTGAGATGACCAAGGATGAAATTGTCCTAGCCACTATGGACAAAAGGGCACAAAACATAATAGTAAGTGCCATTGATGATGCCACCTTCCAGAACTTAATTCACTGTAAGACAGCAAAAGAGATGTGGGACACTCTTATAGTGTATATGGAAGGATCTGAAGAAGTTAGGCAAGATAGGAAGTCCTTGCTTAATCAAGAGTATGAGAGCTTTAGGCAAGGAAGAGGAGATAGCATCACTGAATGCTACAAGAAATTCTACAGAATTGTTAATGAACTTATGTCCTATGGAAGAGAGTTCACTAACTATGAATTGAATGATAAGTTCTTAAGGTCCCTAACCAAAGATTGGGACACCAAGATCTGTGCCATCAGAGAAATGGCAAAGTTGGGAGAAATTCCTCCTCCCACACTATTTGGCAAGTTGTTGTCTTATGAGATGCAGCTGTCTGTGAGAAAAGAGGAGGAAAAATCAACAAGGACTGAGCACAGAGAAAGGACTGTTGCTTTCAAGTCAGAAGTACCTAGAAAGGGGAGGACTAAGTCATCAACACCTCCTCCAGAGATAGTTGAATCTGAATCTGATGAGTCTGTTAGCACAAAGTCTACAAGCAGTGAAAGTGATGAAGACTTTGCTGCATTCACCAGACATTTTCAGAAATTACTGAAGAAGAAACAGTGGAGGTCCAGACCTTCATTTTCCAAAGGGAAAGAAGTTCAGTATCAGGAAAAGAAGCCTTCAAAAAAGGACAAGAAAAAGACAAAGACTAGCAAGGCAACTGGGTCTAAGATAGTATGTTACTGCTGCAATAGACAGGGGCATGTTATTGCAGATTGTCCTGAGAGAAGAAAAGAATCCAGTGACAGAAAGAAGACTCACTTCAAAGGAAAGAAGGAGAAGTCCTTTGTTGCAAAGAATGAGAAGACTCTTTCAGACATTTCTTCTTCAGACACTGAGACAGATGCTGAAGCCTACATAGGGCTATTTGCTGAACAAGAAGAGGAGTTTATGCAGATCATGGAATCAATCCATGAACAAGAAGAGTGTCAGTGCCAAGGACTGATGGCATTGACTGAAAGTACCAAAATCCTGGAGCAGCCAGGACCTAGTCAGGTACAAAGTCCATCTCAAAGTTCAGATTTCAGTTCTAGTTCAGAGTCAGGTACAAGAAGAGGAGTTTGTTGCAAAGAATGAGAAGATTGTCTCGTTTCATGCTCGGCCCCTCGCGCGCGTTCTGAGTCAAGAGACATGACTCAGGCTTGTGGTGCACTGGAAAAAGTGTCGAGTGCGTTGGATAAAGGGTTGGGTTGAGTGATAACCAATGGGTCGAAGTGGGATAGCTTAGGAGAAAATGACTAAGGGAAATTCGTCGGATATCATCAGGGATATCCGACGAATTCGTCGATTATTGTTGGAGGAAAAGTCTAAGTGAAATTCCTCGGATATCACTTATGATATCCGACGAATTCGTCGAATATCATAGGGGGATTCTCCGGGATTGAAGATGGATATTTCGGCCAAGGAAAATTCGTCGAATATCGCTAGGGATATTCGACGAATTCGGCGAATATCGCTTAGTTGGTTCGGCGAGATTGAAGGCGAATTCGTCGAACGCTAAATTCGTCGAGCACTGGTTCGTCGAACTAAGGTAAATTCGTCAAACGCTAAATTCGTCGGGCGCCGATTCGTCGAATTGAGGTAAATTTGTCGAACGCTAAATTCGTCGAGCACGGATTCGTCGAACTGAGGTAAATTCATCGAACGCTAAATTCATCGAGCACCAATTCGTCGAACTGAGGTAAATTCGTCGAACACTAAATTCGTCGAATGCCGATTCGTCGAACTGAGGTAAATTTGTCGAACGCTAAATTTGTCGAGCATTGATTCGTCAAACTGAGGTAAACTTGTTAAACGCTAAATTCGTCAAGCGTTGATTCGTCGAACTGAGGTAAATTCATTGAACTGAGAATTAGTCTAACTGACTCAACGCCACTTGATGATTCGTCGAGTAAGGGTTTATACTCTAAGATTTTAACTTGAGTGCTGAGCTTGCATACAACGTTGAGTTGAGTCGACGAATCTCGACGATTCGTCGAGTAAGGATTGTTAACTCGACAAATTTGACTTGGCAGATTTTTTGATGTTGTCTGATCGCAAGCCGGTCTGGACCAAATTTTCGGGAATTGTGCCAAAACGATTACATCGGACGCGTCTTTTCATTATGACATATTTAAAGCTATGAATAGGCGGTCCAATAATAGGGTGACATGTGGCAAGACAGTTAACCCTAATTCCTAGTATAAAAGAGACTTGCGAAAAAAAGCCCTAGCCGTCACTTGTTATTTTGCCGAGCCTATTTCCTGTGCCGAAACTGATGGAAGAGGAGCAAATCGTCGGAGTCGGTCTTTGTTCTCGTGGAGAATACCGCCAATGTAGAGAGAAAGTCATTCCGCCAAGGAGAGTGACAAGATCCATGGCCGAAAAACTCAGAACCACCGGAAATGATGTGAGCTTCCTACCCTCTCCCTTGGTTCTAGATCTATAGTTATCCCTAGGAGAGATATCGACCCAAAGGAGTCTTGATTCGCCAGAAGAAGCTTCCTAGGAGAAGGTCATGCTAGGACTTGTGTCCTAGAGATAAGATGTCTTCGACCACTCCTCTCTTCTATGTGACGATGAGGACTTGTTTTCGTGAAGAACGTTGGCCTTTTTGAGGGTGAACAAGGGAGGAGGAATTCTGGATGTGATTTGGTAATTTTGGTTGGAGGAGGAAGACGAACCAATGACGTTAGTTCTGCTTTAAGATGCGCGTAGAAATCTATTTTCTGCGCCCAGCGATCTTCTAGGCCGTTTTCGGACATGGTGCGGCCAGATCTGGGTTTTTGGCTAAACACGAAAGTTGTAGCCCTTGGAAATACCTTTCCAACTTGTGATTACACGTCTTCATGCGTGGTTTGTAGCCATAGGAAAGTCTGATCAAACTTGCTGGTTATAAACGTACAGAAAACTATTTTCTAAACGTAGCAGAATTCGAGACCATTTTCAAGTATGTTAGGTTCTGATCTGGGTTGCGGGCCGAATACAAAAGTTGTAGTCCTTGGAAATACCTTTCCATAGGATGGTTTCATGCCTTCATACGAGTTCCATAGACTCGGGAATGGCCGAACAAAATGGTTGTACAGCCAAGTCCTTATATTTGTTACTCTCGGGTTAGTATAGTATTGGGCTTGGATCGAATAATGAAATGGAAGATTAATTGTTGGGGTTTGAGAAAATTTGGCCCTATGAGAATGTGATAAAAAAATGGCTAGGAAAAATTATTGGGTGTGATTGTAACTTGTGTAATGGAACGGGTTTGGAAGAAGAATTGATGCTTTGTAAAGGAACTATCTTTATGTGGATGTAATTACCGTGACGAAAGCATAATGGTTGGTGGATGCATGATCCTTGAAATAAATCAGAAGAGGTTGATGCATGGTCATGAGGCTTGTCAAATAAGGAAGTCTAAGGTGGTCCACTGCTGTGAGGTGTGTTTCCTTATGGGTAGCAGTGTGGATTGTATGTTGTATAAGATGGTTCGCCACCTGTATTGATGATGAACCCTTAAGTGCCTTGGGGCACGAGATTGTGAAAGGGTGTAAGTGCGAGTGTTTGACCTCACTGGATTGGTAATGATGAAAAGTGGCATAAGTGGACGGTTGGCCTTGGTCCTTTGGTGGTTTGTTCACAGAGGCACCTTTTGTGCCACGATGTTGCGAAACTGCATGCGGTGTGAGTCGACACACGGTGTCATAATCCTGGGTTAAGGATAGTGTGGCAGGTCTACGGGCTCTGTAGTCTTCACATTGACAGGAGTTGACAGATAGACATGCACGGTTGGGCCTTGGTCCTCGGTGCTCACTTCCCGATGCACCCTCCGTGCTAGTGGATGGTCGGCCTTGGTCCTTTGTTGATTTGTTCACATAGGAACCTTCCGTGCCATAAAGATAGGCCAGTTGGGCTGGGCTCTTGGTACACATCTACCCCAGCAATTGTAGCTGTAGTACGCAAGTGAGCTCCGATGTTGTGTTCTTAGCATTTGTTCCAGTATGGAGGTCGGGCGGTCTGTTGTTGTTCAGAGGTCGGGCGGTCTGTTGTTGTTCGGAGGTCGGGCAGTCTGGTGGTTTATCCCAGTGGCTTGTCTGTCAGGTTGTTGTTGTTTGGTATCCCAGTGGTCTGGCGGTTTGTCTCAGGTGACTTGGAGACTGGCGGTCTAGCGGTCTCCTATGGCGGCTTGTTCTCTGTGGCAGCTTGTTCTCTCCTTCTGGTGGTTGTTGAGCGGTTAGCCGGCTTGTCTAACCGCGCGACATGTTTGGTTTGTTTTTTTGTAAAGACACATATACTTTAATTATTTAGTCCTGCATTGCTTATTTATAATCTCTCTCATCTCCTCCATTCTATAAAAGGAAGGTTATACCTTTGTAATACACACCTTTTTTGGATAATAAAATTTCTGTTATTCCAATTTCGGGTTTCTACATATCTGTTCGCACATGGTATCAGAGGAATTGATCTTTTCCTCATGATTTTGTGGGATCTCCTTGTCCGTACGACCTGTCTGCGCGGCTTGACTCCTCTTCTCGTGCCCTGTCTTCGCGACTTGTTTCTTCCGCCTATTTGCGCCCTGTTTGCGCGGTTTCTTTCTCTCCTTGTCGTTGCTCTTTTGTGTGCGCGACCTCTTTGTTTTTCCTTTCATCTAGTTGCGACCTGTTCTTTAGTCGCTGCAACCTGCTCTTCTTGTCGCGACCTTGCTTAGTCGTCGCTTCCTCCTTTTATAGCTGCTCTTATTCTTAAGTCGTCGCGACCTTTCCTTAAGTCACCGCGACCAGTTTCCCACAATCTCTCTTATTGCGTGATTTCGCCTCTGTTCGTACGGACTCTGGTTATCCACGCGACCTCCCTGCCTATTTTTCTTCGTGCGATCTCCATTGTTTGCACGACTTCTTGCCCCCTACTTTGCTCTACTTCTTGGTCATGGCGCTTCTTGTCGCTGGTGTGTTGTCACCGTGACCATTGCAGTTCTCCTCGTCTTTATCCGTTGCGGTCTTCCTGCTTTATCCGATGTGGTCTCGCTTGTTCTCGCATCCTCTCTCTCTGGATCGTGTTCTCTTCTACATGTTGTTCTCCCGGCCTTGCTACTACTCGCGCGAGTTCTTTTTTTTTCTCTTCGCTTGTATGACTCCTCTTTGCCCATCTGGTGACGCTTCCTCCTCCTCCTCGAGGTCGTCTAGCTCCGTGGTCACCACGTCCTGTAGTGCTCACGTAGCTACTCAAGGAAATTGGTTGATAGACTCTAGCACTACTAATCACATGACAAGTAATCCTCAATGCTTTTCTCTCCTAGAAACACATGACCGGATGCCCCCGGTCCTCATTGTAGATGACTCTTCCTCCCCGATCCATGACATGGGCATAGTTCAAGTGACACCATCTCTTTGCTTGGCAGACACTCTTTATGTGCCCAAGTTCCCTTACAATTTATTATCTGCTACCTCTCTATGCAAGCAACTTCAGTGCTCCGTCACATTCACTCCTACTTCTTGTTCTTTTTAGGATCCGGTCTCCCAACGGACGATTGCTACTGGGACTGAGAGCGGTGGCTTCTACTTTCTCGACAACGTTTCCGCTCTGTCCGCCTTCTCCTCCTCTTCTACTGATCTCCTTCAATGACATCTTCATCTTGGTCATCCTCCTCCCCAGCTTCTTCGCCAGCTTCTGCCCCACCTCCCTCCGCATCATCCACCTCTCAACTGTGACACATGTCAGCTTGGCAAAGATCACCGCTCCACTTTCCCACCAACGCAAAACCATGGCTCTTCCCGTCTGTTTGACCTCGTTCACTCTGATGTATGGGATCCTGCTCCTACCCTCACCATCGGTCGGGGTAGTTCATATTTTGTCACCTTTATTGATGATTTCTCTAGGTGTACGTGGGTGTATCTTCTAAAGGATCGCTCTGAACTGTTCTCTGTATGGACATCGTTTTATTATATGATTAAGAATCAGTTTGATACATCTATTAAAATATTTCGTTCTAACAATGCTAAGGAATATCTTATTCATGTTTTCTCTTCTTTCTGTATATAACATGGTGTTATTCATCAAACTAGCTGTGTCTACACCTCACAGGAAAATGGGGTGGCAGAACGAAAAACTGTCACCTCCTCGATGTCGCTCGCAATCTGATGACACAAATGCATGTTCCTCGCTCCTATTGGGGCTATGCTATCCTCATCACCTGTTATCTCATTAATCACATTCCCTCCACAGTTCTCTACGGTAAAACCCCATTCTCCATTCTCTAGCCGGACAAGAATCTGTTTCATCTTCCTCTGCATATCTTTGGGTGCACAGCCTTTGTGCACTCTCCCTCAGCCACCCGTGACAAACTCTCACCACGGGCCACTAAATGTGTCTTTTTGGGGTACTCTACCACTCAAAAAGGTTATTGTTGCTTTGACCCCATTACCCGCAAGCAGTTCGTCTCTGCGGACGTCACCTTCTTTGAAAATGCATCCTACTTCTCTTATGACTCCTCTCCTCCTAATTTTCCTACTGCTCATACCAACCCATCCGTCCCCTCTACACATGCTGACGTTCTGCTACATCCACCATCTCCACCCTCTCCTCTGTCATGTCCACCTCCCGAGATATCTCCCTCCTCTCCACAGTCGTCTCTCTCTACTCCCGGACTAGCTCTCTCCGCCACGGATGCCCCGACAACTCCGATACACGCCGACCTAGATCTTCCCATTGCTCTTCGCAAAGGGGTGTGATCTTGTACCCAGCACCCTCTAGCTGATGTTGTTTCATATGATCGTTTAACTCCTTACAGAGCATTTTCCTTGGCTATCTCCGCCACTGCCACTCCTCGCACATACCAGGAGGCCCTTACTGTTCCATATTGAAAGACTGTCATGGATGAGAAAATTGTTACCCTCACTGAAAGGGGTACATGGACCCTTGTTCCTCCCCCTTGGGGCACTAATGTGGTTGGCTGTCGCTGTGTCTTTGTTGTGAAATTCTGTCTGGATGGCAGTGTAGATCGATACAAGGCCCGCTTGGTCGCCAAAGGCTTTACTCAGACTTATGGCATTGATTACTTTGAAACCTTCTCTCTTGTTGCTCGTCTCAGCACCATTCGGGTTCTTCTCTTTGTGGCTGTCAATAGGTATTGGCCCATTTCCCAGTTGGATGCCAAGAATACCTTTCTCTATGGTGATCTTCAGGAGGACATTTACATGGAACAACCTCCTGGGTATGTTGCTCAGGGGGAGACACGAGTATGCCGACTAAAGAAGGCCATCTACTGCCTAAAGCAAAGCCCTCAGACTTGGTTTGATATGTTCAGTGGTATTATTACGACCATTAGTTTTACAATAAATTCGGCCGATCACTCCTTATTTATCTGCAAAACCTCCTCTGGTATGGTAGTTCTTACTGTATATGTGGATGATATTCTTCAAACTGGTGATGACCACATTGGGGTAGCCTTGACTAAGAAACACCTATGTCAACACCTAGTCACGAAGGATATGGGCTCCCCCAAGTACTTTTTGGGGATTGAAATCTCTCTGAAGCCCAACTCTTTAGTTCTCTTCCAACGGAAGTATGCTCTTGATTTACTAAAAGAGGCAGGGTTGACTGGTGCTAAACCTGCTCGATGTCCCATGGCTACTGGAGAAGACAAAACTTGGACAGATGACTCGCCTCTCCTATCTGATACTACGAGGTATCGGCGTCTTGTGGCAAACTCATTTATCTTACGATGACCAAACCTGACATCTTTTATGTTGTAGGCAAGGTTTGACAATTCATGTAAGCTACTAGGGAGTGTCATCTACAGTCTGCACTGAGGATATTGGAGTATGTCAAAGCAACACCAGGGAAAGGATTGATTTTTCAGAAGAATGGTCACTTAAGGGTTGAAGCGTACTCAGATTCGAGCTATGAGAAATGGTAAAGGTGACCACAAGTCAACATCAGGATTTTGTACATTTGTTGGAGGAAATATTATGAGCTGGAAAAGCAAGAAACTATCTGTGGTCTCCAGGTCTTGCGTAGAAGCGGAATATCGTAGTATGGCATCGACCACATATGAGTTGAAATGGTTACGAACTCTCATGCTTGACTTGGAGAGGTCTACAACTATCATCTTCCTATGTTCTGTGACAACAAGGTCGCAATATACATCTCCAAAAATCCGGTCTTTCATGAGAGAACAAAACATATAGAAGTCGACTGTCATTTTATTCGGGAAGAGATCTTGAAAAAACAGATTTGTACTCCGTTTGTCACTTCCGACAACAAGTTGGCAGATATATTCACCAAGTCGGTGTCCGCTTCCTTTTTCCATATTTTCGACAAGCTGGGCATGATTGATATATATGCTCCAGCTTGAGGGGGAGTGTTGCAGTATGGAGGTCGGGCGATCTGTTGTTGTTCGGAAGCCGGGTGGTTTGGCGGTTTATCCCAGCGGCGTGTCTGCTGGGATGTTGCTGTTTGGTATCCTAGCGGTCTGGTGGTTTGTCTCAGGAGACTTGGAGATCGGCGGTCTAGCAGTCTCCTGTGGCGACTTGTTCTCTATGGCAGCTTGTTCTCTCCTTCTGGTGGTTGTCGAGCGGTTAGCTGGCTTGTTTAACTGCGTGACTTGTTTGGTTTGTTTATATTTAAAGCCGCATATACTTGTAATTATTTAGTCCCACATTACTTATTTGTAATCTCTCTCATCTCCTACATTCTATAAAAGGGAGGCTATACCTTTATAATACACACCTTTTTTGGATAATAAAATTTTTGTTATTCCAGTTTTTGATTTCTGCTTATGTGTTCGCACAGCATTGAGGCATACGGAGGCCTAGGCTTGGTAGTATGAATGCCCTCCTAGTAGTGGGGAAGCCCGCTCCACTGTCACCGTCTGCCACGACGGTTGACGCCTAAGAGGTTAGCTACCTGCTCGAAAAGTGGGAACTACAAGTCTATGTCGAAATAGCAATTGCATGTGCGTGATCATGAGTGAGTCATTGCATTGCATTCATATCAATACATTACATTGCATCCACAAGATCCGTATAGTATAGGTTTGTATTGGCACTCTTATACGATGAGTTACTTTATTACTGAGCTGATCCTCAACTTATATGTCTGTATGGGCATTTATATAGTTGAGTTACTTTTTGTTGTACCTCTATATTTTATACTGTTGTTGATGGTAGAACTGCTAGAGTAGATTGTTTATTCATTTATTGTACTACTGATAAACATTGATATTGTTCACTCTTATTTTGCCTGTTTGTACTACTGCTCATTTATATATATTTATATATATATATATATATATATATATATATATATATATATATATATATATATATATAGTGCTTGTCCTTTTCTCCGTCCGGTTGCGAGGAGTCACCGAGGGAGTAGATGAGATAGCCACTTAGTCTTATGACTAACGGTTGCTACGTCTTCCTTTTTAGGAGGAAACCCTGCAGATAGAGCAGCAGCAGGTTACGCAGGAGGACAGCCAGGCCAGGACGACAGGGACTGAGGTGACGGTACTGTCGATGCCGTCAGTGACTGAAGTGAGTGTTTTGTAGAGAGACTCTTTTGTAGCCTCTTTGGGCATGTACTCTGATATTTAGAAGCCTTGGTTGCTTCATATTTCTTTTGTACTCGTGGACTTATATATTAGTGTGTATTTTGACTTCTGTTTATATATTCTTTATGTTGTGTTGGCATGGATGATATGATTAGCTGGCATGATAGGCGTCTTGTAGTACATGTTAGCTCGTGCACTAATGTTACCGCAAGGCGGCTATTTTGGGCATAAGACTCCCCTCGTGTCGTGTCTTGTGTTCCGGGAGGGGGGGTCTTACACTTCAACCGCAACTACCAACATCTAAAGTGCACCGTCTGCAGGATTTCTGTCATGCTAGCTCCGTCGCCGGCCACCGATTGTTGAGAAGCGTGCAAGCATTTTCCAGCATGTCGAATACTATATCTCTCTCTCCCCCTCAAGTTGTAACGCAGCGCGGTTTGTCGCCCTCAATTCTACAAGAGAAGCCTTGTAATCTCGACCGATCTAGTGGAGTTTCTGTCGGCACAGCCCCGACCATGGTTTTTCACCCTATTCAGAGGTTTTTCCACGTAAAAGGACTCGTCTCGTCTGTGATGTATTTCTGTGACTATTTGTGAAACTGACCGCTCTGAAAGCTAAGATGGTCTGATTAGTCCGGTCCATCGGGAGTACTGTCGCAGACTGCCAGGGGTGCCCATAAAAACCGGGCCCGAGGGGCCGGCCCGGGCCCGACCCGGTAAAAGCTCGACTAGGCCCGGTGAAAGACAACTTAGGCAATTGATAATCTACTGATACCAATTGTAAGTTAGGGGATAGACCTGATTTACTCTAGATGGGGGGTGAATAGAGTAACTTAAAACGTTTTCGCTAAAAAGAATTTTTATCAGAGAAATAAGTGATAATAGTAGTAGTATAAAAACAAATGTAAACTAAGATAAACTACACTATCACAGCACAGCAAAACAAAGAGAAAATGAACAACCAGACAACACAAGAATTTTGTAATGGTTCTCTAAACTGGGTACATCCACTCTTCTACCACCCTGGTAGGAATCCACTATCAGGTTTTTGATCAGGTGACTTCCACCACATGATCTATTTATATGGAGATCTCACAACCTTTTAGGCTTTTGATCAGGTGCCCAAAACCAATAATAAATATTTGAAGGGAATTAATAAATCCTTTGTGCAGCAGGTTGAGAGAGTTGATGGTGTCTTCACTTTTCTCTATTCAACAGAGAAGACTGGTGGATTTCTGTTGTAAAAGCTCCTTCTGAAATAATGAATGGTTCTGAAAGCTTGGAGCCTTGCTCAGGGTGTAGGTCTTCAGCCTTGTCTTGAAGAGATCCAGGAACTTTCTGACTGATTCAAAGTTGTTGTCCTTGAATATTCCTGGAGTAGAAGTAGAAGAAGATTCTTGCTATTTGATGGTTGTTCTTCTTCGGTCTTCAGAAAGAACAAGGAGAAAATAGAATGTTTTCAGCACAGAGAATAAGCAGGTATTCTTCAGTATATTTTTGTATCTCTTCTCTTTATATCACTGTGTGTCCTTTTTGATTTTCTTGCTTGCTTATATCACCTCTGTGTTGTTGTCTGAAAGAAAATTCTCTTATATATTCTGCTATCAACTTTTACTTTTTGAATTTTGAATTCCAAGCATTAATTGTTGACTAATTCTGGAGAATGAAAAGGTTGGAAAATATTTTTTAATGAGTTTCCCCAATTGTCCCATTAAAATAAGCAAGCAATTAACCTTGATGAAAACCATAATTAATGCTGCCAATAACGGCGATATTTAGGAGAATATGAGCATTAATTACTCAGGAAATTACTGCTAAATAATATAATAAATAAGGACAGAAATAAGGAAAACTTCTAAGTTTGGCTCGGGACAGAATTCGTCGAGCTCTGAATAGAATTTGTCGACTGGAGTTCCAAGTTCGTCGAGCTGATAATTCTCGTTCGTCGACCTGAGCTCAGCGAACTGCATTCTGGAAATAACTTGCCAAATCTGTGCTCTAAGTTCGTCGAGCAAAGAATCTGTCTGAATGAAGAGATCGTCGACCTGAGCTCGAATATCGTCGAGCTCAACTCAGAGAAATAACTTAGAGTTCGCCAATCTGCGATCGACGATCGTCGAGTTGAGTTCAAAGAATTTCGAACTGAGAATCTGAACTTCTGAATTCTTCTAAGTCTTGAGTTTACTGAAGTCCTCTACAGGCTGGTCCAAGAAGAATGATATTAATGACAAGCCTAAACTCTAGGACCAACAGACTTGAACCTGACTATACAAGGTGGGTCAAACATCCTAATTAGTGAACCTAGCCCAAATTCAAACTAGGGATCCAACAATCTCCCCCTATTTGGGTGAGGTCACTAATACAAGCAAAAGAAAACAATCACAAAGCAGAATAAAATATATCTGGCAGAAAATAAAACATCCAGCAGATATGTACACAGGTGCTTCATGATTAACAAATAGAGTTCAGAAAATAAAAACTAAATGCAACAGTCATTTGTTCTTCTTTGGCTTCTCTTTATCAGCTTTGTCAGATTTTTCAAAGGGCTGTCTGAATATAATCTCTCTATTTGGATTTGCAGCTTCTCTTTTTGTCATTGTCATGTATGATGCTCCAATTATATTGCATGAGGTGGCTCTTGGTACTACTGCTTCAGGATGCAGACTCATATAGTCATCTACATTGAAAACTTTATTAGCTTTAGCATACCTCTTGAGCTCTTCTTTTTTGTAAGATGACATTGTGGTGTACTGTGATGGATCTTTTCCCTCTGCTTTAGCTTTGTTGATCATAGAAAGTCCAATCAGCTCTTGAAACCTGGTGATGTAGGCTTCTACCGCGGACACAATATGGGTTACGGGAATAAAGCGGACGCCGCTCTAATTCCACAATCACACTCGCACTAGCATTAACCGCGGTGCACTCGCAAACGATTTATCACAGTTCACTAACGTACGGTAGCTACTCCGCGGGAGGGTCAAACGAACGGCTATAGGCCGACGTTCTCCCAGCTAAAAGGACCAATATTAGGTCCGACCAAGCGAAGGTTGTACCAAAAGAGATCTACCCAAAATGCGATCGAAAAATGGTAGATCTCTCCCAACAAAAATGCGGGGCTCGCCGCACCCTTTCGGAAATTTCGCGATTAAGATTGATGCAAATCAAAAGTAAAACCACGAAGAATCTAACGATTCAAATCCAACACAAAAATTATTTCCGACCACTAGAATATCAAGAGGGAATCACACGTGAGTGGAGAGGATCGTTACCCAAGTCGGAATAGATGATTCCGACTACCTTTGAAGGGTCGCTCTTCCACGGTTC
The DNA here is from genome assembly GCA_039583875.1 of Platanthera guangdongensis. Taxonomy (NCBI): domain Eukaryota; kingdom Viridiplantae; phylum Streptophyta; class Magnoliopsida; order Asparagales; family Orchidaceae; genus Platanthera; species Platanthera guangdongensis. The sequence continues at coordinate 100,939,852 of CM077165.1, forward strand.
GCCGGAGTCGCGCCGGTTGGAGAGATAGATCGTCCGTCTTGACTGCTTCACACCAAGATCCCAATTCCTCGCCGTAGAAGGAGGCCCTTCTCGGATAAAACTTCACGAGAAGAGGGGCGGTCGGGTACTCTTCAAAGGGGTGCTCGGGTGGAGAGATATGTGGTCGGGTTCTCTTCAAAGGGGGTTGCTCGGGTGGAGGAGATAGGTGGCCGGCCGGCTAGGGAAGGTGGTGGTCGGGTTGAAGATGGTGAGAGGAGGTGGCGGCTTGGAAGAGGGGAATGAAGGAGAGGGCTGGCCGAAAGTTTTAGAGGGAGAGAGAGAGAGTGGAGGGGGCGGCTAAGAGAGGTAGAGAGAGAGGAAGATTTGCAAGAAAAGGAAATTTAGGGTTTCTTCTCATTCAACTTAAGTTAAACAAACCATACATGCCTATATATAGGCTTAACACCAAGTCTTGGCTATATGTAGCCCAAAATAAAACACTCAATGGCTACATGCAGCCCAAAATAACATATTCCAAATAAAATAGCATACTAAAATACGAATGCTCTTAAGCTAATAATAAGATAAGTTCAACTAGTTATTTGTCTTGCGCCGAGGGCGGAAATTGTAGCGCCGCTCCATACGAACACCACGGCGACGCGAGTCCTTTGTTGGAGACGAAGGAGGGTATTCCGTTAGCGTGCCGTCATCAACAACTTGGGGGTCGTCATCAACTTGGGGGGTCGTCGTCAACTTGGCGGGCCGTCGTCACCACCAATCCTCCCCCGCTTGAAAGGACTCATCACCGATAAGTTGTCTTGAAGATACCATCGGAGAAGAACACCATCCAATAGAGCGACTTCCGCTTCCGGGAGCCACGAGTCATCAGAGGCAGGGCGATCACGCCATCGAATCAAGTAGCGGCGCACATCACCATCTGCAGTGGGAAACACGTCATCCTGGAGAATCCTGTCTGGCAAAAATACTGTCCTGGAAAACCTGGGAAAAGCATTAGGCAGCAGAGGGGGAAAATCTATATCATCAACATGTAGCGTACCTCCGTTGGAGACCGAGGGAGATAGCGAGCCCTTACCCCCCTCAACCCCATACCCATGAGAATCTGTAGTGGAACTAAACAGACAGGAAGATAATTCTAGTGGCGGAGCAATATATGGCGTTAAATCCGAAACATTAAAAATAGGGGAAATACCCCAATCAGTTGGCAATTCCAAAAGAAATGCATTGTCTCCTAACCGTTTTAAAATCTGAAAAGGTCCCGCTCGCCGATCCGCTAGCTTTTTTAAGGTGCCCGTAGGCAACCGTTCAGGGATGAGACGTACCATGACTAAATCGCCCACTTTCAAGGGAGACACTCTCTTATGTGCGTTGGCATGAACTTGATAAGACGCGTATTGAGTGGTAAGCTTTTCATTTATGCGTTTGTGAAGATCATGGATGTGAGAGGCAAAGTCCTGTGCAAATTGACTTGACTTAAAAGATGGCGGTAACGGAAGCAAGTCAAGTGGCACGAGAGCTTTATAACCGTGCATGATATCATTCGGGGACAAACCCGTGGACCTATTTTTGGAATTATTATATGCTAACTGAGAATGAGGGAGGATAAGGTCCCATGTACCCTTGTGGTCTCCCACAAGGCATCGAAGCAAACTACCTAAACTTCTGTTCACAACTTCTGTTTGCCCATCCGTCTGCGGATGGTACGCGGAAGAGAATAGAAGTTTGGTGCCCATAATCCTCCACAGGGTCTTCCAAAAATAACTAGTAAACTTCACATCCCTATCGGTAACTATAGACTTTGGAACTCCTCGATGGCCAACCACCTCTTTAAAATATAATTGTGCAACGTGTGACGCATCGTTGGTTTTATTGCACGTGATAAAATAAGCCATTTTAGAGAAATGATCTACAACAACTAAGATAGAGTCGTGACGTCGAAATGTGATTGGGAGGCCGAGAATGAAGTCCATGCTAACGTCTTCTCAGGTAATAGACGGAATCGGAAGAGGGGTATAAAGCTCCGCATTAGTTTTGTTCCCCTTAGCCAATTGACACGCTCGGCAACTTCCCACGATCTTATTGACCATGGCCTTAAGACCGGGCCAATAGAACTTGTCTTCAACTAATGTGATCGTCTTGTCACGGCCAAAGTGTCCACCTAACCCTCCGCCATACAATTCCCACACGATGAAGTGTCGGAGGGAAGAACGGGGGATGCTGATGAGTCCACATTTTACACTGATTTTTGGACTCATCTGGGCTAGTTTTATCTTCTTAGCACTACACTTGAGAGCCTTTATTGCTTATTTGTGCTTTTGTACCTATTTTATGATTAAGTGCACTGTAGGCCCGCTTCTGTGTGTTTTCTGTGTTTCTATTTTTGTTGTTATTCTTTAGCTCTATCTCGGGGATGTGGTGTGCACGTTCTGGTGGCCTTTCTGCCCCTTCTGCTGGTACAGTGGTCGTGTGCGTGCTCCGGAACTGCTCGGGAGACTCCGACGATGCAGGAATACTGCGCACGACCACTGGACTTACTGCGCACGACCACTGGTCGTGCGCCACTGTTCGTGCGCATTACACCCCCTTTTTCATAACCCTGTCCTGGGAATCGCACGAGCACTGGCCATAGTGCGCACGACCATTGGTCGTGCGCCACTGCTCGTGCGCATATATGTTGTAACGTCCCGAATCGCTCTAGGCCCTAGTGTGTGTTTTTGAGTCAGGAGGGTTGACTCGAGTCCTGAGAAGTGCAGGGAATTGGACTGCACTTGTGGAGAAGTGGAGAAATCAGTGCAGAGAGACACGGGTAGTGACACTGGTAGTGACATGGGTAGTGACACGGGTAGTGACACGGGTAGTGACACGGGTAGTGACACGGGTAGCGATACGGGCGTGTCCATACCCGTGTGTGTCTAGTTACACTCGACAGGCCGTGTCGAGACTGACGAGCTGTGTCGACATCATGTGACACGGGTAGCGACACGGCCGTGTCCCTACCCGTGTGTGTCGAGTTACACTCGACACGCCGTGTCGAGACTGACGAGCTGTGTCGACATCATGTGACACGGGTAGCGACACGGCCGTGTCCCTACCCGTGTGTGTCGAGTTACACTCGACACGCCGTGTCGAGTCTGACGAGCTGTGTCGACATCATGTGACACGGGTAGCGACACGGGCGTGTCCTTACCCGTGTGTGTCGAGTTCCACTCGACGAAAGGTGTCGAGATCGACGAACTGCGCGTCGACTTCGACGAATGAACATGACACGGGTAGAGACACGGGCGTGTCCCTACCCGTGTGCTCCAGTCGACGATTTTGATGGATCGTCGAGATGCAACCCTAGAAGGACACGGCCAAGGACACGGCCAGGAATACGGCCGTGTCAAATATTGAACCGACATGGAAACTGTCGTTGCCGCTTCGCCAGGCAGGACACGGGTAAGGACACGGCCGTGTCCCTACCCGTGTCACATTTTATATATAAGGGAGAGATAAAACCCTAGCCATTTTATTGCTCATTTCATCCCCTAATTCCTGTGAGAACTCCTGCTGAGAGGAAAAACTGCTGGAGCAAGTTCTACCGGAGGAGATCCGCCATCGCCGTGAAAGAGAAGATGCCGCCAAGGAGAACTACGAGATCCATGGCCGGAAATGGTGGTACCGCTGTAGCCAATGTGAGTTTCCTACCCTCTCCCTTGGTTCTAGATCTATAGTTATTTTCCTAGGAGAGACATCGGCTCAAGAGAGTCTTGATGGAGAGAAGAAGTCTTCTAGGTTTGGCCATGCTAGGACTTGTGTTCTAGATTTTAGATCTCTTCAACCACTCTTCTTTTATGTGATGATGGAGGATGGTTTTGTGAAGAATATTGGCCTCTTGAGGTTGAATAAGGGTGGAGGAAATTTTGGAATGATTTGGGAAGATCGCCTTGAGCAGGAAGATGAACCGATGCCGTTCATTCCGCCTTAAGATGCGTGCAGAATCTGTATTCTGCGCGCAGCGAACTTTGTGGCCATTTTTAAGTGTGACATGGCCAGATCTGGGCTTTCGGCTAAACACAAAAGTTGAAGCCCTTGCAAATACCTTTCCAACGAATGGTTACAGGACGTCTGGCGAAGTATGTAGCCACGGGAAAGTCTAAACGAAAATGGTGTTCAATAAATCCTGTATGCAGAAACTGTGTTCTGTACGCAGCGGACTTCAAGTCCGATTTCAAATAGGATAATATCGTATCTGGGTTGAGGTCTGAATATGAGAGTTGTAGAACTCGGAAATACCTTTCCATCGTGGGGTTACACGTCTTCACCGGATTCCTGTAGCTTCGGGAATCTCCGGTTGAAGTTGCTGTCCAGATTCAGCCTACACCTAAATTCTGGGCTTAATGGAAAATGGATTTTGATTCGGTGGAATTAATAATGCAAGTCACTTGGCTTGGATGAATGATTAATCATTTGTTGCAGATTTCATATTATTAAATTGAGAAACAATATTATTTAAACGAACTGAATTGGTAGGAATTGAAAGATTGATAATTGTGCATTTCATGTTTATATTATGACATTATCAAATAAAAAGTGTGATAGATCTTTATATGCGCATCATGTTTATATAACATTGTCATCATTTGGAAAGTCATATAGATGTATAGATTATGGCCATGGGTATGATTGGTTAATGAAATGAGTCTAGTAGTCCAATACCTAGAGCGTCGACTCCCTACAGGTAGTATTGCGAAGGGATGTAAGTGCGGTGTTGACTGTCACTTGTTTTGGTTGTGTTGTGATAAGGTATGGATGGATGGTTGGGCTGTGTTCTCGTGCTTACTTCCAAGGCCCCTTCCATGTTATGTTGATGTGGTATTTGCATGTGGTGTGAGTCGACACGCGGTGTCGTAATCCTGGGTTAAGGATAGTGTGGCAGGTCTACGGGCTCGCCAGTCGTCACACCGACGGGAGTTGGCAGTTAGACTTGGTTGGTTTGGGATGTGTCCTCGGTGTTCACGTCCCGAGGCCCCTCCGGCCATGTGAATGGTTGGGCTGTGTCCTCGTGCTTTCTTCCGAGGCCCCTTCCGGGTCACACAAGGCCAGTTTGGGCTGTGTTCTTGGTGCACATCTACCCAAGACCCCGCTGGGCCATAGTACGCATGGGCTCCGCTGTTGTGTTCTTAGCGTTGAGGCGTACAGAGGCCTAGGTGAAGTAGTGTGATACCCGCCTAGTAGTAGAAGTGCCCGTTCTACTGTCACCGCCTGGCCACGGCGGCTAATGCCTGAGAGGTTAGCTACCTGCTCGAAAAATGGGAACTATAGTCTGTGTCGACATAGCAATTGTATGGGTATGCATGGGTGAGTCATTGCATAGCATTCATAGCATTTCATAACATTGCACAATAAGATCCTCATCATATAAGTTTGTATGGGCACTCCTGTACGATGAGTTACTTTATGTAACCCGATCCTTAACTTATAAGTATGTATGGGCATTCTTATAAGTTAAGTTACTTTCCTGCTGTAGATTTCCTTACACCTGTTGTTATATGATGTTAGCTTGAAGAACTGCTAGATTATACATTATATTCATGTATCTTGCCACCTTCTTATACTCCTTTACTTGCATACTTGTTATATACTATACTCTTGTTCCTTTTCTCTGCCCGGTGCCGAGGAGTCGCGGGGGAGCGGATGTGAAACCACTTAGTCGTTTCGACTAACGGTTGCTACGTCTTCCTTTTTAGGAGGTCACGCCGCAGGTAGAGCAGCCGCAGACTACGCAGCAGGACAGCCAGGCCAGGACGACAGGGCCTGATGTGACGGTGCCGTCTATACCGTCGGTTACTGATGTTAGTGTTTTGATTGCCCTGATGTAGCCTGTTTGGGCAATTATTAGCTGTACTCTGCTATTTTGTAGAAGACTGTTTAGCTTCTCATTATTTCATGTTTTTGGACATTATATACTTAGTATGGATTTTGACTTCTCTTGCTTATTGTTTTGGTTGGGTTGGCATTTATATTGATATGGTTGTAGCCGGCGGAATAGGCGTCTTGTGGTACAGGTTAGCCCGTGTGCTAATGCTACCTCAAGGCGGATGTTTCGGGCATAAGACTCCCCCTTCGTGCCGTGTTTTGGGATCCGGGAGGAGGGGTCTTACATATGCTGATGCTTCTTGTCCAGGTTGCAGGTTTATTTGGAAAAGTCGCACGATCATCGACCTACAGTGCGCACGACCACTGGTCGTGCGCCACTGATCGTGCGTACTGCTTCTGCTGCCTCCGTATATAAGGCCCTGCTCCGCATTTTAGGTCAACGCCTGTCATTTGCTGCGATCGGAGAGTGCGCGGGAATCGACATTTCACCTCTCCAGCTGCTCCATCACTTCCACCTTCGTCGGGAAGCCATTTCCAACTACTCTGAACCTGTTCAACACTCCGGCGAAGCCCTCGGCCATTGATGACTTCAACTCCAAGCTTTCCTGCAGAGTTGGTGAAGTAGATAACCTAGAGAACGGACTTAAAGGCCTTCGAGGTGACAGATCATTGGTACCGAAAGCCTCCTTGGACTGAGCCCGGAAGCGGATTGACAACTCGATACTCCGGCCACGACCCGCGGTGGATCTTCATTCTCTTTTGGTTTACTCCTCTTCCCCTTCCTCTGTGTTATGAATGTTTTGAGCAGTGTAATGAACATTTCCATCCCTGAACATCAAGTTTCTTTTATAGTTAATGGAATGTTAGTATCTTCTTATGCTTGTGAGTTTTGTCTGTGAATGCGCCTCGCTCACCCCACATCCACTTCATTCACATACCTTGTCCGACTGCACTCCACACAAGAACACTGCAATCCATTAGCTTCCCTTCCACTCGCCCAACTGAAGTTCGGCATCGCGGCCGACAAACCCACTTCACCTTGCGAAGCGGTGCCTTCGACCCGCATAGCTTTTACTAGTTCAGTAGATCAAACATCCACAATCTCCCTAGTCCGCTATTTCCTTTTTGTTCTATTTTTAACTCTCATAACGATATTCTCGGTACTGTTGTCGTTCTACGCTAATTGCATTCCTCAAGAGACCGACACTCGGGGATTTATTCCCAAAACTTTATTACTTGTGCGACCGGTGCGCTTGCTGAATTACACGCATCAAGTTTTTGGCGCCGTTGCCGGGGAATGCAACAATAGAGCGACTCCAGATGACTGAGAATTTCGTAATACGAGTTGTTTTGTTGTTTTTGACCCCTTTTCTCTTGTGTTGTTATTCCGTCAGATGGAATTGTTAGTTTTATTCGCAGAATCTATGCCAAGTAGTTGTATCCCTTATATTTGAAATCGCTGCA